>CM073764.1:46274467-46940925 GCA_037127475.1 Arma custos | reverse complement strand
ATGGAGACTACGGGAAGTCCATCAACACAGGTCTTCCCATACCGATCTTTCTACCCTTCGATACAACAACAACTGTTGGATTCTTACTCGGCTATCTTATCAATGTGGTTGCTATATTTTATCTTGTAGTGATCACTTCTAGCGCTCAGCAAATCTTTTTAAGTTTTATGGAGCAGGGCATTGCACAATTTTCAATTTTGATTATATCAATCGCCAATATCGAAAAGAGAGCTTATTTCATATTTTCGGACGGGAAGACTAATACCGAAGGGATCTCTAGGAATGAGCTCTATCGCACGAAAAAATTCCAGCAGTGCGTCACTCAATGTTTGCGACAGAACGTGCAGCACCATCAAACACTTTTGAGGTTTGCCTTTATATCGAAAATTATTATTTTTTAAATAAAATGTTACCAGCATATCGGTCAAAGTGTGTTCAATTAAATTCAACATTTTTTTTAATGGGCTTTGCTGCACAATACCTTCCAGCTTATTAATTTATAAATTTAGATCTTGCTTATATTTTATATAGTAGATAGTTCATGGTTTCACGTTAGAAGTGTAGATGTTGATACACTTCTTCTAGAGGATTAACATCCGTCCTGCAAACAAAATTAGGCCATTTTACTTTTTGGGTATTTGTAACTTTATTCAGCTAACGAGGCTGAAGAGATAGAGAATTTTTTTCCGACCTTATGACAGTGAAAAACCTAAGCCTACGTTCGTCGACGGGAAGCGATAAAGCCCAGTATATACTTTAGTTATGCTTCCTTCTCTACAGTTGAAAAAACAACTCAGAATTCTATACCTGAAATAATTCGGCATATACACTTACCAATTTTTTTATCTGAAACTCTGCTAAAATTTAAGTATGCTCTGATGACAAGGACTGTACAATTACACTTACTTCGTATTACATTAACTTCCCCTTACGAAAATAAATTATTTTGCAATTTATCCTTTAGGAAGCGAAGAATAGGAGGATGTGAGCGATAAAAAATCGTTTAATCATTTGTTTCTTCTATGAGAACCATTAATTGAAAATACTTCTTCTGCGGATTTCCGCATTAATTTTCCAGAGTTAATCCACAGTGTGAAAAAGTCAGAAAAGAGCCTTCATTCACATTAAGAGTTTCATTTCAGAAAATCGTATAATTCTCGACAACATTTTCTGGTGTGCATATCGGTGATCTTAAATTTGTAAGTTCCGATCATGCCTATTAATAAAATTATTATTAGAGATATTGAAGACTTTGTATTGAAATCCAATACTTAATGTATTAAGTAAACTTAGAGATTGAATAATCTTCATTTGTCAGGTTCCGAAACAACATCAAGACTTATGTTGAGGCCGTGTTCATTTTAATCATCCTTGCTTCTATTGTCGTCTTCGCTGCGATAATGTTCGTTATATTAGAGGTAATTTATTCACTGCCGCATTCATATGAAGATTTTGTTTTAAAGAAAGAAATAATGGTAAATAAAATGTTTTTTTAGCTTCAAGATCTGTCCGAGGCTTCAACATTGTTTTGGCTGTTGAGTACTGAAATAATTTACGTTTTCCTCGTGTGCATCTACGGCGAAATACTTTCACAAGAGGTACATCTAATTTTCTTGTCATAATAGAAACTTGATGCATTCTTCGTGCTTTTGGATCATATTGCTTTTTTTTTCAGAGTGCAAAGATATTCTTCGAACTTTGGAATCTCCCGTGGTGGAATTTCGACAAGAGTAATAAGTTAATATTGCTTATAATGATGGCCAACTCAAAAAATCCAGCCGTAATCAAAGCACCATTCTTCAGCTCTAATATGTCTTTAGAATCCTTCGGCGATGTAAGTTAAGACGACTGATTTAACAATTTATTTACTGATATACGGAACAGGTGTTTTGTGCTAAGACATATAGGAATTGGTGTACCCTACTTCAGAGGGAAAATAAACCCAAAAAGTGAGAAGTTCGATTTACCCACTATCACCAGCTTTATAGAAACGTATATTGGGATTCCCTCAAAAGTAGTTATCTGCAAAAAAATCTTTCAATCGCAAATATGAACTGAATACAAAATTTGGTAAATGCAATTTCCAATAAATTATTTGGTATATCTGCGAAATGCTGGTGCGATATGAGCACTTCCCCCACCTTTCCTTACTCTTATATAAATGTATATTTGAACTTTTCCAATTTTACTTTACTTTCGTATAGTACATGTTAAATATTTTTAAAAATATTTCATTTGAAAAAAAAAGATATGGCCAGATAGGGCCGGTACTCGAACCCGGGTTTTTCACCTGGCTGGCCAGAAACGAAGCCAGGGTGGCCGAGATGGTTGAGGCGTCACCAAGGATAGGTGAAACACCCGGGTTCGAGTCCCGGTCCTATCTGGCCATATCTTTTTTTTCAAATGAAATATTTTTAAAAAATTATATCATGTAACAATTAAATAAATTAAAATTTTGAAAAGCAAGCATAATACATCGCAGGTCCCAGTTGTTGAACTATTGGAACCTCCAGGACCTAAATATCTCAGGTCAGTCTAAGAACATTCGTAAGTACAGAATGAGAAACATTTAATCCATTGAAAAATTAAGAAGATAGCTTGATAATATCTAATGCAAGGTAAACTAAAAACTATTTATCGACAAAACTACCTAATTTATTTACTCACACCTTGAAATTCTTTTAATACTTACCCTTATTAACCGAGGTTTTAAAAATGATATTGTTTTTTCAGATCATGGCGAGAGCTTACCAGTTCATGAGCGTTGTCAGAAATGTAGATAGAAAATGAAATGGTAATCAGAAATCTCTTCGAACTTGTTTGGAAATGACATTACTTCATAGTAGTCCACAGCAAATGTATTTTAAAATTTAATTGTAGTGAAAAAAAGACAAAAAGCTTCTTGCAGTGCACCAAACCAAATGAAACAAAAAATAATACGTTAAAGACGTCGTTGACAATCAAAATTAAAAAATTTTAATCATGTGTTTCCTAATGATATACTCATTATTAAAAATAAGCAGAAGAATTATAAGTCCTTTATCACTATTTCTAACTGTCTTACTTCCTTCAATACCTTTTGACACGGTCGGTTGTTAAAAATTTAATGATCCATAATTCCACCAAACCCCATCCTTGTTCTACAAACTCTTCACAGCCCTCCACTTGCTCCGATATCAATAGATATATCAATATCAATCGATATAGTACATTCACACATCTTACTTTGAATTAGCCAACTCAAAGAACCTATCCTACTCCTTCAATAATCCAATGTAATTTATCGTACACACTGCTCTTCTAATTGCTATTTATGCTCCATTGGTGAAACAAAATATTACCTTCTCAACTCTTATAATAAGGCGGCCCTGTGCATCTACAATAATATTACACAATATAGATGATTGCACAATATTATTAGCGGTGTAGGGATAATATTGAAAAATTGCACAATGATTGAACAGAAGTTAGAGCGAGCTTAAATTTTATTGCGCAATATGTTTTCCTTGCAATGTGTAGGGTTAGTGTGGCGCAATATTTTTCAGTTCACTGTTTGGAGCGGTTCGATCAGTTCAGTCACGTGTAGTATGGAGTCGTACATCAAAATGGCGAATAATTCGATAAAAGGCAAGGAAAGGGGGTTTTTAATTGAATGTATCGAATTACGGAGAGAATTACCGGGTTTGTGGCAAATAAAAAGTCTAGATTATCATGACTGGGAGAAGAAAAGTATGGCTTATGATTTATTGATAGCCAAGTTTAATGAGATGTTTTCACGAGCAACAAAAGAAGATTTAAAAAAAAAATCAACAGTTTGAGAACGAACCAACGCAAAGGACTTAAAAAACATGTAAATTCTATGAAACCTGGAGACAGTGCAGATTCTATATACGTATCAACGTTATGGTACTTTGGAGAAATGAATTTCTTGCGAGATCAAGGATTACCATTGGACTCAGAGTCCTCTATGGATATCCATAAAATTGCTACAGCTGATGGGGACGAGGATAATGAAGAACAAAGATCTATAAGTAATTATATTTTATTAAAAATCAAATTTTTTACAATATATTGGAATATTTGTGTTTAGTAAATAGACCTAAAATTAAAGTTAAACAAATTTATTTTGCCATGGAACTGCTCCCTCTTTATTGAATATTTACAGAAGTCCTTCCTTGCTTTCTTTGCAATCTGTAGTAAATTTCTTTGATTGATTGTTTTTAAAGCAATCATGGGGGTTATTGTCTGCGTTGGCGTTTGTACAGTTCTGGTATCAATATCTTCGTGGGGGACCGCTTTTTGAGGGAAGTATGACGGGGACTTTCGTAAAAAAATTATGAAGATAACAGCAAGCCAAAACAATCTTTCTGACTTTTACTGGATGCAAAGAAAATTTTCTTTGAAAAACTCCAAATCGTGTAACAAGTATTCCGAATGCGCTTTCGACTAGATGTCTAGCACGTGCTAAGCAGTAGTTAAATATTCGTTTTTCCCTCGCTAATCCGCTTTGACAGTATGGCTTTAACAAATTTGGAAAGGCGTCATCTGCAACAAAAACGTATGGAAGAGTACGTGTTGTATTAGTTACAACTGCAAGACTTGGGCATTTAAATTGTTATTCTTCAACCTTTTTCCAAACTCAGTATTTTGTAGAACACCGCCATCTGACACGGGTCCATTGGTTCCGACATCGACCATAATAAATTCATAATTGGCATTGACAACAGCCATCAACATAATACTGAATTGTTTTTTATAATTGAAATAGAGAGATCCTGATCCAGGTGGTTTCTTAATTTCCACTTGTTTGCCATCTATAGCACCTAGTGCATGAGGAGCATTCCACCTGATCTCAAAATCGTTCGCAACCTTTCCATTCTTCGTGTGTTTTTGATAACTGAAAAAGAAGAAACAATGTTTAATTACTTCTTTTTAGGACAGTGGAGCATCTATACTCAGTGACACTTCACCAAGTACAATGTCTGCACATGCTTCCAAAAAGGCAAAAGAAAGTGAAAAACTTAAGGTACTAGGCGTTTGAACGCTTAAATGAAGTGAAAGACTAATATCATCATTGGGGTTGCTGCAGATCTTCGAAAAATGGAAAGAACTCAACAATTTTATGCAAAGATAGTCATTGCAGAGATTATAATGGAAGGTTAATAGGGACTGCTACATCGTCATTCTGTACAAATAAATGAGAATTCCCCTTTCAATTCTTCAGTACAATTTTGTGCATCGCCTTCCCCACAGTATAACAACTATATGCCATCACCGTCATATACCAAACCTCCACCACCACCAACTTTTAAAAACCCAACACTATCGCCACCGTACAGTAATCCATCACCAGTGTATGCCAATCCATTGTATGGGAAAATTACCGTGAAGGCGGCAACACCATCATCAGACATACCAGTTAACCCAGTGCCATCGCCATCATATGAACTATAAACCACACTGCAACCATCACCGTCATCAGCGCAAAAGGTCACAGGACCAGAGTCAACACAAATTGTTAAAGAATGCCCAGTGATAAACATACCAAACCTGCAATCTATTGGAGAACACCAAGTACATAATTTAACTGAAAACTCACAATTACTACAATACATATCTTCATTCAAAGATTAATAAATATAATAAAAAAATTGTTATTTTCTTAGAAAAGTTAAACAATACTGTTCAAAATTATTGTAATAATTAACATTAAGTAATAAATAATTCTTACCATAATATAATCTTTGAGAACTTGTATTGTTGTTACACAGGTTGCCATAGTGATAATCCTAAGAGCTTGTGGGAAATAGCACTGCTAAATTTTAAATCTTCGAAAGTATTTCCAGTTGCTAAATAACGCAAAGTTATAGATAATCGTTGATATGGTTAAATCGCCTCCCTCATAACTGTGTCAGAGGTTTTACTAATTGTAGCTATTCTTCGAACTTTCCAATATTCATTCTCATATAGTTTTTGAAATCGTTTTCTTGAGTTAATGTTAAGTCCTTTAAAAGTCTTTCGTGAGTTTAGACTGGTATTTTTTTAAACCATTCTTTGGCCCATGTTCGTTTTCTTTTTCTTCCTATTTTCAATAAAATCACAACCACTGCTGCAGCCAAAACTTCGTCGTCAGGCATGTTTCTCGCATGAAAATATTGATACGAATGGCTTGTCAATCTTATTGCTAAATATTATTGAACGTTCGGATTCAAAGGGATATTCAATATTATTGCACAATAAAAATATTGTGCAAAATTATTTTAGGCGTATGGGCCGCCTAACAAAAAAAACTGTTTCCAATGGAAACCCATATGCCTCGACATTGCCAGAACATTCCACTTCCCTTGATTACTCCTTCGATTTCGGTTATCTTTACCCTAACGTCTCCTCTGAATCCACATTCGTAAACATGAAGAAAATACAAATCAGGTTAATCACAAAATTATAATATTGGTGTTCAATTCATCTGTTGAAACCCTTAATTTAGTGAAGAATGAAATCAACTTATCTGGTAAGGTATACAACTTGGTCGAGTATGTCACGTGGAATACTTCAACATCTAATTTTTGAATATCGATTTCTTAAACACCACATGATATCCGTTTTATCTTATTTGTATGTTATTTTATAATTTCAGTTATTTATTCATTAATATGTACACATTTGAATTGTAGGTACTATTTAATATTACTTTTAGACCATTTTATGACACAGAAATGAGCGTTATTGTTGAATTGTAGTGAATAAATAAATAGTTATTGTTGTAGTAATTTTTTTTAAGTAGAACTTTTATCCTACCGCCCCAAAATTATTCGTTCATCTATCGCATGTCGTATTACACCTGGAGAAGGGGTAAAGTGAAATGCGTTTGGTAGAGCAGCCAAGGCCCCTATGGCGGCACCCAGTCAGCTGTCCGTGTAGCATTTATATTCTCACTTATTCGTGCAAGTGCTCCGCGCGATCTGTGTATTAATGTAAATGTTTTTATTTACTTTATCACGATGGATAACGATAACGATACAGCTAATGAGCTATGATGGATAACTATGCAGCTATTGAGTTAAATAAACCGGTCAACGAGGGAAAAGCCAAGAATAGTGCGAAAAGATCAGATGATGAATTAATTTTACGCCATAAAATTAAAACGCTAAACATTACAAACGCCCTTTAAAGGTTAATACGTGAAACTTTTTTTCTATCGTCCCAAAATTGTTCGTTCATCTATCGCATGTCGCATTGTATTACCTTCTCGCATTAAATATTTCATATGAATATTTGAGTATTTTAATTTTTTCCGGTTCATAATTTTTAATTATTAAATTTTATTTAGGCCTTCAGCCATCTTCACAAGCTGAATTACACTCTGAGCCGCCGGATAAAATTGGTAGACTGCCGACAGATGTCATGCCGAGTACTAGTAGTGTTATGTCCTTATTTAAATAATAAGTACTGATGTAAGGTTATTGAAATTAATATAAGCGCACAAGTAATGTTCACACTCTGTATATTCATATAGAACTGTAAGAACAACTATTGTAGGTTACAATCATATGATAATAGATCGATTCTCCTTTGCTACGGGCATAATCGATACATAACAATCTCCCGCACTATTTAAAGTATTTAAATAAATTTGAAGTCGATAATAATGAGTTAAGATGTTAAATCATAATCCTGTAATCTGGTTGGCAATCTTCGCACTCTCGCTGATCTCCTAAGGATTGGCTGCAGTTCTCGGTGGCCGCTGATTTGTTCTTGAGGCTCCGGTAAGGTCTGTGGTGGTTCTGGCCTGTGCTCATTTGGTGGATCTCCTTCCTGTTGAGGTAGCGTAATGATGCTTGGAAGCGAGAGGTCGAAAGTTGTATTCTTCTTAGGTATGGATACCTTATATAATTGGTTGATATGTCTTTTAAGACGATAGCCATCGTCGTGTTCGACCATGTAGTGCCGCTTTCCGAGTTTTTTTATTATTGTACCCAATTTCCATGTTGGCTTGTTTGAGGATGTATACCATCTAGATTGAATTCGGTCTCCCACGTTTAGTTGACGTGCGATGGTGGTGGTGTCCAGGGAAGTTGTATGTTTTGGTGGCTTCAAAAGATCTAGTTTGATTCTTATTTTCCTCCCTAGGTATAATTCTGATGGAGTTTTACCGCTTGCTAAGGGTGTTGATCTATATCGCATCAGAATTTCTTGTATCTTCCTATGGAGAGGTAATGATGAAGTAGCCATCGCCTTCAATTTATTTTTTAGCGTTTGCACATTTCGTTCCGCAATTCCATTTGTGGCTGGATGGCCAGGGGCTATAAACTTCTGGATGATCCCATGTTCTAAACAAAATTCGGAAAATGTTGCACTCTTAAATATTGTTGCATTGTCCGAAACGATTACTTTTGGTAAACCATGTGCTGAAAGGATATCTTGGAGATATTTAATGGTAGAATCCGTTGAAGGGGGGCTTTTTGAAAAGCGGATTTCCAGCCATCTGGACTTTGCATCCACTAAGATTAGGAAATAATGGTCTTGGAATGGTCCGGCATAGTCTATGTGTACCCTTTCGAAATTCTCTGCTGGTTCTTCCCAATGGTGAATCGGTGCTTTAGAGGGGTTGTTCCTTATTTGAGCGCACTCTTGGCATGATTTTACAAGATGTTCTATATCTTTATCAATGTTTTTCCAATACACATATTGCCTGGCTAATTGTTTCATCTTGACAATTCCTATGTGAGTATGGTGGAGTTCTTTGAGGACTGGGGCTTGCAATGAAGTTGGAATGACGATTCTCTGATCCTTGAATATAACCCCGTTTTGAAGATGGTAAATAGCGTCGCAATTGTCACCGTTTAAAAGTTCTAATTTTAGTTTTGAAAGCAGCTGGTCACGTGCGGTTTCGTCGGCAAGAGTTACATAGTTTAGAGATGAATTTGATATTTGGTATATTGTTTCATTTGAAATTAAAGAGACCTCTTCTTCTATGTATTTTTCGTCTTGGGAAATGTCATCTTCAATTGAGGCTCTTGAAAGGAAATCTGCATTTAAATTTTCTTCTGCCTTTCTATGACGAATTTGATAATCAAAATTAGTGAGCCAAGATGCATAACGTAGAAGTCTGGAGGAAGTCATGGCTGGTAATTTTGTGTTTTCATGGAGTATGTGGGCTAGCGGACGGTTGTCTGTAAAGAGCGTGAACTTTTTTCCATATATGTAGTAATAGAATTTCTTGAGGGAAAATATAATTGATAAGGCTTCTCTGTCTAATTGGCTGTAGTTCATTTCAGCTTTCGTTAATGAGCGCGATGCGAAGGCAATTGGTTTTTCCTCGTTGTTAATGGTGTGGGACAGCACTCCTGCTATTCCTGTAGGTGAAGCATCACAAGCTACCGTTAGTGGGTAGTTTGGATTGAATGGTGTTAGCACTCTATCACTAGCAATTTCCTTTTTTAGTTTCACAAAAGCTTTTTCGCAGTCTGGAGACCATTTGTACTTGTGGTGACTTTTTAGAAGTAACCTCAGTGGATAAGTTAGTGCAGAAACGTTGGGAATAAATTTGCCGTAATATGTTACCATTCCTAAAAATCTTTTAACATCATCTTGACTAACTGGTCTTGGTGCGTTTGTAATAGCAGCAACTTTTTTTTGGGTCTTTTGAAATTTTCCCTTGCTCGATTACGTATCCCAGGTACTGAACTTTTGTTTTGAAAAATTCGCATTTTTCTTTATTAAGATGTAGGTCATTTTCTTGTAATCTATCGAGACAACCAATTAAGTTTTTATAGCATTCTTCCCGAGTTACGGCATGCACTATTATATTGTCGAAGTATGTGGTGACACCTGGTAAGCCAGCTAGAACTTTGTCCATGACAAGATGAAAGTCATTTGGGGCGGTTTTGATACCGAATGAGAGACGATTGAACGAATAACTACCTTTGTGAGTGATGATGGTTTGGATTTGCGAACTCTCTTCATCTACTGGTACATGTAGATATGCTTTAGTTAAATCCAAGGAGCAAAAATATATCGAATTATTGAGTTCTGTTAGGAGATCTTCTATTTTTGGTATTGGGTAATGTGCGTCTTGCAGTTGCGGATTAACACCTACTTTATAGTCGACACACAGACGAACTGAACCGTCGGCCTTAGGGATGACCACTAGCGGGGACGCCCAATCACTTTCCTGTACTTTCGTTATGATACCTTGATTTTCCAATGATTCAAGTTCTTGTTCCACTTTAAGTTTGAGCGCATGTGGTACGTCTCTGGCTTTCAAAGCAATTGGTTTTGCATTGGCTCTTAGTTTAAGTGAGATCTTGAAATTTTTGCAGCAACCAACTTTATTTTGAAATAAATCAGCAAATTTATTAAGTATCTCTCTTTCTGCATTATCTAGAATTATTTTGTGTACTGGGTGTATTGAATCTTTGTTTCTTTCGTTATCAATGTCCTCGAGGCGAATATTTAAACGTCTTATCCAGGAACGGCCTAATATGTTGGAAAATTTATCTGGAACTACGAAGAGCGTTTCTTTAGATTTCGAATCCTTATACCGAACTTCAACATCTGCTACTCCAATGGGTGCGAACACGCCTGTAGTGTAAGAACGGAATCTTATGTTTGTATTACGTAGTTCAGTATTTAATTTTAATTTTTTAAAGCTTGATTTGTTCAACAGAGTTTGCCCTGCTCCCGAATCAACTTCAAATTGTTGAGTTTTGTTATTTATTTGTACTTGGACAAAGTATTTTTCTGTACCTTCTTCTAACGTTTTATTCTGAATGTTTACTATGTCATATACGTTGTATTGATCTTGAAAAGATAAATCTTCACCATCTATTGTATTTACAGTTTTCTTTTCAGACATGAGCTTCTTTAAGCAAATTTTTTCAATATGGCCTGACTTTTCACAAAATTTGCATTTTAGATTCTCAGGTTCAATCCTGCATTGATTCGCAGTATGGTTTGACTTACCACATTTTAAGCAAAGACCCTTTATTCCAAGGTGTTCGAGATTGAGTCGTGATTTTGAAAGGTTCCTTGGTGGAGCATTTTTGATATTTATATTGGTCGAATTTTTGTTATGCCTTGATTGAGATTTAGAATTGGTTTGATGCTTACCCTGTGATCCTGAAACCCTATTCACATTAGTTGAAATATTTTCGGTAGAGCTATTGTTGAATTGTTGATTTGCAATTATAGATGCTTCTAGGGTTTGTGCTTTTAAAACTGCTTCTGAAAATGTTGTGGAATTATCAAGCAATAATTGATGGCGAATTTCCTGATTTGAAATGCCTCTAATAAATTGAGAATATAAGAAAAGATCAGATACAGATTTTTTACATTCGCATTTAAATTGACAATTTGGAATGAATCTTTGTAAATGGTTTACAAAATCTCGGATAGACTGATGAGGTTCTTGTTTTTGTGACAAGAATTTGTGTCGTTCGAGGAGTACATTCTTCTTTACAGTTAACTGTTCTTCAAGTGTTTGAACTATTTGATCAAAGTTCAATGCTGTTAACTCCTTTGGTGCAATATTTAATTTGAGTAACTCAAAAATCTCAGGGTCTAAACTGTTTAAAAGAATATTTTTCGCAACTGATTTATTTGACTCAAGGCCTTTCATAGCAAGAAAAATATTGAATCTTTCGATGTATTGTTGAAATGATTCTCTATTTTTATCGAAATTATCAAACTTACTCACAGAACTTGGCGATTGAGAAGAATTAGATGAAATTTGTTCCATCATCATTCTGAAGTTCTGTTGTTGCATTTCTAGAAACTGTTTGAACTGATTAGCATCCATTATGATTTAGATGACAAACTTACTTGGAAGCTAAAAAAGTCTTGAAAACAAAACTAATGGAACGATAACGTAACTTGAAAAAATGAAGAAAAAACTAGCGGATAGGTTAGACCCGTTTGTAACGTACACTAAAACAAAATTAAATGAAACAATGTTCACCTCGTCGCCAATCTGTCATGTCCTTATTTAAATAATAAGTACTGATGTAAGGTTATTGAAATTAATATAAGCGCACAAGTAATGTTTACACTCTGTATATTCATATAGAACTGTAAGAACAACTATTGTAGGTTACAATCATATGATAATAGATCGATTCTCCTTTGCTACGGGCATAATCGATACATAACAAGTAGTGGTCTAGCGTCGAGTGTTGGATTTAATACGTTTGTCGTTCATAGTGGCGAACCTATTTCCGAAAATATTGTTACAGAAAAAATTCTGCATCGAAAGCGACTAAATGCGGAAAGATGCCGCAGATATCGTCAGAAATACAAGCGACTAAAATCGGGCGCCAAGTCTAATCAAGGCATGAGCGGCAGTGATACGAGTACGAGTCGAGATACAATATCTATATCCCAGATTTAAATAAATATTGCTCTTACTTTTTAAAATGCGTTTATCATCTAAATGATTGTAATAATTATGTATTCCGTACTCTAATACGCAAATTGAAATTAAATTTTATAATTGAATATTTTGTCTACTATTCTATTGATTTCCCACTATCATTCATTTTTCAATAAGTAATTTAAGATTAAAAACGCAATTTTAATACCCTAAATCGAATAATTTTCCATAATTTTTTAGTTAAATGCCTACAAACCGAAAAAAAGTTCCACTTGCATCGTGTTTTCATAAAACCTCACATTTTTATTAAAGAGTTCTTGTTTTAATCATTGCTTCCTAACATGCGAAATACCATATGTTTGTCAACATTACATGTGATTAGGGTTGCCAGGCGTCCGGATAAAGCAGGGTATAGTTAGGCTTTTTGATTGCGTGTCCGCCCAAAATAAACGGTGTCCGGCTTATGTTATTTTTTTATTTAATTATTTTTCATTATAATTTAACAAGGTTTATGGTAATAATAAAAAACCTTGATTCTACATAAAAAATGTTTGTTGTACTTATTAATACTGAGAAAAAAATCCTCAATAATGTAAGGTGTCCGGCTTTTTTAACCAAACGTCCGGCCAAACTGGCTGGTCTGTTCAGCTATTAAGTTTGGCGTTTGTTTAAACAAATATTGAATAAAACTACAAAATGTAGTTTTTCACCGCCCATAAAGTATTGGCACACTCGGAATTACTGAGAAGTTGACTTACATTATGCCTGAGAAAGGAATTAGTGGCCTACGATAATCACTAATGCTGTTAGTACTTATCTCCTTACTACATATAGTACTTCCACCATATTCAGTATCTAATGGCCCGCAAAATTAGGGAAATACCATTGTCTGTTAGGGAGATGATTATATCATTATCGTCTTTAGGTAAAAGTTGCCGTGAGATGGCTAAAAAAGTGAAATAGTCATTCTCTACAGTGCGGTATATTACTAATAAAGAGTTAAGACTGGATTGGCCGAAAATCGATCTTGGAGAGGTCGTTCCAAGGGCCCTTACAGTGCGAGAAAGAAGGCAGGTAGTTAAAGAAGCTTTTAAGAAAACCCAGTAAAAGTGCTCAAAATCTTGCGGAACACCTAGCATCATCTAGTGAAAAGTATGTTGCAGTACCAACAATCCGAAACGTTCTCTATAGTGAAGGCATTCGTGGCAGAAGACCTCTGAAAAAACCTTTCATTAGTGAAGTGAATAAGAAGAGACTTGAGTTCGCGAAAAAATACGTAAATGAACCACCTGATTTTTAGAAGAAAGTTACATTTTCGGATGAAAGCAAATTCGAAGTTCTTAAACCGGCTAACATTTTGACAATTTGGCGAAAAATAAAACAGCTTTAGATACAAGAAATATATTGATAACGGTGAAGTGTGGATGTGGAAATATTGTGGTTTGGGGCTGTATGGCGTACTAGGGCGTCGGAAATTTAGAAATTAATGAAGGTATTATGACAGCTCGCTCATATGTAGAGATGTGACGCAACCTGAAAAGTAGTGCCATTAAATTAGCTCTGGAGTACGAATACTACTTCCAGCAAGATAATGGCCCGAATCACACAGCCAACTTAACCAAGGAGTGGCTTCTATATAATGCTCCCAGAAGATTGCCGACACCACCTCAGTCACCAGAACTCAATCCTACTTATGGCATATTTTGGACAGAAACGTACGGCAGACAACCCTTACTAGCAAGGAACACATAAAACAAGTAATAAATGAATCGTGGAATAATTTATCAGTAGAAATATTAAATAATTTAGTAGAATCCATGCCAAGGCGTCTGCAGGCAGTTGCCATTTCCAATGGCATGTTTACAAAATATTAAGTAATTTATGTCTTTGGCACTAATATTATATTATCAATTAAGGTGTGCCAATACTATTTGTTTATGGCCAACTTGTTAATTTTTTTTTCTATATTATAGATGAGATGTTAAATGTTTATTGTTTGCAAATTTAATATATAACAAAAAGACTAAACTAAATTTTTTTTACATGTATAAATCCTCAAATCAATAGATGTCCAAATACTTTTTTGTGCCAACTGTATAATATTAAGTAAAATTCTTAATTTAAGTAAAAAATAAAATAAATTTACAAAAATATATAGATATGAGGCGCCTAAAATCCCTCATAGCAGGATTCTGTGACGACATAGTCTCTAGTGAAGTCAGATAAATTTCGACTTTTAATTTTATTTTATCTCGTAGAGGTTTAAAAGTCGTGCGTTCTGGTTATGTTTGTTTGTGCCAAGTGTTTTAGATAACATATCAGTGATTGTTATCCTTGCCAAGAAATAATTTAATTTTAGTGAAGAAAACATTAATTTCATTTGATTATTATGAATGAAGACTCGTCAGATGAAATGAATGTGAAGGTTGTTAAGAGAATTGAATTTCAAGAACCTGACTGGGGAGAATTAATTAGTTCTGTTAACTCAGCACTATTTAAATGTTATAATGGTCACCCAATATCTTTTCATTTCAAAACTGATGACCTCACATTGAAGAGAAAATTTGAAGACATTGTTGTTTCTTTTGGGGGTCGAAAAATAGAAAGTTATATTGATATGGATAATAGATCAGCATTGATGGTTATAGATGGCTGTAGAGATTATCTGTTCGATAGACCCTCATTCAAAGTGTCATATATAGTTGATTGCATAAAAAAAAATTCACTCCTAGATATAACTGAATACTTGCATAATCATTTTACATTTAAACCGATTAATTACATGAATATTATATTTTGGGAAAATGATGCATTTAAAAGCAAATCAGTTGAACGGTTTAGAGATTCTTCTGATGGCTCTGATGAAGAAAGTAAATTAAATAAACACACTAGAGAAATGTATTCCAGAAAGGAAAAAGAAACAATTTTGAAATTCTTGTTATCCAGGAAAAAAATGGCCGGGTTGAGGGGAAACTCAATTTGGAAAAAAATGGAAAAGATAGGTGTTTGTCCAAAGCGTACATATCAAAGCATGAAAAATCATTTCATAAAAACTCTTCTGTTTGAACTGGATAAATTTGAGTTTCTCTCTGAACAGGATAAAAGAATGCTTCGGAACACATAATTCATGTTTAGATAACAGCATAGTGTAAAGTTTTCTGTTATGCTCTTCAGCAGATGATAATAAATGTAAGTATAAATAAAAATGGTAACACTGTAATCAGTGAGAGGATACAACAGATCCACAACATAAGACATTTTAAATTGGTTTTATAGATGTGAATTGCAAAACTCATGACTTTTATTTTTCAAGAAAATCAAAATAGCAATAGTTATAATTAATCCATATTTGTCTAATGTAAGAATGAAGTCTTAATAAGAGTATTAATTGTCTAAACTGATCCCTTACTTTAACTTAAAAATCACTCTTCATGCAGAAACTTTTGGAATTAATGCAAGGAGTTTTGTAATTTTCTACTTCTTATTGGTACTAGACCATATTAATTTTTAATCATGATTAATTCTTTGCTAATATACTAGCTAGAAAGTAACTTTATGATACTTATTTTTCAGTCTCTAAGGTATCTCTGCTAATGGGATTTTGTATGGTGGTATAACTAAGAAGGTACTTACCATATGAAGGTTTTAGGTAAAGTATATTAAGAAATAATAATTTAAGGCTTAGAGAACCTTAAGGTTCAATGCCAAATCATTACTGTTTAAGAACCTCCATCTAATGATTACTGTCAAATTATAATCCTCTGTCCAACTCTTAGGTCTAACATTCAGATGATTACGGATTATCACTTATTAATTATTTTTTGGGAAAATTATTCATCACTATGTCCAAAAACTTACCCAGTTCATCTCAACCACTGCAATTTGTTCTTCTTCAATTAGATCAATAAGGCTCATGCTCATCATATCTGCATTGTGTAACTTCTTGAATTCTTAACTAGGCTCATCATTTTTTAGACCAAATGCTCTATGCAATATCCTCAAAGATCTCAAGATGATTTCCTTTCTTCAAAGTTAATGGAGTGTTTTATACCCATATAGATTAAGTGGAAGAATTATAGTTTTATCAATTAGATTATTTCCATTTCTGCACAAAAGGCATGAACTAAGTAATGTTGAGGCCAAACACTAAACATTTAACACTAAAATAAAACCTTTATTTCCTCTGGACTTTTATTTTCTAGTTATTTCTGACCTGTAGCATGAATAGAATTTTATTGAAGGACTTTGTAAGTTATTTCTATAAACATTTTTGGAAGAAATATTGTTTTCTATTCCCATTTTCGTATAAAGTTTTTGTTAAATTTTGACGTTAATGTATTCTATATGATAAATCCATTATCATTTAAAAAATTGTGCAAACTTTCGATAATTACCAATAATCAATAATTATTGCTCCCTCTGTACCAAATAGTGTGCTTCCATACCCAACCAACCTCTAGATGTAGTACTACGGTGTAATAACCTTTTATTTTGTTTTTGATCAATTTGAAATCCCATATTATATTACTTAATATAATATGTATAGTATTTAAACTTTATAAAGTCTATTCCCCTATACTTAAATCTTTAATTTTCCAGAGACACCATGAATATTTAAAGGCAATCTCAACTTATAAACCCATGACTGCTTTTGTTATTCTGTTAACTAAAATATTTGTGCTTAAACCTATGCCACACTCTCCAGTTAGTGTGAGGGACTGCAATCATTTTTAGACAGCGAACCCAATTGGACGTAACCAGTGACAAATTTCCATAAATTATTCCCATACATTGGCTATTTATCTGTTATCTGGAAAATAATTGTTGACTATTTTATTTTAACAAAATGTAAAGAATCCTTTTATTTATCCGAACCTCAATAATCCTGTTCCCTTACACAGAATAACAAAGCATTTTTATATTATTATTATTATTATTATATGTTTCAGGACATTATACAAACAACTGAAAGTGATTGGACAACAATATATCCAGGAGGTTCCAAAATTAAGCTTTTGCCATTGAATTACTATGGAAAGATTAATTAATTACAAGGATCTACTACATTTTTATTGTTTTATTTATTTAGTTGTCATTTAGTTATATATGCTATAACATAATATAATTGGTGTATAATATAACTAAATTTCAGTTTCATCAAATTACATAGCTTTTAATTGTAGTAGAATATGAACATTAATATGAATCATACGATATTGTGATGGTTTGAGATAAGTATGATTTATTTTCAAACCTTGCAGAAATTTTGATATATGTCAATAAAATAAATTATTTGAAAAAATGAAATAAGAACATTAATGGTATTATTTTATTACTTCTAATGTATTAAATTCAAGTAGTTTCAAAAATGTTCATGATTTATAACACCTTGTTATTTTATAATAGCTAATAAGTGTTATCAATGATATGAATGACTTTAAGGCCACAGTCTTATCTTAATTATTTTAAAAAACCTGTACCACCACGACTCATGAAGGGTTTTGTGTCCAGTACATGCTGAAGACTACTTTTTCTAAGACAACAGTAGTGCAAAGAGGTGACTTGTCCATGATAACACTCAATCATCAGGAATATTCTTCAATTACGGCCCCCAATTTATGGAGGCTAGGTGAGCCCCAGGAGGGTCTCTGTATACCACAGGGTCCTTTCATGACTGAATAAATTAAATAATTTATCTTCAACTGCTAGATTTGATCCCTGGCCTTCAGCACTCTACACACTAACCTACCTTACTGCCAATAATAATTATAAATAATATTGTATCAATTATTAATAACTAGATGGCCTGGTGAACTTCCTATCACCAACATATATTTGTGAAAAATATGGTCAATAATTGAAACAAAATTTTTATCTACATTAAATTCAACACAGTTATACACTTAATAAATTTAAATCATTCTGATGTACTATATTTTTTCCTTTTTTGTGGAAATATTTATAAAGAAGATGGTTTGCCGAATCGCAAACACTGGAAGTATAATTGCCCATGCGCGAAACAGGGAAATTCTAAGTTGATTCCACAAATTTATTTCTAAAAATATATCAAATGTTTTACAGCTAGAAACATTTTATATTGGAAAAGTAAATTGTTATTTTTAGCATTTTCCGTTACTTATTATTTATGTTTCTCACCGTTTAAATATCCTCTCCTGACTTTTCACCAACACCATCTTTCAACCCCGACAATTTTTCCTCTCAGACATTTCACCCACCGAAATATTTTCCGCCATGAAATCCCACTTCAAATCCACAAGCTTTGATGGGATTAAACCTTATCAATATTCTACCGGTGCTAATCTTCATGTATAATTTTTCATTACAAAATGCAGTACTCCCTACCTCATGTAAAAAAAACTGTATGCCATGCTATAAACAAAGCCTCTAATCCTTTATCTCTCAAAGACTACTGCCCAATCTCAATTTTCTAAATCTCTCGAAAGAATAGTCCAGTCAAATTTCCTCGAACAGTGCAAACTCCTTGATCCACTTCAATGAGGTTTCTCCACACAGTCAGCCCTTACCAAAATCACCAGTGACATAGATACCGCTATGGATGACAAAAAACAAACTGTGCTAATCCTTCTTGACTTTCCTAATGCTTTTGATTCCTTGAATCATTCTATCTTTTTCACTAAACTAAAATCATTGTATTTTTCTAACAGTTCTATCCGATGGTTCCAATCTTTCCTCTCTGACAGATCTCAAGCAGTTTCGGCACCTAATCAACCACTTTCCTCATAATGTTCTCAGGAGTGGCACAGGGCTCAAGCATCTCTCCTCTTCTTTTCAACTGCTGCATCAATGATTTTCCTAAATCGGTTCACCAATGTTCCTACCATCTATATGATGACAACTTACAAATCTATTTGTCCTTTTCTTCTTCTGAGCTGTTAAATGCGTTCATCAGTATACAGGAATACCTAGATAGGATCAGTGCCTGGGCAAAGCTGAACAAACTGGAATTGAACTCACTGAAAACTCAGGCCATTTTTTTGTGTTCCAATTCCCTCCTTACATCCATCCACTCTCTCCCAGCATTAATCCTTAACGATCACCCCATCACTTTCAGCTTCTCTGTCAAAAACTTGGGCATTACTATTTACCTAAACCTTTCCTGGAAACCCCACATCACCCAAATATCCCAATGGTCAATCAGTTCCCGTAAGTTATTCCACCGTACTCGACATCTCCGTTCACAACCTTCCAGTGAGCTCAATCCCTCCTATCATCTGTCATGCTCCTTAACTACTGTCATTTGAATCCTTGCTTTTCCAATCTCTCCTTGCTTCCCGAAAAGATGCTCTCTAAACAGGTTAGTCATTTACTCAGAATGAACTGGATTGAATTATTTACTATGTTGTTTGGTCGTTTTAATTTTGTTTTTTAAGAAGATATAAATCCTGTAATGAAATTGTTACATGCTAGCTCATGCATTTAACAATTGTTATTGATTTATCTATTTTCTTTAATTGCTTAATATCTTGTCTGAGTTCGTGGTTTGTATTTACTTATTATTATTATTATTTATTTGTATTGTTTTCTGTCACTTTTTATACGTTTTTTAATTTGTATTATGCAGCCTTCTGGTCAGATATATATTATGTTTCTTTTTCTGTTCATGTTTGTTATTCTAAAGGGACTTAGTCCCAGAATAAAATAACTTTTCTATTCTGTAATTTATTATTTATCTGACGCGAAACCGCCCTGAAGGTCTAGGCGACCATGATGCGGCGTTTTTTCTTCTCAGCCCATCTTTGCCTCATGATTTCACTGAAAGTTTTTCACATTTCTTCTGTCCAGGTCTTGGACTTAAATATTTTCTGTCTGCCACTTGTACCGCATTTTTAGGGAATTTCTGGTATTCTGTTTTGTTTTCTAATAAATCTTGTTTAATTCGGTGTTCTTATTTTATTTGTTCTGTGTATCCTTGGTTGAATTTGTAACCTTTATTTTCATCGACAGTTTTTCTTCTGTCCAGGTCCTGGACGGAAACTTTTTTCTGTCTGCCACTAGTACCGCATTTTTGAGAAATTTCTGGTATACTGTTTTGTTTTCTAAAAAATCTTAATCCTGTGTTTCAAATCATACTCATACCTAAGGACATTTCATCATTCATATACAAACATTTGTCGATCGTTATGCATCACCTTTATAACACACTCTTTGCTCAATACAAATGAAATCATATCTTGTTCTAAACTAGCATGAACTCAAAACTTTTCGAAAAATAATTACCATTTCTTTAAGTTGTGAACATTCATTTTTGATATACTGATTTCGTCGTTATTTCACTCTGCTCTAATAAAATAAAATATACCCTCTGTCATTCGTTTAAACCTTATGATTATTTAAATTTATATAAGGATGATAAATTACCTCCAATGTATTATAATGGCTTCTGTAATATTTGGCGTAATAAATATTTGTTCAAAGCTGAAAAGTTTCGTCCAACGCCAGATCAGTAATCTCTGACAATTTTCTCAGCGTATTCGGTGATTCGACTAGTTGGAATTGATGAGAATATTTTATATCAAACCGAGAGAAACCTGATCACGTGATAGTTATTAAATCCTTCAGCGATACATTTTTGTGAATCAAAAGAAATTGAGATCCTTTTCATGTTTAAGAGATTTCCATCATGAGACATTTCTTTTTGTTCACTAAGACACTCAAAAGCATTCGATTGAATTGTAATGTATGTATATTCATGACTCTTGAGTCCGCTTCCTTAATTATTTTGCTACTACAAAGAATCAATTAGTACCAATATTAGTGCATATTCAATTTACAGATCACATACGGACTGAAGATGTATTGGGACACCGATAAAATCCCTTATAATAGTTTTTCCCTGGAAATATTTCAAAAATAGTACTAAAGACCTCTGAAAATAACTACAGAATTAGATAATGGACCATTGAAATTTATCATTACTAAACAAAACACTAAAATTTTGAGGCATTTAATTACAAGTCTTGTAATTGCCGTAAGGACCTATCGTTGTATGGTTGATTCAGTGCTTAAACTGTGGATTCCAGTAGTGTTATAGTGTTTTGGATTCTTGTTATGAGTTGTAGCGCTCACAATAAACTGTTTCCTACCACTATAAATAAGCATCAGGGCACGAATAAACTAGTTACAAACGTTATATTTCTGTTGTATATTGATAATGATCAATAAGGCTTTGGCATTGGAAAGTGGGACTGAGGCATTGTGGGAAGTAGTCGAGTTCCGTTTTTATCCATGCCAGTCTTAAATGTGTAATATTTGTGTATTCCAAAATGAGTCAATATAGTCTAAAAACCGAAAAGTCTTATTTATTACTTATCCACAACAATTGCAAAAACGTTTTTATGTTAATAACTGTATGTATATAAAAATAAATATGCTTTGATCCATTTAAAAAATAATATTGATTTTTTTTACCTCTCGGTTGCCAAAAACCTGCAATTTAACTCCCTATTGAATTCTGTTCTGAAGATATCTAAAGATAAATTAATGTTCTGAAGATATCTAAAGATAAATTAATGTTCTGAAGATATCTTAGATAAATTATTGTACAAATAATTGCCATACTATTGAAGTAAATTAGTATTCAATCTCTGTTATCCTTTGAATCTTGCTGAACCAGGTTTTCCCTCAATCTCTCCATATCCTAAAGGGTTTAGCCCTGGCTGTTAACAGTTTAAGTACCTTCGTAACGTCAATTAAACGCTCTACTACTGAGGTGCCCCACTCCTTGCATATTATTGCTTGAGTATTACTAATGTGAAAGATGTATAAATAATAAGAACAAGAATATGTAACGTTACTGATAAAAGTACTTGAATGAAATATTCGGTATATCTTAGATTCTTTTCTTACCACAATCTTGACTGTCATACATTGATGAGGACTAGCGATGTGGGTTGAAAAGTTGGTTTAATATAAATTGTTTAGTATCTGAGAATATTTTTACTTCCATCAATCGGACCAAATTATCCTCCGATAATTTATACGATCAATCAATAGATAATCATACAAAAAACTTATTTCGATTTTCTCTACTGAATGCACTTCAGGCAGAGAGCCATTTATTCTTTATTAAACTAAATTTTATAATATTGAAGTTTTTCATCAGAGCTATTCATTTGAACGAAAATTAAAAAGTGCAATTTTACGAAACTCGTTACATTTTTGTTTATTGCTCGTAAGCAGTTTTGCAAAATTATACAATTTTTTCAAAATTAGTACATGAATAGACGCGGCCAATTTTTATTTCTAATAAGGCCGGAGTCCTATGCAACTTGTTCTTTGAAGCATCTCATGTAATATTTCTACTTCTATGGTATATGAAATAAGCGGGAGTTCTACCAAAAAGTTATACATTTGAACATGGTTGATGTAATTTTAAAATGATGGAGGAATCGTCTGATGAGGAGTCCATTTCAATAAAATTTGTTTCAAGACCAAAAAATAATGAACCAGACTGGAAAAAATTACATAGCTCAGTTAATGAGTTTTTGTTCAAGACTTATAGTGGTAAACCTATATCTTTTCATGTCTGTGTAAGTGAATTTTCTGTTAAAAAGAAATATGAAGAACTGATCTGTAAGTTTGGTGGTTCTACTGTAAAATGTTACAGTGATATTGTGGATAGGACAGCATTGCTTGTAAAAAACAATAGTAGATTTTCTGCTTCTAGACCATTTTTTAAGTTATCTTATGTAATTGATTGTATAATGAGGAATGCTTTGTTAAATATAAATGGTTATGTCCACAGCATGTACTTAGGTAGGAATAAAGACTTCATGAAAATATTATTTTGGGAAGAGGTGTTAGAGAAAGACATTGTTGATAGATATGATGGATCTTCTGATGAATGTAATACAATGAGTTACTGTAGTTCCAGTGTCTCAATTAACCATAAGAAACTTGGAAAGAACACAAGAGAGTTGTACACCAGGAATGAGAAAGAAGCCATACTGAACTTCATAATATCAAAAGGAAAGCTAGATGGGCTTCGAGGAGATCCAATCTGGAAATTAATGGAGAGAAAAGGAGTATGTCCACGGCGCACGTATCAAAGTATGAAAAATCATTTCCTCAAAAAATTGGTTTTTGAATTGGACAACTTTGATTTTTTATCGGAAACAGAAAAGTGCAAAATTAGAAAAACATATTAGCTTGTATTGTTTTATGTAGTCTGTTATTCTTTTATTCAATTTTAAATTTCATTTATTTTAAAAATTAAGTAATTTAAAAGCTTTGTAATTATCCTTTATTATTACTTATTTTGAATGTATTAATCACTAATATATTTTTATTAATTAAAATACGAATGAGAGAGCTGAATATTTGGAATTTTTAAATGTGGAGCAATTATAAAATGTGCTAAGAATAGGTTGTTGTATTTAGGTATGAGTTTTGCAGATAGTCATTTTGAATTAAGTAACAAGTTTTAATTTTTCATTCATTTTTTTGTGTAATTGTGGGAAGAGAGTAAATTTCGGTAATTTTATCTTATCATCAAGAAATGAACATTTCAACAAGCATACAGCATCATCTCTTCATAAAAATGAATGAAAAATTGAAACTTGTGATTTAACTCGAAGCAACAACCTGCGGAACTGATACCAAATTTTATGTTTGTTTTGAAGTTTTTGTAAATATGGTTGTGAATTAATTAATTACATGTTATACTGTCACTTAAATAATTACATGTCATACCACTTTGTACTGAAGTATAAAATAAGTATTTATTGTAATAATTGTCACTGTTTATAATTTTATTACTTTATATTGATAAGTCTTTAATGTACATATGTATAAAATTATATTGTTCACTATATAAAATCTGGTATGCACATTTATTTAAATATTTTAATTGTAACTGGTGCCCTGAGACAGGTGCAAACAGGTATTTGTTGTAGATTGTTGCTAACCCTTTACAATGGCAGGGGCTACAATCTTTAGAATAATTTATTAATTATAAAGTAAATTGTATTAAACAACATTAATAGACCTACCAATTTAATTTCGGCATTATTGATTAAATATAGTTACATTTATACAAAATTTAAAACAAAAATAGCTAAGCTAACAAGTAACAAAAATAAAGCAAAAGCTATATTTTTGCAAGCTTCTGCAGACATTTTACAGCTGCTTGATGGATATTTGTATCCAATTTATCTGAAAAATAAATGCATGACATGACATTAAAACCAAATTTAAATTTTGGGACAAGTATACTTCTGTTCAAGTTCTAAGAGTAGCTTATATTGCTTTATACTTACATATCTTGTGTTTCCCTTTGATGGGGAAAAGAACAGGACTTTTGATTGGGTCTTTACATATAAAAACAAATGGCTCAGCACTCATACCATCAGGGTATTGCTGGATGTATTCTTCCTGAGCTAAACAATCAACTACATTGACACATCCCAGCAGACAGCCTGTCGGGTACTTTCTTGGCAGGTGCTTATCTCCTAAAACAGAAGACCACTTTTTACATTTTTTTTTTGTTTCAAATACATTTTTTATCACAAAAATTGTTCAGCACTTATTGTCTAAGCTATTTCAAATACCGACTTAAAATTTCTAGTTCAATTAACATAAGGGTAGAGTTTCTGCCCAATACTTGCGTAAATTAATTTATTAATTGGTGATCTAAAAACCCGATTGCATGCTAAAAAATAATCCAGAATAATAAAGTGAAGAAAACCGTTGATAAGTATCAAAGCATACCTATAAGATATTGGTAAGGCTGGAGGACATCATCGATATCCTCTTGTGTAGGAACTCTAGCTGTAGCTGCAATCCAAAGCCTTCCACGATGTGAGGTGTACCAGCTTCTTCCTTCATGGCTAAAAATATAAATACATATTCATTTATAATAAAAATTGTTTTGGTTCTAATCTAATAATCTATTGGGTTGTCACACTTAAAATGCCCAATTTTTTAAATCTTAATAGACAGATTAGGCGTAGGGAAGTGGGGACCCCATCGCCCGGTCATAGCACCGCAGACAGCCACTGGCCCTCCAGGTTGGGGGAACAGTACACTCATGCTCACACAGTACACAATACAGCACACTACACTCATCCCCACATAACAGACTAAGGTCACAAACAGTACATACCCCAGGATCACCTTCTCTAGGTAGCCGCTCCAGATGGGGGAGCGAGTCAGGGAGCTCTGAGGAGGTACCCCCTCCACCTGACTCGGAGGTCAAGGACTGACTACCCTCACTTCTTAAACAATCAATGTTAAGAATCCTCAAATAGAAGAAGCCGGATTGTCTAAACGGATATGACCTAGGAACCGCCATAAGGACTTTACATATTGGATATTGGAACATTTTAACACTTAACCGACTGGGGGCTCTATGGAACCTCCTTAATCAACTGGACTCATACAAGGTGGACATAGCAGGACTCCAGGAAATCCGCTGGCTGGGAAAAGGAATACAAGAAATGAATCACCATACCATATACTATAGCTGTCAGGACCCATCACACCTTTGGGACTGGATTTGTTGTTAGGGGAAGAGCCAGGCAACTTGTAAGACATTTCGTACCATATAGCCCACGTCTATGCTATATCAGGCTAAAAGGAAAATTCCTTAACTATTCTATCATAAATTGCCATGCACCTACCGATATTGCCACAGAAGAGGATAAAGACCTTTTTTACGAAGACCTTTGCAAAGCTCTAGACAAATGCCCTCATCGAGATGTGAAACTGATACTTGGAGACTTCAATGCCCAGGTCGGCCAAGAACAGGCATACCAACCCGTTATCGGGAAATATAGTTTGCAGGAAACAAGCAATGACAACGGGCACCGACTAGTAAGCTTTGCGGCCGAGCATGGACTAAAAGTGTCAAATCAAATAGACCATCTCCTCATAAGCTCCAGATACAAATCTGAGCTGGTAAGCAACAGATCATTTAGAGGAGCCAACATGGATACTGATCACTATCTCAGTATAGCGAGAATCCGCTCAAAATTTACTTTCAAGAAAGCCCAGAGGAAACAAGCCAAGAAGATTTTTAACACTGGGAAGCTAAAAGAACCTGAACACAAGGAAGAGTACCAGCGAAAACTATCAGAGAAGCTTGCAGAAGAGCTACAGGAAGCAGGCTCCAGCCTTAATGAACAATGGAAGGGAATTTCTAATTCCATTAAAGCAGCAGCTGAAGAAGCACTGGGACCCAGACCAAAGTTGCAAAGGTCTCCATGGTTTGACGATGAGTGCCTCCAAGCTACCGTGGACAAGAACAGGGCACACAAGAAAAGAGTTCAAAGGCACACCAGAAGCACGGATGAGACCTATCGTGAGAAAAGAAGGGCTGAAAAACGGCTGCACCAAAGAAAGAAAAGAGAATGGGAGAACAATCGGATGGAAGAAATCGAGAACCTTCGAAGTGCCAATGAATGCAGACTCTTCTTCCCACAAGACGACCCAAACCAAGAGTCACATGCTGTAGGGATGAGGATGGTCACCTCCTCATTGAAACAGATGATGTACTCAGAAGGTGGAAATGGCAATGTAAGCCCAGAAGAAGAAGAGGAACAAGCTCTCGCTGACGACGCTGAGCCCCCCGACGAGGATGAGATAGAGGAAGCCATCAGGAACCTTAGGAACAACAAAGCACCTGGAATTGATGGGATCCAGCCAGAACTCTTAAAATGCAGCGGGAATGAGCTAAGGAAGGAGTTCCATAACATGATAGTGACGATCTGGGAGCAGGAACGGATGCCAGAGGACTGGCCGAAAGCCATAATATACCCAATACATAAAAAGGGAGATCAGTCCGAATGCGAAAACTATCGAGGAATTGCACTCCTGCCATGCGCATACAAGATTCTATCAAGTATCCTCTTTGAACGGCTGACATCCTTTGCTGAAAGACAATTAGGGAATTATCAGGCAGGCTTTAGAAGAGGCAGGTCTACCATTGACCAGCTTTTCACATTAAGAATGATACTTGAAAGGAGCAAGGAGCACAGGATTACGACTCACCACCTCTTTGTCGACTTTAGGACAGCTTACGACAGTGTGGACCGGATGGAGCTCTACCAGACCCTTGAGGAAATGGGAATACCTAAAAAGCTGACGCGCATGGTTAAAATGACCATGAAGAACTCAAAGTGTGTCGTATGTATTGGAGCCGACGTCTCAGAGGAGTTCTACACAAATAATGGAGTGAGGCAGGGGGATGCACTCGCATGCCTTCTCTTCAACCTAGCCGCAGAAGGGGCTGTCAGGAAGTTGGGTAACCAGGTTGGTAGGACCCTGTTCAACAGACTGGTGCAGCTGCTGGGTTATGACATTATGGCCAGATCCAAACGAGCCTTAAGGGAAGCATTTCTTGCCCTTGAGGAGGCTGCAAGAAAGTTTGGATTAAAAGTAAACCAGCAAAAAACTAAGTATACGCAGGTTGGAGGGCTAGGAAACCACGAGGCCTGCTTTGAGGTTGGACAGTACAGATTCCAGATTGTCAACAACTTTACCTACTTAGGAAGCGAGATAAACAACCAAAACGATATCACCCAAGAAATTAAGCGTAGGATAATAACTGCTAACAGGTGCTACTACAGCTTAGCAAGAAACTTCAGGAGCCGATATCTGTCAAGGAAGACAAAAATAAAGATATATAAGACAATAGTCCACCCAGTACTAATTTATGGCTCGGAAGCATGGGCTATGATGTGTCTGAGACACATTGGCAACACTGATATCTGGACAACACTGGGAGATAGAAAAACCTGATGTTACCTACCTCAGAATGATTATTACAGTGTTAGGAATCAATTGTATGCAGTTCAATTATTTTTTATTAATGTACTTAAAAGTTTTAATAAATAGTTACATGTTTGAGAATTGAAGTGTTCTATTATCAAATACCAAAATACACGAAAGGCTATTAAGAAGGTGGATGAAAAACGGCTCTTGGTGTTCGAAAGGGGGATACTAAGGAGGATTTATGGACCCATCAAAGTAGGCGAGACATGGAGGAGACGTAAAAACCTGGAACTGTACGAACTCTTTGAAGATAATGAGATCTCCAAAATCATAAAATTGGGAAGACTTCAATGGGCTGGCCACCTAGCCAGAATGGATGATGGCGAGATTCCGAAGAAAGTGGCCACAGAAGAGATCTTAGGAACAAGGAGAGTGGGACGACCGAACATAAGATGGATGGATGGTGTGACCAAAGACACTAGGACTCTTCTCGGCGTGCGGGATTGGAGGACTGCTGCACAGGATAGAGCCAACTGACGGAGGCTACTTGAGGCAGCCCAGCCCGGACTCGGTGACGAGTTGTTGTGCCGGATAAACAACAAACAAACAATCTTTATAGAGGATTAGATTAAAGTGTTGCCTGTTGATTCCTAGCAAAATATAAGTGCTGTAATAGGCACTTGTTAATCCTCTACTTGCAAACTGTGTTAGTTTTTTTTCCCAAGTAGACATAAAGATTATAATAAAAATTGTGATTTTAGTATAATTTTAACCATGGGCATGGAAACACGCGAACACTGCCCAGGCAGCAAGAAATGTTAACCATGCATTTGGTGAAGGAAGTGCTAATGAAAGAATCATCCGTCGTTGGTTAACAAAATTTTCCTCAGGAGATACGAAATTAGAAAATCTGCTCCATTGCAGAATTGGATTTATCAGTCAACATGGGCTCTATAACCCAGTACAGGTCTTGGCCACATCAAGGGTCCGCCAAGCTCTTGATCCAACGAGGACACCTGAATCCCTCTCGACCTTCTCCACCTGTCTCAGTGGATCCTGATATTCCTTGATATATCCTCCTGATATTCCTGAGTCCCTAATCACCTTCTCGAGAGCAAAGTTTAACAACAGGCAGGAAAGTCCATCCCCTTGTCTCAGGCCCCTTGTGGTCTTAAATGATTCGGACAAGTCACCTAGGATCTTGACCTGACTTCTTGATCCACTCATCATCAGCTCAGAGAGGCTTATCAATTCTTGGGGGACATTCATTTCTTCCATGCTTTGATAAAGTCTGTTCCTAATAATGCTATCATAAGCACTGCTGCAATCGACAAAAAGATGATGTGTTGTAATATTGTGCTCTCAGGTTCTTTCCATAAGGGTTCTCAGGGAAAATATCTGATCAATACAGGATCTGCCACTCATACACCCACATTGATACATGCCTATCTCTCTCTGAGCGTGGGGACGTAATCTTTCATAGACTATATTAGAGAGAACCTTGTAGGCGCTACTTAGGAGTGTAATGCCACGATAGTTGTCGCAGATCATTTGGAGCTCACAATCTTTATAATGTAGAATAGCATTTGAGCTTTCTTCCTGGGCAAGATTCTGAACATTTCCCAGTAAGCTGCCGAAATGGTTAGACTTTGTTTGTAATAAGCGTTCCGTCCTTCCCCCTACAAATATTTGTTCTGGGTTTAAATTACTTTCGCTAGGTATTGACTTACATGTAAAAAGCTCTGGGATTCCCTTGCTTATTTAAGTCCTCCATCTCTTGGACTTTTTCTTCTTCTTTCTTCTATGCAAGCCTTTCTCTTCTCTTCTTAATACTTTATACTCAGAAACAGCCTGACACGTTCTATACCTATCTACCATACTCTTATAAGCCCTGTTTTTCCTCTCTGTTGCCACCCGACATTCCTGATCAAACCAATCTGATCTTCGAGGTGGCTCCCCAGATCCCAGTATTTCCTCAGCTACCTGCATAATTACTTTCTTACAATGGCTCCATGTTTCATCAACACCCTTATCTGCAGCACTGCATTCCAATTCTTCATCTAACCTTCGAACAAACCTTTCCCTATGATCTGGCTCCTGCAGCTTTCGAATGTTTATTCTCTGTAAACGAGCTCCTCTGATCTTCTGTACATTGCTTATTCTAGCCCATATTCGTGATATTACCAGATAGTGGTCTCTGTCCACATTCGCGCCTCTATATGTTCTGACTGCCATCAGGACAGAACGCTGTCTTCTACTAATAAGAACATGGTCAATCTGATTACTATGATTATTATCTGGGGAAACCAATGTAGCCTTATAGATATTTTCCTGTCAAACATAGAACTCCCCACAACCATATGTGCGGCTGCAAAATTTACCATCCGGGTTCCGTTGTCATTGGATGCTTCGTGCAAAATGTGTCTACCTGCTATGGGCCACAGCACTGAATCACTTCCAACCTGCACATTCAGGTCACCTAATACCATTATTATATCATGCCGAGGGCGTTCCACAACTGCATTTTCTAGCAAAGCAATCTTCTATAATAGCAAAAGATCTTCTATAATAGCCATTTCTTCCGCCATTTCTGTTGGGGCGTGACACGTGACTATAGAATAGTTTCTGAATTTCCCTTTTATTCGCAACTTAGAAATACGATGATCAATTGCTTTAAAATCAATAACAAGTTGTCTCATCTGGTCGCTAACAACAAAGCCTGTTCCAAAATTATGTTCGCTTTGATGACAACAAGTATAACGTGTGGCCTTTCGTCTCAATTACTCCTGATTCCGTCCACCTGATCTCCTGAAGTGCTGTTATATCTGTCCTGTACCTTGTCAGCTCATCCAAAAGCACCCTCAATGATCCTGGTCTATATAAAGTTTGAACATTACATGTAGCCAACTTGAATTCCCTGAGAGCACCGGGTCGATACCTTAAAGACTGTCCACATCCGAGGCTGGTTCCTTGATGTTTCATAGCAATAGACTTTTTCTGAGGGGGGGGGGTAGCTGTACCACCCGCTCAACCCCCAACCTGGGGGACCAGTAGTTGATTAAGGCCCAGCGGCCTGGCGATGGGGTCGCTACTTCCGTGTGCCATAGTGTTACGGGCGTACAAAGGAAGGCGGAAGCGGGGGATTAGCGGCTTAACTCCGTCAGCGGGAGACGTTTAAATAGGATTAGGACTGTTCTAGATCGTCTTCTTTTGTCGGAAAAGGATTAAGAAGATTCCGGAATTGTCTGGCCCTTTCGTGTTCTAGAATGTTCGGCCTAGCCTCTTTAAATACTTCCCCTCAACTCGAGGCAGTCAGTCTTAGTCTGAGAGTAGACCAGAGAAGATCTGTGATAAGTGAGTGTCAGTGTGATAAACTAGTCAGTGTTGAACCGGCCCGTGTAATAAGTGTATCAGTGAACTGTAACAGTCTCGCGAGTGTAATAAACTGTTTCTGTTTGTTACTGTGTGTCAGTTTGTGATACTTGGAGAATCTTATGGTCGGTGGACTAGTGAACTGTAAGTGTTAACTATTAGTTATAAATTGTAGTGTAATTTTATAATATTCATAGAAACTATTGTAACTAGTTAAGCTATCTAGAATTAGTAACATCTCATATTATTGTAATAATTAAATAGGAGTTAGGCCTAGATTATAATATTTAGAATATTGTTATTATAAATTCATATTAGTTCAATAATATAATTGTTAATACTTTACTCGTATTCTTTTAATCACTTTTGTTAATAAATATTAGTATCTTTGATTAAGGAATTGTTTAATTCATTTTAATACCCAGTAGCCCGTAACAAATTGGTGTCAGAAGTGGGATTATTGTGTATTTGCTATTATTTTGCATTTTGTCTTGAATTTTGTAATTATTGGGCTAATGTATGAAGAATGGCTTCTAAAAGTGTTAAGTTAATTGATTTAAAAGTTGCGGATTTGAAACGTGAATTGGAGGAACGTGATCTTGATTGTTCCGGAACTAAAAGTGTACTGCAAGAGCGCTTGCGTCAATTTTTTGTAGATTTAGGGGAAAATCCAGATGACGTTCTGTTTGAAACTGATTTAAGCAAGTTGTCTGCAACTTTATGCAATGTAGATAATAAGCTAGGTAATTTACAAAATGAGTTAAGCAATATAGAAAATAAGCTAGGTAATGAATTAGGCAATGTTAAAAATGAATTAGGTACTGTAAAAAGTGATTTATTGGATACATTAGAGTCTAAGTTGGGCACATTAGAGACTAAGTTAATGGAAAATGTAGAGAATAAGTTAGCTAATGTAGATAATAAGTTAGCCGATGTAAATAATAAAGTAGCTAATGTAGAATCTAGGTTAGGAGAAGAGCTGAATTCAATTAAAGACGAACTTAGGCTAAGAGTCGAAGCTCTCGAGGGACGTATGAGCAACCCACCGACGAACGACACCGATTGTTCCACAGAGGGCAGCTTTCATAGGACCATTATGCCCGCCAACGCTGGAACGTCACCAAATCACAACACTATTCCAGTATTCGACGGAAAGACGCCGTGGGAGGACTACATGACTCTCTTCGAGACTGCGGCTTCAATCCACGGGTGGTCAAAAGAGACCCAAGCTTCAGCGTTGTGCCTGGCCTTGCGTGGAGACGCCTTGGGAGTACTGCAAGGGATGCCCATGACAGAGCGGTCTAACTACGGGAAACTGGTTAGAAGACTGGAGATGCGTTTCGGCCACCGCCACATGGACCAGCTATATCGCTCACAGCTGAGAAGCAGGATCCAGAAGACCAACGAAACGCTACAGGAATTTGAAGCAGACATTGCACGGCTGGTGAGGAATGCTTGCCCATCGGTCACCGATGATGTCTACGAGAGCCTGGCTGTCGACAACTTCCTGGATGGACTTCGGGACCCTGAGACGCAACAGGCAGTGAAGCTCGCCCGGCCAAAAACATTGGGAGACGCATTAACTCAGGCCTTGGAGTTCGAGGCTGTCAGGCAGTCAGTACGGGGCCATGCGCGAGTTCGAGCAGTTGAAGCGGAGCCTACTGTGGTCCCCAGCGTCGAAGACATTCTGACAAAGGTTTTGGAGGCTCTCAGGACCCGTAAGAAGGAGATACGTTGTTGGAGCTGCGGCCAACTTGGACACCCTAGAAGCAAGTGTCCATCCAAGAAGCAAGAAAAACCACAGGAACGAAGTAGGGTTGATGGGGAGGAACAACTATCAGCCCGCTACGTCAGAGGCCCGAGGAAGACCAGTAGAGTTGCGTCTTTAGGGAGCAGGACGAACAGCTTCTACGTTGATGGGAAGGTGAATGGGCAGCTGCGAAGTCTGCTACTGGATACCGGCGCAACCAAGACAATCTTGAGCTCAAAGACAGTTCCTGCTGAGAAGATGTTGCCAACGATTTGGACATTACGGACTGCCACAGGAGAGCCAGCCAAGGTCTACGGGGAGACAGTTGCCTACTTTATCATCGGGGGTCAACATCTGAAGCACCGCGTTCTCGTGGCAGATATTGATGAAGATGTCATATTGGGCACGGACTTGATGATCACATGCGGGATCAAGCTGGATATGGCAAGAGGTGTGATGACGCTGGGAGACGAAGAAGTCATCCTCCGGCAGGGAAAGGATATCTACGCACGAGTGCGCTTACTAGAAGACACCACTTTACCTTCTCGGAGCCAAATTATAACACATGGGACGGTCGAAGGACATCTACCTGAGGGTCAATGTGTGCTTCTTGAACCTGGAAAACAAGAAGAACAGGATATCGGAGGCGGTGTACTGGTGGCTAGGTCTCTCATCAAGGTCGGACGTACCACTCCAATTCGGCTAATGAACCTGAACAGCTTCCCAGTAACGCTGAACAAGGGAACACCGGTCGGAGAATGTACAACCGCTACCTCAGTGGTTAGTCAGCTGCAACGTCATCCCACCGAGCTGCGAGGACTGCCAGAAGAATTAAAAGGATTTGTGGACGAATCATGTCGCGACCTTTCGCCTGAAGAGAGTGAGGAGGTGAAGAAGATGATTACCCGATGGCAGGACGTTTTCGAGATCAGCCCAGGGCCACGGGGTAGAACGGATATCGTCCAGCATAGGATTGACACCGGGGATGCTAAGCCCATCCGACAGGTCCCGCGGAGGCTGCCGTTAGCCAAACGGGAGGACGCCGAGAAGATCATCAAGGAGATGGCGACTGATGGTGTCATTGAGCCTTCGAGTAGCCCCTGGATGTCTCCTGTTGTACTGGTGAAAAAGAAGGACGGCACAACGAGATTCTGCGTGGACTACCGCCTTCTGAACGTCACCAAAAAAGACAGCTATCCGCTCCCCAGGATTGATGATACGCTGGACACCCTAGAGGGGTGTGAACTTTTCTCTACCTTGGATCTCCGCAGTGGATATTGGCAGGTTGGATTGAAACCTGAAGATAAAGAGAAGACAGCGTTCTCGATTGGGACTGGACTGTGGCAATTTACAGTAATGCCATTCGGACTTTGCAATGCTCCTGCAACATTTGAGAGGCTGATGGAAAGCGTGTTAAGAGGTCTCTCTTGGGAAATTTGCCTGGTATACCTAGATGACATCATTGTGCTGGGAAAGTCCTTCGCTCACCATCTGAACAATCTGGAGAAGGTCTTCGAACGACTGCGTGCAGCGAACCTAAAATTGAACCCGAAGAAGTGTCATCTCTTCCGAAGGCAAGTCAACTACCTGGGGCATGTTGTGTCAGACAACGGAGTTGCCGTTGACCCAGAGAAGATTACAGCGATCACCGACTGGCCAGTACCTCGAGATAAGCACCAAGTAAGAAGTTTTCTCGGCCTCTACACCTACTACAGGAGGTACGTGAAAGGATTTGCTAACATTGCAAAACCTCTTACCAGGCTTACCGAGGAAAAACGGACGTTCCTTTGGGATCACGAGTGTCAGGCATCCTTTGAGGAGTTGAAGAAGAAATTGAGTAGTGCTCCTATTCTGAGCTATCCCCGTCCCGAGGGCAAGTTCATACTTGATACAGACGCCAGCAACACCGCTATTGGGAGCGTCCTCTCTCAGCTCCAAGATGGAGAAGAAAGGGTCATTGGATATTTCAGTAAAGCGCTCTCAGCTCCGGAACGCAACTACTGTGTCACAAGGAAGGAGCTTCTGGCAGTGGTGAAATCTATAGAGCATTTTCACAAATATCTATACGGCAGAAGATTCCTCCTGAGAACGGACCACGCGGCTCTAATGTGGCTGCTACGATTCAAGTCACCAGAAGGACAAGTGGCGAGGTGGATAGAGCGCCTTCAAGAATATGACTTTGAATCTGCTCATCGTGCTGGAACGAGTCACAGAAATGCGGATGCGCTCTCAAGGAGGCCTTGTGGCGAAGACTGCGGGCATTGTTCTCGACAAGAAGAGAAGCAGGCATCAGTGTTGAGGACAACGGTGGTCATGGACAGTTGGCAGGATGCAGAGGTGTCAAAAGAGCAGGACAAGGACCCGGACTTGAAACAAATGAAGCAGTGGAAACTATCAGGGCAAGGAAGACCAACCTGGCAGGATGTTGCTCCAATGTCGAAGAATGTAAAGACTTACTGGGCCCAATGGGACTCCATTCTAGTGGACAACGGGCTGCTGAAACGGGCATTGGAGAACACGGAAGGAGATCAGCGCAGACTTCAGCTCATCGTTCCAAAGAGTATAGTGCCCGAAGTACTCAGGGAACTTCATGACGGAGTATCTGGCGGCCACCTTGGAGTTCACCGTACATTGGAAAAGGTACGTGAACGCTTTTACTGGGCAAACCTAATAGCAAATCCACAAGAAGGTTCGCACAAACATCCAGGGGGCAAGTGACAGAATGAAGGAGCGCTACGACATCAGGGCTGAGAAAGGTGGCTACCAACCTGGAGACTTGGTCTGGCTACATGATCCTCGAAGAAGGCGAGGCTACTCACCTAAACTGCAGAACTCCTGGGACGGCCCGTTTGAGATCGTCAAGAGGATCAACGAAGTCGTATATAGGATCAGGAAGCAGCCTAAAGGAAAACCCAAGGTAGTCCATTTCAATAGACTGGCGCCGTACAAAGGAGACCATGGCCCGGCAGAAGACCAGCAGGTTAGGTACCTAAACAACGTGGAGACAAATAATGACCCAGTTGCAAATACTAAGGTACCAGGGTTTCGTGGAGTAACTCAGGTAATCTACAGGGATATCTTCTCGTTACCAGTGGAGTATTCTCTGGCCCATTGCGTTGCCGAAGATCTGAGGACTTCTCGAGGGATTGCAACGGTCTTCAGGAAGAAGTTCGGCGGAACTGAGGAGCTGGAACGCCAAGAACCAAGTGTCGGGAAGGCACTCCACCTGCCGCACGAGGGACGACACCTGTTTTACTTGGTTACCAAGCGGGCCACTGATCAGAAGCCAACATATGACGCACTGCGGCGAAGCCTCGACGACCTTCGGAGTAAGCTTCTGAGACTGCGTGTCACTAAGCTCGCTATTCCGAAGTTGGGCTGTGGATACGACGGCTTGGAGTGGAAGATTGTCAGGGACATGATCGAACAGACATTCGCCAACTCTGGAATTGCCATGTTGGTGTGCGCGTTCAACCCCTGGAAAGAAAGTGCGGCTCCATCAGCAGAAGCTCATAACTGCCCGATTTCTCCGGACTATGCTCTGGGGCAGAGCACTTTTAAGGAGGGGGCAGTGTTACGGGCGTACAAAGGAAGGCGGAAGCGGGGGATTAGCGGCTTAACTCCGTCAGCGGGAGACGTTTAAATAGGATTAGGACTGTTCTAGATCGTCTTCTTTTGTCGGAAAAGGATTAAGAAGATTCCGGAATTGTCTGGCCCTTTCGTGTTCTAGAATGTTCGGCCTAGCCTCTTTAAATACTTCCCCTCAACTCGAGGCAGTCAGTCTTAGTCTGAGAGTAGACCAGAGAAGATCTGTGATAAGTGAGTGTCAGTGTGATAAACTAGTCAGTGTTGAACCGGCCCGTGTAATAAGTGTATCAGTGAACTGTAACAGTCTCGCGAGTGTAATAAACTGTTTCTGTTTGTTACTGTGTGTCAGTTTGTGATACTTGGAGAATCTTATGGTCGGTGGACTAGTGAACTGTAAGTGTTAACTATTAGTTATAAATTGTAGTGTAATTTTATAATATTCATAGAAACTATTGTAACTAGTTAAGCTATCTAGAATTAGTAACATCTCATATTATTGTAATAATTAAATAGGAGTTAGGCCTAGATTATAATATTTAGAATATTGTTATTATAAATTCATATTAGTTCAATAATTTAATTGTTAATTGTTTAATTGTATCCTTTTTATCATTTTGTTAATAAATATTAGTATCTTTAATTAAGGAATTGTTTAATTCATTTTAATACCCAGTAGCCCATAACAATAGAATTGGATTTATACAATTTGTATTACAGAAATTACTCTCATCTCACCTTTTTATAATAACAGTTAAATAGATATATGAGTTAAGTAATTTAGTTCTAGAGAAAGTTTTATGTGTTCTTATTTTAAAAATAATTGAAAATGAGAATGTTCCAAGAAAAAAGGGATTATTTGCAAAGAGTAACAATAAGAAAAGCAGATTTAATAAGCTAATTGAAAAAAATTAATTGTTATAATAATCTTGCCTGGCTAAGTGCTGGATAATGTTTATAATACTTACACCTTAATGCCTTCAACTAATAATGTAGCCCAAGGCTGGTGCATGCTTAAACAGGCACCGCTATCCGTCATTTCCATAATCTGGCGATCTTGGACACGACCCATTGAGTTGTGCCAACGGGACCCTTTCTCTTGTGGTAGGTCATTGCTCCCTCCATCATACTGAAACATGTGCCTCAACTTATTTTATTTGTTAACATTTAAAATTAGTAACATTTAAGAGAATATAACTTTAAGACGAGATAAAAAGGCTTCCTAATTTTTTTATCTGCTTAACTTCTAGTTAAAATAATATGAAATACACCGGTAAACATAAATTAAAAAGAGACATTGGTTCTGGATTGGGAACAAAACAAAAAAAGATAAATGCAAACTTATTTTTAATCTCTGCCGATGTTTAGACCTAAATTGTAGGTCTTTAAAGTATAAGGCTGAGGAAACTACATTGTAAATAAAATAATAAAGATAAATGAATTAGCATAGAATATATATTATATATACATAAAATAATTGTTAGGATATACATGAAACATTCCAAACAAACGGTCTTTGTTCTCAAAAATTACTTCAAATGGGAAATCTGTAGATGTTTTGCCAATTTGGATACCATTAGGACAGAAAAAAAAAAATAAAAAAAATAGGGTATCTGTTCTGATGATTGTAAGTGTTCTGAATTGGTAAAATTTAATATTAATTTTATAAATTATGTTAGCAAAGTAATGTAGTAGAATACAGTGATACCATCAAAATATCGAAAAGATCAAAACAATATAAACAGAAGGAAATATAAACACAATAAACCATTTTCATCTCATACATGAAATATAAACAATTAAAGCGTGCTTGTTGTACAATGCCTGCTGAGAAATGACCAACACCTTTTGGTCTATTTTGATCAGGACATCAAGGCACTTAATAGGGTGCATACAATCCTGATCATCTCATCACATCCTCCAGATATCTGTGTTTATTGTGTATCTCTGCTGTCATAGCTATTGTCACCTTCTTCTATTAAAGTCGCATAGAATAGAAAGGTGTTTAAGCGCAGATATAACTGACTAATTTACAAATAAAATGCTGTAATGATTCTTTACAGATAATTTTTTAGAAAAAAAAAATCGATTATGGTATATAATAAATTTGTTTATTCAAATTAATTAACACAAAAAATATTATGATAAATAAAAAAACATATTTACAGATAAAAACTTACAATTGGCTCAAGCTCTAAAGATCTGGAATCCAGGTTATCACTGTACACTTGGTTTGAAGAACTAAGATTGTCCATCATGCCTGTAACTTCATCCATCAACAGAGATTCCATGTTTAATTTTTTAAAGTCATCATTGATTAGACGGCGCCCTATGTTTTGAATAGAAATAATATATTAATCAAATCAAATACACACACACAAATATTATATGCATATATCTTTACCACGGAGGTAAAGGACATATCACATTTTTATAATTTTTATATTTATTCAGGAGAGCCAGTTTTCCATAACTTTGAACTTTTGAAATTTAGTTTTTAGTCACTTGTAGAAACAGATTAAAGATAATTGCTCTCATTGATAGAGGCATTAATAAGTAATTAGGAGTATAGATCATAGTATTTATTTATGACAATTTACTGAAAATATTAAATTATTTTGTGGACATGGTGTCCTTTACCTTTGGTGCACAGATATAATATAATATAATTAACATATATATATATATATATATATATATATATATATATATATATATATATATATATATAATAAAATTTATATATAAATAATTTAGTTACTAAGAAAGCAATTTACATATCAAATTTTAAAACCTTTCCAGGGGAAAACAGAAAACTGTTTTCTTATTTTATTCTTTTAAACATGTAAAAATATATAAATTTTATTAGCTATTTCCCAATAAAATTTCATTAAACTAGAAGGAGCAGAAAGATTATGTGATAAGGATAAATCACTATTTTAAATATTGACAATTTTTGTCTATTATCAAATTACATTGTTTGAAAAAAATTGAGATTGATAAAATAAATTTAAATAGACAGATATAAAACCCACCTGTAAAATCAAGTATTAGGCTTCGGTTTCTGGAATGTTTTAATTCTTGCAGTCGCTCTTCTTTCTTTCTTAATTCTTCTTTAATTTCTTTACTTAGCCAAACTGAGTTGGTAGAAAAATAGTCACTTTCATCATCGATAATTCTTGTTCGGGCTTCACTAACCAATCAAAATATTTATTAATTATGTGTAAAGGAGATAATTTGGGGGTGCAGTCAAAAAGAACACTGAATAAGTAATAAACTTATAATTATGTGCCGACGTTTCGACCTACAGTGTAGGTCATAATACGTCGGCACATAATTATAAGTTTATTACTTATTCAGTGTTCTTTTTGACTGCACCCCCCAACTATCTCCTTTACATTAGATCATCCAGTCAACTATTTTCATTTCATATATTTATTAATTATATTAAAATCTATATCACATATTTAGTTCATCAGAAAATGAACAAAATTCTGTCTTCATTCCTGAACATTCCATAGTAAAAATATTAATTAACTATTACTACCCTTATATTAAATATTAAAAATCTATAAATCTTACTGAGGAAACTGTTATACCTTGACATTAGTGCAATCATACATCACTCTTCAGTTTTTATGCAATGGAGTTGCACTAAAATAAAATTCACTTAGTACACATTAACCAAAGAATGTTTGTTCATGTGCTATTGCTTTTCAGTAGAATAAAAGTAGAGTTTTTTAGCTCAAAAAATACTGATTAAATTCTTTTCAAGTTTACGGTTGTCTTAAATCACATTCTACTTTTGCTATGCTTTATTTCAGTTTTAAATGTAACTATGAATGTTGAGGAGGTTCAATTCAGGAAAAACGACTAATATGTGCCATGGATCATATCCTAATTACAATATTTATTTATTTATTAGAGTATTTTTGCTTATTTTATATATTTTTAAATATATAATATTTAAATATTTTTAACCAACATGATTCACATTATCTTTAAGCCACAGCCAAGAACATAACTCATATAAATCAGGTTGTTTATAATGAAAAAAAAAAATTGTTCCACTACAATGTATGGACAGTCTTGGGTCTAGTGCATAATAAGGACTGTACTATTTCTTAGCTAACAATTATGCAGATTGAGTAAGCTTCAGGATGGTTTTATTTTATATACCATAAGGTTGACCCATGACCAATAGCATAAACAAAATCAATGATTTATCTGCCACAACCAGCCTCGAACCTGAAACTTATAGATTAATAGACAGCGCCCTCACTCATTGAGCTAACCCGCTCCTCGCAATACATAATACACAGCCAAATTAAATATAAAGTGTAATAAAACATACCTTGTTTTGTCATATTCTAATAATCGATCCCGTAATTGAAGAGCAGTGTCCAAAGAAGAATTTTCCTGTTGACTCTGTTTAGCTAATGTTGGATTTTTCTGTAACTCTTCCCTTGAATAAACCTATAAGAAATTATGGAGAACGGAGATAGTTGGGGGGTGCAGTCAAAAAAACACCAAATAAGTACTATACTTATATTTAGTTAGTGCCGACGTTTCGACCTACAATGTAGGCCATCTTCAGGGTGGCTGGGTGAACCGGCTAACCAACAATCATTACATATCATTAACAAACGTCGGCACTAACTAAATATAAGTCTAGTACTTATTTGGTGTTTTTTTGACTGCACCCCCCAACTGTCTCCAGGTAATGTAGAGGATAATTATAATATAATAGAGGATTGTAATAAGGAGCATTGAGGATTTTACGAAGGATTTTGGATTGTAAGGATTGTATACTAGATGAATTGGATGGTTTAGTAGAGCCCCAAAGCTCAACTCTGTATGTCCAAATAGGTCTGATAATTGTCATGTAAATGAGTCTTTTGTAATTAATTGGAAACTTAGAGCGTTTGTCCAGTAAGTGTTGAAGTAGGCGAAAATGACGAGCAGTTTCTTGTCTTTTCAGTCTTGTATGAGGATTCCTCCAAGTGAGACGTTTGTCCAGATTGAGTCCTATGTAACGTATCTGTTCGACAGGGTTCAGTGGAATATTATTAAAGGATACAGTAGGGCAGGTATTTGTAGGTTTACGACAAAGGGTGAAGGTAATTTGATGGGATTTGTTAGGATTTATTTTAATTCTCCAATTTTTACATCATTCTTGAAGGTTTGAGATATGGTATTGAAAAGATTCGGATGCAACAAATGGATCCTGGAAACACGCATGTGTCATCATCGTACGTAGGGAGGACAGTGCTTGGATGGGTTGGGATGTCAGCTGTATATATCGTGTATAGGATGGGACCCAGGACACTACCTTGAGAAACTCCAGCAGACTGGGTAAAGAGGGAAGAGTAGGAAAAATTATGGTTTACTTTAAAGGCTCTATTACTGAGGTAGGAACTGATAATAAGGAAGTAAGTAGAAGGTAAGAATTTACGGAGTTTGTACAGCAGTCCCGGATGCCAGACTCAATCAACAGCATTTAAAATTCAAAATAAAAAAGGTTACCTACTATGCATAAAGTTTATTTCTTACATAACATTAACAAAGGAAGTTAAACTTACAGGCCGTGAACAGAATAAACACGGACCAGAGCCTTCTTGTTCACAGACAATTCTTCCACATCTGAGACAATTGTTAATTAGACCATGCTTACTTGCTTGGCAATTACACAGGTGTCTACCTGCGACACAACAGAAACAAAAAAATATCTCTTATTAAAAGAAAATATAAATTATATTAATAGTGTTTCTTTGTGAGTTTTTGGCTCTATTTTATTGATTATAAAGGAAATAAATGATAAGTTAAAACTTTTGTTGTGACAACCTCCAAGCGACAACCTGCGGAACTGATACTCAATAAATTAATAACTCACCTTTTAAAAGTACAGTTCCTCTGTCATCATTTGAATATAAATTGACATATTTTGTTTTCTTTTTTCCTTGTTCACCTTTCCCTTGCTCATCCTACAATGGATATTTCAAGATTACCAAAAAATATTTTTAATATCCGAATGAACAATTTGATAATTAATAACTGATGATATGGAAAAAAACAAAAAAAAAACAATAAGAAATACAAATGCAGGATAGAATATCAATGAGTTAGGAATTAGGAATTAGGAAACACATGAATTAGGAAAAAATGGAGATTACAACAATATGTCTTGAAAATGTAAAATATAGTGCAAGGTTGTAATTATCTTGTTACTTCTAAATCAAACTTGTAAAAATTACCCTTTTGGATTATTAAATATGAATTGTGTAGCATGGCCTATCTGGTGTGGGAGTTCATGAAAGAGAAGTATAACAAATTATAAAGATATTTTTATAATTTATTGAATTGTTATATGATATATATTTTTTGTTAAATATTTTATATGGAAAGAAAAGATATGGCCAGGACCGGGACTCGAACCCGGGATTTTCACCTCTCCATGGTAATATATTTTTATAATTTATTGAATTGTTATATGATATAATTTTTTTTTTTAATATTTTATTTGATTGGATTTTCACCTCTCCATGGTGACGCCTCATTAAATCATATAACAACAAAGAGAAAAGAATTGATGGGGCTAGCCGAGATGGTTGAGGCGTCACCACGAAGAGGTGAAATACCCGGGTTCGAGTCCCGGTCCTGGCCAAATCTTTTCTTTTCAAATAAAATATATAAAGATATTTATTTCAGCCTGTTGATTGAAATATCCAATTCCTGTTGTTTAGATGACATTTTGTAGGAAGTGGAGCATTCAGTATTCATAAAAACTTGGCAATTTACATTTCTACTAGACAGTTTTTATTTTTTAAATTTTGAAATAACTGACACATTTCGAGGACAGCTTTTTGTAAATTTTGTGTTAATGACTAGTATTTTCAGGAGAGGCAAATGTAAAGGTAGCAATATTATTTTATGGTTACTAGAATATTTTAAGCTGAATGAAATAGACGCAGAGTATATATTGCTCCATATCCCCTAAAATTTTATGATTTAATTTAATAATAAAGTTTTATGGGAAATTTTCCTGACAGATCTCATTGAGAAGTGATCAGCATGATCACAAAATAATCTCCATTTGACATTTACTGTGTAAGGATATCTTCAGAGGAAGGTTTTTAAAAACTGACCTTGGTCTCAGAATGATTTAAAGGAGACAATCAGACAAGATATCAATGCCATTCTACTGGCAAAATAACCAACATTTGAAAGATTTATGTTTAAAACCTAGATTAATTAATCAATTTTCAATGTTCATATATGAACAGACTTTATATACACACACACACACACACACCAAGATTTACTAACAAGTTATATTAAAAAAAGAATAAACCATATATACTTACTGATGGCGTTTTCTTATTTTCATTTTTTCCTTTACCCTTTTTTTTCTCCTTCTTCTCGGTAGGATCTACATAATTATCAAGCTCACTTTTTTTGTACCCCTGAATTGCTAAAATAAACAGGGATTAATCATATTAATTTGATAGGCTGAGTCTATCATTAATATAAAAGAAACAAATTAAAAAGGTATTAAGGAAACTAACTCATAGTTTTACGGTGAAGAAGTTCTTTGACAAACTTTTGATGAGCTGGATTTGAATAATCAACTAAAGTCTTCATATAATCTTCTAAGTCTCGATTTGACTCAATCATTAATATACATCTAATAAGGGCATATAATAAATAGGTTAATTCTCTAGTCTCTTCAAAAATTGATTCATTTTAATTTTTGAATAATAATTAAGAATGATACTTTTTATAATGTTTTATTTAAATTTTCATATTGAATATAAAACCACTTGAGACTGTTCAAATGGATTTATGTTTATTTTGATAATTATTCCACAGGTTGTCGCTTCGAGTTGAGTCACAACAAGTTTTAACTTTTCATTAGTTTCTCTTAAAATATTTTCCAAAAATACAAGTTAGAATGATTTTTAGAATGGGAAACAGAATGTAATTATGGGTATCGTTTATACTTTGGTAATCATTTCATCTAGAAATTAATGTTTTAATAAACATATATCATCTACACTTTGAAATGTTATTTGAAACTTTTAGTTCTTGATAGAATGATTTCTGAAATCTACTAATTTGCCATAATTAAATTCTCATATCCATACTAAAGCTCACAATAACTTGTATTTTTTTGGAAAATATTAGAAAAGAAATGAATAAACAGTTAAAACTTGTTATAACTCAACTCGAAGCGACAACCTGTGGAACAGATACCTTTATTTTTATAAAGCATTTATACTAATGGATAATCAGAATGCAGAACAAATAATTAGAATTTTTTCTGAAAACCAAAATTTCAGAATAGTATGACTATGGTCTTTGTTACATTTCAATGATGTTTGAAAAAAACAAAATAACTACAATGTGGTTGCATTAAAACTAGTGGTAGTGATGCTATCTAGTATAATTTTGCTGGTAGCTTTGTATGAAACTTAACTTATATATTGAAAGTATTACTGAACATTGAACACTTTGATATTATTTAATATTATCTGTCGACTTCTGCGGATCTTAAGAAGTTGCTGCTGAAGAAGTTAATATTTCAAATTGAGTTTCAAAAAGAAAATCCCCAAAACAAACCCTTAAGTCTCCAAAATGCTAGTATAAAAATAACCAGTCGACGTTTTGCCAATTTTGGCAACCTCAGGACAACCCTTGACAAGGATATTACATCATAGAAGACATGTGCATCACATCTCATACTAACAGTGCAAACAGACTCATTAAATAGAGATGGGAACCTTGCTCCAAAGCACTCCACGAACAAATCTATTGACTCCATTTATGTACTAATGTGTAGAGATAGAAAACATCAATCGCTCATATAAAACAATATAGTGCATAAAATTTGTATTCTTAATATCCATTGCTGTATACATAATTTACGAGATGAATAAGTTTCATAGACAACTAGAACTTCCAGAATTTAATTTAATAATAAATAATAAATAGTTTAGTAAACCCAAACCTTCTTAGGCACATGAAATCTACATTTCATTAAGGAAAAAAAATGCTAAACCTCATGAATGTATCAATGTTAATAAATAGATGGGCAGTAAAAAAAAAAAACCCTGTACCACTACAACTCATGAAGGGTCTAGGGTTCAGTGCATGGTAGAAACTGACTGTTTCTTGGACAATGGTTGTGCAGGGAGTTGATCACGCTCGACCACTAGACTTTTCCCCTTTATTTTGAATACCCACTTTATAGATGATGGGTGAACCCCAGGGGGTTCCTACATCCCATAGGATCTATGCCACTAACAGTTTAAATAAAAGTCTGCCAAGCGGGCAGTGTTAGAACCCAGGACCTACGACAGGATCATGGAAGCTAGACCCACTGGGAGTAGGCTGAGAGGCTGTCCCAGAGTTTACTATCAGGAATACATTCAATACATCAGAGGGTGAGAGGCAAGACCCTTCAGGAAATAAGGCAGCAGGAAGATTATTAAGGGACCGAGAGACATTAAACACTCTTCTTTTTTTCATTAATTTACCACATGGCAAAATGCTAATTTTTGTAATGCATTTCAATTATAAATTACATTAAACATTGGTTTATAAAATATTTTTAATTAATAAAAATGATTTAAATACATTTCTAAAAGATTTTATTACTTTGCCATATCTTCGGTTACAGGAAAATGCAAAAGAGATGATAACTCTGAAATAACCCATTTCGCTAAATCACTCATTATTAAGACCGTAAAAAAAAAAATCACTTTAAATTAGACTGAAGTCAAACTAGTGTTAATAACGCCTTTAAACACATCAGAGTGACAACTGTTGATAAAATAATTGAAGCAAATCCAAAGAGTATCAAATATTATTAACCATATTCCATCTTCAATGAATGGAAATTTTAAATTTATACTAATCCTACGCGAAATTATGATAGCAAAAAATTTGAATTATTTTTATATAACGAAACTAAGCAGAAGTTTTGTTTTCATACATTTAGGCACATGAAATTTGAATTTATGAATTATTTATAATGAATTATATGATCGGCTATTGTTTCGGAGCGATGCATTTCCCCATAAAATAGCTTAAAACACCTTTTCCAGATTAAATTCCTCAGAGTCTATTATCGTTGTTTAGACATCTTTGCACCAGCGAATGCAAGTTCACTTCACATTTAAATTAGTTTGGATATGTGAGACATATTTAAGTTAAAATTTATTGCTTTAAACTAGGTTATTGTTTTGTATTAGATATGCTAAAAAACAACTCCGGAAAATGGTTGGGTCGGTGTACTAAATACCCATCAACTGGAAAAAACCATCAGGCTTAGAAAACAACACGGATATATGGATAGTCACAATGGTTCTTTGACGCCGGCAAGGAAACATTGACTTCATATAGCTCTTGGATTGCAAGAGGATTGAACCGACCTCGATCGAACAATGCCAGAGCACAGGAACCAAAAAAGATGCTTTATGATAATACAGACGGCGAACGAATTGGAGGACTTTCTCGATTCAGATGGCTGAATGATGTGGTATAGGACTTAAAGCTGCTGGGTGTACAAGAATGGAACAGAATCGCGGAGATTGTTTGGCTGTAGTATACAGCGTCGGCTCTAGCCTATGTCGCGCCGTTTGCAATCGTGACCTAGGCGCCCTCTAATAGGCACGCGATTAAAATTGAACACTTACTGTTATACAAGGTGTTACAAAAAACGGCAAATCTCCTAAGGATGTGAATGTGCCCATGAAACTAAACAAATTTGCTATGAGATCAACATGAAATGCTTTCCTTTCATTTATTGTAAGCATCAGCACTAATCGGCGAGAGATGCATTCTCGTTATTGGAATCTACTCAGCTAAACGTATTTCTTTTAAAAACGTAGAGAAAAAGTGCCGAGTAAATTGATTTATAATAATTCGTATTAGTTTTTAGTTTCACTGATACAACTTTACTATTTCCCACATTATCAATATCAGTTGCCGAACTAACGATCTCAAACTCTAGTGCTTACTAATTGCTTTTTATTTATTTTTAAACACGTTTCATTGCAATGAATGTATGTATTAATATTATTACTGCTCTAACTCGATTATATTAAATATTGTTATTGGAATCGGTTTAGAACGCTCAAGAGATAAACACAACGCTAATGCATCCTTTTCAGTTTTAGTTGGCATAATTTAACTAAAACATACTTCACAGAACTAAAAGACAGCGAGTCAAAGAAATAACTTCATCTAATTTTTCACTTCAACTATACAGCTGTAGGATATGATCACAAAGTAACTTGATGTATAAAAGAAGGATGTTAATTATTTAGTAAAATTCTATGTTTTGTAACAATTGTTTTCTTACAAATATGTACATAATTATATTTTCTGATATTAAAGACATGACGATCTAGACATGAAGATATAATTATTAAATGTAGGAATTTTAGAACATCAACCTCTAAGAATGAAATACTTAAGTTGAAAGAGCGACTATCACGTCAGGTATCAAGTAAATAAGATACAGAAGCTCTTAAACTAAAAACAAAATATTTCTTGTTTATTCAACACTGGTGGTGAATATTAGATTGGTATTTACCAAATGTAATTCTGTGGGCGATCATCCTTCAGATTATTGAAATTCTTCCTCCCCTAATGTGAATATCCCCCGATCAACTGGTCGTGAATATTTCGCTAGATGGTCGTTAGAAACTTCAATCATTTTCTCTTCACTTTACGCATTTTCTCGAGGTCTTCTGATACATCTTAATAACTTCAATAATTGGTTACTTAGTTTAATAATACCTCCAGGCATGTTAAATTGATAAAATCATAAGCCAAGATTGATATACATTTGTAATTAACTTATCTACATTTGTTTAGTCTTGTTGGCTTAAGACTCTTGATTTTAATTGGTTGTATATTTATTTGAAATTAACTCTTTGAGTTCTAAGAATTCCTAAATTGGCGAAACCTTCTCTGGTCGGTTATTTGCTGATTTGAGGGGCTCATGTCTTTGAGGTAGTTTTTGAGATTTACATTAACGGCTAAATCGTGTTAGTGTACTTAAAATTATGCAAAAAAGGAAACAATTAATTTATTAATGAGGTCTCTTCAATAAAATTCATTCTGTATAAAAATGAATGTGAAGTACGTTTAAAGGGTCAAGTGATGAATCGCCCCCTTTAAGATAGATTAGATAAACTACTACATTAGTAAAGAAGAGGTACTGCATCCATTCGGAAAATTGGGTCCCATAAAATTCCATTCTGGTGGAACAAGGGTCTTTGTATAATTTTCCAGATTGTGGTTGAATTAAATATGTTGCTGATCTTAAATGTTTAAAAAGGTTTCCCCATATACTGCTGCAGCCTAACACCCAGAAGTGAAACTAACAGGGCATTTATTTCTAGGCAGTGTCCTCTTGTCTCGTTTGAGATATGATGGACCTGCGTCAGTTTGTCAAATTTTAGAATCCGTTTCAGTTAATTGTAGGTATATTAATTATCGAAGGATGTTTGGTATGTGAAACGGGTAGGTAGTTTGTAAGGTTCTAACTATTTGTCAATATTGAAGAAATGATTGAAGTGTCAGCCATATTTTACGATTTATATCACTTTAAAATGATTACATTGTTTGTTTTATTTAACGGTGGATACTAATGGTCTGACTAAATAAGTATGTTTACCTGTGGTTCCATTCTGATCTTTGCTGCTGGATTTATTTCATCTAACGGTCACCCAATTAACCCTGAAGGTGAGCAAAGAGAAGATAAATTTATTTGACACTTATAAAAAATATATTTAAATATCAAGATCATAATAATTTCGTTGATATCAGTTTGATTTACCAGTTATGTTAATTCTTGATTGTTTGATTCTTTTAACAGAATCAAGTTAATTTAATAATTTCAAGTTATCCTAAGATCTATGAACATTATCCATCTTCAATCAAAACTTGAATAGGATCCTTATTTTTCTTTAGTTTGCAGAACAAATTCAACTATTTTTATTTCATCGACTTATTTGAGAAAAAAATTGTGATAAGAAACCCATTTGCAATGTATTTTTGTTTCAAGGGTTCCATATTTATATCTGTATTTTTTTAATTATCAGTGTACTTTTTTTTAGTCATAAGAAATTGAAGCAATTTTGTTTTAATTACTTTTTGACATTTGCTGATATAGTTTCAAATGCCGAAGCTGTAATATTGTTTTCCTGCTGCTAATTTTCTAATGTTTTCAAATAAACATTACCATTTATGTTAATATTATAATGACTTGAATTTTATTTAAGTTTTCTTTAATTATATTTTCATGGTTTCCTATGAATATGCTTCTAACTAACAAATTGAATAGTTAGTTTTTTTGTAGTTTTCTTAATCCAAAAAATGTATATTACTTTTTTAGGATTGTGTTTGAAAGTGTTTTCCAATTTTATTTCATTTAATTGATATATTATCATAACATCCTGGTACTATCTGTATTAGTGGGTGGGTGACTCATGCCTTTCTCTGAAGTTGATTTTATTCATTTTATATTGTTGTTTTTTTCCTTCTCCTACAGGTTAGGTATTATTATCATTCATTTTGTAGAGTGCTTTAATTTCACATTTATTTACTATCACTATCAGTATGTCTATTTTTTTTTTAATGTTTTAAATGTATGTGTATCATGTTCTTGCTTTCATTACTATTTCTAATTAGTAAGTAATAATTAAATGTTTTAAGAGATCCATTGTGTTACATTCTTTCCATTTCAATATAATACATATAATTTGAATTGTAATTCAATTTTATTTAGCTTCGTTTTTGCTAAAAAAAATCATAAAAAGATAATAATCTCATATAGGCTGAATATGTTATTAAATATAAGAAAAAATAACATGAAATTTTTGTTTATTCTCAAATAAATTTTCATTTCCTTAAAAAAAATTTTTCTTTGTTTTATAAAAATATTTTTTACAGTTGTCCTAGCAGTGGGTAATGGGTTTGGAATTACGATTATCACAGCAGCTTTGCTTATTACCATTGTGGTTGCACTTATTGCCTGCACCTGCTGCAAACAACGTAGAGATGGCTTCAAGGTAAATACTAAATTATTTAAATATTATTAAAACACATTGCCATTGTTTTTTTCTTATACCGTCACCATTTCACTCTTAATTTTTTCTAAGTATTGTGGTAGTAAATTAGAAATGGCTTCAAATTTTTGTTGGATATATATATTTTAAGATGTATTTATTGAATAGTTATTACTGGACCATATTAATTATATGTAAGAAAAAATATTCTGGGTGTAGCTCAAAATAAATCCTAAAAAAGCAAGGAAATATTTAATGTGTGATGAAAATTTAGTTTCCAATCTAAAGTTTTTTCACACATTGTAGTTCTTCATCAGGCCTGCTTAAACAAGATAAAAAAATATTAATAAAATAGTAAAGATATTAAGGAAAATTTTAGGCCTGAAATTCTCCTTGGACAAATTAGTACACACACAAAATGAGATGCTCTGCAAAGCAATAAAAAGAATCTTGAGAGAACGAGGAATTGAATGGTTAATTCCTATGAACATATCCTATGAATGAATGCAAGTAGGCTAACTAAAAGATTATTTGAATAGTGGCAACCTGGGATGTAGTGATTAGCAAAACAATCTACTAAGCCCAAGATAGCGGGTTTGTATCCCGGCTGTTAGCCCTAGAATTTTTTAAAGGGAGTAAAAAATCCTTGGTTATCCGTCCTTCGGAATGGACGTTAAACAAGGGTTTCGAGCCTGCAAGATGCCAAGTACTCGTTAAAAATCCCTATCCTAATTAAACATTGATAAGCAAAATTTAGAGGTCCCACTGTAGCATTGTCCGATTAGCAACAGCAGCATAAAGTGACGTTAAACAAACAATCAAGATTACTTGAATTCCTTTGAATTAAAAAACTAAATCGAACTGATTTAAGGAGGCAAAGAGGGACATGATAGAACTTGGGGTTATAAAGGTTATGCTCAGGAAAGGAACTGCCAAGAGTATAGGCCAAGACAAAAGGATGAGGTTTGAGGCAAGAACTAAGCTAATGATTAAAATCTCCGATGAGGAAAGGAGTAGATCAGAGAGGTTGAAGAGATACAGGGCGGAAAGAAAGTTGAAGAACAAGCTCTAATGATTGATCTGGAATACCTCAAAGTTCGTACTAAAAAAAAAAAAGGTGAATAAAATGAAAATTTTTAAATTTTTTGTGTGTGCGTTTTTTAAGTTAAGTTAGAAGGCTTGCAATGTGGGTCAAAAAGTTTGAGACTTTATTTTGACTTACATTTGGACCATTTTCTCCTCCATAAAATTTTATATTTAGTAATTGTTGTTGTTTTTAAAATCTATATAACATGTTATCACTTGTCTTATATTTAAAATTTTATTTCTTCTTACATTTTCTTTCATTTTGAAAATGCCTAATGTTTTAAAAATAATTAATCATTGGTCAATAATAAAGAAGTCACATTAGGCTTTGTTCGTACACATGTCTCACAGATTGTTGTTAATATTTTAATTATAAATGTTCATCCAATCTAAGGAGAAAATAAAAGTGTCATAACAGTGTATCTACAAATTATCTTATAGGTTTGAAGTTTGGTTGACCATTAATGTTTTTAAAACACTTCATTACTATTTTATCTTGACTTTGTTGATGTCAAAAATGAGTGGGAAAAATCTACTTTTTACTGATTTGCTTTTAGCATTTTAGTCTGTTACGTTAAATTTGCAGTTATTATTTTTTTTGCAATGGTTTGAAAACATGAGATAATTACATGTATAATTTGTTTGAATGTTATCTCTTGTTTTTAGTCCGTTTAGTTACGCCATTATTGACATTGTCTTTTTAAAATAAAATTGGGCTTTTTTAACAGAACTCAATTCCATACTACTCATTCTTCTCATTTAAGCTCTAAAGTTTTTTAAAAAATTGACTGTAGTTTTATGTTTTGTGTCAAAGTAAAATGACTATTTGAATATTTAGTATACAATAAGGAAACATTTTATGGAGGTCAATACTAAATGTTTTATATTTTTGTTTTGGATTTTTAGATATGATTTTGATCATGGTTAAGCCATTTAAAAAAAAATAGAATAATTTTTTTGTCAATAATATTATTCAATTTTATTTTTAAGCCGAATGTGGAAGAAGTTATTTGTAAAGAGGTAAGGTCAAGTGGCATGATTAGATCTGCATTAAAACGTGTTTTATAGATTTTTTTTTATTATTAATTCTATCAGGCTGCCTTTTCTATTGATACTCCTCGCTCACTAAGCTCAGAGTTGGCAGCGATATAAAGATTTTTTAAATTATATATTTTATTTAAAGGTTTTATATTTAAACATATATAAAGCAAAAAAGTTAATTATACTTTAAAATTTATGAAAAAAAATTACAGGTAAATCTAATAATTTAAACAATACTTAAAGCTCAAATATTCAAACTACTGAAAATAATTGTTATTATTTATTAATAGCAATTATTTATTATCTTAAGCAATTTTTGTAAGTGGTCAGACTTTTCTTCTTAGTCCTTTTCTTAAATTTGTTACAGAAATGTTTTATAAACTTGTAGAACTAAGACACATTAATATCGTTCCTCTTCACTAGAGAGTTCTATAATATTGTGTTTCAGATTAGAAGAGATTTTTTGATCATCTTGACAAAATAAATAACAGAATTTATAAGTGTATATTGTTCTAGAAGTATGATATCTGTATACAAATACTTTTCAAGTATTACAAATTAATTAAACTTAATAATTTAGTAACCTTCTGTTAATTATTAATGTAATCGCTATTAAAATTAATGAAAAAAGGGTTGACAAAGCATAACTGAGGTCCTGTTTTATTTCGACTCCTCTGCTTCTTATATCAGGGGCATTTAGTTTTCTTCAAATTTGCTATGAAGGTACTTTGAAGTCAGGGAAATGATGAAATTTTTATTTTAATTTAATTTTATTAATATTATTTTCAATCCAACATGTGGATCTTTTTAACAGTCCTTTGTCATCAAATATTTGTTAGCTTTATTGTCATGAAATAATGTGGTGTTTTTAAAATTTTGTTTCTTGTATATTTCTTCTTATTGGTAGATAATGAGGGGGGGGATCATATGTTTTATAATGGATTATGCAATTATCTGTGGATACTCTTTGAATTTTAATTTTGCTGATTCCTGAATATTTTTTATTTTGAGAATTGCAATTGTATCAGATTATAGACATTGTTAAATTGAGGCATAACAGGTTTACTATGGCAAATAATATTCATATTCAGCAGATTTCCATTACGATTAGATTAAACATTGGCAGAATAAAATAAAAATCCTTAAATTGTTTTGTGAGATCTACTCACACTACTGATAAATATATAATATCTTAAATTCTCTCTAGAATTTCCTTGGCCAGTATTTTTAATTTATTTATCATGCATTTCTGCTGGTTTCGACTTTGTAGTCAAGTTCTTTACTGACATTTTGCTGGCCATACTTCCTCAGGGCCTAATCAGAGGCTGAAAATTATATTGTTATTGTTAAACTGATAAGCATAAAGGTATCATTATACTGCTTATATTTAAGATTACAAATTTAATTTAGTTGTTTTTATTTTAATTCTTAAAGGACTACCATTTAATGAGGGAGGGTGTACTTAAGTGTTATGTGGTGGACTATATCTTATATTGCTGTTGTTTATCAAATGACATAATGTGATAATGTATGCCTTCTATGTATTATTGGAATTGTTTAAGTTGCTTTAATTCATCACAGCAATTTTCATTGCTGTTTTCTTGGCTTACTTAAGAGGCTGACTAACACTATATTTGCCCTTTTTAGTTGAAGTTGGCCATGCCTTAATTTAAATTTATTAATATGTGATTCTCAGATTAAAACAGACCTATGATTTGATGGTTTTATAAATAAACAGCTTTGATTGTTGATAACTGAATGGATAATTACTAGGAAAACTCTTTCTATTTATAATAAAATATAAGTTAAGCTTAGTTAAAGAATTGTTGCTAGGATTAAAATTGTGAACTTTCTGTAGGCTTGAAGTTTCAACATTGATGAATTTTGACCTGTTTTATCAAGTAAAATGTAATCTTTAATAATTGGTTTGTGTCTGATTTAAATATTATTTTTGATTTTAGTTGAACAAAATATTAACATAACATCTATGTTGTCTGTTTTTATTTTTTATTTAAAAACGAAACAGCTGTGCATTGCCTGAGTAGTGTGAGCTAGGGAGCAATATCTATGCATGTTAGGTGCGATGGGTTTATTTTTTACCACCTCACTGCTACACAACTATCTTAGAGTTTTGCTTTATTAGCTCATTCTTTGTCATGAATTCTTTGTGTCTTCATTATCTTTTAATTTTTTTTTTAATTATCTTTCATTTTGATATCTTGTGTGGATCTATTTAATATGCTTGCTCATCCTAATTTTGATTTGTTTTTCTTTGTTGTAATTTGGTATCGTGTATTTGGTGTATTTCGTTTGGATTCAATAATTTTTTTATTTCAATATTTATTTTTTTAATAAAAAAAAATTTATTCAAAAAAAGAAGAAAGTTTTGAATTTTAAAAAATTACTATTACAGATGTTTTTTATTTTATTAATTTTTATGATTGCATGATAGTGATGATGTTTAATTATAAATTTTGTAGATCTATGAATGTTATTTACATGAATTAGATTATTATCACTAGCTCTATAACCCAGCACGGGTCCTGGCCGCATCAAGGCGTCGCCTCCACTCTTCTCTGTCCTGGGCCAAAGTCTTCCAAGCTCTGGAACCAATGATGCTGCCTGCATCACTCTTGACTTCATCTGACCATCTAAGCCGTGGACGCCCACGTTTTCTTTTTCCATCAACGAATCCAAACAGAAGTCTTTTTAAGATAGCGTTGTCCTCCATTCTGGCCACATGTCCAGCCCATCTCAATCTAGCTATTCTTATGTGCTTCACCACGTCAGGCTCCTGATACAAAAGATACAGTTCTGCATTTTGTCTGAGTCTAAATTGATCGCCAACTCTTACAGCTCCAAACATTCTTCTTAATATTTTTCTTTCGAAGAGCAGCAAACTGTTGGCATCTGCCCTGGACAGAGGCCAGGTTTCCGATCCATAAGTCAAAACAGGCCTGATGATTGTTTTGTACAGCATGACCTTGGCTCTTCTTGATATCAGACGACTTCGTAAAATTTTTGCCATCCCAAAATAACATCTATTAGCGGCCAATATTCTTCTTTGAACTTCTGGGCTGGTTGAGCCATCTGCTTTGACCAAAGAACCGAGGTAGACAAAACTGTCGACACTTTCAAATGTGTAGGGACCAAACGTGATGGTGGGATCCGATTGTCTTGAAGGGTTAGCCACCATATACTTAGTCTTTACTTGGTTTACCTGAAGACCTATACGCCGTCCAGCATTCTCCAATGCAAGAAAAGCCTGTTGTAGATCTCTCGGTGTTCTTCCCACTATGTCTATGTCATCTGCATAGGCCAGTATTTGGATGGACTTAGTCAGAATCGTACCAGTGACTTGTAACCCTGCGTCTCTTATGACCTTTTCTAGAGCAAAATTAAATAACAGGCACGAGAGTCCATCCCCTTGTCTCAGACCCCTAGTTGTCTTGAATTCTTCAGACAAGTCATTCTGGATCTTGACCTGGCTTCTCGACTCGCTCATCAGCAATTCCACGAGGCTTATCAATTGTCTGGGGACATTCATTTCTTCCATACTTTGAAACAGTTTTCCCCTGATGATACAGTCATAGGCATTGCTGAAATCCACAAAAGGTGGTGGGTCGTTATGTTATACTCTCTAGTCCTTTCCATAAGAGTTCTCAGGGAGAATATTTGATCAATACAAGATCTACCATTAATAAATCCGCACTGGTACATTCCAATCTCTCTCTGGGCATGGGGAAGTAGTATTTGGAATGCCACATTCGAAAGTACTTTGTAGGCAGAGCTCAGGAGTGTTATACCACGGTAGTTATCACAAAGCATCTGGTCTCCTTTCTTGTGAAGAGGGAGGATAAGGCCAATGCACCAGTCATGCGGGAGAGTTTTGCTTATCCATACACTGTGTAGCAGATCTCGAATTACCTTTATCATTTCATTTCCACCAGCCTTCAGAAGTTCAGCTGGTATGCCATCACATCCGGGTGCTCGATTATTTCTAAGCTTCTGGATTGCAGCCTCAATTTCCTCATCATCTGGCGGGTCAAGAAGCTCACACTCTTTGTAATTTTGGATAGTGTCAGAGCCATAACTATCTTCTAGGGCAGGGTTCCGAACACTCCCCAGCAGACTACCGAAATGGTCGGACCATCTTTCCAGGATCCCTTCTTTATCTGTGATCAATTGACCGTCCTTACCTCTACAAGTATTGTACATGAATTAGATGGTATCATTAAAATGCTGCCTAATTTTTGTGTTTTTTAAATGTCCCACTGTATCATATTACATGAAACATTTTTTTTTTTCATTATCATACATTGCATTGGATATTAAAATATTTTCATAAATAAGATACATATAGTTGAGTTATAGACATCTCCTAGCGTACATAAAGATTTTTATTTTTTTATTACTCTCTCATAGAAAAAAAAAATCTGAACTAGAAGAAATGAATCCCTGGAAGATGCTTAGTTGATCATTTCCAAAAAAATTTGCAGCAATACAGTATCTATTGTATATGATTTATAAGTTTATCTATGCTATTTTATTGAGATGGTTTTTAATTCTAGAATTATTGATGTAATTATGGCAAATTGGCACTTGAGAACTACATTACAACATATGAGCAAAACATTTTGCTGAAGGCTTGTTTTTGATCTGTCCTTAATTTGTTTATTACGTCTTAAATTACTTTTGTTTAAAAAGTAAATTTATTCAAGGATTGATATTCTTATTATTATTATTAAGAGAAAATAGTTTTATAGGTAAAATATCTTAGTGAAAGATGCTCCTTAAAAGTTTCAACTAAAGATAAAAATAGAGAGGAAAATAGTTGACTGGATGATCTAATGGAGGATGGAAATAGTTGGGGGGTGCAGTCATAAAAATACTGTTAATAAGTCCTAACATTAATAGCATATATTAATAAGTCCTCACTTAATTGGAGTTAATTTATGACTGCACTCCCAACTATTTCCATCCTTCATAATGATAAAAATAGTTTATTTTTAGAGAAAAAAAGTTAAAAATGTAGAGTAAGGGGTCAGTATTTAATTAATTTTTATGGGTTAATTAATTTTCATCAAATGTAATGTTTCGAACATTAATTTAACTTAGTTTAGAGTAGATGGAATTCTTACTAATTTAGATAATCTCAAAATGCCAAACAGTATTATTTAAATACCTTTAATAAAATGTGCTATTCCAATTTGTTAAAAGTGTTAAATATTAAATAAAGAAAATCCCTATGAACCTTCTTAGGAAGCAGTTATATATTAAGAAACTTTAATTAAATATTCAAGTTCTAGAGATATTCAGTTTAACGTTAACATAAATAAGTTACTAGAAAAATAATAAAAGGCTTAAAGCTTATTGTCTCATGGCTTAGTGACCTGAAGGTTTGATGCACATCTCCAATCGTTGTTTATAAGGTTCCATCCATGGACTACTGCACAGGAGATAGTTCTAAGGGTGGCGTATAAAGGGATGGTCAGTGGAATTTCATTGAAAGTTCTTTTTTATTATTTAGTACAGGTCAATGTTCAACACAGATTTTCTTTTTGGACATGTATCATTTAAATTATTTCACAATAAATTTGTTTTCAAGCTATTTAATAAATTAGCTATTTCTTTTGAAATCAATCATCATCGTTTTTAAATGTATTATATTTTCTTCTGCAGGAGTTCAGGAATCCCTCAGCCAGCGGGCACATTGGATTCACAAACACACTCTCGGAACTTGCAATATTCCCACCCGCCGTGACCGTGCAGCAGCAGCAGCAGCAACCTCCCACTGATGATGGCCCTGCTCAGGTCAATGCTCATCCTCCTTCGAGGCCAGCTGCATTCTCCAGCGCAGTTTCTTCTGTCACTGACTGGTTTGGTATGTTGCCTCTTTTCTTTATCTTGTATTAAAATACATTAATCATTTAATTTTTATTTTGTGGAACATAGTTTTTTGTTTGAAATGAAAATCTATTCATTAATGGAATAAAAGGTGTGTTAAAAAAATATGATCAATTTTTAAATTACATGTATTCGATTTTCTGTTTTATTTTTTTAATATATTGGTACCCCTTCCCTCTAACATGTGTTGGCGATATCAGCCATCTTGGGTGTTTGTGTTTTGTACAGAAGACACCAAGAGTAACTGTCTTTAGTAGTGTATGGCGATTTTTCATTATTTACAAAATGGAACAAAGAAATTGTATTAAATTTATGTATGACAATTACAAAATTAAGTGTTCTGATGTCATGAAAGTGTGATCTGTTACATTTGGCGAATCTTTTTTTATGTGGAAGAAATATATAATGTAACTAGCTTTTGCCCACGGCTTTGCTCGCGTGGAATTTGGTCTGCCACATAGTTTCCTGACAGATCATTTTAAATAAATAATTTAATTTTTTTTTTGCATCCAAAATTTCAGATGTCTGACTTCAATATTGACGGATTATATACAATCTTTGAACCCCTATTATATTAAAGGAGAAACCCTTGGGGGTGGAATTAGCCAAATTTCTTTCTTAAATTATACAAAGAACCTATCTGCAAATTTCAAGTTGCTAAGTTCCTGATTCGCCTTTAATTATGTACCATAATGGATTTTCCACAATATCTAAAACTGTCGGGAGGGGAGAGGGGGAACGTGACCCTCTGCATAAATCCGCGCTTGCTATAGCCTATGTGTTATTCTGATGTATAACCTATATTACAGTAAAGTTTCATCCAAATCCATCCAGTAGTTTTTGCGTGAAAGAGAGACAAACATACAAACTTTCACATTTATAATATTAGTAAGATAATATAACAAAAAAATTACATATAATATATAATAATTTGGCATAGGGAATTGGTGGCCCCATCGCCCAGTTTTCTCACTGCAATCAACCACTGGTCCTCCAGGTTGGGGGGTTGGGCATAGGATCAATAACCCTACACCGTAAAAAAAAAATAATTATTTTGAAACCTAATATCAGTCTCGAGAATCGGACAGTCTCAACATGGCAAAGACTCCGGCTTTGTGTAACGGACTTTACATTGGATCATGGAACATTCGAAGTCTATACAGACCAGGTGCCGCCCAAACGGTACTAGGGAAGTCTAAAGTACAATATACAGCAATATAGGAGATAAGGTGGCCAGAAAGTGAGAAACACCAAAACCAGGAGAAACACCAAAAACGGAACAGCTGGGTTTATAGTTGGCCCAGCTGCAAGGAAATCAGCGATAAACTTCACCCCAATTTACGAAAGAATTAGTGTTCTACGAATGAGAGATCGCTGATTTAACACCATAAAATTGACCACATGCTGATAGATAAGAGACATCGGAGCTCTATCCAAGATGTTAGAAGCTATCCTGGAGCAGACTGATTCGGACCATTCTCTGATCAGGATCAAAATATGTCAGAGACTGAAACAAATCCATAAAATAGAGGACCAAATGGAAAGGAGAAAGTTCAAAGTCCAAAGCCTTAAAAATCCTATGCTAAAAGATAAATTCCAAAACGAGCTGAAAAATAAATTTGAACCGTGGACTTAAAGAATCTCACAATTGATCAACATTGGGAGACAATAGAGTCCGAGTTAAAAGAAACAGCAAAGGAAATAATAGGGATTGAGGAAAAACGGAAACCCAAAATATGGTTCACGGAGGAATGCGAAAAAGCAGTCGAAGAAAGAAGAAAATTGAAGGTCCTCTACGCAGTCAAAGCTGATCCAGCTACTCTTGAAAAATAGTCTGCTGCCAGGACGAAAGCAAATAAAATAAGAAAAGCAAAAAGGGAATTCCTCAAGGAAAGACTAAAAAACATTGAGGTAAACTGGCCGGCTGGTAATATAAGCGAACTATGTGCAGATATTAGTAAGGAAAGGGCATGGACCACTGGGAGGTTCTTGATCCACAATAAAGACCACTCCGAGTGGTCCATGCCCTACAAGAGGTTGAAAAACGTGACATTCTGGATGAAGAAGTAACAACAATTACCAGCGGCAAGTCTTGCTTTTATATCCTCTATCTGGTTGTTGTCTGTTACTATTGCGCCCAGGTATTTAAAATTATGCGTTTGCCTGAAGCTGAACTCCATAAAAGGGGCTTGTTCTTCTACCTCTACGTTCCTTCTTGAGCTACACATGTACATGTTCTTGGCCTCCTTTATTTGCTAACCCATTTTTTCTCCTGCTTGGTGGAATTCCTGGAAGGCTCCTGAGAGTGCTGCTTTACTCCTTCCAGTTAGGACAACATCATCCGCATAGGCTAAATGTTGGGTCATCCTATTGCATATTGTTCCACCTGGGTTTGTTCGGATCGCACGTGCTGCTATTTCAAGGGCTAAATTGAAGAGCACTGGCGACAGTGGGTCACCTTGTCTCAGACCATCAACCACCACAAATTCCTCAGAGAGCATGTTCCCTATTTTAACCTGGCATCTCGTGTTTGTGAGGGTCGTCCTTGTAAGGCGAACAAGTTATCTCCTCAGTCGTGTCTAAATGGCGTCCCCGCATTGCTCTTTTGAGTTTGCTGAATAGCCAGAAGTCGTATGGAGCCAAATCTGTCGAATACGGTGGTTGCGGAACGATATGAATCGACTTTTTAGCAAAAAAATCGCGGAGAACCAATGCACTGTGAACTGGTGCTTTATCATGATGAAGGAACCAAGAGTTGTTCGCCCATAATGCCGGCCGTTTCAGACGAACAGCTTCACGCAAACGATGCATTACGCTCAAATAATATTCTTTTTTGACAGTTTGGCCTGGCAGAAGGAATTCATAGTGCACCACACAAAGAAAACTGTCAACATAACCTTGATTTTTGACAGACTTTGCCGTGGTCTTTTCGGTCTTGCTTCACCTTTTGCACGATATTCACTGGAATTTTCGGTGGTCTCAGGGTCGTATGCGTAAATCCAAGTCTCGTCTCCAGTAATGATGCATTTCAAATGGTGTTGATAGTCAGACAGCAAAGTTTTATACACATCAACACTATGCTTTTTTTCCAAAAAATAGAGCTATTTTGTTACCAATATGGACTTGATGTGTTTGAGACACAAAGCATCCTTCAAAATGGTTCGGGCTGAGCCAAATGATATTCAAACACTATCAGTGAGGTCTCTAATTATCAATCGACGATTTTCAAGCACCAAATCTTTGATTTTTTAGACATGGCTCTCGTTGATCGTCGTCCAGAGCGCGGTTTGTCTTCAGTGCGTTCTCGGCCCGCTTTGAACTCGTTGTACCTCTTATAAACGTTTTTTTGGGCCATAGTTTGATCACCTTCTGCAACATTTTTCAACGTGTCCGCACAAGAATATTCATTCTGCAAAAAAAATTTGACGCAGGTTCTTTGCTAAACAAAATCACCCATTGTAACAATCGAAAAATTCATTTTTGGTTGTTTAGAAAAACACATGTAACTCGGAGATAATCAAACCTTTTGACAAACAGAGCTTGGCAAATGTTATAGACAGTCCTACGAACCTAGGAAAAAAAAGTATACCTGCCTTTCTAATGCCCGGGAGTTGTAAATGACAATTTCACTTTGCTTTTTGATCACAGTAGTACTTTTTTGGTACTGGCTCTTACTTTATTAAATTTTTTTTGTATTAATATATTTTTTGTTTTACAAAAAATATATTATTACAAAAAAAAATATTAATAAAGTAAGAGCCAGTACCAAAAAAGGGTGCAAAGTTCGGTAAAATATGAAGGTTTTACTCATTGTATTTTTAAAATTATGATGGCATCGTGCATCACAAATTTCTGCCAGAAGGTACTAGGGTCAATAAAGATATTATAAAAGTCATCCACAGTACATGCCCTAGGAGCACCTCTCCTAGGAAACTGGTTACATTGCTACAAACTTATCATTTTCTCTCTTCTTTTTATTATTTTTTGATTCATAATAATTTTCATTGTGCTCTAGTTTTTATTGAACCTAAGATTTTTCTTTCTTTAATTTCACTTTCTTCTAAAGAACAGGTCAAAACTAAGTCTATAACTTTTTATTGATAAGAATATTCTTTTAAATATTTTATTTGAAAAGAAAAGATATGATGAACCCGGGTCACTCACCTGTCTGTGACATCGCAAATTGGGAGAGCACGGAGATATAGGATCAGTGAAAGGGAGGGATATGACTGACCGAGAAGCGAACCAGGATGGCTCAGATGGTTAAAGCACCACCACGGACAGGGTTCGAGTCCCTAGTCATATCTTTTCTTTACAAATAAAATATTAAAAAAATTATATCATAACAATAAAATAAATTATAAGAATATTATTTTATTTTGAGCATTCATCTATTTAAGGCTTTTAATAACCCAATTACTTCTTGTTTCAGTTGACCCCAATAGTAACTTTCCTCGACAACAGCTGTTTTACCAAAAAGAAATCGGAAAAGGATGGTTTGGAAAGGTGTGTTATCAAAGGCATTTTATTTTCCAATTATTAATAGCTTATCCAACCAGATAAAACTTACATATAATCTTCTACAAGTTTTTAGAATTAAACTGTATTAAAAACTGCAAAAGCCTACTTTAAATAATAATAATAAATAATGGGTTAGAAAAAAGTAATTCCAGGTTTTCCCAATAGAGGCTTTAAAATTGTAAATCTCTAGTGATACTTATTTAATATAGCCATATCATAAGTTGATTGAAAAGTAACAGTCCATAGAACATATAGAAGGTAGTGCCATTAGTCTAATTAGTCAAAAGTTATTGTGCTTTGAAAATGTGGAAAGAGAAAAATGCAGTCCAGACCCAATGAAAATTGTATGGTGTTCCTGGCGATAAGTGCTTAAGTGAATGTGTGCCAGAATTTGGTTTGTGTGCTTTTGTTCTGGAAATTTCGATGCTAATGAGGACCTCACTCTGGCTGGCGGATTGTTGGAAAAATCAATGGAATTCTTCAAAAAATCGAAGTAGACCGACATATTTCATCTTGAGATATTGCTACGAAACTGAACATCAACCATAAAACAGTTTTTAATCATTTATATAAGACTGAATATCAAAAGAAGCTCAATACTTGGGTTCCATATGAATCAACAGTGAAAAATTTAATGTACAGAGGTTCCATTTGTGAATCACTGCTGAAATAAAACAAAATCGAGCATTTTTGAAACGAATGTTAATGGGCGATGAAAAGTGGATTACATACAACAATATTGTATGAAAAAGATCGTAATTAAAGCCCACACCAATTGCAAAACTTGTAATGACACCAAGGAAAGTAATGCTCAGTGTTTGGTGGTATTGGAAAGAAATTGTTCATCATGAGCTGCTGGAACCTCGTCAAATCATTAATAATGACAACAACTAAGGCAATTGAAGTAGGTGATTCAAAACAAATTTATTATTTATTTCTTATATATTTTGCTGCAATTCACAAAGTTCATGCTGTACCAAATAGACCAGTCTCAAATTAAAAACAGTTTTACAAATTTAAATGTATCTGTGCAGAATCATAATACACAATGAAAGAAAAAATTTATAAAAACAAAAACTTTCAACAGATTCAAAACAAACAACTGGTATTGATAAATAGGAAAGTATTTTTCCATCACATCAATGCTAGAACACAGAAATCTTTAGTGGCTGAGCAAAAACTGAGAGAGCTCTGGTGGGAAGTGTTAATATATCCACTGCTAAGCTCGGATGTTGTCATATCTGACTACTATTTGTTTCATTCTTTGCAGAATTCTTACAATAGTATAAAGTTAGTTTCAAAGAAGACCCGTGAAAATCACTTTGTTCAGTTTTTTCACCCAGAAACTCAGAAGTTCTATAGAGACGGAATTATGGTATTACCGGAAAAGTAGGAAATGGTTATCAATCAAAATGGCACATATATCATTGATTGTTGTAAATTTCCTTTGGCAACTGGAATGTATAGAATTGCTTTAAAAATGTGAAAAAAAAATGCTAAATTACTTTTACCAACCCCATTTATCACTAATACCCCGACCCAAGTTACAAAATTAAAGAAATACATAAGTGTGAAGTGTTAAAATTATTTGTACATGAAAATTTGTTAGTAACATAATAAACATTAACAGAAGAATTCCATCTTCTACCGACTTAATATTAACAACATGGATCTATTATTGTTTCTATTATTTTATACTTCAATATTTCATTTTATGCTACAGGTTGTAAAAGGTGAGGCTAGAGGAGCTAAAGTTGTCGTTCGGATATTAAGAGAAGATGCGACTCCAGAGGAGAAAGGGTACTTCCTTCATGAAGCAAAACCTTTCAGAGATCTCAAGCATAAGAACATTAGTCGATTGTATGGAAGGTGTCTAGAGCATGATCCGTTCCTCTTGCTCTTTGAGTACTGTACAAATGTAAGTTAAAGGAAAATACAGTTTAACTTTATTATAACGCTCCCTTTTATAAAACTTTTCCAGCTATAATGCTCATTTTTGTCAGTCCTTGTACATGGCCACCTATTTGAGTGATTAATTATTTAAAAGGCATAATTTTTTATAGCAATCAGCTTCCCTCCTGAATAAATTTTTCCTGTAATGTTTTTTTACATTTGTTAAGTTTGGTTTTTACATTATATGATTGACTTGAAGTGAGAAATACAGTGAAAGTAATCATAAACTATCTGAAATAAACAGTAAAGCAGTATATTATATACAAGAGACATTTTGAACAAGTAGCAGGTGATAACTTATATTCTTTAATTTAGGGTGATTTGAAAAGTTTCTTAGTGACGAATAGTGGCAGCAGAAATGCAATTACCGAACAAAAAATATCATTGAAGATGATGATTGATGTTACAGAAGGACTTAAGTTTATGAACGAACATGGTTTTATTCATACGTGAGTATATTATTATTTTTAAAGTAAATTATGCTGTTGTATATTAATAGCTTAGTATATTCATAGTTATTTTCACCTCCTCCAATTGGTGTCTCACATGTCAGGTGCAATGGACAATACCTGATGCAAATGCCAAGTTCTCGTGATAACTTGTTTTAATGTTTTAACTTCAGACCCATCCAAACCCACTAGTTTCCATCCTTGCATCCAATTCCATCCCGGACTATCCTCTTAGGCGTCTGAAGAGAAGATGGCCTCGGGACCTTCTATTATAGAAATTTTATTAGAGTGCTGCCAGTGGGTAGTGTCTCAACATGTCCTATCATGTATTATTTATTCTAATAGCAATTGTACTAGATGTATATATTACAGTTGTACAACTCAATAAAATAATTAAAAAATAAATAAAATAAAATGTTTTAATATCAGTTACATATGTTTTAATGTCTTAATTTCTGATACAAATGTCAAATTCTTATGATGGCTTTAATGCCTTCGGGAATTAAAATCTTCATATAAAACCTTCATAAATGGTGATATGAAATGAATCTCTAAGAACCGGCAATTTAGTAACATAATAGCAGATGGTAATGTTCAAGTTGCAAGGTACACCCAGAGGTGACCTTGGATTTTTTAATACAAGTTTTATGGGCTATCCATTTAATTTTTTAATATATCAATTAGATTTTTGGGTTTTTTATCTAAAAAAATCTTAAATTTCAAGGGAAATTTAATTTTTTTTTCTTTATCAATTAAAAATGTTTGTTATTGAAAATAATATTAACCATAAAAACCATAATATTATTATTTTTTCTTCCTTTGTTTTTTTTGGCATAGTCATTTTCTAATTACTAAATTCAGAGTCAGTCATTTGGTGTAGTGTGTTGGCGGCCCCATTGCCTGGTCATCGTACCGCAGTCAGACCACTGGCCTTCCAGGTTGGGGGACACCTACACTGACTGGACTCAACTGGACCTCTGTCATGTTGACCTAGCTGCAATCCAATTAATAAGATGGACTGGTCAAGGAGCTTTCAACAAGAAAAGTCATACCATCTGCGATGACAAGAAACACACATTTGGAACTGGATTTATATTAGCAAGAAGATGAGTCAGTTAGTTATTGGCTTTCATCCAATTAGTCCAAAAATCTGCTATCTCCGAATAAAAGGAAAATTTCATAATTATAGTATGTTCAATGTCCATGCCCTGACTGAACCATCAGAAGATGATGAAAAAGATGCCTTTAATAGTAGTCTGGAGCAACGGCTTGATTCCTGCACGGGTGCTGATGTTGATATAATACTGGGAGATTATAATGCGCAGGTAGGAAAGGAGACAGAATACTTGCCCACAATTGGTCTAAATAGCATTCACGACCACATGAATGATAATGGGATGAGGATGATGAATTTTGCTGCTTCGAAGGGACTTGTGGTCGGCAGTAGTATGTTCCCTCACAAGAAAATCCATCTAGCGACCTGGCACTCCAATGATGGTTTCACATATTACCGAATCGACCATGTTTTAATAAGCAGCTGTCACATCAATTTGATGGATGTGAGAGTTTTCAGAGGAGCCATCATTGATTCTGATCACAAACTCACGATTGCCAGATTCAGGGCTAGTATTTCCAACATCAGAAATCAAAGTGGAGCACTATCACCAAAGATCAACACTGAAAGGCTGATGGATCTCGAGGTTAGGCAACTTTATACTGACATTCATGCTCTATACTGAGCATGAATGTCAGAATTAAAGATTTGTATCAGGCTGATAGCATGGATCAACAGTGGCAAAAATGTAAAGAAACCATGGAAGGATTGGCAGTTGGTGTGCTTGGACTACAAAGATCAACCAAGAAAGTGCCCTGGTTTGACAAAGAATGTCAAGGAGCCTTGGTCAGAAGAACCTTGCTTACAGAGCAATGTTACAGTAAAGGCATTCAAGATCAGTTGAGAAGTACAGATCCAAAAGAAGGGAAGAGAAACACATCCACCAGAGGAAAAAGAGGGCATGGCACTGTAACACCTCCAGCAGATGGAAGACCTCCGGAATAATAATGAGGTGAGAAAATTTTTCCAAGAAATAAACTGCAGCTGACAGACATTCAAACCTAGAACAAATGGCTATAGAGACAACGAGGGCAATCTCACCACAAATAGGAGGAAGGTTCTGGAACAAAGGTGACATTACTTTGATGTTCTCCTTAACGACATGGCTGGAATAGAAAGTGAGGAAATAAAGATGCCCCCAGGGGAATTGGAGCCCCCTGATGATATGGACGATGTCTATGAAGCGGTGGAAGAATTAAAAAATAATGAAACACCGGGACCAGATGGACTCTCCCCTGAACTGTTTAAGTACGGGGGAGAAGAATTAGTCAAAGTCCTCTATAATACAATAATGGATATACGGAAGATGGAGGAAATCCCTTGTGAGTGGTGCAAAGCAGTTATTTGCCTGATTTACAAGAAGGGGGATGTGCTTGAATGTCATGATTATCTTGGTATATCCCTCTAACCATGTGCTTATTAGGTGTTCTCTCGCAACTTTATAAAAAACTGCTTCCTTTTGCCGAGGAGAATATAGGAAAGTACCAGAGAGCTTCATGAGAGGAAAGTCTACTTACAGTCTAGGAAAGATCAAATATTCTCCATTAGAACCATTCTGGAGAGGTGCAGGGAGTATAATATCCACACACGCCGCCTGTTCATTGACTTCCGAATGACCTATGACAGTATAATGAGGTTATAATGCTGTTCCAGGAGCTTCTGGAAATGGGAATACCACCGAAGTTGATATATGTCTGATTAGGGCTATGATGAAGAAGGTACAATGCACAGTCCGTGTTCAAGGTGACCTGACAGAAAGCTTTGAAACTCACAAAGGGCTGAGACAGGATGATTACCTTGCATGCCTTCTCTTCAATTTGGCCCTCGAAAGTTCAGTGTAGAAATCTGGAATACAAATTGGGGAACTATATTGAATAGATCTATAATTTTGTCTTCGCCGATGACATAGATATTGTTGCCAGAATCCCTACAGGTTTAGAAAATGCTTTTATCAGTCTTCAGATAGCAGCGGCTAGATTGGGTTTAGAGGTCAATAAATCAAAAAAACGAAATATAGGCATGCAGGCCTACAACAGGATGTGCATGAATTATCGCATTTTATGGCTGGAGGCTTTACATTTGAAAGGGTGAAAGAATTTGTGTATCTTAGATCAAAGGTAAAAGCGGATAATGACATAAAAGCAGATATCCATCGCAAAATTATGTCCTCAAATAAATGTTAATTTCGGATTACTGAACCATTTCAGGAGCAGGGCTATTTTTCAAAACACGAAGGTGCATTTGTATAAGACCCTGGTAAGACCAGTTGTTACTTATGCCTCCAAATGCTGGACATTACCCAGTTCACAGGAAGCCCTTCTAAGGTTCGAGAGTAAAATATTGAGGAGAATTTATGGCCCAGTTTGCACCAATGGTATCAGGAGGATAAGGACGAACGCTGAGCTAACAAGACTCTACAAGAGCCCAGATATTTTAAGGGTAATAAAAGTTGGCTGGCTTTGATGGGCAGGTCAAATAATTAGAAAGGACCAGGACCAGATTCCTAAAATGGTCCTAGACTAGAGGATTTATGGGAAAAGAAGAGTGGGAAGACATCAGCTCCGATGGATCGATGGAGAGGTGGCGGATGCCTGGTCCATCTTGGGAATCCGCAATTGGAGAGCAGTGGCAACCAATAGAGGAGACTGGCGAACTAAGCTGCAGGAGGCCACAACTCTACAGGAGTTGTAGCGCCACAGATGATGAGAGTCAGTCATCCTCAATAATTCATAATATTTTGTGTAACGTAACATATTTTGTAACATTTTCAGTGTAATTTTAGGAGACACCTTTTAAATTGCTCCAAATTCTAAATTTAATATAATAATGATTAATTTATATAATTTTAATTTCTCAGGGATCTTGCAGCTAGAAATTGTTTGGTTGCCTCAGATTTGACAGTCAAAATTGGAGATTATGGGACTAGCGTTGATAATTATCAGGTAATTAGTAATTCATTAATATATTTTAATTTATATTTTGTTTTTATTTATTTATATTTACTTTTGTCATTAAAATTTCAGAATGAATATTATATTGTGGGAGATGTTGCTGTTCCTATCCGTTGGTGTGCTCCGGAAACTCTCACCTGTACACAAACTACTATAGAAACTAAAGAGGTTTGTTAAACGTTGTTTTAACTATTTCTTTTATGGTTACTGCCAATCATTCAAATCCTATGGCTTCACACCAAATAGAAAATGAAGGAATAGTGAGTATGTAACACCAAACAGAGTGGTCAGAGTTGCAGGACCAGCCGAAATTCCTTCCATAACAAATTTCTCTTGTGCTTTAATATAATCCAGTAACTCCAACCAGTCAGGGCATACAAAATAGAAGGAGTGGAACAACGAACTGCACAGTTTTTTGAGCAGTTTTTAGTTTTTAGTTTATCTATCAGTTTGTCTCTCTATTTTATAAAAACGTTTTTAGTGATTGTGATGTAGCTTAGTGATATTTCATATGTGATGTAATTACATTGTACGAGGTGTGTTTTTTAAGTAAGTACCGTTTTGAAATTAAACTAATATGTGCAAAGATATCTCAATAATTTTATTTTTACATGAAAGCCTGTACCTTAATCTACTTTTCTACATAATTTCCTTCATTATTGAGGCACTTGTCATAACGTTGTATCAGTTTATGAATACCCTCCTCATAGAAGTCTGCTGCCTGACTTGTTAACCACTGCATCACAACTGTTTTGACTTCGTCATCGTCTTGAAGACGCTGGCCGCCAAGGTGTTTTTTCAAGTGCAGAAACAGATGGAGAAAAGTCAATTTGACATTTGACATTCCTCTCAAGGAAAGTCAAAGCACTGCCTAAACATTTGGTTTTGTGCACATCCGTCAAAATTTTCGGTACCCAACGTGAGCACAATTTTCGGTAATTCAAGCGCTCTGTCACAATGTCATACAAAACACTATGCGAAACATTAGGAAAGTCATCACACAAGGAGGAAATCGTAAAGCGTCTGTTTTCTCTCACCTTATTGTCCATTTCCTGCACCAAACTTTCATTAGCAACCGAAGGACGCCCACTCCGTTCTTCATCATGCACATTTGTGCGGCCATCTTTAAATGCTCTCACCCACTTTCTTACCATTCCATCACTCATAATGTTTTGTCCGTAAACTGCAGAAATCTCACGATGAATATCGATCGGTTTTAGGCCTTTAGCACTAAGAAATCTTATAACAGCCCGTACTTCACAGTCGGCGGATTCGCGATTATTGGAGGCATTTTAAACAACGTAAACAAGGAAGAATCAGACTGTAATGGCGTCAGTGCGTAGGCAAGAGATGTAGGTACCAGTGCGCATGCGCAGGACACTGACCGCAGCGCTGCGGTCGCAGTGTGGCAAAACGGTACTTACTTAAAAAACACGCCTCGTATAATAATAATAGGGGGAATAAAATAAAATGGTATGGGTAGTGGCAAAAAAATTAATTCTTTAAATAGCGATAACATTTATTTTTCATAAGGAATCTTTAGAAGTCTGTTATACAGAAGTTTGTATGTAATTACTGTCCTACAATACATTTTAATAAATGTTTTTAGGTCACAGAAGGTGGTAATGTCTGGTCATTAGCTGTTTTACTTTGGGAAATAGCAGAATTTGGGAAGTTGCCCTACTTGGACTTGGCAGATGAAGAGGTCATCACTCGTGTTTTGGTCCAAGGCTCAGTTAGGTTGCCACCTCCTAACTGTTCCTTCGGCCATTATCTGTAAGTATTTTTTTTTTTTAAAGCTATTAGCTGGTATAATAATAGTTAAAATAAGGTATTATTACAATTAATTTAAGCTTTCCTGAGGAAATTACTGAATAAAGATATTCATAGTATTAATAAAGGCAAAAGCTCGGTGCAATGGCTGTTTGCAAACCACCAATATTCGTTTATAAACATCTGTCCACAGATTACTGTCTAAGCTCAATTCTGCAAGATAACTCTTAATGCAATTCTACCACTTATGTCTTGGTCTACCCCTCAGATGTCTACTAGCCGACTCAGTGTTTAAGAACTTCTTTAGGACTCATTTGTTACTGTGCACAAAAACTTTACAATTTCAACCTTTGCAATGCTGTCATTAAAATTATATCAAACTGACGCATGCTCTGCTATTCCTCATTGTGTGATTGCTTAAACTTTCCGTTTTTGCATTGATTAATTTAATTGAATATTTTATCTTTCAACACTAATGGCCATCTTTCTTTTCCACATGGAACGATTATTGTATAAATTCTTAACTTGGAGCTAACCTAGATAAAATCAAGACTGAAGAATAAAAAACATTCTTACATCCTTAACATACTTTTGTTTGCTCTTGAAATTCTTTTTTGTTCTAATTATCTCAGACCCTAAGTACTACAAAATTCTCAACTTATTCCCTGCTATTTCAATTTCGCCAAATCACCTTTGTTTTTGCTACTATTATATTATATATTATAAATATCATAATATACAGTTCGCTTTGATTTGTTTTTGATGCCCCGAGGAAGTCTCATGTGCCCCGCCGTTACGTTGAGGTAAAGTGGCTCTTCCCTTCCAGCCGTAGACTCTATTTCCTTGGTTCATACCTAGATCAAACAATCAACTCACAACATCCATCTTATATTTATAGTTATAATCACCTTTGTTTTTGCTACTATTATATTATATCGCCCTATTATAAATATCGCCCTTCCGATCGTTATATCCGTTCCCATAGAACCAAAACTTTTGAGGGTTCCTTTCTCGCCCGTCCTATCTCTCTTTGGAACTCATTCCCATTCGATATCCGTCATGCGTCTTCTTTAACCTCATTTAAATCCAAACTTTTCCTACATCTTCTAAACTCCTACACAGGTGCTCTATTATCAATAAATGATTATAGATATATTAAAATTAATCGATTGATGAATTACTGTAAATATTCCTCACTCATAATGATATCAGTTTTCATAATATTAGATGTTATTATTTATTCACTTATTTTCAATAAGCCTATTTCTTTTTATTGTAAATTTGTCTGTTTTTTACTTTATTTTTGTATTACATTTTCTGATTCTCTACCAAAACATACCTGTTAGTTATTTACTTTCGAGGTATTTTGTAAATATTGTGTTATTCTAATGTAGTCCTTTGGCCAAATAAATATCTATTTAATTTTGTTCATCTCTGTTATTCTTAAGGAACCTAGTCCCAGAATTAAATTATTTTTCTATTCTATTCTAGACCTGCAGTGTAGGTTGAAGCATTTTTGTCTAGTTAACAGTAGATTACTACTTGGGAATTTATTTGTGACCTCCATCCGTACCATTTTCTCCTCCATATAGTTTATACAGTCAACCAGTTATTATTCAAGATAAATCAAATACCTATATTTACAAGTTGTACTTATAAATTTTTTACAACATGCAATACAAATTATAATTTTTCAATCTCATGTAGCTTTTTTTAATTAAATGGTAGAACCTTTGATTTAATTTTTGGTTTCTCAATATTAAATAAATGATAATCAAGTGTCAATATGGGATGCTATTACTCAGAATGTATGAACTCTTCTGATCCAAAGATATCAATAAACAAATTTTGGAGCCTTAATAAGAAAAATGATAGTGCATTAAAATCTTGTTTTAAGAAATTATGTTTTGTAGGAAAAAAAAATACTGACTGAAATTGATAGTGTTACAATGATATTATTCTGTATAAGCATTCACACATTCATTTTAAAACATGTTATGGATGTTTTTTTTTCCTTATTATTAATCTGGCATATTTCTCTTTTATCAGGCACAACGTGATGACTCTTTGCTGGAGAATGGACAACAGAGCAAATATTGAACAAATCTTAATGATGCTTATGTATCTCAAAAACAATCCGTTTCAAGAGTCTGATTTTGAATCTCGCTGGAGAGCACTCAAACCTAATACCGTTGTGGTAGTTGACAATCATACACCTATCCATTCACCTAGGCATACAGAATTGGCTCAGAGGCCTCACCTTACTGCCAAGCTCGAATTTGACTCTGGGGTCGATTTGGAAATCAAACCCACTGACGAGAATCCCGATTCTTGTAGGACAAGTACACCAACCACAGTATCCCCTCAGCTTTCTGTAGCAAGTGAAGATATTTTCCATCCTGTTCAGCATAAATCACCAAGTTTGACCAACCTCAAAGGTTCCTTAGAAGACGTAGCCCAGTTTGATTCATGGCTTATGGGTGTCGAGCAGAAAACAGAAGAGGACCGTAAGTTTGTCAAAAACATATCAGAGGCAATCAAGAACTTGGATGAAACACTAGCCTTAGAGAAAACTTCATCTTCTTCCCAAGATTCAAGTATGGAGGGATCTAAAAAACCTTTGCTAGACTTTAAATTAGGGCCTACAGGAAATGAAAAGAAAGGGGATTCCTCAAGTTCTGACACTGAGGAGGAGACTTGGAGGAATAGGATAGAAAGAGGTGAATTTACCGAGAAGGTGAAGGAGAAATCAAAATCAGTTACTGACCTAATGGTATTGACTCATATCGACAGTGAGGGTAGTGAGTCAGATTCATTGCCCAGTCTTACAAGACAATATTCTGTGAAGAAAACCAATGTTAAAGGTGTTTCCTACACAGGAGTTGGCTTTGGGAGTGAGGGCAATATTCGAAATGCTGTCCTCAGTGAAGAGCTGCAGGACAAGTTGAAACAATTGACTACTTGGAAAACTGAAACACAGTCTTTTTTAGTGAAAGGAGCCTCGGAAAAGAATAACAAAAACTTATCATTTACGGCTGTTGAGGAATCTTCAACACCTATCCTGTCAGTGGATAATGATTCCTCAAAGCTTAGTAGCAGCAGTACTACCACAACACCAATTGCTGCTATCACCAAAGATATCACCTGTTCGCAAATTGTATCCTCTAATAGTGATAACAATGTAACAGCAGATGTAACTACTATTCCTGATACTCATTCAGAAGAAAATCCTATTGTAAATATTAAGGCCGAGTCTGTAAATAAAGAATCTGTGATGATGGGAGAGACGAATGTATATAGCGATTGTATAAAGGGTAATTCGGTCACAAATGAACCTAGTGTAATATCTAATATAAGGATCTCTGAGTGTCTAGGTACTAATAATTATGGTCAGGCATTAGTAGATAGTATAAAATCAGCTTCTAGTCATTCTAACCAGAATTCTGTTCCTGAAATTGTTATTACAGAATCAGAGATGTCCCAAATTTTGAATGAACATGAATCGCCTGTAGATACACAATATGTAGTCGATATTAAACCAAGGAAGTTCGTTTTTGTTTGTAAGGATGCAGACTTGCTTTCAGATAGTAGTGATGATGAAGACAATTCAATTCAAGATGTTAAAATAGTCAAACCTCAACAAGAAAATTCTTCCTCTGTTATCCTAGGTTCTTGTGAAGAACACACCTTAGATTATTTTAAAGGCCTTAAAACTACATTTACGCCACTCGTTTCTTACATTGGTGGAATACAGACAGAAGGTAATTCTGATTTACTCGATGAACAATCTGTAAAAGAAGAAAGTACGATTGTTGAAAAACATTCTGTTATTGAAAAGTTACCTGAGGTTTCTCTTGATCAAGCTGTTATAAATTTACCAGAAGATATCAATCAGCATTTTGAGGAAGAGCATTTCAATAAAGAAGTAATGAGGGAAATAAAATCTGGTGTTGAAGATCAAGAAAATAGGGAAGAAAATATTTCTGAAAATGATGGCATTGATTTTGGCAGTTTTAATAAACGCTACTTACATATCATTGATTCTTTTATAGACAGTGAAAGGGCCTATACCGCACTATCAATCGTACCAGACAAAGAATTATCTTCAGACATATCACTCAAACCAGATATATTATTCTCTATGACGGAGGCAATAGATAAAAACACATGTTCCAACCTGGGAGAACTTACTACCTCTAACAAAGTGGAAAATTGTTTTTCAGGAAAACCTTGTGAAGGGGTTTTAGTTGAAGCTGTAACAGCAAATTTTTCCAAACAGGTAGATCTGAATAATCCTTTAAAATTGGCAAATGCTTTATCCTCCAAAAACTCAACTGAAGAAAATTTAGCAGAAACTCTGTTGGATGAAAAGATACTTTCAGAACCAGATTTTACTAGCTCTTTTGAAATCGAAAATTTGTATACATTAGGAACCTCTTCTGAAGATTATTTGCAAGAAGCTCCTCTAGAGGAAAATATATTGTCTAAACAGATAGATCTTCGTAGTCCTTTAAAAATGGAAAATTCTTTTTCAACCGAAAATCCGCCTAAAGAAAATTTGATCGATACAACTGATGATGAAAACATGCTTTCTAGATGTATAGATGGTATTAGCTCTAGTAAAATAGATACCCCTTTTTCATCAGGAAAGTGTACTAAAGAAAAGTTAACACATGTTACATTTAATAGAAACAGCTCTGAACAGGTTGATCCTTTCAAAATGGAAAGTTCTTATTCATCTGAAAATTCAAATAAAGAATATTTAGTAGAAACTCCAATCCACCAAAGCATGTTTTCAAAACCAGTAGATCTTACTAGCTCTCTTGAAATGGAAAATCCTGTAACTCCAGGAATATCTTCGGAAGAAAGTTTAATAGATGCAACACTTAATAAAAATATGTTCTCAAATGAAGTAGATCTTGTAAGTCCTTTACAAATAGAAGGTTCTTTGTCAACTGATGAAAGGCTAACAAAAGAAAATTTAGAAGAATCTCATACAGGTGAAAATACATTTTCAAAACTAACAGATCTTACTAATCCTTTTAAATTGGAAACTCCTGTTACCTCAGGAATTTTATTTGAAAAATGTTTAGTTCCAGTTAGTGAAAACGTGTTTTCCAATCAGCTAGATCTTAATTGTGCTTCTCAAACGGAAAACTTTTTTTCACAAGACATCTCAGGTGAAGAAGCTGATGTAAACACATTGTCTAAACAGTTTGAAAATTTAAGCACTCATAAAATTGAAACTACTTTCTCATCAGCAACTTCCTCTGAAGAAAATTTATTGGATGTTACATTAAATAATAATGAGCGTTTTAAACAGGTAGATCTTGATGATATTTCCAAAAAGGAAATCTTTGTTTCATCTGTAAATGTATCTGAAAAAAATGTAGTGGAAGTTCCAGTCGTTGAAAATAAGTTATCCAAAAAACTTGATCTTACTGGCCCTTACAAAATTGAAAGTACATTTTCACCTGAAGAACAGTTAGTTGAAGCACCATTTCCCTTCAATCAACCTGAGTCTGTAGATACTCATTCAAATATTACAAGTGTCAAAGCAAAGTCTTTGGATTCTTTCCTATCACCAAAAAATGGTTATGAACATTTTGTCACCCTACGTAATGGATTATATGTAGAAGATGACAGTGATATAACTAATTTTGTTCCTGTATTTAACATGACTGAATCAGTTTCCGAAAATACATTTATGAGTCAAAATCTTTATTATGATCCTTACTTCTCTGTAGATTCTGGACATAGCTCTGATCGTTGTATAGAGCAGGACAAAAAAATGAATGACTTGAAAAACAGACTTGAAGATGTCATGAAATCTGGTAGTGACTTTCAATTGAAGAATTCTGAAGAAGAATATGGTGGAAAGCTCCTCACTCCAGATGATGAGAGAAGTTCAGATTCAGGTTTTAGGGACAAGGGCAGTTTGAGCGAAAGTGTTGAGGATACATGTGATGAAAAGTATAATTTAGAAGACATTGATGCTGAGCTCGATGAGTTTACTTTAAAAAATATCGATAAGGAAGATCTCAAGTATTATGAACAGTTTATCGAACCTGACCAAGAAACAACAACTCCTGGTTGGTTTCTCCATGTCAGACCTGAGTCTACTGCTGTTGACTCAAAGGAGAGTGGTTGGCTATCCCAGTCCACAGAGGATGAAGAAAGGTTACCACTGACAATAGATGCTGAATTTGCTGCAGCTATTAGAAATGAATTGAAAGAGAAATTGCCGTGTACCCAGCAAGTAGAAAAAACGGAAGAGGATGCTTCTCCTGAGCAAGAGCCTACCACCGATAAATTCACATATCCATCACAACTTTCTCCAATATTGGAAGAACAGGAATCAAATCAGTCTTCTTTACAGCTAAATGACTGCAGTCCAGTTTTCATTTTAGCTCCTCCAGAAATGAAAACCGATACTTTTAAACAAGACATAGTAAAAGCTTTTGAGAGTTTAGAATCTTCTAAAAATGGTATAATAATGGAGGATTTAGAAGATGGAAATGGACTGATGGTATTCAATGACGATAGAATTATTGTAGACGATGATGTTTTAATTGTTGATACCGAGACTAATGAGGCAACATTAATAGAAAGTCCTAAACCTCATTCCCATTTGGCTTTCATTTTGACCAAGAAAGAACCTGAAGCTTTTGTTGATAACGATTCTCCTGAGGTCAATTCAGACATTTATGCTTTAACTCCCGATAATGCTCCTTTGACTCCTAATTCTGTGGATACAGATTCTCATTCTTCTCCAGAAAATGCTAATATGTCTGGTTTGTTCCTCTCACCTTGCTCTATAAGATCAGATTTATTCGATTCTGGTCCTCCAAGTTTACCTTTTGATCTGGGACAATCTTTGGAAGAAGTTGAAGATATCCCTGCTTGCGAAGAAACTGTAATTGAAAACTTCACTTCAGAAATCTGTAATGGTAATGCTTCAGATCATATTTTAGACAATGAAAAGAATGTCTTGAATGGAAATGTAACAGACCTGGTTGATAATAAAAAGAATGATGTAGTAAACATTGAATTACCAAAAGATTCTATGAACAAACTTCTTGAACCATTAAGCACAGTAAAAGATCATGAGGAAAATAATAAGAAGTCTTGTGCTATTGAAGTTAATCTCGATTCATTGGGCCCAGCAGATTCTAATTTAAAAAGATCTTTTTCTGATGAAAAAGTCTCGAAGCATTTACGTGCAGAAGTAGAAATTGACAGATTGCTTTCTCGGGCTAATAAGGAAAATGAAATTGAAAACACAAATCATTTAAATTCCAATAGCTCATTGAGGAACGATTGGCTCAAAGACCTATTTACAAACAACATTAACAGTGCTGAAATTAACTACAAAGAAGAGAAAAATCATGTCAATAGCAATTTAAGAAAAACAGATTGGCCAACAATCGAGGAACTTGTTTATGAAAAACGTTCAGAAAAAAATGAACAGAATAACTGCCTCAAGCCGAACATTACTTCTACTTTAGCACTGATGTCCCCAGACCTCAGTTCTGCTGATAGTAAATCTCTTGCTTCGTCTTTTTCATCTACTCCATCTTCTGATGAAAATAAGACTGTTGCAATGAGCACTGAAGACAGTGATAGTTTAAAATCTAGTGAGAAGTTAGTGAAGCCGAATACACTCAATTTGAAGAGTGATGCTTCGGGTGCTCCTATGCCAAGTCCTGAAGATGCAGAGAAAGGTTGGCGCCCAACAATTTGCCAGCTGATGGAACTGACGGACCAGGCTGCAGCCGATGGAGAAGAAATGACAACTTCTTTCATTGAACCTGATGAGAATGGTATTTACACTCCGGACTGGGAGAGTGATATATCTGAGGAGCAGTCATCTTCTAGTGGAGAGTTTGTTTGGAAGGTTGGTTTTGTAGTTGCTAACTTACTTTAATGTTAGATATTCTGGAATTTTGTTGCCTCATTTCTGCTTGATTGATCTGATTTGAACTCAATGTGTTTAAAAGGAAACTGCTTATCGAACTATAGGCTTAGAATATTTATTATAGGTATACCTTAAGGACTCTTAAGATGTGTCTACACTATTTTTTTTTGCCTTTCAACTTCAAATTGCATTTAGAGACTTTCTCTTTGTTGTTTACTCTTACAAAAGTTTGTTCTTGCTTCACACAATGAATCATCCCTCATGTTTACTTAATGTAGTTTTTAGCTTTTCTATAATGATTGGTAGAAGAAGAAAACACAAATGAGATTGCAGACCAGACAAATTTTGGGAGTAAGAAACAAAACACTTTTAACAGGACTTGTAGAATTCTTAGTCCCAAAAGAATTTTTCTAGATTTTTATTTTAGTGTAAAAATGGGTCATAAAAAACTTTCATGATTTCAATCATAATCAAATAGGCAATTAAAAAAAAACTTACTTTGAAAGTTCTATTTCTCCAGAAAACAAGCTGGCCATTACATTGAAATCCCTTGCTACTAGAGATTTACTAACATTTCTATAATATTTATTTAAGCTTAAAAAAAAAATGTATATATATTACATATTGATAAGTCAATTAAAAAAAACAGTTTTTGAATGAAAAGATAGAAAGCAAACAGACTATAAATCATATATTTAAATTACTATTACTATTATTATCAAAGTTATTTTCAGGTTAGCAACCTTTTTAATCAGAGTAGAAATATTTAAGATTTGTTCCTTTGGTTTGCCACAAATTTTAAAAAAAAATTTATTTATTGATATATACAACTGTATTATAATATTACAACAAGTAAATGGGCTAAGTGATACATAATGACATGAGATAATGACTAGTAGAGAAACTACCCTTGCCACAAAATAAATTTTAATCTACACCCCGGGTTGCTTTACTAACTCTGTAAATTCCTACCTCCTACATACTTTCTCATTATCCAATCCTATTTCTCCAACAAGTCATTCACAATAAACTATAATAATGTCTACTCATCCCTCTTTCCTCAATCTGAGGGTGCTCCTCAAGGCATTATCCTCGGCCCAATCCTCTACACAATTTATACAGCTGACATCCCAACTCATCCTAATACTATCCTTACCACGTATGCGGATGACATGTCTATTATAAGTCAACACTGATCCAGTTATAGCATCCCATACTCTTCAATCCCACATCACTGACCTTGAAAAAGGGTGTAAAACTGGAGGATTAAAATAAATTCCCACAAATCTCATCCAATGACCTTTACCCTCCGTCGTAAACCAACAACTTCCTGTTCTCTTGTATCGTTTAATAACATCCCACTGATTCTGTCCGGAACTGAGGACTATACCTTGACAAACGCTTAACTTGGAATCCTCATACTAGACAAATGCTCTAAGCTCCCAATTAATTACAAAAGACTCATATGCATGACAATCATTTGAACCATCTGGACTTACAGAGTAGAGCTTTGGGGCTAACTAAGCCATCAAATTCCTGTCATATTCAATCCTTACAATCCAAAATCCTTCGTAAAATCCTCAATGCCCTTACTTTGTTGCAAACAAAGTTGCTGATTAGGCCCGAATCTGATATCAATCATTTCATGACTAACTTCATTTCCACTCAAACCCAGTAGTTTCAAACCTAAATCTTTCGAGGCAAGGGTAGTTCTCTACTTGCCTTTATCTCGGGACATTATTTATCTTTTATTATATTTACTTGATGTATTCAATATACAGTTGTAAATTAAAAAAAAAAATCTATCCAGGCTGAATTTGAACAGGCACCACAGCAGTCATAAGGTTGTTAATGTAGATAACTTAATGATCTTGGCAACTGTGGCCTCGACTATTAAACTTCATGAAAAATATTAATTTTAGTAAATAAAGTTTGGCCAAAACATTGGCACACTCCCCTTCTTTGACCCTTCTCTTTTTTTTAATGAATGTTTGAACACTGGTATGTTTCTGGTTACAGTTTTGGTATTATTGTATGCTTTATGGTTAGATGTGTACTTTTTAAAAAAAAAAATGCTTTATAAATTGGTTTTGCTATTGCTATTTTAGTTTAGATTTATGTGCCATGTGTACGTGTTGTGGTGCTTGGGTTGCTGCAGTGAATGTGAAGAGGGAATTACACATTTTCATAATGTTTTATCTTATAAAATATATGTAACTAATATATTTAAGTGTTATAGATTATTTGAAATGAGATTTTCAAAAGAAAAGGTAATTCGAGTCTGAACAAATTTTAATTATTCTTATATTCATTTCAGCATTTTTAGATTTGGTTGAATTGTTATTTCTATGAAGGGCTTTCTTCATATCTTGCCTTAGCTTCCACAATTTACAAGTACCGAGGTGTTTGAGTATTGCATTGTTAAAACAACTATGATATTTTATGCTTAACTAATAAAATTAAATTTGGATTTTCTTAATAAATGATGAGGCCATTTGCAATTTTTTACTTCCGTGATTCTGTTTGGTTGAAACAAAGTTTTCTTGGTGTACTATTGATGGATGTAGAATAGCTGTGAACACCAGCTACTTTTTTAGGTTGTCTCAAAAACTAAATTATCTAGTGTTTATTTCTTTTCAAACTATTAAATAACATAAATATGTTCGATACAATTAATTTGAAATTTAGAAATAATTAAATGATTTACTTTTTAAGAAAGAAAAGTTTTTTTAGGTAGATGAGGTGTGATAGTTCAATGCTATAACACACACAGGTGGCTGTCATTGGCATGGTAGGTACTGTAGACTAGCGTGTCGAACTTGATAGGATAGTGCTACATCCGTAATGATGTCAATGGTGGCAACAATCTTACAGTTTACATAATGGCAGTAGTTGCAACTGCTCCTGCGACGGCTGCAACTGTCACTGCGTAAATGGGTCTTAATCGGCTTTAAAGCAGTTAATGCTCTCTTATCAAAGATCAGAGCCTAAAAAAAAATTACATTTTTAAATCTAAAAGTAAATTCCTTAGATTACAATTCCTTTTCTTTTGTGAAATTTCAGAAATATTGCAAGTAACCCTTTCACTTAGTTTCAATGTTGCTAAGATAAATAAAATGTTTTTATTTTGGTGGTGGTTTTCTTTTTTTTATTAATGCTGTATTTGTTCTGTTCTGTTTTTTTTCTTCCTTCTCTCCTCTACCTCCCAAAAGGAAGGGGACACAGAAGATCTGTTAAAATGTGTTGGCACTGATACAAACTCACTGGTGAGAAATTGTTATTTATTTTTATTATTGTTATTTTTTTGTCTATGTTGCATGCAAGATACATTTTCTCCATTTTCTACTAACATGGTTTATAAATATAGCAGTTTACAGTAAAACATCTTGAGAATGATTTTTTTTTACAATAAAAGTTGTACTTAATTCTAACTGAAGCAGATCATAAAAATACTTTTAAAAAATAGTATTGGTGCCTGATCATAAAATTAATCTGACAAACATTAACAAAAAAGTTTTCTTTTATTTTAATAAATTAAAGGTACTTAATTAGTTGTTAGACCATTTCATTTGAATATAGTTTAATGTGTCAGATTTTTGTCAAGTGTAAACTATAGTTATTCCTTAATAAATTTATTTATTAATGTAATACACAAGCCATAATTTCAGAATTTCTCTTATGTTATTTTACCTTTTTGCCTTCGAATCGGAGTCGGATTTCTCTTGTTTGCTGTAAGTTTGAAAATAAGCTGTCAGCAATTTGTTGACAAGCTCCTCAAATTTATTATTGCTTTCTTGAAGGAGGGTGCTTAAGAATTTCTCGATCTTATTGGCATGTCTGTACTTCATAATTAGTTGCAGTTTTGCCCGTCCTGACTGGCAATGGTGAACCCTAATGATAATAGTGGAACTATGATCAAAAATTAAAATACTTGAAAACATTATGTTTTGGGAAACATATATAGTATTATCAATTTTAAACTGATACCAATGATTTAAATAGTTTCTATTCAGAAACTATAATATGATACCAATGATTTAAATAGTTTCTATTCAGAAACTACAATAAGATATAATTCATAATATAACAAGAATCATGAGTTTTAGTCTGACCTCTTTTTCCCCATTGTTTACTTATTTTTTTCTGTAAATAAAAAATGTAATTTTGAATTGAATGGTTTATTATTAAATGATTCATTTAATAAAATTTTTCATTGCTGAATTTTTAATATTAAATTATTAACCAATTTTAATATTCATGGTTGTTTGATTGTACCTTTTAAAATAAAGTTCTGACCTAATTATGATTTATAGTTGCATCTACTCTCCTTCAAGTATATTTTTTTTTCTTTGACGAGGTATTAGGACTGGGCTTTAATTTTTTTATTCTTGGCCCCGAGTTCGAAACTGGATGTAGCAGAATATTTACTTATTCTATAATCAGTCGTGAGTCGACTCTGTGGGATTATGTACATGGGGGAGTAGAGCAAGTTTTAATTTAGAAACAGTATGTTCTTACCAATTAACTAACCCACAACTCTTCATGGATTGTGGTTCATTAGTAGGTTAATAAATTTTCTTTGTTTTTCATTTATGCTGTCGCTATAGTAAAACCTCTATTATCCGTCACTCCATTTACCGCCACTCTCTGGCAACCGTCACCTCAGTTTGTTCTGTACAGTATACTGTACTATGCAAACGCTCCACTCCTTCCCTACCCATCGGGTGTCCCGGAGTGTTGAAATGCCACGCGACCTCCAACTTACGCATTTCCTGGTCGCATTGGACGTTATACTATCGGGTACCCCGTAAAACATAAACCATGTCCGGAGGGCTGACAACACTGACTCTGCTTCCTTGGGCTGAATAAGGTGGGCCATGGCAATCTTGCTGAACACGTCGATGACCGTTAGTCACGTAAAACCCCTCCAGGTGAACGTGTCAACTTGCAGGTCTTTGAGTTGATCGGCAGGGCCGATCCCCCGTTGGGGTTTCTTCTTGTATGGCTTGCGGTGGGTGGCAGTCGTACTTCGTCGACATGCAGACCTCGCATGTCCCTATAACTTCCTGTATCGTCTGCCGCATACCCGACCAATAATACCGCCTTTTCAGTGCCAGTAACTTCTCATGGACTCCTCGATGATTAGTTTTGCCTTGGTGATACGCCGCTGATAACTCCTTCTGCCGTTTGACATCCCTAACGGTCTCCACCATGACCTTACAGCGGATGAAAACTCGATCAGGAATTTGGTCCAACTTCCAGACTTGCTTGATTTTTTCCCAAATGACGGCATTCCCAACATATAGATGGTGCGTGTGACCTGGTTTTGACGCGTCTTTAAGGGCGACAACACTGCATTGACCCGTGACCACCCATAACGCAAGTATTCGATGGAAAGCAAACCCGCTGTCTTCGTCCTCCAGATTATTTTCCGCGGTTTATCGTTGACTATCTAGTCAATTTCCTTCAATTCCTCCGGCCTCTCATCTGTAGAGCTGTCTCTGGCCGAGGACATCTCTTCCCTTGCCGCCTCCGTAGGAGTCTGTTCCCCTTCGCCATCTGGCGACCAATCTTGATGAAACTGACGAATGTTCCGGGACGGCCCCACGGTGTCCTCTTCTATTGCATTTATGACAGCCAATCCGCGACTACGTTTTTCTTGCCAGGCTTATAGACTACATCCATGGAGTACTGACTTAGCTTCTCCTTCCAGCAGGACACTCGTGCCAACGATTCTTTTAGTTGTTCTACCCATTGTAGCGGCCTGTGATCAGTCTGCACCCTAAACCTCCTACCGAATAAGTATGGCCGAAAATGCTCAACCGCCCAGACGATGCCCAACAGTTCCCTCTCTAGTGCGCTGTATCTCGCTTCGGCATCCGATAACCTCCTGCTGGCATACGCTATAGGCCGTTCTCCGCATTCACTCTCCTGGGACAACACCGCGCCTAGGGCGTATTCACTGGTATCCGTGGTCACCGTGAACTTTTTCGCAAAGTCCGGAAACGCTAAAACAGGTTCCTCCTTGAAACGCTCCATACACCGTCTTATATTGTCTTCCATACTCGGAGTGACAATCATCCGCGCTGAGGAGGTTGTTGATGGGCACCAAGTAACGTGCCATGTCCACGAACCTCCGGTAATAATTTAGAGCTCCCAGCAGTCTCCTTATACCTTTAACGTCCCGAGGTACCGCCATCTTGGTGATATCATCCACTTTGAACTTATCCGGCTTGACCCCATCCTTAGACACTGTGTGACCTAAAATATTTATTTCCCACATACCCAAAATGGACTTCTCCTGTGACAATTTCAGCCCAAATTCTCTCACCCTCTCGAAAACCTGTCGAAGGTGTTGATGATGTTCCTCTTCCGATTTACTGAATACCAGGAGATCATCTATGTAGGCTTGGCAGATCCCTTCGTCGATACCCCTAAGGAACTCATCCATCAACCGTTGAAACGTGAGTGGGGCATTCTTCAACCCGAACGGCATTCGAGTGAATTCGTAGTGCCACCGCTCAAACATGAAGGCTGTTTTCGCCTGATCGCTCGGATGCATTCGAATCTGATGGTAACCGGCCTTCAAGTCCAGTGTGCTGAAGATGGTGCCCTCTGAGTCTATCCAGTATGTCATCAAATCGGGGAATCGCGTATGCTTCATCTTTGGTGTTCTCGTTCAATTGGCAAAAGTCGATAACCACCCTATATTTCTCTTTCCCCGTCGGACTCTTCTTCTTAACCGCCTAGTCCCACAGGGGACTATTATATGGGGATGAACTATTAACTATGATGCCCTGCCTACGTAACTCCTCCAACTCCTCCCGGATGTGCAGTCGCAACGCTTGGGGGTAGCGCTTTTCCTTCACCTATGTAATTTTCTCCTGATTCAAGGGTATTTCGTGAACCGTTTTATCTGTGACCCCCAATACTTCCCCTTCCTGATAAAAAATATCCCTGAATTCCTTTAGCAAAAGTTTTCTCCACTCTACCATCTGATTTACCGCCCCTATTCGCAAGCCTCTAACCGCGCAGTGACACACGAATGATCTGCCGCCTAATTTCACATGCCATCTGGCCCGCGTATTTTTGACTTCTACGCCCACTCTTTTTAATAAATTACACCCGATAATGGCCTGATACTCCCTGGGCATGCTCTCTACTACGTGCACCCGCAAACTGGCCTCCGTTTTCCCCCACTCGCTCAAACCAATGTTAGCTTCTCCCATCACTTTACACGGTCCACCCAATGTGAGTAATCTACATTCGCATCTCCGGATCTGAAGTGCCTCCCCCTTACCACACAACTTCTCCGCTGCTTTTTTCGACAGCAAGGTACTGAGCTCCCTGTGTCTACGAGGCACTTCACTTCACTGTTTGTCTTTATAATAGGCAACCAATATTTACGCTTACCTTCCACATTGTTGATGACGCAAGCTCGGTCGCCACTCTGGGCGCATCCCCCTCATACGGCCATCTGCTTCCGCCTCACCATTGTCGTCTGCTGCTGTTCGCGCCGCTGCATTGCCCCTGTTATAGACTCCAGCCGCTGTTATAGCTGCCCTCGCCTCCGCTGCTTCCCGGTACACTGGATGTGTCCCTGGGACGTCTGGCCGAGTACATCCTCTACCGCACCTCTTGTGCATTTATCTCCATTGGCTCTCCCTGCTGGCCGTCCTTCCTAAGGAAGATATACGGACATTGCCTGGCAAAATGCCCTTCCATCCCGCATTCATAGCATCTGGTGCACGGGCATTGCGCAAATGTCTGGTCTTGCCACATCCATGGCATTTCCTCTCGTCCTTACGAGGTCCATTTCGTGACCACGGCTGCCAAACCTTCTTTGCCATCGTCGCGGGTCTTTCTCTAATGAAAGCCTTCCTCCACGGAGCCGACGGGGTTCTTGGTCGGTTTGCTGAGACCTTCGTCCACCTCCATTCTGTTGCTCTCTTCCTCCCGAGCTCCTGTATCGACAAGATTCTGTGTGGATTCGAGAAATGAATTGTCAGCGGTGAATCCATCCTTTTTCCTGACCTGCCTCGCCAGCTGCACCTTCCATACCGTGGACAAAAATAACATACGTGCATCTGCCTCCTCCGCTGATACTATCTCTTATCTTCGCATTAAGTTTTTGGTATCGCACTAGCATAATTTCCGCGAACTGTCCTGGCGTCTGCCGCGCTTGCCTTCTTTCACAGAACATCTGGAAGATGTACTCCTCAATCGTCTATCTTCCTCATCCATAGGCCTTCTTCAGTCTCTCCTTCACTACTTCCCAAGTAGTTTCTTCGTCCGGTTGTATCTGGTTCAATATACCTCTTCTGACCCTGCCAATAAGATTAGCTCTCAGGGACTCGGCATCACGCGGGTCCACTAAATTTTCTGCTTCTTTTGCAGCTAACCTTGCTGTAAAGCGATCGCCACCCTTGATAAAGTGGTTCAGCTCACCTATCTCGCCGGTGAACTCCCTCAGGCTGGAGATATCCTTCCGCAGCTCCCGAGCTGTAGCTACCTTGACCTTTATCCAGGCCACCGTATTACTGCCATTATCTTCCGCCAAATTCAGTGTAGCTGGCCTCAAAATGCCATTTCCAACACCGTCTGGCATTATTGTTCAACAATTGCAAAACACAATAACAAAAAATTAGGCAAAAAAAAATTCAACCCGGTTCTACTGTATACCGGCTGGTTCCCCGGTTTCGGCACCAATTAACGTGTTTGAGCCACTATTAATAAAAAAAAAAGGAAAGGTTTTAAGAAACACACAGATTAAGAGATCGATTACAACTAACTTTATTGATAAAATAATCCTTCTTATATAGGATCTGGGAGTTGTTTACATTCTCAGTAGGATTAAGCCCTACTATTACCAGGCTCTGACACTTAACTTTTATATATATATATATATATATATATTGTTTGGTTGCTAAAGTCCAGCTAACAATCAATCATTGTGTGTTGACAACTTTGTTTTCTAGAATCTGTTGTTTACTCAAAACCTAGGCATCCTCACACACATTTCTCATAAATTAATTATCTTCTCATCTCTAATGTAGCTTCCGCAGTTAAACTACCTTCAGTCTTCATTCTTGTCTTATGAGTACTTATCATTTTCTTAAAAGTAGGTATAATATTATCGGAAAAAAAGACAAAGGAAGAGTTTAGATCTCGCTACTAAGTTTGAAATGTTAAAACGTTTACGAAAAGGTGAAAGTGCTTCAATCTTAGCAAAAATCAAAGCAAAAAGCAAAGAAATTCCTTGGACGACAGTTAATGACATAAAACGTGCAGGGGACTCCTAGAGTATGTCCCTTCTATATAATCATTTAATGATTGTTAAGAAGGGGCCTACTACGTTTGTGCTCGAGGAAATAGCTGAACTCCACCTTTAAATTAAATTGAAATATTAATTTCTCAAGAGGGAAAAATTGGACATACAATGATTGAGCTTTTAAAATATAATGTCGAATGGTTGGAATATATAGTTCAATTTATATGTATGTCATAGTGATATATGACTCCCATATATTACATATATATTTACTCCCATATCCGTCTATTTCCCAAATCCGTCACCATCTTGGTTTCATACCCTGACGGATAATCGAGGTTCTACTGCATTTTATTTTCTTTGACAGGTAAGACCTCTTAGGTTTTTCAAATGTTCATTATGCTAAATTTCAGCTCATTTACTAATTCTTGGTGATGTCTGAACATTTAAAAATTTTAATAATTAAATGAATGTCTTTTGGTAGAATTAACAAGAATTCTATATCATTTTAATTTTATTATTGCATAACAAATAGTATATGTTCTTGATAAATAAAGTGTTGGAAGAATTTTTCTTTCCCTCTGAGATACAGGTTTTTCTTCCAACCTTAAATTTCCTGTGGTCTACATAACTTGAAATAACAAAACTGTGTGATCTTCCTAAGTGATGCCTTAAAACACGTACAAGTTTCTTAGGGTTTAATGTTGATTAATTGTTTTGGTTCCTCAATGCTCACAAATCAAAAATTAACTCTCACTCCATCATCTAGCTCAGAAACACAATGTGGCATATGATATGCTGAATAAATTAGCAAAATATTTGATTCACCATTGTTGTTAAAACATAAAGAGTATTTTGAACCGATAGTTGATTTGCATTTAGTTAATATACATTGTTTTTCTGTTTTTTCTGTATTGGGCACCATTACATTTTTTATTTTTGCTAAATGCTATATAAGAGCTAACATTATTAAGAAAAGCCTTTTTATTTTAGTATTAACAAAAATGATAAAGGTTGATTTTTATTTATTGTGGCTTTTTTACTACTTTTACATCTTTGGGAAGCATGAATATGCAAGTGGAAACTGGAAATATATAAATTTAATTATCGTAAAAAAAAATTAGGCATTAATGTTGGAGCTGACAAGTTTAACATGTGTATCACAATCTAATAAATATAAAAAAATCATGTGTATATATTATAAACTATTGTATATACATTTGCCCTTGTACTACCTCATTAGTAATTTATTAATTTTCTTATAATGGTTTAAAACAGAGGTTCTCAGAAGATGGTATACATAAGTCTATGCACAAGCAAAAAGATGTCAGAGCAGACAAAAACCATGTTTTTAACAGTGTTGAGTGAGGCATGACAATTTTGAAAGAATATTTATGAATGTATCAATTATAAGAAGAATATATAGGATTTATAATTAATACAAATTATTTAGAAATGGTTAGTAAAGTCAAAGCATAAAAAGACTTTTTTTTTATTTATCCAATGCCAACACATGGCATTTCTGCCATATGCTGACGAGTCTCCCAATAAAGACACGCATCGCCATCTTTATTTGAAATATCTGCATATTTGTTGTAAGACCACTGCAATATCGTAAGTGTGCACCGCCCATTACACCAGAAAGACATATGGAACAATGCCTGGAGTAATCATGGCCTGTGATAAGTTTGAACCTTGTGACAGCTTCACTTCTCGAAAGAAAACGGGGGAGCTGCTCATGTGAAAGGCACTCCCATTTTTTCCTTCTGCTAACGTTGTATAATAGGTTCATAATATAGCTTCCAATTGTTGATCTTATTTTTGGCTGAGGTTAGGGTAGCGGGGTTGTCAGGTTGAGGTAGTGCTGCATCTTGCTTGGCAAATTGGTTTGCCCGTTCTTTTCCCATAACCCCTATGTGACTTGGTATCCACTGCAGTATAATCTCCCAGCCTTTAGCAATCATATTGGATAGAGCAATCCGACAGGATCTTGTGGTCTCACAATCAGTCGGAGAGGGCTATTATGGCAGCTTGCGAATTGACTAGGAAAACTTCTTTTCTGTAGATGGTTTCGATTTTGGCGAGTTCTTTTACTGCCCTGTATATTGCTGTTATTTCGCCATCGCAATTTCTTTCATTGGAGCCCACAGGTACAGAGCCCTCAAAGATTGAGCTAAAGTGGCCAGCTCCTGTACAGTTAATTTGTCGCTGAACCGTCTGTGTTTATATGAGAACCAGCTATCCAGATTGTATAGTTCGGCAATTGTTTCAAGTGATGCACCTTTCAGTTCGTGAGGGTTTCTGAGTGTTATCGATGCAGTGTGGTTAAGTAAACATCAACAACAACATTAGCTTAAAATTAAAGCTATTGTTTTAAATAACACAAGCTTTAAGTTTAAATAAAATTGTGTTTAAATAACACAAGTTACCCAAGCTTTAATTTTAAATAAAATTAAAACAACAGTAGCTTAAAATTTAGTAGAGCAGGTAAGATTGTGTGATGTGTCTTCATTGCAGCTGCTGGACTAAGTTGCAGAACATATTTGGATCTTATTTCCTCCGCATGAACAATTGGTGATTTTTGGGTTTTCAGGCGGATTGAGACCCCTTCGTACCGGTCCCAGTAGCATGCAACATGCAGAATTTCAGCATTATTTTCTTTCTTCTGATATTTAGAGATTCAATGGTAGTGTTACGGGCTACTGGGTATTAAAATGAATTAAACAATTCCTTAATAAGAAGGATACAATTAAACTATTAACAATTAAATTATTAAACTAATATAAATTTATAATGACAATATTCTAAATATTGTAATCTAGGCCTAACTTCTATTTAATTATTACAATAATATAAGATATTACTAATTCTAGATAGCTTAACTAGTTACAATAGTTTCTATGAATATTATAAAATTACACTACAATTTATAACTATGTTCACGTAGGCTTCCACGGTCTGCGGTATTGTCCATATAATCTTTTTCCGGGATGGACCGTGTGGTGTTGGTTTTGTTTGCCAAGCTTTCGCTCATCGTGTTGTGAGCTTCCTCAGGGCTAGTCAGTAAATGAAGAGCGGATGGTGGAGTCAGGGTGTATATACCTTAGGGGTGGGGAGAGGTCTCGGTCGAAGTCTGTCTTCCCATTGGCCCGCTTGTATCGAGTCTGTGGGATGTGTTGGGTTCGGGTGGGTTCGTGTGTGTTCGGTATTGTCGTATGTGTGTGGATGGTAGGTTGATGTGTTGGTCTTTTGTTTTATGGCAGGATACCAGTTTTTGCTGAGTTTGTAACCGTCTTCCTTATTGAAATTATTGGGTTCTTTAATAATTTCAATGGCTTCTCTAATGGTGCGGAGGTGATAATTATTTTCTTTAACCAGTGTGGTTGTGTTTTCGAAAGGTATGTGGTGGTTGGTGTTGTAGAAGTGTTCTGCTACAGCCGATTTTTCCGTCTTAAAGTTTTTGACACTAGATATGTGTTCTTTTAACCTTCTTTCAATGGTCCTTCCGGTTTGTCCGATGTAGACCTTGCCACAGGAACAGGGTATGCTATAGATGCCTGGAGTACGTAGTCCTACCTTGTCTTTGGGTCTCGGTAGGATGTGAGCTATTGTTTTGTCTGTGGAGAATGTGGTCTTGATGTCGTTGTTCTTTAGAATCCTGGCGATCTTTTCTGAGGTGCCTTTGATGTAAGGAATGGTTGTCTGGTTTTTAGGTTCGTTGTCGGTTTCGTTCTTGTCTTGTTTTTTGAGTTTTCTCTTGCGTTCTACTCGTTTAATAGTTTCTTTGGCGTATCCGTTTTTTAGGAAGGCTGTTCTCAAGTGCCTCTTTTCTTTAGGGAGCTGTGACAGTTCAGCTATCATTTCAGCTCTGTTGAGTAGAGTGTTGATGATTTCTTCCTTTTGAGACGGATGGTGGTGTGATGTGGCATGAAGGTATCTGTCTGTATGTGTAGGCTTACGGTAGACGGTGTGTCCAAGGTTGTTTCCCTTCTTCTCGACCAGGACGTCCAGGAAGGGAAGTTTCCCATCCTTCTCCAGCTCCATGGTGAATTGTATGTTAGGGTGGATGCTGTTTAGGTGGAGTAAGAATCTGTCCAGTGCATCTTTTCCGTTTTTCCAGATGGCGAAGGTGTCGACCACGTATCTGAACCAATATTCAGGTTTTTGGGCTGCGGTAGAGAGTGCCTTCTGTTCGAAATGTTCCATGTACAGGTCTGCTGCCGGTGAGCTCAATGAAGATCCCATGGCTGTGCCTTCCATTTGCTTATAGTACTGTCCATTGAACAGGAAATATGTTTCTTTCATGCATATCTCCGTCAGTCGGTACTCTTCTTCGCTCAGAAGATTTTTCATAAGGTTCAGGGCTTCATCGGCAGGGACCTTGGTGAAGAGCGACTTGACGTCGAAGCTTACTAGGATGTCTTCTTCGTTTATATGAATGGTTTTGATTGTGTCTATGAATTGTTTGGAGTTGCAGATGTTGTGTTGTGTTTTGCCAGTGTGGGTTTTAATTATGTCGGAGATGTATTTGGATAGGTGGTATGTAGGTGAGCCAATGGTACTGACTATGGGTCTCATAGGGATACCGTCTTTGTGTATTTTGGGTTGTCCATATAGTCTTGGTGGGATTGGGTCAGATATTATGAGGCGTTTGGTTTTCAGTGTCTGGCTGGTGTTGATGATGGTCTGGATTTTCTTGTTAATGTCATTAGTGGGGTCTTTGTCCAGTTTCTTGTACGTTCCATCGTTGAGGATTTCCGTCATTTTGTTTAGATATTGGTCTGTCTTCATAATGACGGTGGCATTTCCTTTGACAGCAGGGATTACAAGAAGGTCGTCTCGTTTCTTTAGTGTAGTGAGTGAGTTGTATTGCGTCTTAGAGAGGTTAGGTCTTGGTGGCTTGGCTTTACGTAAAATGTGACTAATGTCTTGCCAGATGGTTTCGGCGACGTTTTGGTCCATATTCTTGATACATGCTTCTATGTTGGTTATAATCTTCTCTGTAGGTACATGTCTAGGTGCGATGGCGAAGTTGAATCCCTTCTGGAGGACGCTTATGGTTTCTTGTGGGAATTCTTCATTAGTGAGATTTATAACAGTCTTCTTTAGTGCGTCCTTGTAGTCGGTGCAGCTTGTATTTTTCATTGATAGTTTGTGATATTTTCGTTTTTGGATGGCGGAGTGTTTACGGTAGGTGTTATCCACTTGTTCCCAGGTGAGACGGTCAATCTTCTCCCAATCGTCATTTGCTATTTGGTTTGCTAGGAGCAAGTGGTTATCTAGCAGTTTCTTCTCAACGGTGGATAGTTCAGATCGGGTGTCACTGATTCTTGCTTTCAGTAATGCCATAGACGATCGACGTAAAGCGTTTTGAATACGTGGGCTGGATCCTTTTCTTTCAAGGTTGGAGCATCTGGGTATGATATTGTAGTCTCTGCATCTTTTGAGAAATGTGAGTTGTGCCAGGAGTCTCATCTTCTTCGATCTTAGTTTTTCGAGGCTCTTCATGTTCTGAACAGGAACCTCCCCGTACAGGTTGATCAGATGTTCACGTAGGCTTCCACGGTCTGCTGTATTGTCCATATAATCTTTTTCCGGGATGGACCGTGTGGTGTTGGTTTTGTTTGCCAAGCTTTCGCTCATCGTGTTGTGAGCTTCCTCAGGGCTAGTCAGTAAATGAAGAGCGGATGGTGGAGTTCATGCGACAAAGAAACTATTAAACGAGTAGAACGCAAGAGAAAACTCAAAAAACAAGACAATAACGAAACCGACAACGAACCTAAAAACCAGACAACCATTCCTTACATCAAAGGCACCTCAGAAAAGATCGCCAGGATTCTAAAGAACCACGACATCAAGACCACATTCTCCACAGACAAAACAATAGCTCACATCCTACCGAGACCCAAAGACAAGGTAGGACTACGTACTCCAGGCATCTATAGCATACCCTGTTCCTGTGGCAAGGTCTATATCGGACAAACCGGAAGGACCATTGAAAGAAGGTTAAAAGAACACATATCTAGTGTCAAAAACTTTAAGACGGAAAAATCGGCTGTAGCAGAACACTTCTACAACACCAACCACCACATACCTTTCGAAAACACAACCACACTGGTTAAAGAAAATAATTATCACCTCCGCACCATTAGAGAAGCCATTGAAATTATTAAAGAACCCAATAATTTCAATAAGTTCAAAAACTGGTATCCTGCCATAAAACAAAAGACTAACACATCAACCTACCATCCACACACATACGACAATACCGAACACACACGAACCCACCCGAACACAACACAGCCCACGGACTCGATACAAGCGGGCCAATGGGAAGGCAGACTTCGACCGAGACCCCCCCCCCCCCACCCCTAAGGTATATACACCCTGACTCCACCATCCGCTCTTCATTTACTGACTAGCCCTGAGGAAGCTCATAACACGATGAGCGAAAGCTTGGCAAACAAAACCAACACCACACGGTCCATCCCGGAAAAAGATTATATGGACAATTTATAACTAATAATTAACACTTACAGTTCACTAGTCCACGGACTATAAGATTCTTCAAGTATCACAAACTGACACACAGTAACAAACAGAAACAGTTTATTACACTCGCGAGACTGTTAGAGTTCACTGATACACTTATTACACGGGCCGGTTCAACACTGACTAGTTTATCACACTGACACTCACTTATCACAGATCTTGCGTGGTCTACTCTCAGGCTAAGACTGACTGGCTCGAGGTGAGGGAAGTATTTAAATAGGCAAGGCCGAACATTCTAGAACACGAAGGGGCCAGAAAATTCTGGAATCTTCTTAATCCTTTTCCGACAAAAGGAGACGATCTAGAACGGTCCTAATCCTATTTTAACTTCTCCCGCCGACGGATTTAAACCGCTAATTCCCTTGCTTCCGTCCTCCTGCCGGTGACCGTAATACTGCCCCCTCCTCAAAAGTGCTCTGCCCCAGAGCATAGTCCAGAGAAATCGGGCATTTATGAGCTTCTGCTGATGGAGACGCACTTTTTTTCCAGGGGTTGAACGTGCACACCAATATGGCAACTCCAGAGTTGGCGAATGTCCGTTCGATCATGTCCCTGACAACCTTCCACTCCAAGCCGTCGTATCCACAGCCCAACTTCAGAATGGCGAGCTTGGTGACACGCAGTCTCAGAAGCTTACTACGTAGGTCATCGAGGCTTCGCCGCAGTGCGTCATATGTCGGCTTCTGATCAGTGGCATGCTTGGTAACCAAGTAAAACAGGTGTCGACCTTCGTGCGTGTGGTGGAGTGCTTTCCCGACACTTGGTCCTTGGTGTTCCAGCTTCTCAGTTCCGCCGAACTTCTTCGTGAAGACTGTTGCAATCCCTCGAGAAGTCCTCAGATCTTCGGCAACGCAATGGGCCAGAGAATACTCCACTGGTAACGAGAAGATATCCCTATAGATTATCTGAGTTACTCCGCAGGACCCTGGTATCTTGATATGTGCAACTGGGTCATTATTTGTCTCCACGTTGTTCAGGTACCTGACCTGCTGGTCTTCTTTCGGGCCATGGTCTCCTTTGTACGGGGCCAGTCTATTGAAATGGACTACCTTGGGTTTTCCTTTAGGCTGCTTCCTGATCCTATATATGACGTCGTTGAACCTCTTGACGATCTCAAACGGGCCGTCCCAGGAGTTCTGCAGTTTAGGTGAGTAGCCTCGCCTTCTTCGAAGATCATGTAGCCAGACCAAGTCTCCAGATTGGTAGCCACCTTTCTCAGCCCTGATGTCGTAACGCTCCTTCATTCTGTCACTGGCTCCCTGGATGTTTATGCGAACCTTCTCGTGGATATTATCCATTCGCTTCCGTAGATCCGTGACGTACTCCTCTCCGGCAATTTCCTCGTCAGGCTTGAAACCGAATTTCAGATCACAAGGCAAACGAAGTTCTCTGCCGAACACCACATTTGCGGGAGTCTGCTCCGTTGCCTCACTGACTGAACTGCGGTAGGCCAGCAGGAACAGGTGAAGATACTGGTCCCAGTCTCGCTGATGGTCGGAGACCACTTTGGACAAATATCGACCCATAGTCCTGTTCATGCGCTCCACCATGCCATCGGATTGAGGGTGATGAGGTGTCGTCCTGGTCTTCCGTATTCCCAGTTCTTCGCACATCCCGGAGAAGACCGCAGACTCGAAGTTTCGTCCCTGGTCAGCGTGAAGTTCCATGGGTACTCCAAATCTACTGACGAGCTGCTTCACCAGTACGTCCGCAACCGTGACTGCCTCCTGATTCGGAAGGGCGTAAGCTTCCACCCACTTGGAAAAGTAGTCCATGGCCTCGAGAATATACCGGTTACCTTCATCCGTCACAGGGAAAGGGCCAGCGATGTCAACTGCTATTCTCTCAAACGGTGCTCCCACGTTGTACTTCTTCATTGGGGCCTTCTTTCTTCTTATGGGTCCGTTAGAAGCCGCACAAGTCGCACAACGCCTGCACCAGTCCAACACATCGTCCTTAAGGTTTGCCCAGTAAAAGTGTTCACGTACCTTTTCCAATGTACGGTGAACTCCAAGGTGGCCACCAGATACTCCGTCATGAAGTTCCCTGAGTACTTCGGGCACTTTACTCTTTGGAACGATGAGCTGTAGTCTGCGCTGATCTCCTTCTGTGTTCTCCAATGCCCGTTTCAGCAGCCCGTTGTCCACTAGAATGGAGTCCTATTAGGGCCAGTAAGTCTTTACATTCTTCGACATTGGAGCAACATCCTGCCAGGTTGGTCTTCCTTACCCTGATAGTTTCCACTGCTTCATTTGTTTCAAGTCTGGGTCCTTGTCCTGCTCCTTTGACACCTCTGCATCCTGCCAACTGTCCATGACCACCATTGTCCTCAACACTGCTGCCTGCTTCTCTTCTTGTCGAGAACAATGCCCGCATTCTTCGTCACAAGGTCTCCTAGAGAGCGCATCCGCATTTCTGTGACTCGTTCCAGCAAGATGAGCAGATTCAAAGTCATATTGTTGAAGGCGCTCGATCCACCTCGCCACTTGTCCCTCTGGTGACTTGAATCGCAGCAGCCACATTAGTGCCGCGTGGTCCGTTTTCAGGAGGAATCTTCTGCCGTATAGATATTTTAGAATAGAAAATAAACTTTATTCTGGGACAAAGTCCCTTTAGAATAACTATAATGAACAAATAAAAAAAAAACATAAAATTCATCTGGCCAGAAGGCTACATAATAACACAAATCATGAAATAATCAAGTGTTACAAAGCATTGTAAAAATAGAAATAGATAAGAAAATAAATAAATAAAATACAAAGAACTTGACTGCTTTTTAACTAATTGTCGAAAATAAATATATTTATATTAACAAAATAATGATTAATAATATTAATACAGTAGTTGATGACGAAATTGCTAACTAAAATAATTGATTAGCATAGTATGCGATAATATATTTAAAAAGTCTGTATCATCATTGTTGTTGGAAAAATAAACAAAACAAAGGGTAGCGGGATCGAGTTTACAATACTGATATATTCAAGCAGAAATTTGACCTGCTTGGAGAGCGACTTTTTGAGATTCCAAGAGATGATGGAAAAGCAGGGATTTAAATGAAGCTAGTGAAGAGGAATGGCGAATGAAAGGAGGGATTGAATTCCACACAGTGGTAGAGCGGGCGAGGAAGGAGCGCTCAAATGCCTTAGTTCTGTGGGAAGGAATGTAGAAGTCGGAAAGGCGAGATCTTGTTTTGTGGTGCTGGACAGAGGATTTGAATGGGAGGAGACTATAGATATATGAAGGGTGTTGCGAGTTGATAGATTGGTATAGAAAAACGCTAAGGATATATTGTCTACGGATGGGAGGGAAGAGCCACTTTAACTCATCATAGTGATGTGACGCCCGGAATCTCCTCGGAGTACCAAGGACAAATCTTAAAGCGCAGTTCATTATTCTTTTTAAGCGGCTCTCAAGCATTTTCGAGAGGCCCCCGTATACCACACTACAGTGGTCGAAGTGGGGGAAGATGAGGGATGATACGAGCAGCTTCCGAATTGTGTAAGGAGATGCCGAGAACGATGGAATAATTTTAGGGAACTAATTATTCGTTGGGATATTTGGGTGACATGTGGTTTCCAGGAAAGGTTTTGGTCAATGGTAATGCCTAGGTTTTTAACGGAGGAGTTGAAACTGATGGGGTGGTCGTTTAGGACTAATGTTGGAAGGGTGGGGATAGTTGCAAGGAGGGAGTTGGAACCTAGAACAATGGCCTGGGTTTTCATTGCGTTCAATTCCAGTTTGTTCAGCTTTGCCCAGGCACTGATTCTATCTAGGTCTTGCTGAATACTGGCGAACGCATATGAAAGCTCAGATGGAGGAAAGGATAAATAGATTTGGAAGTCGTCAGCATATAGATGGTTGGAACAGTGGTGAACGGATTTAGGAAGATCGTTGATGTAACAGTTGAAAAGGAGAGGAGAGATGCTTGAGCCCTGAGCCACACCTGAGGATAGAGTAAGGAAACGGGAAAGGGGTTGGTTGGGCATAGAGACCGCTTGGGACCTATCAGAGAGGAAGGATTGGAACCATAGAATAGAGCTGTAGGAAAAAGACAATGACTTTAGTTTGGAGAAAAGGATAGAATGGTCCAAGGAATCGAAAGCTTTGGAAAAGTCTAGGAGGATTAGCACGGTTAGTTGTCTGTTGTCCATGGCTTTATATATGTCATTGGTGATTTTGGTAAGGGCAGATTGAGTGGAAAAACCTGGGCAAAAGCCTGATTGAAGCGGAACGAGGAGTTTGGACTGTTCGTGAAAATTTGATATTTGAGACTGGACTATTCTTTCGAGAGGTTTGGAAAGGTTGGAAAGTATGGAGATTGGCCGGTAGTCCTTGGGAGATAAGGGGGTGGGGTTTTATTTATAGGATGGACTAGGGATTTTTTCCATGAAGTCGGGAATACTGCTTTTTGTAGTGAGAAGTTATAAATGAAAAGTAGGACAGCTAGGATAGTTTGACGGGTATCTCGTCTAATCCGGTAGAACTGGAGCGGGATTTAAGAACGGAGGAAATAATGTCTGTAGGTGATATGTCTAAGAAATAGAAATTGTCGGGGTTGAAAGATGGCCTTGATGAAAAGACGGAGGAGGAGGATTTTGATGTGTTAATTGAGGCAGACAAAAAATATGAGTTCATGTCATCGGGAGAAGCAGGGAAGGCTCTGGAGGATGATGGATTGCAGAGGGCAAGCTTTCGTAGGAGTTGCCATTTAGATTTAGGATCGGGAGCAGTGGAAAGGGCTTGGTGGAAGTATTTGGATTTAGTTTGTCTGATTGTAGATAGTGTCAAATTGCGAAGAGCCCTGAACGCTTGGTAGTCATCGGTAAGCCTAGTGCGTCTAAAGCGTCTACGAGCAGCATCACGTTTCCTTTGCAGGTCCTTTGCAGGACGAAGGAAGGTTAAGGATTTGAGAGGGGCGTGGGTATCCAGGATGCTTTTAAGATTGGCAGTGAGTATGTCGACCATTGAATCGACGGTGGTACAGGAATAAATTTGGTTCCAATTCAGGGTTTCGAGGGAAGGAGATATATTTTCTGAAGTGAGTCCGTCTAGGTTGCGAAATGTTATAGTTTTCGGTAGGATTTCTGGGGTTTGGATATTATATGAGATTTGGATTAAATCGTGAGAGGACAGAAAAGGGACAGGTTATTGTGAGGAAGAAAGGAGTCTCTGGGATGAGTCAATAATGAACAGGTCTAACCAGGTGTCAGATCGGAGAGTGTGATGGGTAGGAGAGAAAGAGACAATGGAAAGGTGCAGAGAGTAAAGAAGGTTTTCAAGATACATTTTATCATTCGATTGGACCAGAAGATTGGTATTAAAGTCACCACATTTTATCATTCGATTGGACCAGAAGATTGGTATTAATGTCACCACATTTTATCATTCGATTGGACCAGAAGATTGGTATTAAAGTCACCGGAGATTATTATGTGGTCGTAGAGAGGAACATGGTTGTAAAGGACCGACTCAAAGATAGGATCAAAAGGGACCAAAGGAGGGAGATACACTACAACGTATAGGAGAGGATTGGGTTTGCATGAAATTTCGACGCCAAGGAATTCTATGTGAGAGAAATTGGACACTGGTGAAGAAAACAGGATGCATGATTTTAGGGAATTATGGACGTAAAGACCTACACCTCCTCCAGTCCGGTCAACTCGGTTGTGGCGGAGGAAGGAATAGTCAGGTAAGGAAACAGTGGAGGACGGGATATAGGGTTTTAGCCAAGTTTCTGAGATTCCAATGGTGTGGAAAAAATTTTGGGTAAAATATTGCTGAAATTCGTCAAAGTGAGCGGGCAAGGATTGGGAGTTAATGTGACAGGAGGTTAGGACATTAGACATGGTGGGGAAGCAGAAGAGAAGCTCTCAGTATTTGGGAGAGGAAGCTATGAGGAGTGAATTTTATTGGCAGAGGTAATTGAAGAGATTGAAAATACGGAGAGAAGATTATCCGGGGCGAGTTATTACTAAAATCTGCTATAAATCTTGGTGCTAATGAAGGGAAATTGAAATTAAAGAATAGCAAAAGGAAAAATGATACATAGATAAAAAAATAAATTAAACACCAGACAACAAAAAAAAGATATAAAATAAAAGAAAGAATGAAAATTAGTTTTATGTGAGGAAAAAAAGTTAATTTCGCAATATAATACTTTGGAAAAAATAAAATTTTTATAGAACATTTGAGTTTGTGGGGGTAATTCAAGATGAACCCGTGAGAGTCATGGTTATTCGTAAAATTTATTTGTGGAAATGCTCTATAGATTTCACTACTGCCAGAAGCTCCTTCCTTGTGACACAGTAGTTGCGTTCCGGAGCTGAGAGCGCTTTACTGAAATATCCAATAACCCTTTCTTCTCCATCTTGGAGCTGAGAGAGGACGCTTCCAATAGCTGTGTTGCTGGCGTCTGTGTCAAGTATGAACTTGCCCTCGGGACGTGGATAGCTCAGAATAGGAGCACTACTCAACTTCTTCTTCAACTCCTCGAAGGATGCCTGACATTCGTGATCCCAAAGGAAAGTCCGTTTTTCCTCGGTGAGTCTGGTAAGAGGTTTTGCAATGTTTGCAAATCCTTTCAAGTACCTCCTGTAGTAGGTGCAGAGGCCGAGAAAACTTCTTACTTGGTGCTTATCTCGAGGTACTGGCCAGTCGGTGATCGCTGCAATCTTCTATGGGTCAACGGCAACTCCGTTGTCTGACACAACATGCTCCAGATAGTTGACTTGCCTTCGGAAGAGATGACACTTCTTCGGGTTCAATTTAAGGTTCGCTGCACACAGTCGTTCGAAGACCTTCTCCAGATTCTTCAGATGGTGAGCGAAGGACTTTCCCAGCACAATGATGTCATCTAAGTATACCAGGCAAATTTCCAAAGAGAGAACTCTTAACACCCTTTCCATCAGCCTCTCAAATGTTGCAGGAGCATTGCAAAGCCCGAATGGCATTACCGTAAATTGCCAGAGTCCAGTCCCAATCGAGAACGCTGTCTTCTCTTTATCTTCAGGTTTCCATCCAACCTGCCAATATCCACTGCGGAGATCCAAGGTAGATAAAAGTTCACACCCCTCCAGGGTGTCCAGCGTATCATCAATCCTGGGGAGCGGATAACTGTCTTTCTTGGTGACGTTGTTCAGAAGGTGGTAGTCTACGCAGAATCTCGTTGTGCCGCCCTTCTTCTTCACCAATACAACAGGAGACATCCAGGGGCTACTCGAAGGCTCAATGACACCATCAGTCGCCATCTCCTTGATGATCTTCTCGGCGTCCTCCCGTTTGGCTAACGGCAGCCTCCGCGGGACCTGTCGGATGGGCTTAGCATCCCAGTGTCAATCCTGTGCTGGATGATATCCATTCTACCACGTGGCCCAGGGCTGATCTCGAAAACGTCCTGCCATCGGATAATCATCTTTTTCACTTCCACGCTCTGTTCAGGCGAGAGGTCCCGGCATGATTCGTCCACAAATCCTGTTAGTTCTTCTGGCAGTCCTCGCAGCTCGGTGGGATGACGTTGCAGCTGACGAACCACTGAGGTAGCAGTTGTACACTCCCCGACCGGTGTTCCTTTCTTCTGTGTTACTGGGAAGCTGTTCAGGTTCATTAGCCGAATTGGAGTGGTACCGCCGACCTTGATGAGAGACCTTCCGACCATTACACCGCGTCCGATCTCCTGTTCTTCTTGCCTTCCAGGTTCAAGTAGCACACATTGACCCTCAGGTAGATGTCCTTCGACCGTCCCATGCGTTATGATTTGGCTCCGTGCAGATAAAGTGGTGTCTCCTAGTAAGCCCACTCGTGCGTAGATGTCCTTTCCCTGCCGAAGGATGACTTCTTCGTCTCCCATTGTCATCACACCTCTCGCTATATCCAGCTTGATCCCGTATGCAATCATCAAGTCCGTGCCCAATATGACATCTTCATCAATATCTGCCACGAGAGCGCGGTGCTTGAGAGGTTGACCCCCGATGATGAAGGTGGATAATATTCATAGAAACTATTGTAACTAGTTAAGCTATCCAGAATTAGTATTATGTTATGTTATTGTAATAATTAAATAGGCCTAGGTTATAATAAATATTTAGAATATTGTTATTATAAATTTATATTAGTTTAATAATTTAATTGTTAATAGTTTAATTGTTTCCTTCTTATCAGTTTTGTTAATAAATATTAATATCTTTAATTAAGGAATTGTTTAATTCATTTTAATACCTAGTGGCACGCTTGGTAACCAAGTAAAGCAGGTGTCGACCTTCGTGCGTGTGGTGGAGTGCCTTCCCGACACTTGGTCCTTGGCGTTCCAGCTCCTCAGTTCCGCCGAACTTCTTCCTGAAGACCGTTGCAATCCCTCGAGAAGTCCTCAGATCTTCGGCAACGCAATGATTAATTATTATTTAATTATTATTAAACTAATATAAATTTATAATGACAATATTCTAAATATTTATTATAACCTAGGCCTATTTAATTATTACAATAACATAACATAATACTAATTCTTCAGTCAGTCTTAGCCTGAGAGTTGACCACGCATGGTGACAGTGTAAGAAGTGAGTTTCAGTGTGATAAACTAGTCAGTGTTGAACCGGCCCGTGTAATAAGTGTATCTGTGAACTGTGACAGTCTCGCGAGTGTAATAAACTGTTTCTGTTTGTTACTGTGTGTCAGTTTGTCATACTTGGAGAATCTTACGGTCAGTGGACTAGTGAACTCTAAGTGTTAACTACTAGTTATAAATTGTAGTGTAATTTTATAATATTCATAGAAACTATTGTAAATAGTTAAGATATCTAGAATTAGTAATATCTTATATTATTGTAATAATTAAATAGGAGTTAGGCCTAGATTATAATCTTTAGAATATTGTCTTATAAATTTATATTAGTTTAATAATTGTTAATTGTTAATAGTTTAATTGTATCCTTTTTATCATATTGTTAATAAATATTAGTATCTTTAATTAAGGCATTGTTTAATTCATTTTAATAACCAGTAGCCCGTAACAAATTGGTGTCAGGTAGAAACTATCAGGGCAAGGAAGACCAACCTGGCAGGATGTTGCTCCAATGTCGAAGAATGTAAAGACTTACTGGGCCCAATGGGACTCCATTCTAGTGGACAACGGGCTGCTGAAACGAGCATTGGAGAACATGGAAGAAGATCAGCGCAGACTACAGCTCATCGTTCCAAAGAGTAAAGTGCCCGAAGTACTCAGGGAACTTCATGACGGAGTATCTGGCGGCCTCCTTGGAGTTCACCGTACATTGGAAAAGGTACGTGAACGCTTTTACTGGGCAAACCTTAAGGACGATGTGTTGGACTGGTGCAGGCGTTGTGCGACTTGTGCGGCTTTTAACGGACCCATAAGAAGAAAGAAGGCCCCAATAAAGAAGTACAACGTGGGAGCACCGTTTGAGAGAATAGCAATTGACATCGCTGGCCCTTTCCCTGTGACGGACGAAGGTAACCGGTATATTCTCGTGGCCCTGGACTACTTTTCCAAGTGGGTGGAAGCTTACGCCCTTCCGAATCAGGAGGCAGTCACGGTTGCAGACGTACTGGTGAAGCAGCTCATCAGTAGGTTTGGAGTACCCATGGAACTTCAATCTGACCAGGGACGAAACTTCGAGTCTGCGGTCTTCTTCGGGATGTGCGAAGTACTGGGAATACGGAAGACCAGGACGACACCTCTTCATCCTCAATCCGATGGCATGGTGGAGCGCATGAACAGGACTATGGGTCGATATCTGTCCAAAGTGGTCTCCAACCATCAGCGAGACTGGGACCAGTATCTTCACCTGTTCCTGCTGGCCTACCGCAGTTCAGTCAGTGAGGCAACGGGGCAGACTCCCGCAAATGTGGTGTTCGGCAGAGAACTTCGTTTGCCTTGTGATCTGAAATTCGGTAGACCAGCAGGAACAGGTGAATCCTATTTAACTTAAGCTATTATCCTATTTAATTTAAGCTAATCCTATTTTAACTTCTCCTGCCGACGGATTTAAACCGCTAATCCCCTTGCTTCCGTCCTCCTGCCGGCGACCATAACTGTAGTTTGAATGTGATTGGAGTTGATTTAGCAGCACCTGTTATTATTATACGAAGAGCATTGTTTTGCACTATTTCTAATTTGTTAAGGTTGGTGTCTGAGGCCAGGGCAGTCACTTCTGCAGTGTATTCTGTGACTGGTTGTACGTATGTCTTATACGCTGTTGCTAATACATTTTGGTTGGCACCCCATTTTACAGCAGTAAGACACTTAAGAAGTTTTGTTCTATTCTGAGCTTTTTTAAAAGCATAAAAAGACTTCAGAATCAACTTGGATCAATCTTAACCAACATTTATACTGTATTATAAATAAACAGTAGAATTTTTCAAACTAAAAAAAAATTCTTTTTTCTTTATATAATACAATTCTAACTACAAAATTTATTATGTTAATATTACTGTTGCAATTCGTAAGCAATATAAGTTTTAACTTTAGATTTTGAATTTTTGAAAAGAGAGCGGAGAGTTGCTCAGTGGTAGGGTGTTGAGTTTCTGTGCTGTGCAGAAGGTCCTGGGTTTAAATTCCGGGCTGGTGACAGATCTTACTTAATCTGATAGTGATCGGATTAACGGAGATAAATCCTATGAGCTCTAGGACCATTCTGGGGCTCACTCAGTCTTTGTAAAGTGGTTACCCATAATAGGTGGAAAAATCACGTTGTCAGGCATGATCTAGGACATATCACTTCCCTGCACAACTATTGTCCAAGAAACAGTACAGTCTCTACCAAGTACTGAACGTATTTCTTCTGTTTTTTACCATGTTGTCAACTTCATTGCCGACCTTTCGCTGGCCTTACTATTAGCTTCTTCAGGGCATAATCTGGGACTCAAAATGTTTTTTTTTTTATACTTCGATATGTATAGCTTTCTGGATCGTGAGGCAGAGCCTATTCTTCGAGTGATCTGATAGTAATGTAATAATGAAAAATCAATTTATAAAATTAAATTGATTTTTATTGTTTTCTTATGCTCGCTATTGTAATATATTGTTTTGTTTATCTAAAAAATTTATAAATCAGTCTTTTTTTTTTCTTAATATTAATCATAAATAATAACATCATAAGATAAGGTAGAACAATGCAAAGCCACAAGAAAAGTAGTTATGCACAACAATGTGAGGTCTGGGATCTCCTGCTTTAAATTTAAATTTATCATATTATTGTATGTAACTGTTTGAGATATTAGCTTATTTTTATATTGTTTATAATTATAATGCTTATGACTCGATATAATGTTATTTTTAGAATGATGAGATATTAGGAGGTGGCATGGAGCGAATTGAAGAGGAGGATGAAGATTGCAACAGTGTTAACGATAGCGACACCAGCTCTGAGACAAGCAGTGGAGCAGAGTTCGTACCTTCCACGTGGAATGCCATGGCAATCCCAATGAAGTCCGCCCTTAAGGTCAATGTCCCAGAGGTCAGTTCAGAAAATGAATACATTCTTGTTTTTATAACTATTTATATAATAAACAACAATATATATATATATATATATATATATATATATATATATATATATATATCAATGCCCACATAGATAAATGTAAGGAAATAAGAGCGTTGCATAAGAAAGGAGAACGAGAATATATCAGAGAAATTGTAGTCAGCATATTGGTTCAACAGAAGTGTTTTCTAATAAATAACATTATAATTATAAGTCTATATTTAGATCCCTCTATATATATATATATATATATATATATATATATATATATATATATATATATATATATATATATATATTGTTGAGGTTCAAAATATATTAGAAATAAATAAAAAATTATCGATAGTTATTATCAATCGGACGACCGTAAAGTTGATATCGATTACTGAGCAATTTGTTTGAGTAAATAAAAATAATTCCAAAAACTTATGTAATAAATTTTTATTAAATTAATATTTGATTTTTTAAATGAAAAACACAATTTTTTTAAGTAAAGTTAATTTTCATATTGATTCAAATGGCATTGCTGCTCCCTACCGGCGTCTTTCCGCCATATTTCACTCACTCTGGTTCGGCGCGTCCTAGGGACGACACCTCTCCATTTATCTCTCTGGTTCAGCACCTCCTAAAGACAGGACTTCTCCATTCAACCCACTCTGGTTTGGTGCGTCTTAAGGACAGGACATCTCCATTTATGTCACGCTGGTGAGAAGAGCGTCCAGGGAAGAAGACCTTCTAGTTTCTCATCATTGATCGAGTACAGAGTGTCCAGAAGACAGCATCTTCAAGTTATTAAGAAGAACGTTATATCATGTGTTGATTCGGAGGGAGCTTCAAGACGAAGATTGGTACATACATCTGTGAGTTTTACTTTATTTGAATCGTTTTACTATAAGAATTGTGTTTGTAAATTAAAATTTGTTCTAATTATCCCGACGTTTAAATTAATTATCATTGAACCACGGAGATCAAATATTGTATTATTTTGTTTTGTTTTCTTTATAATAATTTAAATTTTGTAATAAAATAAAATTAACGTTGATTTTTAATTAACTAGCTATCCATAATATCACATTATATATCTTCAATTTTATTAAAATATTAAATTCTTAACAATATATATATATATATATATATATATATATATATGTTATCATGTAACAATTAAGATTAATTGTTATCTAAACTTACTATTAAGGGATCTAAATATAGACTTATAATTATAATGTCATTTATTAGAAAACACTTCTGTTGAACCAATATGCTGACTACAATTTCTCTGATATATTCTCGTTCTTCTTTTTTATGCAACGCTCTATTTTTCTTACATTTATCTATGTGGGCATTGATTCTGGACTGCTCTTTTAGTAAGTGTTCGATAGAAAACTAAGTTGGACAAATCACATGTAAAGGGAATACATCAGGACTAAACAAACTCTTTTTTAACTCTTTGACTGTTGCTGCAAGGACAACCTGGGGCTTTGGGGCTGAATGTTTGAAGAACTATGCTTGAAGGATTCGAAGAGATCAGTTTCAATATTTCCAACATTTCCTTGACAAAAGGACAAAATAAATTTCATGCACATTCGTTTTGTAAAATTTGCATCTTTTTATAATAACTGAATTATTTATCTTAAATATCAATAAAAACCTTTTGTTGCAGAAGAAAAAGGAACAAAAAAGAGTTGTTTTCAAAAAGGAAAAATACCAGTGTATCTATGAGTATCCCCGAGAGGAGAGTGACAATGAAGAGGAAGAATTCAGTCCTGGAATGTGGCAGACGCCTACCACTCCAGTCTTTGACTACTCAGTTTTTGCCGGTCAGTATATCCTTTATATATATCTATAATTAGCCATGTAATTAATATATAGTATATTCTTTATTGAAATGTTTATCCTGCCTTAGTATTAAGTTAATTAATTTTTAATGTCCTGCATCAGACTGGGAACTGGCAGATGGAGAAATAATATCTACTCCTATAGATGGTGTCGATAGTGATAGTGAAGAGAGCAAAAAACCTAAAAAGGAGGAGGCTGAGTTTGATTTTTATAGGCTTGATTACAATCCCAGCCTAAGTAAGTTTATTCAATTATAATTTAGTTTTTATTAATATCTACACTAATAATTTGAATTAATTTTCCATTGAAAAAGAAACAAGAAACTTTTATATACATTGTTATAACATAGTTAAATTGAGCTAAACTTTAATAAAGTGCCAGTAAATATGTTAATTATTCTACATATAATAAGTGTTCTAAATAATTTTATTAAAATGAAAATACAATTATAATGCAATTGGGAAAAACCACAATGCAAAGCCTTATGTTTCAAAAATACACCCACTTACCAGTCGACGTTTCGCCTATTCAGGCATTATCAAGACACAATAACAAAAAAGGGTTATGTGAATCACATCTGGAAGAAAAAGTACAATACATCCCAACGATCATCAGCCTAAACAGGCTCCAAGCATGAGACAGCACCCCACCACCAAGACGTTCAACGTACAACATAGAGTTAGAGATATCTGTTCGACAGAGTTCAGTGGAATATTATTAAAGGATACAGTAGGGCAGGAATTTGTAGGTTTACGACAAAGGGTGAAGGTAATTTGATGGGATTTATTTTAATTCTCCAATTTTGACACCATTCTTGAAGGTTTGAGATATGGTATTGAAGAGATTGGGATGCAACAAATGGATCCTTATTTACTGATAACACACATGTCATCAGCCTACGTAGTGAGGACAGTGCTTGGATGGGTTAGGATGTCGAAAATACAATTGAAATTAAAATTATGCTCAATGAGATTAACTCAGCGAGTAAATTGTGCTGCCAATATGTAGATTTTAGACAGGATGTGGCAAACAAATTATTTATATTGTTAATGGCAACAGGTTGACCCTTATGGGGCTCATCATGGCTCTATTTGGTGGGTATTCTTGATTCGAGAAGATATCTGATGGTCGAATGAGATCTTGGCCAGATCACTTCCCATCACAACTGTTGGCTTAGAAACAGTACAGTACAAGTACTGAACTCAGGACCATTCTGAGTAGGGTACTTGTGCTTTTAGTTGTACAGTACATAGTACAGATTTTATATATTTCTTTGAAAAAGTATTTGACGGATTATTTTTATTGTTTTTCTTGTATATGTTTATGGAATATTCTGCTTACCCAATCATTAAATTTAAGTTATAATTTTTTATTATTATTTTTTTTATTTTGGATTTCTTGGCTTATGCTGAATAAATACACCAACCTGGACCAAGGTCAAAGATATGGCTCATTTTATAATTAATTAGGAATGCTCAAAAATTTTCTGGCAGTTCCCAGCATAACCACTTTCTGTACTTCTTCAGATCCCCAACTTATTTCCAGCGTCTTCATAGATCTAATCATTTCCTCAGGAATTAAAACATTGCTGGATACAATAATTGGCCGTATTTTTACTTCCACCAGTCGGTAGAGATCCCTTAATTCCTCGCAGAGATCTTGGTTCTTACGAATTTTTTCACTCAATGTTTTAGAAACTTTATCATCAGCTGGAACCCCAACTTTGATGATGATGGATTTTTTGATTTTTTTTGTCTAGGAGTAGTATGTTTGGTCTATTGTGGGGTATATTATGGTCAGTGATCATAGTTTGATCCCAATATAGTTTGATGTCATTTTTTTCTAATATTGCCTGTGGCCGGTATCTGTAGAACGGCTGATGGCTGGTTATTAAATTATATTTCTGAGCCAGTGCCTGATATATGGTCTTTAGCATTATTGCCTATTAGTGCCTAGTTAGATATTCTTTATTTGCTAATGCCTGGCAACTAGAGGTGACATGTTGAATTGATTTGTACGTTACTTTACATAGGCGACATCAGTCTTCGTTTTCTTGGTGCATAATCTGCTTTCTGTAGTAGTTTGTTGCCATGACCTCTTCCTGTTCCTGCTTTGCCAGAAGGAATCCCTCAGTCCGGAAAACATTTTCCTGTGGTCAACCAATGGACAGACGCTTCTAAATTGATGACCGGAGTATTCAAAGAACTGTAAAAGCTTCCATGGAGTGGTTTACACTTTCATGATTCTGTAAGGCTCTCTTAACTTGGCATTACCATTGGATCTTGACGAAGCAAATTCATTGCTATATAGTTGCAGCAATGGTCGACAGCATCGTTGAACTACTACTCATAAAATAGTTTCTAAGCCTTGCTTTTTGTTCAGGACAGGCTTTCAGAAGAGTAATAAGTCCCCTACCTCCATGTTTTCTGGGTATCTGTAGCCTTGGCACTGAAGAATTCGGGTGACGCTGCCTTGATTTAACCATTTGAGTTCTTACGAAGCAGTCTATTTTTTCCAAATCCGTGTCCCACCATTTATTACTCCAAAGGTATATGTAAACGAAGGAATCACCCAGGTATTCATAGCTTTTACCAGATTTCCTGCTGATAAATTAGTTTTCAGTAGTATTCTTACCTGTTTCTTAAATCCCTCTCCAAAGGTTTCTTTGACCTCTTTTTTGAATTTAAGTAGCTGTTAGATGCCAAGATACTTGTAGGAGCCTTTTACCTGAAGTTGCTTGATGATTTCACTATTGGAAAGTTCAATGCTTCAATTTTCCTCTGTGTATATTAAGGATTACATCCCAATATCTTCAGTGATCGAACTTACTAATTCAAGAAAAGTTCTCATGTCCCTTTCATTCTTTGCAAAGAGCTTTAAGTCATCCATTTAGAAAAAATGGGAGCTCATTGTTTCCTGATTCAGGAAATAATAACCTTTTCCAGATTGATTTAAAATGGAGCTTAGAGAATTAATCACAAGGCAGAACCATAAAGGACTCAGCGAATCACCCTGAAATATTCCTCTTTTTATTGAAATTTTCTCTGGGACAAGAGTGTTCTTGTTAGTTGGATGCTCCAATGACACTTCCCATAGCTTCATAAGTCGTTCCAACAGTTCCGTCACTTTTTGGTCGACTTTATAAATCTTGAGAACTTCAATCGGCCAGTCAGTGTCCGAATTGAGTGCTTTCTGGTAGTCAATCCATGAAATCGTGATATTATGCAGCTCTTTTGATACTTGTGAAGCTATGAATGAATCAATCACAAAAAGCTCTTTATATCCCTTAGAGTTTTGATTACATCCAATCTGCTCCTGTGCCATAAGATTGTTTTCTTGTACATGTCCCATTAGTTTATTACTGATTATTAAAATTTTGTAAGACATGTTATTGGCCGAAAGTTCTTCAGTTCTGGAGATCTGTTTTTTTCTTTCGGAATCTAATATGTCTTTCCTAAACAGAAGTCCTTTGGAGGTGTAACCGAATTGCACAATAGTTTCTGGTAATAAGAGACTAATGGTCCATTGGCACTTTTAAAGTTTTTGAGCCAATAGTTTTGAATTTTATTTGGCCCGGGTGCTTTCCAGTTGTGTGTACACTTAATAGATTCCTGTACATGTCCTTCGGCATTAATTTACACAATATCTATTATAGGAACATTTTGTGTTTCTACATACAAATTCCTAAACCAAAAAGCATTATTTTTATAATTTTTTGGACAGCCCCAGATGTTTTCCCAATAACTAGAAAAGTCAGACTCATTAAGTTGCAACATGGAAAAGGAGTCTTCCTTCTTATTCAATTTCAGATTATTATAAAATTTTCTCTCAGTTGTTTGAAACCAGCGATTTTTTTTTCTTCGGTATTTCGCTTTTGTATCTCTTCTGACCCTGTTAGCATAAACTGCTAGCTTTTGTTTCATGAGTTCTGAGAGCGCTGACAGCTTAGAATTGAGTTCAGATCTTGATGGAGCCTATCTGTTTCACAATGTGTTCATTAATCTGAGACTTCAATTTTATTGATGCTCCATCTGGATTATTGAAATAGTTTGAGAGAATCCCAATATTTTTGTGTAATTCATCAATTTGACGCTTCTACCTTCTTCTCCAAGGTGGATCAAAATTCTTTTTATCAGCTATATTCTTTCTTTTTTTCAGGTCCACTTCTTTTATAAGTCTAATTTGGTAGATCCCTTCTTTTATATCATTCATTTCAGCCATCGATAAAAACTTCCTGTTGATTATCTGCTTTATCTGATCAGCGATTCGTTGAGACGTGACTTGAATATGTGGAACTTCTTCATTCCATTAGTTAGTAATTTCTGATCTATGCCCAGTTTTATCAGTTTCCAAATTCGTTGCCAAGAAATAAGCTTGCAACTTCATTTTATTATTATAATTTTTTATTATAAGTAAATTATTTTTTATAATGCAATTAGGAAAAACCACAAAGCAAAGCCTTATGTTTCAAATCCAGTAATACACCCACTTACCGGTCGATGTTTCGCCTATTCTGGCATTATCAAGACAAAAAAAAGAAAAAAAAAAGGGTTATGTGAATCACATCTCGAAGAAAAAGGTGCAATACATCCCAACGATCAACAGCCCAAACAGGCTCAGAAAAAGGTGCAATATATCCCAACGATCAACAGCCCAAACAGGCTCATTTACTGGATTTGAAACATAAGGCTTTGCATTGTGGTTTTTCCCAATTGCATTATAATAAATAATAGTGTTTCTTTTTGAGTTTTTGGCTCTATTTTATTAAATTATTTTTTTCCAAATGTATTTTATGTCAGGAAATTTAACGATCAACAATTTTATTGTGTATTTTATCAATATTTATTCTTACATTGATCACTAAGTTACTAAAAAAAATGCTGCTCATTATTTCCAACCAATTAAAAAGTATCTGGTGTGTCCATTCATGTGACTTTTTTTATTAGTTTTATTTTTATGCAAATGAGCATGAGGAATGTTTTGAAGATATGACATTTTTATTTATCAAATAATTATACCAAGGTGAACCGATTTCATTAATACTTTATTGAACAGATCTACTAATTTATTGAACAAAGTAAAAACTGCATATTAATTGTAGGTAGTGAAGCAAGGAATATATTCTACAGAATTCTCATGAATATAATCCAAAACATCAAATAATCAAATTTATGAAAAAAAATTTAATTAAACACAAAAAGATTATAATAATTCATTTGCATATTATTAATTTTAATTTACATGCATTATAAACATACAAGCTAAGAAAATCAATAACAAATTATATTTCTTATGTTATGTTTTAGTTATTTTTTTTTTTACAAGTGCTGCTGTTTTTCAGATCTAGATAGGCCGTGGAGCGATAGCTTGCCAGAGGATGATGCAGACTTTTCCCCGCTTGCTGCGGACCTTGCTCCAGTGCGCCTCGGAGACCTGCGCCACACTAAGGCGACGTTGCGCCTTGAGCTGCCCCAATTGCGGCCAGACCAGGGAGAAGCTTCTATCTTAGATTCCGCCTCTGATGTACCGCCATAGCCAACTCCTCACACCTCCCAGTTTGGTTCAAGGGTCTACAATAAAAGATCTTATCCGCTGTCATATAATCTTTTATGTAGCAGCGTTTTGTAATTTTAGATCTGATTAACAATTAAGAAACTGTCTTCTTGAATGAAATATAATAGGGAACCTAGAACTATTTAACTCTTTATAAAAAAAATTTATTACATTGTCAATATAGATTTAACTTTTCTAATTAAAGTTGTATATGGATTCTTTATGTAAACCATATTCGGCCGTGTATATTTCTGATGAGAATGAGGACTCGAATATTTTTTCATTGCTCTAGTAAATTTTTCTATTCGACAAGTAGGTATTTAGATAGATAGCAGTCTTAACTTCCTAAAGAGTCATAAAATTGTTTCAATTTAGGTATATCAGCTTCATACCAAACAGGATGAGTTTATTTATATTTGTATAGAAAAAAAGAGAGATGTTTATATATATATATATATATATATATATATATATGATGTAATTAAGTTTTAACGTATCATAGTTGATTTGATTTCTTCTGTTATGTTATTGGCATAAAAACTCTCATCTTTACATTTAAATTATTCTGTTGTAAAAAGGGTTGTTTTAGTAATTAGAAAAAAAAAATCAACTACAATAATTTTTTGTACATTAAAAAAATCGTAGTTTAAATCTCCTGCTCTGTTCAGTAGATACTAATAATGATTCTTCTTGTATTTTATTTCTTAATTAGGATTTATGGTTTGTATATTGTTATAATATTCTTTAATTGTTTTAATTTAAAAAAAAAATGTAAAATCTATGTTAATCGGAAGGATGATACCGATAAGAGAATAGAGTGGTAATTACATGGAAATGGTAAATGACTAAAGTACTATACAAATATTTTGTATATCTAAAGTATGTAAACTCTTTATTTTTTCTTTTATTTTTTTATATATATATATATATATTATAATTGTTATGGTTATGTAAGTATCTATTTATATCGAATTGAGAGAGACAGGTTAGCGCGTGTATAGAACGATCAATGAAAAAGATAAAAAAGAACAAATGGCGTAATCAGTATTTGGTTGAAATTTACGTTTCCTGTAAATCGTTAAACAGCAAGACATGTGATATTAATTCCAGCCCGTCCAAACATCAAATATCATCATTTTTATTGATATTTAATTTTTTTATAATTTCTCGTTTGATGTTTTGGATCATATTCATAAAAGAGTTCTGTGTAGTGTTTATATGGTTTATGTATTAAAGTCTTCTTTATTTATTTATGTTTAAATTTCATTGTTCTTAGTATTAACACTTGTTGTAATTTTTATTAGAATCTCACGTACATAAAGCTAAAGAATTTTAATTATGTTATTAAAAACATATTTACAGGTGATTTTTTTTTTCTTTGTAATTCTTTTATTTCACTAAATTTAGTTGAGTATATTACAATTTAAGGCTGTAAGATGTCCTTTTGTATCTCTAATTTTTTGTTTAAGAGATACAGTATGTAATTAGTGATTTATGTTTTTTAAAAAAATATCCAATGATTGAATTTTGTTTCTCTATGAAGTATTAGATCGAAGAAACTACTAGGCTGTGCATGAACATTTATCCGTTTATATTATTTCAAGTCACTGAATTTTCCAGTCAGTAAGTATATTTCACTTAAATAAGTATTATTATAGATCTAGCTTCATTATTTATCTAGGTATTTATATATCCTCTTCACACTGAGCAGTTCTAAGGAGTCATGATGTATACCTGAGAGTATCTTGAGGACCACTTTTAATGTAAAGTAATACCGAGATGAAATGAAGGAAATATCCTATCCTACCTCTTTACGGAAAGATAGGTAGGGAACTATTCAACAGGAAGGTCACCAATTGTTACTCACATCTCTTTAGTTTCCTCAAACATCTAAATAACTAGGCGAGCAAACACATATTTAGCATAAAGTTTGTGATCAGAGTTGAGAAATTCTTTAAACTTTATGTTTTCATTTTCCTTCTTATATGAATTAAAAGTATATTATATCAATTTTATTTCTATTGTTATACTTGAAAATTTAATCTTATGATAAAATTATTTTTCTTAAATGGTTCTATTCTTATTTTTTAAATTAAAAAATCAGAACAATTTGTAGAATATTACAGAACAAGGTATAAGACATAGGATTACACTTAAGTCTGTCATCAACAGATTCTAGGTCTGGAGCTAAATAGTACAGCCATAATAATAATACCTCCTCAGTATTATATAATATTAATCAAATAGTTTAAGTTTAAATTATATCAAAAATTACTAATACATTGTAATTTACATTTTTTTCTTCTTTTTTAATAATAATGTAGTATAATTTAATGATAATTACTCAATTAAAGTTTTCATATTAACATTAGTAAAAATAGAAGTACTATACTCCTGCCTTATATCCTGCCAATGTTTAAATAATTTAGTTAAAGTTCAATATCCTATGCTTTGGTTTCTTTGTTAACTATAAAAAAGATGTTAGTAAATCAATTAGTTCAAGTAAAAATTGACTGAACTGGTTGGGTGGCCTTACAATTCTCTCAAGTGGTATTAAGTCTTCTTAATACACATGACTCAATCTGATAGTATTATGTTATAAGCAGATCACAATTGTCGCACCTCAGAATTTTGCAGTGTGAAGAGTGCCTTCCATATTTCATATTTTTAGTAGCTAATATTAACCATAGTATTGAAAACGAATATTTAGAGAAGCTTACGATGGGAAAAATTAGTTTCACAATTTGAAAAAAAAGTTCCTATTTTGTCCAAAACAAAAAAAAATTTAAATGAGTCAGAACTTATTTTTAATATATTTTTTATGAACTCTGGCTGGAAAGTTTTAAAAAGTAAATAGGAAATTTCTTTTATAGGATAGTCTATTTTATAGGCCATAGTACAATGTTTTGCTATTGCATATATTTTTTCTTAGATGTAGTAATTGATAATTATTTATTTTGATAAAACATTTTACGTTTTGAATCTTGGTATTTTTTGCATGTATCATAATATTTAGTCTAGGCTCTAATAGTGTCTGTTCTACCAACGAAAGATTAAAAATTATTTTCCATACAATAGCCTGTCTTGACTTAAAAGCTGGATTAAAAAGCAAAACAATATTTAACTCTTCACTGTTGTTTTTTACTGAAACTTTAAAATTAATTAAAAACTATAATTGTGGAAAACATTTGTTTCTATTTTAAAGGAGTTTTATTAGTGATGTATTATTACTCGAGAGGTATGTTAGGAAGGAGACTACAAAATAATTAAGAATTAATTAATAAAGTAAGTTATGGGCTCTTGGTCTTCATGGAAATATGATTTTATAATAATCTAATTTCACTATTTTCAAAATGCTCTTCTTTTTTTTTTTTTTTTTTTAAAGCTTTTAGAAAGAAATGAATCAAATATCGGATATAATGACATTGAGAGGGAAATCCTTCGAGATTCTAAATTATTTTACTTGCTGATGTTTTTATATTACAATTATTTTTTATGTTTAATTATTTGTTTTATATATTTACATATATACTTATGTGATCAGTTCTAGAAATTCAATTAAAATATACTTCATATATGAATTCTGAATGCTAGAAATATATAAAATAAAATAAAAATTCTCACTTTTTCTTAATTGTTTCCTTTTTTTTTTGCTTACCTATGTGATAGGTAATTAACTTAAGTACTCTTTCAGAAGTCAACGGATACAAGTATATACGGTTATTAGTTGTATTATATTGTTTTTTTAGCTTTTGTTCTTGAAATGATCTGTTGTACATATTTTTTTTCTTAATCAAGAATTTAATAACGTTATCTATTCAATTATTCAAGCTTATTGGGATCAGAACATAGGGATAAATCAGAAGATATTTTTTAATATTGTTTTTCATATTTCTCGATAAAATATATTTAAAAATAATTATTTTTTCCGATTCATAACATTTATTTGTTTGTTTTTTATTTTTACTAGCAATCTTATTTGTATATTTGGACATCAAAATATGTAATTGAATGCTAAAAAATTTCTAAAATATATGATAGAAAAAAAAAATTAAAAATCATGATTGGGAATGGTCTTGAGTGGAGTGTAATTTTAGAGTTTTTAAATGATATTTGGTTGACAAAATGTATATTTTAGTTTTGTTCTTTATTGATTTGATTATAATTTTTATTGTATTATGCTTTTCTTGAATTAATTTTATTGTTTAGCTAAAATATGTGTAGTGTATTTTATTTTTGTTAATAAAAAACTCAAAAATTGATTTAGTGTTGACATATTTTAGTAATAGTAAAGTAGTTGATTTAAAGTTAGTAAAAGAGAGAGTGAGAGATTAGTTCATCAAAATTTGTTGTCTTGGTTCTGTCCATTTCAGATATCACTCGAATATTGTATAATCAAATGATAATAATAATAATAATAATTTAATTTTTTTTATCCTCTTCCTAGATCAAACAGCAGTTTTTTTTGTTTTACAATGATATTTTTTACATTTTTAGTGGTTCAGATTAACTCTTATTACTAAGAGATGATTAATGAGAAAAACCCATTTTATTCAGAAATATATAGGAACTAAAATGCCTGAAATTTCATCCAAGTAGATATAATTGAAACTTTGATTCAAAGCAATCAACAACATTTGGTTGAAAATTGACTAAGCTTTCAATTTTGAAGCAACATAACTCTAAAAAGGAATCTTGTTCTAGGATTAATATTCTAGAAGTGTGTTGTCATATATTTATAAAAATATGTATATATTAATCTTAGATGGATTTCTTTATCAAGTAACAATTTTTAGGAAGATGAAATACAACTCTTTTGTTGGAAATCTGTAAGTATCCAATATTTTTATAAACCAATTTTCTATTCTGTTCTACTTGGATGCGTTGTTTTATATTAATTAATACCTTTATTTTGTTTTAAATATCTTCAAGTTATTAAGGAGTTTTGAGGCATAATCGCGTGGATTGGTGTTAGTGGAATATTTCAGGTTTGGAGAAGAATAATGCTGGGATAAATAATTCTGGGAATAAGAAGTGGAAGTTTGTTCTGTAAAACAAAATATTACAGGTCACTAAAAGCTTTTTTATATAATAGAGATATTTAAGTTAATGTAAAACCACACAATATAATAAACTTTGATTATGGGTTCAAGTGAGAAATGTCAGAAAAAAATAAAAGAAGTTTGAAGATTAAATATTATTCCTTTTAAAATATGCATTAAGTCTCCAACTGTAAATTATTTTTGGACTCTACAATAATTTAGTAATCTTATAACAACAAAAAATTATAAGGTCAAGCAATCAATTTTGTTTTTTTGAAATAGTGAGACCTTTCTTTAGTGTTTTTAATTTAACAGAGGGAAGTATTACATTTAATCTTATATTTAAATGATAAAATGTTTAAAAGTTAAAACAATAATTTCTTATGGAAGATTACTTATCTCTTATAAAATTATTATATTGCAAAAGTTTCAGTTTTTTCAACTTTTTATGTCCTTTTCATATGAATTAGTTTTATTTCATTTTCATGTTATTAATGTTGTTATCTTATTCCATACCTTTAATGGAAAGGAATAAGATGTTGAGTTTCTTAAAAGTAATAGGCAGCGTAAAGCAAAATTAATGCTCTCGTAATTTCTTCAGAAAACTCTTCCACTGTATGCTTATTTATGATTTTCCCTTCAAATTATAGTCAATTTGTGGCCTGTGACATCCATTTAAATTATGAGTAAAGACAAGTGACAGTAACTCTTAGTGAAAAGGAATATGTAATTAACTAGAATAAATAAATAATTTATGCCGCAAGGGCTATCTTGAAATATCTGCTTACACAAAAACTTATGCGATATTTTATATATAAAGATATAGAAATCTCATGTCACGATGTTTGTTCGGGCTAATCTCCGATATTGTTATTGCAAAATTATATTTCTTTCTAGCCTGCTGTATTTTCGATATGTTGTAAGGGCATGTCTGAGTTGTGTAAATCCTTGTTTACAATCGAAAAACCTCTAAATTTTAGGAGTTATATCAGTTTTTGGACTGTATCTCCTAATCAGTGCGTTTTTGGAAAAACCCCAAGTAACCATTTTTAAAGTAGATTCAATTTGAGCCCAACTGCAGCTCTAGATCTAAGAGATTCTGAGTTCAGTCATCATATAACAAATAACTGGAATCTTCTTTTAATAACGATGAAATAGAACTGCATCCAAATACACAATCCATGAGATTGCCAGAACATATCTGCCCTGTTTTCCAGACTAAAAATTAATTAATTAGGAGTGTCTTCCCAAATATTCTATATAATTACTTGGACCATAAATGGCTCATGTGTGCTGTTTTTTAAAATAGAAATTAACTTTCAAATATAACAGTTGTTACCAGGTGATATATGTATATATATATTTTATATATATATATATATATATATATATATATATATAAAACTAAGTAATATATCTAATTAAGTCATCAATAAAAATGGAAATAATTGAGTATTAATGGAGAAGTTTTAATGAATATCAAGTTAATTAAAATAATAATAGTGTGGTAAACAGATGAGTATCAATTATAGGATAGGATTAATTCAAGATAAAGGAGAAAGAAAAACAAAAATTAATTGTCGATTGGTATTTATTTATACAATAGACTCTACATTTACTATCATACAATATTTACAACAAATATATATATTTGTAATTATATTATATACTAATGACAAAAAATATTTTATGAATCTCTAAGAAGAGAAACAGATATACTTTGGATTACATCAAATTATACATTAATGCTCCAATAGAATTCCATGTTTCAGTTTTCAGATTCTCAAGAATAGTTTTAATAAGAAAACCTGATAAGTTCAAAGAACATGTAGAAACATTAAAACCTAACTACATGAAGTTTCCAGACTAGTTTTACCTTACATCTTTTGTATTTTATAACTGTAAACAAAAAATAAAGAAAGGTAATTTCAAAATATAATACTGGGATTTTACAAAATTAAATCTTTGGAATGAGATAAATATCTAACCAAATATTTTTTTATTTGACATCTGAAAAAATTCATTTTTTTAAAAGAAGTCCATTTTTTAAAACCCATAATATATTTAAATTGAAAACTTAAATAATAAGAACTTGAAGTCCTGGCACTAATTCTTGTAAAGCCTGTGAATTGATTTAAAGTTCATATTTTATGGCACACCTTACCTTGATTTTAATTTTATAAAAAAACAAAGTATATATTCAAAATATATATACTGCAAGTATAATAGATATTTGTTAAATTCAAATCTCCATTAAAAATAAAATACATTTATATACATAGAGATTTAGTTTATATACAAATAGAAAACATTTTCCAAAACAGAATTGGTTTGTAAAGATTTTTTTACAAGTGTCAACTTGTAGATGAATGTTAAAGTGCAGTAATAAATTCACTTGATAGAGCTTTAATGACATCATTTATAAAATAAGCAAATACAATTTTTATAAAAATTGTATATTTGTTTTTATTTTTATTGAGACAAACTAAGTCCAACACAGTCTTTGGTATTCATTATCATATGAAACAGTAGAGCATCTTTATGCCAATAGGATTAGAAGTTAAATATTATTCTGTTTATTTTTATAATACACATGTATCTATTTTTTAAATTAAATACATGTGCTTAAAATTATTTGGCTTACTTGAAAATTATGTTAACAGTGGAATAATAATTGTTATGATGTAATTTATTCTAACATATTAAGGATACTTTATGGCTAATGGTCACTATAATGGATTGTCAGTTAAAAATTTAATTTTAAAAATATTAAAAATTTTATTGTTTAAGTAATTGATGCTCTACTATTTACAATGCTGTGATAATTTATTTTTAAAAACTAACTTTATTTTTAATGCTCGAGATAATTATTTTTATAAGGACAATAAAAGTTATCGTAGTATTAAAATGTTCAATATTTAAGACTTACCTCTGCAAATAATTATCCTTTTTAGCATTACTATTTTTACAAGTACATTTTTAAATTTATTTAGAAATACCAAGTATCATCAATAAATTTTTAAAAAAATTATACTACATACTTTTTAAGGAACAAATTTTACTTCATTTTTAAATCGATCATGTTCAAACGTTTTCAGTAATTAGAAAAATGATCTTATTATTAGCTAAATATATATAACTAAAAATTATAATTTTTTTATCTGCATAGTTTAAAATGTTGGGTATTCTATAAATGAAGTGATTAAAGGATTCCATGACACTCTAAAAGGACACTGTTCTATCATTTAATAATTCTCTAGTCACCCAAGGTACAAAATTATGAGAATAATAATAGTTTATTTTGGTTTTGGTATCTCTTAATAAAATATACAATATTTACAATGTTAAAAACACGTGCAAACAGGCTATCAATCACATAATTTTTCAGTGCATAATTAGAATTTAGGAAATATTTCTCTATTAAAAATTAAAACAGTTTTCTTAATTTTCTTTCGAGAATTGGAATGGATTTCGAATTTAGAAACGACAACACTATAATAATATAACATAAACAAACTGATATCTATATATCACAAGTGGGCCAGTATTTCCATGTGTTGAGAAGATGGTGGCGAGGGGGTGATCTCAGGTCCGGATATGGTCACTATGACTGGTCCTGGAGGAGGATCCTCTGTGTGAACGATGGTCACCATGTTCTCTTTTGTGTCGATACTTGAATCGATGCTAGAAACCTCTCGAGAGTGGATTGTAGGCCGGCAACTCGACGTGCGAGACCTGTAGCTTGGTGGCCGGCTGTATTCACTCCCTGCTGTTGGACCTCTCCTGCTACAAAGACAAACAACACATACTGGAATGCAAATGTAATATTGATTGTAAATTTAAGTTTATTTATTCAATGGAGATGAGAAAGAAAAAGTAACACATTATTATTTTAGTGGCACTGACCAAATATATTGTGCTGGCCAAACACAGTATACTGTAAATCTTATTAATTAATTAAACAAAAAATTTAGTGAACAAATAGTATATCAGTACCTCATCTAGCAAAATAATAAAATTCAGGAGTATGTAACCCAATTTTTACTTATCTCGTTATGACAATATAACTTATCGGTTAAAATAATAACTAATACTAATATGGTTTTCATAACTCTCCACTAATTACTGCATAGGTTACATTTTTTCAAAAGTATTTTGTTTTCCATTCATATTAAGACTCATATTTCCAAATATTAAATAAATCAAAATGGGAGAACATTTCAGAATTAGTTAATTATCAAACTATTTCATAGTTAATAGCATACCAGACATATAATACCCTAAATATGTAATTTCAGTTTTGAAGTATATTTACTCAATAGACACTGTTCATTTCAAGAGACATGGCTGTATATATATATATATATATATATATTACCTGATAATGGTCGGAGGATGGGACCTATACGTTGGCGGTGGGCTTAGGCCATTCCTCCTGTCAAGAAGCAATAAACGCAGCCTGTACTCTTGCATACTGGCCTGGTATGAAGGTGGTGGAGCACGATACTGGAACTCTGGGTACATCATTGCTGCAAAAGTACATTTTTATTCAATATTTTTAAGTCCGAATCAGTACACAAAGTGAATTAATTATAAATTAATAAATATAATTAAAATACTTTAGTAAATTTAATTAAGGAGGAGGGAGTGGTCCAGATGGAGGGCCCAAAACAAAGCCTTAAATAGTGAACAACTATTTATCAGGTATCTAATAAATAATTGCTCTCACTACTTAAGGATTTATTTTTGACCTCAACCAGGACCAGTTTATCCTCGATGATGTTTATTCTACCAACTAATAATTATTCAATTTAACAATGTTAATATTATAGCTTTTCTCATTAAAATGAGATTTTTTAAAGTCTATGTATCTTTTGTATAAAAACATTATATAATGCAACATTTTATTTAAATTTAACTCTAATTAGTTTTAATACATAACTGTTGTGATATTTTACCTAAGAGTTTAACTAAAAAATCAAATTATGATATTATCTACTTATGACATAATACTAGACGAAATCCTTATTGATAAAAAAAAAAGTTGTACTTAATTGACATATTATGAATTTTTAGAAACAAAATATTAAAAAAATAAAATTAATGTACCTGTATAAGATAATTAAAATACTTTAATAACATTCCATATTCTTCATAGATTTTCTTTTTAAAATTAATTGTTTTCAGTCCATATATCTTTTATAAAGCTGCTATAATTAAAAAAAATAATTTAAATTTAACTATAATTAATTTTATTGTTTCAATATTTTATGAATACATTTATCGTTTCATAACTATTATGTGAAATATTTAGCCTTATGGTTAAATTAAAAATAATAATAATGCAATGAATAAACAACTGGATGCCTTAGTAAAAAAAAATATATGAGATTGTATACATATTAATATGAGATAAATGATTAATTGTTTTAAAAAAAAGTTCTACTTAATAGACATGTAATGAAAAAAATTAATTCAGTTACCTGCATAAGGATGATGTGGCCTACCATAGGCAGGAGGTAGCCTTGGCAAGAAGCGAGAGGAGGTGTGAACCGCAACAGGTTGATTCGAAAGACCAAGAATAGCATGACATGTTGGAGAGTCCTGCGACATGAGTCGCCATGCCACACCACTTACAGTTACCAGAACCACTCCAACACCTTCAAATTTAAATATTATATTAATCTTATTTGCACAATAATTACTGTAAATATTCCTGCATTACGTAAAATCTATGTACAATGTAAGTTTAAAAAACAAGCCATACCTATCATGAGGAGGGCGACCGTGAGGTGGTGGGGTGCTGTTGCTCTGGTGGCACCTAGGACAGTTCCCACTAACGCACAACATACTCCTACTGTCAGAAGCAGCAGCATCAGCCATCGCAGCGACACAGCGGCGGGGCTGAGCAGTCCACAGCAAGATTTAGGTCTGCTGTACTCAGTATCTCTGTGAAACATATAATCACAACTTAATCATTTATTGCTATGATAATTAATTATTAAAAAAATATATTATAAATGCAGGATAGATCCTCATATTTCTCTTAATAGCCTGTAATACTGCCCCATGAAAGGTTTTGAGTTCAGTACTTCGTAGAGATTGAACAGTTTCTAAGCCGATGGTTGCTGTATGGTTTCTAAGCTTTTTTCATATTCCTCTTAATAACCTGTAATACTGCCCCATGAAAGGTTTGGGTTCAGTACTTCGTAGAGATTGAACAGTTTCTAAGCCGATGGTTGCTGTATGGTTTCTAAGCTCTCAACCTACATTTTTTTACCCCTAATTGAGGTTACATACTTTATATAAGATGACTAAGCCACAAGGAGATCCCACAGAGTCTAGTTATGTCCATCAACAGAATAAAGAATTTACAAATATTTAAAATGAGCAAAAATAATTATTCAAATGTTATAGAGAAACTAAAAAAAAACAAAAACAATGCTTTATTATTATTATTAAAAATTAAACAATGCTTCCATATTATATCTCTAACTTACTGGACAAAATTAAACAGTCAGTGCTTCACTAATTCAGGCATAATTGATACATACACACAAAACCAAACAAAATAAATAAATCAATGAAAATCAAAGAAAGTAACTTTAATCCAAAATTTTCTATTAAATACTATTTCCTCAAAAGTTATTATTATTTAGATCACGGGTGCCTCTCCTTGACCATATTTCCAGCCCCTTCAATTCATCTCACTATTTTATAATAGCTGAAGTAGTAAAACTAATGTATTAAAAAACAAATTATTTGGGCATCCATATATTAAAAAATTAGCTGTGGAAATTATAGTTAAATATGATAAAAACATTGTAGCAATTTGCATTTAGTATCATCATTATTATATTTGCAAAGTTTACAAGTAAAAATAATAGTAAATAAAATAATAATAACTCATCATGATTGAATTTTACACTCTAAAAAGGTCAATAATGGGGTTGAAAGCCTCCTGCAGAGTTATGATGCATTTCCGAAGTGGCAACGTGTGACAACCTGTGAACGGGCCTGGGATTCAGTTCATGGTAGAGACTGTACTGTTTCATGGACGATGGACGATTGTGCACGGAGGTGATTTGTCCTCGATCACGCACAACCCATTTTATAAAGGTTGGGAGAGCCCAGGAGGGTCATAGATCCCATATGATCCATCTCCGGCTGCTAACAGTCTAAGTAAAAGTCTTGCCAGCAGCGGGATTTGATCCAGGATTTTCAGCATGGCAACTCAGTGATCAACCACTGAGCCACTACGGTCCCCCTGATTTAAATATTTCATTCAAATTATGGTTTCTGATGAGTTTTATGGGTTTTTTTGTATATGTCCTGGTGATGCCTGAATTGGCGAAATGTAGCCTTTTTTTTTTTTTAATTTTAGCGACTTATTTGAGTTTTCCAATTGCATTCATTCATTTTGTTATTATATATTAATTATCACATTAGCCTAGAGCTGCAGACCACCCATATGGCCTTAGAAGATAGCCTACATAGAGGCTTTGAGAGGCAGGCCTCAACACAAATAGAAGAGATAGCGTTCCCATGGAGACCAAACAGGCGGGGGGGGGGCAAAAAATGCTTGAATGGCCCCCGCCAGTCATCTTCTCCCCTTATTCATCAGGTCACCGCTTCCGCCTTATCTTCTCTCTCTATCTCTACACCCTTCTTATCTCTGTCTGTCATGAGAAGGATACCTCCTACCCCCTCTTCACTCATCTTAAGGTTCGAGGAAGTGCTCATAACGTGGGTTTTATTTTAACTAAAGTAAATAATACGACGTTGCACGAATTTTCTTAAGGTTAAGGATGTTGGGAAAAAATACTTTGAACAGAAAACTTCTTAAGCCGCCTTAAGCGACTTTTAGTACAGGTAAAACTCGTGGCTTAGCGTCAGCAACATGCTCGAGACTGGCGACACCTAGCGGCCTGTGTATGCATAGGCGTAACGAGGGGAGGGGTTATTGGGGATGTAACTCCTCCCTTTGCTTGAAAGAAATTAAAAAAAAAATTGTAAGTAACAATTTAAAAGAAATAAAAATTTGAAGGATTTTACTTTTTCAAAATTATTATAGTGGGATTATAGAAGTAAGAGTCAATAATGTCAAAAACACAACAAAGGAAGTGCAAACATAGATATTTTAATGAATAACCTGTTTTTATAAAATCAATAATATTTATAAAAAATTATAATCTAATTATTTAATTTGAAGCTAACATGTTGGAGTGGTTGACTGGTGGGGGGTTAACCTCCCATGAGTCAACTCTAGTTACGTTAATGTGTGCATGAGTTATACAATTTATTTTAATCAAATTTGAAGGTTAGAATTCCATTGTTATAAGAATAAATATATTAATCTAAAAACTTGTTGAGTAGTTGTTCAATTGATACAAATAAGAACTTAAAATATCAATAACTTGTTGAACTTTTCGTTTCCCCTAAAAGATTTTATTAATCATAGATAGATGTCTTGTTTTATGAAATGATTGAATATAAAATGATCTAAGTTTCGCTGAACTTAGCAATGATAATAATGCTAAAAATGAAAATAAAGTTCATTAAAAGAAAAAAAAGATGGCCTCGTGACCTTCTAAGCTGAACTTTTTTGAGTACTGCCAGGTATAAGTAATTACCCAATCTCAGTAGGTATATGTTAAAACAGGATTTTTTTTTTAAAGGTTTCCTCAGATTGAGGTTTCCTTCAACCGAAAATTTCCTTAAATTCATTCTTCCAATTTTTTCTGTTTTGTATATCATCCTCCCTCAGACCATGGCCGTGCATACTTTCCTCAATGCTTTCTATCCATATTTTTCGTGGTCTTCTACGCCGTTTCTCTCCAATTGAAAATTAAATTAGGCAATCTTTCTTTCTTCATTCTTCATTCCTCTGAGATGACCATACCATTCCAATATTTTTTTCTCTATATTTTGGAGGACATTTTGTTGAGTTTGTATCCGTTCTCTAATTTCCGCATCAATCGAATTAACCGGTATTAAAACCGGATTAATGTTAATAATACAAATTTAAAATTTAAATAATTCAGACTATAAATGAGTTATAAGCTTTCACGTCTATTGGTAGTTCTCACGACTGCCTATTCATTTAAAAAATATATTTATCGATAATGTGTCTTGATGTTTATATCAATATTAATATTTGAGTATCGAAAACTATTTTTTTTTTCGTAAAAAAAATAATATATAGTTACCGGCAGATTCAACAAAAAATACTATACTTGTGGTTTATTCTTGTTTCCCCTCCTCGTAAATATAAACTAAAAAAAATATAAATATGAAAAGATAGCTCAGTACGTAGGGTTCTGAAATATTGATGTATTTGAGACTGTGGAAGATAATTTTTTTTTTTTTGCTAACAGCCGTGAAAGGAGACCCTCCTAGGACACACCCAGTTACTATAAAAAGGGCCCCCTCAATTAGGGCAAAACCTCGCGGTAGAATATATATATATATATACATATATATATATATATATATATATATATATATATATATATATATATATAGAGAGAGAGAGAGAGAGAGAGGGAGAGAGAGAGAATAATTAGTTCCATAGGTATTATTCAATATTGGTGTCGATAACCAGTGCGAAAGAAAGTGTAGAAGCAGAATGGACACGGTTTTAGTATTCTGTACCAAATGGCGGCAGTCAGATTTCAGTATAGAGATAGCTTTCAAAGCAATATTGGCTTATTTCATCAACACAAACTTGTTCTGTTTCGGTTCTGCCCAGGCAATCTGTATCTCTAGCGCTTTATCGAAAGAGTTCACGCAATCCAAAGGTGATTAGTTTTTGTATTAAATGCCAGTAAAGGTTGAATCGGGAATTCATTTAATTTATTTTAAAAAAATAAATAAATTAACAACTTTTTAAATGTAAATTAACAGCTTTTTTTATTTAATTTTTAACAAATAAATTAACAACCTTAATGGTTTTAGGTATAAGAGTTATCAAACTTCAGGAATCATTTTTTCTACAGTAAAAATTATTATTTTCCTCTCAATTATATTTGTTAATTTCGTCACCGATATCTATTTGTATTAAGACTATATATGTAATGAATTTAGCCACGGATATTTAAAGGAGTACATGAAAAAAAAAAATATATTACTCAAAGATGAATAATGTTTTTATATTTAGCTACATATACATTTCTCTGAAAACTCACCCATGAACTCACAGAGACCTTGACAAATATATAATTATATATCTCACACCTTGTGTTCTGCTGCATAGTATACCTGACGCGCCTGACAGAATTAGGAGGAAAAAAATATCTTTACAATTTAAATGGAAAACTATTCAACTTATTTTTTCGATCTTGAGATAGATCAATCATGTTAATTTAAATGAATAAGCCATGACTGTTGGAGTTTCGAACCTAAATCAACAAGAGGACTGAGATACATCCATATTCAGTTGTCCGTTCCAAGGGCATCTCCTCAGTCAAGGATCCGATTACAGTGCGACACAACTATTATTATAATAACTATTCATGAATAAACGTTAAGTAATCCGGATAAACTAATTTCTTCTTCCTATTTATTATTTTTTATTTATTTAAACCCTGCCGTGCCTGTTCCAGGCAATACGGGTGTTAGCAGCGAGGTGTTGGGTCAGCCTCATAACTGCATGTTAGGCTTGATCTTCGATGATCTTCATCTAGTACTCATCCTCTTCATTCAATAATTCTCCCATTGGCTGCCGGTCTTCTGAGCATAATGAAATGGGTCAGGCCCACTGCCGTTTTCCACCCATATACAAAATTCTTATAATAAGGATAATTTTCTGCTGTGACCAGCTGGGGAAAATCGGATTCCGTAAGGACAAAGAGGCCGGTTTTCATCAGCACTGTAGCCCTCAATCCTTCATAGGCGGTGCAGTCGACGATGATGTGCTCAGCAGTTTCCGGAACATTACAGCTAGGGCACAAGGGGTCAATGTCCATTCCATGGCTGTGGAGCTTAGCCCGGAACCCCCCATGCCCAGTGAAGAATTGCGATAGCCAATAGTCCGGGAGGACGCACTTTGCCGCTAAGCGCGACCGGACGGTGGGAAAGTACTTCCTCAAGGTCGATCCCTTCGGGGTGTTCAACCACCGCCGGTTCCACTCTTCTATTGTATCCTCCCGGATGATGTTTTTCCACTTGTTGGGGTTCTCAGCAATCCTCGCTCTCAAATTTTCCGGTAAAACTGCTGAGCCTTCTGTTTTGAACAAATATCTCAACTTGTCTTCTCTTAGGAGGAGGTCGAGAGGTGCCCCTCCCCCTAAGACTTGCACCGCCTCATGGGCAGTACTTCGATAGGCCCTGGTGACCCGCAGCAGAGCCGTTCGCTGGATCGTCGCCAACTTCCTCTTTTGTTGGTGCGAGAGATTCTTGCTCCATGCAGGGGACGCATACCTCAGGATACCTACGATCACTCCTTTATATATAGTCATATTAGCTGGGTACCTGAGGCTCCAGAAAGCGCCCCCAATACGACTCAGGCCGTTCAAAGACTGGGCCACCCTGTTTCTCAAGTAGTCCAAGTGAGGGGTAACATTGAATCCTCTCCCGAACCTCACTCCGAGGTAGGTGACCACCTCACTTGGACGAATTCTTGCTCCTTCTATTACCAGGTTTATTGGGTGGGCCCCATCCGTTCTTCCCTTTAATAGAACGGCTTGGGTCTTTGAAGCGGCCATCATCAACTTCTTCCTCCCGCACCATACCTTCACTATGTTGGCGCATCTTTCCGCTTCTAACTTTAAGCTGGCTCTGCTGTTAGAGGACACCACTACTGCCAAATCATCTACATAGCCAGTGGCAGGGAACCGCTCTTCCTCAAGTACCCCCAACAACTCATCAAATACTAGCTTCCATAGAGCTGGGCCAAGTACTGAACCTTGGGGACATCCTCGCTCTATGGAAGCTTCTACCTCATAGGAACTACCACTGACTTTAACAATCCTATCCTGTAGGTAGTTCCTTACCAATGAGTATAAATTACTGGGGGCCTCATATTTCTGCAGCTGCGGGAGCACGAGAGGCCACCAGACGCTGTCGAAGGCAGAAGATATGTCAAAAAGTAGTAGTATGACATACCGTTCTACCTTCTGTTCGACGTCCGCTCACACTCTCAGCAGGGCAGTTCCCTTGCCCTTCGTCGAGCCGTATTGCTGTGGGTGACTTGCTCTCGTGAAAACTGGTGCCAAACTGGTCATAATCAGTTTCTCCAGGACCTTGCTCATCAGAGGGAGGAGGCAAATGGGTCTGTACGATTTCGGGAGCTGCTTATCCCTGCCCCCTCCCTTGTAGAGGAGTCTCAGGTCGGCGATCTTCCAAAACTTAGGGAAGTATCCCCTATCCAGACAATCATTATATATTGTCAAAAGTTTTTCTTCTACATAGGGAATACTATTGCTTAGAATCGCCGCGTCAATAGCATCGAGTCCTGGAGCGCGACCAGTTTTCTGCTTGCCCACGGCAATACGGAGATCATATATGTCCCATGGTGGGCACAAGTCCGTACCAGGCGGGTATACCGTGGTTTGTCTCACAAAGCTATCCTCTTCACTGTCCTGGGATAGATCATCTCTGGGGTACGTCGCCTGAACGTAGATACCTACTGCTTCCTCAAAGTTAGCCGCGTGGACATCTCCATTTTTGAGAGCAGCAAATGGTTGCTGCGAACTAAACTTGTTCATAGCTACCTTATAGCATATACCCCAGGGGTTCCTCGCGTACTCCTCGACTATAAAATCATCCCAGGACTTCCGCTTCTGTGAGCGCACCGCATTTCGATATACTCTGGCCTTAGCCTAGACTTGTACGCATCACGAAGTGTAGCGCACCTCTCTTCGCAACTACACCTCTGGTACAACCGCCGGGCTTTGTAGAGGTCTCTCTTCAATTTCGTTAAGGCCGGCGTCCACCAAGGGACAGGTCGAGCTCTCACCTTCCGGTGGTGGAGGGATTCTTCGGCAGCGTCGCGGATTATATCAGTGATCCTGGATACCCTATAATCCAGGTCATCCATTTGATCTATCTCAGCTGCATCCCATTCATCATTTACTAATCCATCCACCAATGCAGACCGGAAGGCATTCCAATCGCCTCTACGGGTTAAATAACCCTTCGAAATGCCGTGGGAATATTCTGAATTTTCCAAGAAGACCAAGAAACTCTTTCAAAATCAGAAAATATCGCGATCAAAATTTATAGCTTTTACACCATATGATCTCTCTCTCCATTATTTATAATTTCTTCTTCCTATCCTCTTACGTCAAATATGAAAACATACAGTTAGTATGTTTCATTAAACTTATCAAAAGATGAAGCATTCATACTTATTTTTCCTATTTTGGATAAAAATTGTTCTTAAATAACAGATCTTGTAAAGTAATGAATATAAGTATAAAGATAAAATATCAATCAACTATGTATATAATAAAATAAATGGTCATTTATCTTAATCAAATTAAAAAGGATTTAACAAAAAGTAAATAAATAAAATAAACTGTGCAACAAGAACCCAGGGAGGGTCATAGGTTAGGTACATTTAAACGTAGTGCTTCTACCAATGGAGATTACTCGCAACAACCAGGTTTCCCCACATTATAGAGGTTGGATGAAATCAGTGTATACAGTGTATACTTACAGTGTATACAGAGTCGACCCACAGCTGTTGAAAGAATATAATTTGTATAAGGATTTAAGGCTCACAAAATATTTAAAACATGGATTTTATAAGTTGAATTTTTCGACGAAGTGGTTTATCTATCTATATATTATATACAGAAAGATGTATCACTACCTGCGTCTATCTACGATCACTCCAGACCTTAAGTGTAAATTTCTGAATGGATATTTTGAAGTGATTTGGATCGACTGAATTCCATCTGTTTTATTATCTATCAGACCATTTGAAAACCAAATTATTTCCATAGACCATAAGTGTATAAATCTGACGGAGTAAATGGACTACACGTTTTTCTGCTTTAAATTTGCTAAATAATAATTATTATTATTTTTGAAGAGCTAATGCAATGTGATTTTCGTAATATATTTCTATTCAATTACGAGTATAACCGAAGTAATTAAATGTAAAATAAATGTTTTCACGAAAACTAAACAGATTTCTACAGGAAATTAATCAATTTTTTTTAATGTGCGTTTTCAAATGAAAGTTGAATTATTCTTTAATGTTAATTTTTTTTTATTGGTGTAAAGATTAAATTAATTGATGCAATGGAGTATGTATTGTGGAGTATAATAATTACTAGGTAATATAAGATAATATATAATATTGAGGAGAAAATGGACTGGGATCAATGGGATCAACTGGGAAAATGGATTGAAGATCAAAATAAATTTTCAATTAGTAATAAACGACAATTAATAACGTAAACGAGGAAAATAGTTGACTGGAAGATCTAATGTAGGATGGAAATAGTTGGGGAGTGCAAAAGTCAAGCTTATTTGGTGTTTTTTTTTACTGCACCCTTCAACTATTACCATCCGACAATTAATAATAATGACCATTTTACCATTTTACACTCTTCTAAGATATACCCTGTCAGCCATTTCCACATCAGTAACTATTTAGTTTCTTAAGGTTTTAGACAGGGCTAAATAAACAAGATACAATATACAAGATACATAGAAATAAAATAATTTGTAAAAAACAAGACACAAAAAACATAAATAAAAACAAAATATTTGAATTTATATTCATATCCCCAATGACATAAAAATGAAATTAAAATTATTAAGACAAATGATTATATTAATTGTTTGTTTAGACCTGATGAAGACCTGTTGTGTGGTTCGAAACATTGGTTCCTTATAATTAGTTTTTTACTAAATGAGGAGTTGATTTGACCACCGATCGGACCATTTGTCCTCCAACTAATAATTATGGACTATACCGTTGACTATAGTAATTTTATCTTTTAATTTATTTTTTACAATCTCATGCCTTGTTTCGGTAAATGTACCTGAATTGGCGAAATGTAGGTTGTATAGTTTGTTAATTAGGTTAGGTTTTTATTGTTTATAGACGCACATCTATGGCCATCAGCGTCTTTCTTCTTATTTGTTAATTAGGCATTATTGATAAACGAACAAATTGATATGAATTATCTTGCTTTAAAGAAATAGAAAAAACATAAATGAACAGGGACAAGATATATTAATATAAATCTATCGACTAACTACAATTTTATATAGATCTGTCGCTGAGAAAAGCGATTCACCATGGTTAAGGTAGATCCCTGAAAAATTTTGCTAAAATCCGTGAAATGTCTCTGTGGGATGTAGAGATTACTTAAGGGCCCACCCAGCCTCTATTTATTTAGTCTTAATTTACAATATTGATTCATCCATTATTGTAACTAGATCAATTAATTAATTTATTACAACTTAAATAAACTGATGGTGGAGCTATTATACCCTGGTTGCCTTCCTACCCCAGCGTTAAAGTCTCCAAGAGCAGCTGATGGTGAGATCTAACGGAGGTCCAGGAATTGGGGGCTGCCGCGGTGTTGCCAGCTCTTCCTCCTCCGGGACCTCAGTTGGATGGCCACACAACGTCCCTCCACTATCTTATTCAAAATTAATAATAATAATAACAAAATGATTATATAACCCGAATATTCGTTGCCAGTTTCACCAAAACTTTGCTATACTGTAAATTGTATAAACGTACAATTTACTATCCTCGATAAATATAATTATACTGTTTAGAATAGGACATTAAGCATTAGGAGGATTTCTGTACATGCCCACTAATAAGCAGAGGTCCTAAAAAACTTCATTTGTTATTTTTGTATATAACGATCAAGGACCAATTAGATATCCAATACTAATGACGATCAATGCCCGCCATTGTTGTTTACTTCCTTTTTTTATAAAAAATTAAATAGCATAATACTGTTTATTATTATGCCATGAAATACTGTTTCATGAATATAGAGGATTCTCAGAAGTAAGCGAACAACCAACAAAAAAGCAAAATTTATGTATGAAATAATAACTTATTACTGTCATAAAAAAAATAAATAGTACAACCACAATGTGTGTAGTTCCAGGGAAATACTATAAAATGTTTGATTTACAATATAACAATAGCACATGGACAAACACTCTTAGGAGGGCTGGCCTAAGAAAACTTAACTTGGGCCTAGTTCTGTGACATGGGTATATTCCCTTGTCCAAGTGAAGTGGGTACATCCCTTGTCCAAATACTGAAGGGAGGTTTAAGGTACTCTATTAGCAATATATATATTGTTTAAGTAGGTATTGCAGGTGTATTTTTGAATAATGCAAGTTTGACCTTGTGGAATTTGTTTCTTTAACAACTCAAGGTGGTAGGTCAGGGTTATTTTTTATTTACAGTAAAAGTTTAGTTATAATTTATATGATTAAATTAAACAACTGCGTGCCTATGAATTATTTTCTAGGTCTATTGCTCATAATAATTGTGTTATATTATTAGTATATACCTAGGAATGAATAACTGAATATAAAATTACACATGACAATTATGCATTTCGTTATACGTAACTACATTACTCATAAGAATAAATAACAACTAATGTGGAATGGCACACAGACAGACTTGACACGAAGTCGTAAAAAAGACCCGGAACTGAACTTTCTATCGCGAACAAGGCTACACCACACCTTGCGATGTTCCCACGGAGTCGGCATCATCGACTCAACGTCCAAGGTCTTCCTTATAACGAGCGCCTCCGAGTCAAAAGGTGATGGTAAGTAGGATCGATAGTTTAATCGATTCTAATCTTATGTGAGTAGATCGACCTTGATCCTGAATATCTGGACTTCATAGGTTGTTTATAAAACCTTAGGTTATTTTTATACCAACGATGAGTAAAAATGTGGTGATAAATAGAATCGATAATTTAATCGATTTCCAATCTTGGTAGAGAGGAAAATAGTTGCCTGATAGATCTAACGTGGGATATAGATAGTCTGAGGGTACAGTCAATGTAACAAAAACTAAGAAGAACATATTTATTACGCCGACGTTTCGACTCACGTTGTAGGCCATCTTCAGGGCTGATAGAAGCCGGAGCCAATATCTATATTTCCAATCTTATCAGAATATATCGACCTGCATCCAGAACATTTGTATTCCATAGGAGATTTATCACTATTTACGATATTATAAGTTCTAACTAAGCTAAGGACTAAACTAATAAAAATATGAGGATATAAATGATTAATTTCTTTTCATAAAAAAGGTCGGTAAAATGCGTTATTTGAAGTCCTCGCTCAATGTCAAAATTACAAATAAAACCAATCAAAAATAATTATTTCTTATATATTTTTTTTTTTTCGGATCCCTCAGGAAACATGAAACAAGTAAACAATTGTGATTAGTAACATAATTAAGTAATTAGTCATGTAATATAAAATTAACCTTATTCTACTTAAAGTATTGGAAGGTCTCTTAACTTGGAAGAAAAACTAAAATTGTCCATATTTCAGGTACAGAAAATAATCCGAAGGTGAGGGGCCTTCTCTATTTAATAACTTACAAGCTAAATTAATACTAAAAACTTAGAACTAAAGGAGGGGTGAGGTCAAGGTAAGAAGATAGGAGGTAGGATGGGATTAATGAGGGATTAGGGGAGGGAAAAGGAGGGGGTAGGGGTTATGGTATGATGTTGACGGGGTTTAAGGGCCCCTTCCTACCCTCCCACCTTGCAGGAAGGGGGGATGGGGTTATGGCTCGGAAGAGTGGGTTGTGGAATGCGGGAAGGTTGTCAAAGAACTTGAGGTGACACCTAGTTATGTGTGTCTGTACAGTGTTTAACTGTAGTTCGTTGTGTATGTGTACCATGTTGCGTCTTTCTAATGTAGTGCCCCTAGTGATCTTCTGTAGTATGCTGTTTTGATATCTCGGTAGTGACTTCAGGGCTGACGGATATAGGTAATGAAGGAGTGGAGCTCCGTGTAGTAATGTGGGTCTGAGGATTGCTTTGTACAGTAGGATCTTGAGTCTGAGTGACAGCCCCGGTGAATAGAGTAAGTGTCTGAGTTGATTGGCTGTGGCTCGTGCGATGTGTATTCTGTGTTGTGTGTGAGCTGAGAATGAGAGGTGAGTTTCATGCCTAGGTATGTGAGTTGTTTTTTGTTCTGTATTGTTTGTCCGTTTAGTGTTGGTTGTGTTTTAGGTGTTTTTCTGTAAGAGAAGGTGATGGCGTCTGTTTTGTGTGTGTTAATGTGTATGTTTATGTCTTGTAACTGTTCTGTGATCAGTTGGGCTGCTTGTTGGGCCTTGCGCATGGCGTGATCCGCATTCATGCTAGCAGTGTATATTGCTATGTCATCAGCATAGGCGGCGATTTGCACGTTATCTATTTTTTGCCCCACTATTTGGGCAGTATAAATGTTAAATAATATTGGCGCAAGGACCGAGCCCTGGGGGACCCCACAAGTGACTGGGCGTTTTGTAGAGAGTTCAGTTTTGACACGGACAGAGAAAGTCCGGCCACTTAGGTATGATCCTATTATATCAACCAATTGGTCTGGGAAGTGGTGAAGCCTGAGTTTTTCTATCAGAATAGAGTGGGATACAGAATCGAATGCTTGGTTGCCTAGTGCATTGGGTTTCGTGCAGTTCCATGAGTGGTGTATGGCGTTTAGATCTCCTAAGATAATGTGTTGTCTGTCGCTTTCAGTATCACGAAGTAGTGTTTTGATAGTGTCGAGATTTGCATTGGGTCTTCTGTAAATGCAAGTCAGTTTGTAATTGTGTTTGAGTCTGACTTGTACAGTAATTGCGGTGTGTTTGTCATCGTCGAGTGTGTTGTTGTTAATGAATCTGGAGGGGACGTCGTTGCGCATAGTGCTACACCTCCATGCTTAGTCTGTTTGTCAAGTCTGTATATGTAGTAACCTCTAAACTGTACATGTGTTTGTCTGTTGAGTTTTGTGTCAGTAAGTGCGACAACGGAAGGCCTATAAGAGGCCAGGAGGGTTTCTAGCTCGAGCTTTCACTTAACGAGCCCTGTAATGTTGTAATTGATGATAGAATGTCTATCCATGTTTAACGTTGAAGGTGTTTTGAAGCACGACGTTAAGCGTGCCCATTAGTGTGTTGAACATCTCCTTCATATCTCTAAACATGTTAATGAGCTCGAGAGCCAATGCAGGTTTTTCTTCCTGATTGAGGTTTTTGGGGGATGGAATGGCACCTGAAAATGTGACCCCTGCAAAAGAATGCGGGTCAGATTTTGTGGCACTATTAGTGCTTTGTTGATAATTGTTGTTGTCTTGTTGGACAACAATTTTATTTTGAACTTTAGTTTTTATAAGTTCGATTCTTTTTGCGCAATTGCGATATGAGGCCACATGTGGGCCTCCACAATTTGCGCATTTGGGGGGGCTGTTTTTTGGACAATCATTAGTTTCGTGGTTTTCACCACAGTGGACGCATTTTACGATGCGACCGCAATAATTCTTAGTATGGCCGAATTCCTGGCAAGCATGGCATTGCCTGGGGCCGCTGATGTTTTTCATTTTTTCCACGCTGTAACCCATATAGTCAATAGGGCCCAGTTTGGAAATTTTTTCTAGGGTTACATCGTAGTCTGTAGTAACTACGATGTTACTTAAAGTTCTTTTGTTACCATGTTCGTCAGTTTTAGTCATCCTCCATGCGTTCTTAAACCCTTTTAGGTGGGTCTGGAGGTGATTAGTAATATTTTCCATAGGGTGATCTATGTCGAAACCCTTAAATATATATCTTCTCAGGGATTTAGTACCCCTGGGCGCATATGAATGATAGCTAATGTTATTAGATTTGTCTAGGAGGCCTATAACAGTCTTGTAATCGTCTGTATTGTTAAGAAAGATTTTATTTTCGGTCTTATTAGACCGAATGAGAAATGATGCTATGCCCGCATCGATTAGTTGGCTTCTAAGAGCCACAGAGGACATTGCCGGTCTTATTACAATAGGAGCCGGCTTGTGCGTGTTGGTGTTTTGTGGTGGGTTTGTATTTATTGTCAGATGCTATAATTTTTTAAATATTTTATTTGAAAAGAAACGATATGACCAGGACCGGGACTCGAACCCGGGTCTCACACGACGGATACGTGGGAGACTCAGGTTCGAGTCCCGGTCCTGGCCATATCGTTTCTTTTCAAATAAAAACAATCAAAAATAGTTCCTCTAACATGAGGCATTTAAAAAAATCCTTTTTAGGACATGGTAGAGACTGTATTGGTAACAAGCAAAGATTGTACAGATTATTGAGATTTGAACGAGATTACCATCAATTGTCAGGTAATTATTTCCCTTGCTAAGAGTACCCATTTTGTACAGGCTGGGCGAGCTCCAGGAGGGTCTAATGTTCTCACAGAGTCGATTCACGGCGCTTAACAGGATAAACAATTTATCTGTCACAGTCGGTATCAAAGTCGAAACCTAGAGATCGGAAACCAGCACTCTACATACAGATTTACCCCGCTCCATTATTTTTGAAATATCTTCAATATCCGTCATGAATTTCGACAGTACTCGAAACACTTTCTAGAATCCCCTCGGATCCTGCCATCTCAGCCTTACGCAAGAGAACAGTTGACAGAACATCAGCTGGCGAATTTAAATTAAAGATCTGTTTGGAAATTCAGATTTCGTTGGCTCCTGTTTGGTGAAAGTCGATATTAGTAATCCGGTTTTATAAATGTGATGTTTGAAATAATAATAACTGCTAATTGACATAATGATATGAAATAGTAGTATAATTGATATAATAATTTAGGATCGACTAGTATTCAAAGCATCATGTTACAGAGATAAGAAAAGTGAGCTTTTAATAGATTAGGTTTCGTCTTTGTTGTTATTTTCCTTTTTTATTCGATGGTTTGGGTTACACGAAAAACCTATGGTTTCAAATGTTGATGGGTTAGTACAGAAATTTTTAACTTAATTATTAGTAATTAGTAGTAGAAACCGACCATCTCAACCTCGCAGAGACTAGGTGGATGAGAACAATCATAAAACCGAAATAATTATAAAGAAAAAAATAATCTAAATTAATTGTATAAAATATTCCTTGGCCCTTCCTTCAATCTGTAATTGAACAATGAATGCACAGAGCTTTTACTTTAATTTTAAGTCCAAAAATTAATTTAGTTTTTTTGTAAGAACTTCAATCACGTTCTCATTTCATCATGAAATTTTGCTTGAAATAGGCTAATGCTTCGCAAATAAAATATAATCGTTTATAATTCACACCCAATCAAATATATAAGTTACTCCTATATATATACATTGTATATACATTTTTTTTCTGTTGCTCGAGATGTCAATGAGTGAGATTTATCGTGTGAATGTAAACAATGAAGGTTGTATAAACAGATCTATTAGCCCTCTTTGGAACTAGGCCAAAGGTTTTAAGACATCTTTAAAACCAAAACAAAAAACGAGAATAATTTATTACTTAAGTCTTTATCTGAAAAACGACCTCCCTGTCATATTTATAAAATCGAAGTGGCTTACTTCAAAACTTATCGACGATTCCTGTCGCTACTACTTTAAAAGGGAATCGTTAGGAAATATATATATTTGTAGATATATTCATCAATTATTTTTAATAAAAGATCTATTTTATTTGTCTCACATATGTATTTAATTTTTTTTTGTTTTATATAGTTACGTAAATTTAAAATAAACTAGATCTTGAATAATATTAGTTGACGTTTATATATATTTATAAATATAAATATGAGGAAGAAAACTGGTTGAGGTCAAAAAAACTCTCTTTAATGAGGAGAACTATTTCTTTTAAAGCAAACGTTTCGACCCATACTGCAGGTCTTCTTCGGAGCTTATAATGGGGTCAAGGGTTGACAGTTGACTTCCAACAACACAGTAGTCAACCCTTGACTCCATTATAAACCCTGAAGAAGAACTGTAATCTTTGCTCTCTGAGTTCTCCATAAGTGTTTTACTCTAAATTTTTCCAATATACCGAAAAGTAGTTCAATGTGTAAATAAATAAAAAATTGGTTGGTTCATTGAAAATAGAAGAAAAGGAGCGTTTTACAATATTATGGTAAGAATACACAACTATTGTTGTAATAATTGTTGTAATAGCTTTAACAGCAACAATTAAACATTCATAAATAGATTATATGAAAAAAGTCCTAATTTATTAAAATTTGTTGACAAATAAATAAATAGACTATAGGATTTTTAGCATTAATTCAATTATTCAAAAGATAAATAGAAGATAAGAGATAATTTGAAAAAAGAGTACGGAATATATTTAATAAATATTCAAGAATGAATTATTAATGATTAAAAGACATATTTATATTAATTATAAGAAATACAGATTCTCAGAATTGGAAATAATTGGTGTAAAGGCTCAATAGAAAAATAAAATAAAATAAACTGAATAAAATCATTTTATTCAAATTTAACTAGTAATTACTAAAGCCTCTCTAAGTGGGCCTTTTAGATTTTTTTAATATTAATATTTTTGCTAAACTAATATATATCCATAAAGTTTCTTCGACTTGTTATAACGAAAGCATGGTCAAAAAAAGTTTGATGACTCAGAAGCGGGTTGTCCAGTTGCAACTAATTATGTGGACCACTTCCACTATCCACTTCCATCCTAAGGAACCTGTTCTTCGCCGGGGAAGATGTCACTTTCGTCCAGAGGATAATGCCACTGAAGGAGAGTTAGGTCCGGTCAGAATGAATCGTTAAAATTTCTTATACCAGCCTCGCTAAATAGTACATTTCAAAATGTCATAAAGAAATAAACATTTATTAAATTCCTGGTTGGATGTTTTTTATCCATTGCCAATTAATAGCGGTAAACAAATACAAAAGAAATGCGTAAACATATCAATTACATCAAACACATGAGGTTAGATGTTAACGCTTCACATTTCGCTGCCCATCCATAACTTATGATTATTCGACAAGGATAAATCTGGCCAATTCTGGGCAAGTTTCTGCAATCGGAGATCAACGGAGTCCCAGGGTATAGGCATCTAGCTAATTGCAGGTCCCTTAGGAAGCTGATCCATCAGCGGTAACGGGCGAGCATCCTCGACGTCTGAAGAATGTCCAGGATGTCACTTATTTCAGGAAGCGGGATCATTCAGCCAGAGAGTCACGATGAATGATTAGGGGTCGAAATACGGTTCCTCTGGCCTTAATTGGGAAGGGATTTAATTTTGCCGAAAATATACCGTCGAAAATATACTGGTAAATTTCTGCAAGAAAATAGAGCAACTTAAACACTGATTTCAGTAATGTTTGATATCTCATTATGTTGCCATCTGCCATCTGGCATACACACACACACACACACACACACACACACAACACACACACACACACACACACTCACACACAGGATGCCTCCAAAAAAGATAATCTTCGGGGCTGAATATCAAACTTAATACTTAACGAAATAATTCGGTATCAGTTCGGTATTAGTAGTTGCTTCGAGTTTAGTTACAACAAATTTCAAGTGTTTATTGGTTTTATTTTTAATATTATCCAAAAATAATATTTATCATGAACTTGATTATGAAATAAAGGGTATAGTTATGGGAAATTTATATTTTTCGGTAATCATTTCATCAAGATAATAAACGTTTCAACATTTCGAAGTACAGATGATATACATGTTTCTTGAAACGTTCATTTCTTGATGAAATGATTATAGAATTATACACATTTTCCATAATTACAATGTCTCTTTTTTTTTTCAATAAAGTCATACTTTTAGTTCTATCATGATTGTGAGTAATGACGAGCTAAAATCAAAAAAGTTTCAAGCTATTAAAGATTTTCTAATGTTCAGTAAAATAAGTTCATTACTATCACTACAATAGGAATGCTTGGCTTTAAAAGTACCCATATTTGTATTTTTTTAACTCACATGACACTTTCAAATACCTCTATTGAAAAAATAGGTTTTTGTTTAATGACATTGCTCTTTTGAAGGAGCGATATGTCATATACGTCAGTTGGTGATCCACTTTAAAATATTTTAACGACGAAGTAACTGGCCAAATCTAAGTCCGTTTATATCCGGTTAAGAGGGTTTCTCCATATTTATTCCTCTACTCCTGTAAAACGAGAAGATTGATGAAATAATAAATCATTACGACAATGTAAGATGTAAAAATTAACATATTTGTCTAAATATAATAGTAAATAAGTTCCTATTTAATAGGAGAGATCCAAAAGGTCAAACCGCAGTATGTTTACATTTGGCATGGAAAGGTGCGAGGGTGGGGGCAGGTGGAGGAGATCTGGGTCAGAAGAGCTTTCAAAATGGCGCTCGTCTTATGCAAGCCGTTGCCCTACTCGCTCGTTTAAGTCTCCCACGACTCCGGCCTCTAACGCGGTACCGGTGCCTCTTAGTTCCATTTGTATTCCAAATGAGAAAATCAAGTTTGACATCTCTTAATATATAATAATATAATATAATAATAATAATTATATTTTTCAGCAAAATCAAAGGTTTGATGATGAAAATATCTTTGTCTACATAAAACAAAAAAACATGATATTCCCATTTTTCGGTATAATTTTTTTTCATTATTTATACTGTTTGTTTTATCTATATTCATTAACAGAGCTAATTTCTTAACTGTTTAATATATGTTTTATTCACCGTAACAGGGCACATTCTAGAATATATACATATTTTATCCAATTGGTTTTAAAAAAAAAATTGAATCAAGATGAAATTTGATTTAAATTGTATTTCACGTTTTACTTGATTGTATACACATTTTTTAATAATCAGAACGAAGTGCAAACAGATAAATTGATAAAATGAATAAAATGTCTATAAAACTTATTTTTCAATATTCCATTAATAATATTTTACTAATAAACTTTTTCATTTTAGCACCAGAATACAGGAAATAGGAAAAACGGGATATGCAATAATTTTAACAGCCCCTATTAACAATCCTGTTCTAAAGGCTTCTTTTGTTTTCTATCTAAAGGAAAAGAAAAAAAAATCGGTTCATCGCTGAATGTTTTTGCGTTGACAAAACTTTTCTAAAGTTGATTGCATATAGTTCAAAGACTGATATATCATCCTGTCAGATAAGAAGGGTCAGATAAGGGAAGAGTTTATTAAAAAAAACTCGTCTAAGAATACTTTTTTTTTAAGAATGCTTTTCCTTGAAGTTTTTAGTCCTTCATGTTACTTTTGAGATTAATGAAAATTTAGCTAAAGAAAAACTCAATTTACTCATTGTAAAGTATATTCATCGAGCATAAAATACTTCTTTCCTCCAATTAGATTGTTCTCTTCTGTAGTCCAATAAATAAAAAGAGATTGAAACAGAAACATCGTAACGGTCGAAATGGATTCAAATATTTGTTAGGACTAATTGAAAATGTAATGTAACTATGAAAAGATGCATACGCACTAAATGTCTTAGGATTTTGGAACAGACGCAAATGAAAAGGAAAGAGAGAAGAATGGAAGATTTTAAATTGTTATATATTGAATTAAATTTTATAAAAGAATGCCACATTAATTGTTTTCATTTGTTTTAAAAAATAAAAGCATCTCAAATTAACAGGTAGTAAATTTTTATATTTACCTTTTGGAAAGTATAGTCGCGTATCTATATCATTACAATCCATGAGCAGTATTGGATTAAGTCCATCTTGTACTGGTTCTTAACTAACGGCTGGGCAGGGAGATATTTTGGTCGAAATATCTCTCAACAGTCAGGCTTTTTATTCCACAACTTACAGGTCTCAATAAACCCCGGGTCAACCTTTCTTCAACCCCGAAAAAGATCCTTGAAAGTTCCCTCGAAGTCCTTTAAACGTTTGAGGGAGAGAAAAAGTCTTTCAAACGAACCCATTCATTAATTTATCTAATTTATTAAAAGATATAAAAATGAAATACATTATTATAGTTATTTTTATTATATCTCTAAATTTTCTTTCATATCTGTCGTCGGTATCAATGTCTTTGTAAATACATTATTATCTCTCATATCGAAGACCATTCCGAATCTTGTAAAATTAGTCAGAGTATATTGAATTTGGTAACTTTGTATTATTTTTAAGTGATAAAGAAGAAATCTATTGTAGCTGTGTGATAAATGCTGAAGTGGACAGAGCAAATTGTAATTCCTTAAATTTAAATGTAGAAATTCCTAAAATCAACGATGGTTGATGTTTCAACTTGAATAAGAGATGAAATACATTGCAGGCAGAAGGATGCTTCTGGTTCTTTGATAGTTCCTGTACTTCCCCTGTAATCCAAATGGTCGCGTTTTTAAAAAAAAAATCGACTTTATTAAAGTATTAAGGTAACCAATTTGTATCACAACCTTTATAAAATAATCACAATTAAATTTAGAAGAGTGTACCGTCAAGTTAATATGAAATTCAATTCTTTTATTTGATTCAAAATATAATTTAAAAAACAAGAATATTATGCAGTGCACGGCCATTAGCGTATAGGAAAAGCGGGGTAACAATGCTCCTAAATATTTTTAGTATTTTTTTAGGAAAACGATTAGAAATTTCAATATAAAAATCAATATTAAACCTATAAAAACTTTTCATTATTATGATTAGTTTCATAGGTTAAAAAAACAAAACATTTCGATCATAGATGTGGTTATTGATGAAATTCGCTACTATTAATACTCATTAGTTAGCACTGATTCATCTGAACAGATTTGTTTGCATAGTAACAAAATTACTGGACAACTTCCTTGAGGGTAACAGTCTCGGAAATGATTTTATATAAAAAACAGATTCTATCATCACATTTTCTGACATTATTTCATCACTAAATCCAGAGTTTCTTTATTTCTGTTGTTGAACATTTCATAACACTTTGGGGGAAAATGTTTAAAATGTGAAGGAGGGTAAATGTTTTGATTTCATAAAATCGTTTTAATAAATAATCATCCCTCTTAAAACGGACATTTCATTTGAAACGACACAAAAATTATAATGATAACAGTTATTATATGTTATATCTTTTGAAGAGCAATGTTTTCAAATTATAACTAACTTTGTTTGTTTAATTATTTAGCGTCACTTTACGGTGCTAAAACTAATCAGACGATGCTACTGTCTAAGTTTATGTAGGAAGTGGATTTACTTACGAGTACCTGATTCACGCTTGGGACTCCCATTTTCTGTCTCTTCCGAAAGATGGCAAGAATTTTTAACTTCCTTCAAAAAATCCCAGGTGGCCGCGAACCCGTTCGGCATAGAAGGTCGTTACGACCAATAGTAACCACTAGACCAAAGGAGACCACTATGAAAAGTTTGATTTTTTAAAACTTAACATGTATATATAGAACAAATTAGAGACTACATAGGAAAAATATACATTTAGATCACAAATACCATTAAATCACTAAAATAATGCTTGATATATATATAAAATTCTCGCTATCATTTCGCTACGCCCATGATCATAGGAGAACGTTAAGGCAAATCAAGCTGTTTTCTCAGAATAATGATCTCATTATTATTTCTTTGGGGACTGTTCACCTCTCCCCCTATCTGCGACCGCTAAAACAACTGAAAAAGGAAACCAATTAATGTGTTTGCGCAAACAAAAACAGGCGGACCGCATCGGAATTTCCTGCCGGTGATGAACCCACTGTTCATTGCCATCCAGGTATCGAACTCTATTACCATAGCCACTGAATCACTGTCCAAATATTTCTCCATAGCATCTCTAGCTCAGACTTCGGGTGCATATTAAATATAGATAACTCTAGGGCATTATTAAACAATGATTATTAAAAAAATAAATAAAGTATACATTTTATATCTTAATAAATAATCAAGAAGAATCATAAAAAAATGCACATCAATGAAGATCAAATGCAGTACATCCCACATCGACTCAGCAATAAATATACTGTTGGAATATTGTAAGTGTAGCTTCCTATTGGACTTGTTTTCTATGTTTGGTGATGTTGAAATTCAATGAATAGCAATGCAGTACAGAATAAAACGATAAACGAGAAAAATTTTAGCAGCAAAAGATTCAGCAAAACTTTCTGGGATTAACTGTTTTTTTAAGAATAATAAACAAAACAACAACTTTATAGTAACGAATATGAACAGAAAAAGAAACATGACATATATCTGGCCAGAAAGCTACATAATACAAATCATGAAGTGCCAAACATGTAAATAAAAATAAATAAAAAGTACGAATCATGGCAATAAATTAATAACAACAGTTAAAGGCATGAGCTAGCAAGGTTTCTTTACATCATGTATATCTTCTTTAGGAAATCAAATAAAAACAATTGAGCAACAAAATCAATTATTCAAGATGTTGGAAAAGCAAGGATTTGAATGAAAACAGTGAAGAAGCAAAGCGGATGATAAGAGGGATTGAGTTCCACACTGCTAGAGCGGGCGAGAAAGGAAAGCTTTATAACAATATTACTTTATTTAAAAACCATTCTTATTTTGATATGGCTTTATCTACTTGGAACAAGTGTGCTTTGTCTCACTGGCTATAGGAATTACCAGCTATTAATTAAAGGTTTACGATAATCAAAATTTAATAAAATATATACTTTAAATATGTTACGCAATATAATTCTTTAAAAATATCGGTTTTATTCAAACTTCCATAGTGTTCGATGGCTCAAAGATTGTTTAAATAAAGTGATTTAAAAACATTCCTCTTTTAGAACATCAATAGAAAGACCGCCAGGATTTGATAAATAATTAAATAAATAACAAAATATGCTAATACGCGAACTGACTAGCCGACACAAGATGCATTCACCGCTTCCTCTCAAGATTCATTAGCATTCAGAGCCAGCCCCTGTTCTTCGCCTGTGCCAGGACGGATCCAACACTGACGCATTCGCAGATAAGCAGGGGACTTTAAGGAGTAGGGAAATTAAGTAGGAGGAAGTAATGAAACCTTACTTAGCCCTGCCTGGGGTTCATTTGAATTAATTTGCAAGTATATCTCCACCTTTCCAGCCACCTTTTCCAAGGATAAAAAAATACTAAAATTTCCAATTCTCTCTTATTTACAGGATTAAACAAAAGAATATATTGTTCCTTAGGGAAATATGTGGGCTCAATTCTCGGAGCTTCTATAATTATAAATTTACATATATTTGAAATAATAAACAATATTATTATAAAGTAATCAGCTTTAATTCCGGCTCTGCTGTTAAACGCCACTTCAACCGCAAGATCATCCACGTACGCCGTGACAGGGAACCGCTCCTCCTCAAGCTCTCCCATTAACTCATTAAATAACAGATTCCATAGAGATGGGCCTCATCCTTGAGGACACCCCCTCTCTATGGAATTAGTAATTCTAGATACTCTGTTATCCAGGCTTCTGAATTTTCCGATCCCAGTCTTCGTCAACAAATTTCCCCTGTAGCATGGATTGGAAGGCACTCCAGTCTTTTATGCGGGTTATATGGCCCTTATCAATAGAATGGGAATGTCCTGCATCTTTTGCAAGCTCAAATGCAAGGCCTTTGTGGTCGCAACTCGTCTCAGATCTGAGGCCCCAATTGACAATGTGTCCAGAGAGTGTAATCGAGGCCAGTTTAATGTCTATACAGCTCTCACCCATCTCCCATTGAACGTGGGGGTGGGACTGGTTTCGTTCATAACAACTAGCTGGCTCCTCAGGATAAACTTCCTCATGTTTAATATCTACAGATGGATACATACATACACGCGGTCCTTTCAACGATCTTGACGCTGCCTTGGAACATCCACTTTATTTTATGAATATAAACTCCAAGAAGGCATCTTCGTTAAACAAATCATTTTGATAAACCAAAATCATCATCTTGCCACCGTAAAGATCATTAGTTCTGTCCGAACTAATCGACAAAGCTAGAAGAAGTCTTTCCTCTAACTAGCTCCATGGCAGACATAGCGGTCTTTGCCACTTCTTGGAACGGATTCTCAAGGAGTCACTGGTTACTCGTCTGTAACCGATTGTCACTACTGACATAATTACTGGTACCGGAATAATTGTGTTGATCAGTAAGTAACTGGTATGTGAAAATTGCTTATTAAAAGTATATATAACGGATTCATATATAATATAGACTTGAGTTATAAAATTATCGTTATAATAAGGGTTGGTTCAATCAATCCAATAACATTGTTCTACGGATATTGATTCTTGCACAATGAGTTAGATTGAACAACCTTTTTAGTTTACATTGTCTTCTTTTGATTCTCTCCAAGATGTTCTACAAGTTGTGAACTCTGCTAGAACTTGGTCGACGGTGTGGGAGGACTTGCCGCAATCGGAAACTATAGTTTTCTCGTTTGCGAGGTCGTTACGCGGTTTCCTTCTTCTGCTTTTTGTGTATTCCTACCACAATCGAGTTGTTCATGATCATACTACTGAGTACCATTTTTTAAAGTTTTATTATAGCCGTTATATGTAATGTTTAAATATATTATATAGTAAATGCGTACGATATTCATTATAAACGGCTGTTAATAAATTCAATGCAAAATACATAGAGAACTCGCTTATCTTCAAATACATCCTTGAAGTTGCCTGATTAGATAAAAAAAAGGAGTAACTTAAAGCAGGAATAAAAGTCAGGTTGAGTCCTTGAAGAATTTTGATTCAGAAATTCGACGTTTCAGGCCTTTGAGTCTTGATCAGGGTTGAAATCAAATTAGAAATACAAGACAATAATTCTCAAATGAAATGTAAGATATTGTGTGTTTTACTGAGTGTGTAAGGACATACAAGAAAAAGAATAAGAGATAAATATAAGTGAATTTATGGTAACAGACTTTTTTTAATGAATTGAAAACTAATTTTAAAAATCTATGGGACTAAGACAAATGGATATGCTTATTGGATATGCTGTTTATTGTTGTAGCAAGCCTTGTTAAGTACACAGTTTTCTATTTTATATTAATTCAATTTTCTTTATTTAGTATTATTTACACCATCCTATAATTTATCTATTGTACATATATTATTTTCTTTTTTTGTTAAAAGCAAACAAATCCTTATTTTTGTGTTAATTATTATATTATTTCTTTGGTTTAATTGAAGTCTTAGCAAAAATTTAGGAATAAAAAACTGCATTATAAATTGATTTATTTATTAATCACTGAATAATTATCGAATTAATTTGTAATAATTAACATGCTTTTAAACAAAGATTAAAATCATAACATTATAATTTAACTCATTAGGATTCTATATAATAATATTATAATGTTTTTCAAATAAAATTATATTTCATTATACTAATTCATTTACAAACAAGTTATTATTAAAAATCTTTAAAATTAATTAATAAATAATTACTTCTACTACTATTCCATCATATTAATAAAAAAATATCTTGAAATTTTCTAGTTAATTGTTATATTATATCGTGATAAAGGGCCACAAGAAAGGGTCGAAACTTCTTATGACCAAAAAATTACACTGATAGCACTTACTGAAAACTAGATTAATTATTTCTTCACAAATTAATAGAAAATAATAAATATAAAAAATTATTATAGTATTATATTACTAAAATATAATTATAATATATTATTTTTATATAATGATGTAACTCTTGGCAAAATTTAGTGTTAACCACTAAAAAAAAAAAAAAATATAAATGGCTTAAAGAACCCAATAGCTCGTTGCTAATGAAACTAATCCCTACTTATAAACATCCATTCACGGATTACCATTCAAATCCAAAGACGTAAGATAATTCTCAATGCTCCCACATAAATCTCTCTTTACCCTTTGTTGGTACAGTGGTGTACACTCGACAGCTACAATAAATGCTGACGACGTGATCTTTTCTCTGTACGCAACTGACAGAACTATTTATATTTAGAATCATCTGTGGTCCAGTGGTCAGCATAACAACCATGCTCTGCCGAAGATCTCGATTCGCACCCCGGCAGGAGGCAATTGGATTTCTTCAAGGGAATGAAAAATCCTTGGTTACGGCGTCCTTTGGATTGGAAGTACAATGGCGGTCCCAAGCCTGTGCGGTGTCAGGTCAACTCGTTTAAAATCCCTATCCTAATTATACGTGGATAAGCAAAATTCAGGATTCCTATTGTAGCATCGTCCTATTAGCCATACCAGCATAAAGTGATCGGGTTGATCACAACTGGATTTTGTACAGTAACCCGCATGCGCACGTGTCTGGAGTCGTTGGTCTATCCTGTTCCAACAAGCACAAGTCATTCAGTCTGCAGAAGGTCCTTTCTCCTTCTGGCCCCTAAGACCGCAGGAGATTAGTCAATTTTTACTTCTCATTTAGCGAAAGTTAAAGGAAGTCGAGTGAAAACATCAAACTTAATGGTAAAGTTCTGATGATAGAATATGGATATAATTGAAAACAAGAATTGACAACAAATGACTCCTTGTAAATCGGTGACTCAAAGTTTTCTAAAAAAAAATCCCTAACATATGGTTTGTTGTATTTTTTTTTCAAACGAATGGTTTGAACCCAGAACCCTGTGGAATTAAAACAAACCGATTTTCTACAACAATAGTGTTGTTTATAACAATAGCAAGTAAGAAATATATAAAATATGTTTGACAACGATACAATGATACAGACGAAAACATGGTATTGATCGGAGATAAATATTGGGAGTTTATCCATTCATTTAATGTCACTGTATGCTGCTATGGTTAATCCGAAACTTAAGTGAGAGTCCTAAGTTTTGGCTATCCAAGTTTAATTAGGATTGAGATATTAAAGGAGTAACTGATATTGTACAGGCTCGGGAACCCTATTTTTGTTCCTTCAGAAGGGACCATAACCAAATTAATCCCTTTAAAAAATCCTATGGTCATATCGAACAACAATATGGACAATTTAGAAAACTCTCGATAAGTCATAAATCGATATCGAAGACAGATGACTTAAATGTAGCCACTTATAGATTGTAACAAAGAAAAAACTTCACAAAATTTTGTTGGCTTTTATATTTTGTATCAATATTAGGTTATTTCGTATATTTTTAGATTCACAAATACTCATATTTTTTCAACATGCATAAAGAGAATATTAATTGGACACTTTTTTAATTTTTATAAAAAATCCATCAATCACTTTTTTAAGTTTAAACAATTTAGTATAAATTGGCTCAGGAATTTTCATGGTTAGTGGTTTGTAAACATAGAACGACTTTTACTCTTATATAAAAAGTCCGCAGTGGCCGAGGTTAAGGTTTCTTACCTTAGCAACCTCGTAACTCGCACCGGTTTGAATTCGTCATGGGCAGACTGTAGCCTGTAGTTTGCCTCAACACTAAATAGATAATCACGTTAAACGCTATTATAAAAATATCTTTTTGCTATAATAGTGTGATTTATTTTAATAATATTCAATATATTTAAAAATAAACTAAGGTTTTGGCTATTAAAAAGCTCTGATAGACTGAACTAAATCAACAAAGAAGAACAAAAGAAGCTCTACTGACCTTGATGGAAGCGGTAGATCACGCAAAGGGTTCACGCACGACTGTGTAAGCTCTCGGTAATTGTTATGTCTCGCCTTCTATCTTGGGATGAATGGTGTTTCTTCATTATTCTCCTTCCTTTTCTTGATTATTAGTTCTTGTTGAATCTTTAGAAAGTTATCCATGAGTGTCCATTTATCATGGAATTTAGTGATACGAAACCAAAAATAATCGTTCACAGTTGAAAGAATAAGAAGAATTGAGTATCTCAGGTATTATGTAATCATTGTATTCGGGTTTGTTATCTTGATATTTTATTCTTTTATTTTCTGTTTTTATGTTTCGTTTTAATTGAAAGGTATATGGGATCGACGACTAGCCAGGTTTGGCACTGATTTTAATCGGAAACGAAAAAGTTAAAAAAAAAAAAATCAAATCCCAATTGATGCAATTCCCAATTGCATTATAAAAAAAAATCAATTTAAAACAATTTGGGTAATCAGTGTAGTTGAACCAAGGGCAAACAAAAACAGAAAAAGTAAAAAAAAGGAAGATGATTTTGTAGAAATCAGAGACTGAGTACTTGACAACATACGATGCAGCAGTTGGAAAAATAAAACTAAAAAAGAAAATTATTAATAAAAAGCTTGAAACATTTTTTATTTTAACTTATTTATTTATTCCCATAAAACTTCAAGTTCAAACATGATACAACCCAAAATATGACTGCATTAAAAAAAAAAAAAAATGTTGAAAATGGAAATAATAGCTACTGAAGACTTAATTCAAAACTGCCAGTTTTTGAAAAGCGAACTATGCTATGCTAAGAATTTATTAATCATATGAAAAGTATGAACAACCTACTTATTTACAATGGTTGCAACTATTTTATTTTTTTTAAAATGTTTTATATTCAATTTTGTATTTCGATATTTAAAGTTTTTTAGATGCCAACTCTCCACATCCCGAATTAAAAATCTTCAAAAAATATAATAGCTACTGAAGGCATAAGTCAAAAATGCCAATGTTTGAGTTATGCCGTTTTTTGTTAAAGAGCGGTATCATGTTTTATTTCGTTTTAGATGGTACATTTTCCGACATTTATCACCAAAAAAATCTACCAATTACTAAGACTTATTTTTTTTATATATTTATATTATATTAATCACATAAATGTCTATATATTTATTTTCATACACGAAATAAATAAATATTTTACAATAAATATTTCTAAGCCCTATCATCGCCGCTCAAAAACCTAACAACCAGTGGAAAGAGAATGTAGCAGAAGAATCGTGCCCTAGAGTAGAAAGTAAGTTTCGGTTTGCTAAAGTTCATGGGTAGGAGTGAGTAATCAAATCGACAATAGGGTCGCGAAAGCTGTTATACTCTCGAAAACGTTTTGCCCAGGAGGAGGAGTTCTTTCGCACATCGAAAACGACACGAAACAAAGCGAAATTATCGGCCATTGGAGGGAGCATTGAACCCTAATAACAGGCGACGGCTGAGTAACGACCCTCCCCTCCCCCTTATATCGACATCACTACTAATATCGATAATTTATTGGCCGGTTTATCGATTGCACGATTGTAGTCGATTTTAGTGGAGAGGGATCGGTGGCGAACAGATGGGGACTTACACATCACGCTGCTCGATTTTCATGATCAATTATCCACGAATCTGTTAATTATCTTACGCTTAAGCTGACTTTTTATAAATTATTTTTTCTATCTGATAGAATGAATGATTGGGATATATTGGCAATGCAGGTTTATTATTCTAAAAGATTAGGGCCAAAGCATCAACATGATCAAATAGTAAATAACTATTTATGTGATGTCCACTTTACATCACACATTGTAGGTTTCCATCTACAATTATTTTTGTCAGGTGTTTTTCTCCTATGACGAAAAGGATATTGCATACTCTTATATTGAGTGCATAATGTTTATAAATCGATCTTAATCCATCCTTATAGAGACCAAATAAATAATTATAAATTATATGATATTTTTTTTGGTCACCATCATATGACATCCTTGATACATGGCAAAAATACAAATAAAATCATCAATAAAAGGGAATAGCATTTGTAAGCTATCAACGGTTTTTAGATCCGTGCAAAGGTAACTTCGAAAATGAAAATTTTACACAGAGATAACACAACTCAAGTCAACAGCCTTAAAAGACTAACTGAATACAAATAATATATCATTCTGAAATATACCGCAATAGCATACTTGCGCAATAAAATATTATACTTTTTATTTTGGAGGAAAATGGTCATGGTATAAGTAAAAATAAATGTTCAAATAGTAGGAAACTACTTATTATTCTAAATATTTAAGAATTTATTTTGACCTAGACCGGACCATTCTCAACATATAATTTATACAATAATAATTCTATATGTTTTTTATTATAGTCATTCTAATGTAAAAGTTCTGTCTCAAATTTAGTCGAAATGCCCGAATCGGTGAAATGTAGTTTTCCGGATTGTTGTTTGCTACACAAACAGATTTATATGAATGATCCCACTCCCTAAAGTTAAAAAAAAACCTTATAATCAATACGGTAAAGAATATTTATATAGAAATGAAATTATTGTAAATAATGAATTATTCTTAGTATATTACATATTAGTCTATTTAATATAATAAAAAGTTTTACCTTTATGAAAAGATAAGCAAAACAGACTTAATATCTAATTCCAGGATGCAGCCGATAGCCAACTGTTGGCTTTAGCCCTAAAGGATTGGAAATTCATTAATAATTCACCAAGCGGCGAACTCTGTTTACCGTCTTCAGAAATCACTGGGAAGAAGATTTTAATAAATAATTATCATAAAATAAAGCAAATAAAAAGGAATTTTTCTTTTAGTCTTGATAAGCGGGCATTTCAATAGTTCTTCAGGTTTTAATCGATGATTTCAAACTGATATTAGAAAGTAAAGAATGAAGAAATTGTAGCGCGAAGTAGAAATAAATAAGAAAGATAAACAATGAGTGACAACCGTGACTATAGTGAATTAACCTGATATGAACAAATGTCAAAAGAGAGGGCTAGCTCAGTAAGTAGGGTGCAGGTTTACCAATCTCTAGGTCTCGGTTTTAGCAGGCAAATAGTCTATTCTATTAGCAGCCTTGAGTGGGCTCTATGGGTTCTGGTACCTCTTGGTACTCACCCAGCCTTGACAATGTGGTTACCGTTAACTGAGAAAAACTTGACAGTTGGTCTCGGCCAAATTACCTCTCTCTCCCACAACTGCTACGAAGAACAGCGACTAAGAAACAAACAGGCCTCTTCCATTTACGTATTGGAATATATTCTTTAAGTTGTGGTGCTTCAGCTTTTAGATAAATATGAATTAATTTCAATCTCCCGTCAGAACAGACCAGAACATGTTTTGCAGCGGAGTGCCTATAACAATTTAAAAAAGGGAGCGTTTAGTAACAAAGGACAACAACGCCTTTAAAACGTTAAAACTGTTGCAGATAGTTGACGTTTGCAACAAAAATAAAACATTAGAGAGGATTCCTGTCTTTTGCAATCAAAAGGTAGAAGCTTTTAACAGTGCTTCTAGTCGATATTACAAAAGTTTGTCCGCTAAAGTTTAGTGATTGGTTTTCTCTAGTTGATCTACTGCAGCATTGTGGTTGGAACTTTTTTATTAGTCATGTTTACTGTAAGATAGTTACTTAAAAAAAATAAAAAAGAGTATAATTTTTCTTTATTAATTGTTATAATTTTAAATATTTTAATTTTGAAGAGAAAAGATTTGTTCCGGATCGGGATTCGAACCCGAGTCTCCCACGTATCTGTCGCGGTGTTCTCCTCACTTAAGTTAACTGGCCCGTATCACGGCCAGACAAATCCATTCTCTTCACCGATCCCTGATAAAAAAATAAAAATAAAAGTATTCATTTTTATTTATTATTTGTTTATTTGAATAAATAAATAAAAATAAAAATGATTAAAAATTAAAGCAATCAATAAACAAAAATATTATGACTTAAATCAACAAGATCCTAATTAAAGTGATGTTCAATGAACATTCTTCCCTTGTATACATCGCAAAATTGCAAGAATACGGGGTATGGGATCATATCATATCTTTGTAAATCTAATAACACCCCATTTTGTATATACAATTAAATACTGCTAGGTTTGAGCAGTTTGTTTTCACTTATTATGTAGCCTCCCGCAGATGTAGAAATGCAGTTAGTACAGGATCAGTTTTTAAGAATAGCATTGACTACTATCAACAAAATATGTTCTATTGATTCATTTAAGAAGATGATAATAATAAAAAGGCTTAATGAAGGTTGGATACCGATACTACCTGTCGCTGTTTACAATTACCGTCTAAACCCACACATGTAACATCAGTAACGCAATCTTCCTACCTACGCCTTAGTTAACTCCTAGGACGTCCAAGTCCAACAACTTTCCATGTTCTTCGCAACGCCACCACTTCAATTACGTTATTCAGGACCATACTACGCATTTCGTGTTGTGTAATTTACTAAATTCTTCAGAGAATCCACTTCTTTTCGGACCGAATATTCTACGCAATACCTTAAGAAGTTATTAGACCTTCAATATTAATGGCTGCCTCTCAAGATAGAACATTCTGTATTATAATAGTTTAACAAATCTTAATGTATAAATTTCGGGTCAAATAACGCGAGATGAGAGATGAAATCCATTCTAGGGGAAGATAAAAAAGTTAATTAAAACCAAAATTGGCTTTATAACGGGTAACAAATTTTGTAAGATGGTTACAATCATCGCAAACAATATACATTTAGATAATACAGAACTACAGTTTTACGTTCATATTGCAGGTAATTAAGACAGATCATTTCGTCTGAATCAAGTACTTGTTGAGAACCATCAAAGAAACAAGTTGGTTTCCAACAGTTCATTATAACGTACCACAACTGTGCTAGCGATTACTGTCAATTACTGTCTGCCACAACAATTACTGTGTTTGTTCGCATACTATCAAGCTATTATATAAAAGGTGGCGTTTCTTTTATAACCACTAATCGTGAAAAGAACAGAGTCATTTGTTAGCGAATTTGTCTTTATGGTCTCTAAAGAGTTGAGCAATTATAAAATTTATCATTGTGGTTATAAGAGGTGATCAATGTCCAAAACGATTCAGATGATTTTAATAAAACTTCCAAAAATCCCTATAACAAACCTATTTATTTTATTCATTACACAGGCCAACAAAAAAAACCTTTTTGAAAACTTTTTTAATTTTAATAGCTGATCTTGATAGATTTTTATGTGCTGAATCCAAATCTGCTCGTAGTTTTTATGTATCACCCTTAGTTTCCAAGCAAAATGTATTTTATTATATAGTCTAATACCCATTTACAGTATATAGGGAAATCAATGAAACACTGTAGAATCGTAAAAATGGTTTGTATTTACAGTAAAATACTTGGAATAGTAATTTTATGTGATGATACAAGGTTCACTTGTCAACTGGAATTGGTTTATATTTTCTTTCCCTTTTTTCCTTGAAGCTTCTTGTGTAGCTTTTCCTGCGATGAATAGCTTGCTGAACTTCCCGGTCAAGTGACCAACAGTAATCCCCCATCATGTTGGTATTCCAGCGGCCCTGGTAACGTTTTTCCATCACTTTAACGTCCTGGTGAAAACGCTCACCTTGCTCCTCACTAACATCTCCTAAATTTTCCGGGAAGTAATCGAGGTGGCTGCTCAAAAAGTGAACTTTCAGGCTCATCAAACATCCTAACTGTTCAAATTTTTTTAACATGTTAGCAACAATAGCCTTATATTCTGGGTCTTTTTCATTTCCCAAAAACTTGGTGACAACTTGCTTGAATGAAACCCATGCTTCCTTTTCATTTGAGGTCATTGTGGATTCAAAGTTAACGTCAAACATCATTTTTCTAATATCAGGCCCGGTAAAGACGCCTTCTTTCAGTTTAGCTTCTGAAAGGTGTGGAAACTTCTGACAGAGATATTTGAAACAAAGCCCATCTTTAGGCAAAGCCTTTACAAACTGTTTCATGAGACCTAACTTAATATGTAGTGGTGGTAGGAGCACGTTTTTTGGATCTACAAGGTTTTTGCGTAAAATGTTCTTCTCGCCAGGCTTTAAAGACTCCCTAGCAGGCCAGTTCTTTCTGCACCAATGTTGATTCCGAGCTCTACTGTCCCATTCACACAAGAAACATGGAAATTTGGTAAAACCCCCTTGCTGACCAAGGAGCATGCACGTAACTTTCAAATCACCACATATCATCCAACCGTGTGCAGAATAACCTATTTTATTTAACACTATTTCTAGATTTTCGTAACTCTCTTTCATATGTACAGAATGACCGACAGGTACAGAGGCATACATGTTACCGTTGTGTGCTAAAACTGCCTTCAAACTATTTTTGGATGAATCAATAAACAACCTCCAATCTTCTGTTTTGTATTCAATTCCAAACTCATTCATTAAACCATGAATGTCTGAGCAGTACACCAAATCACCCTCTTGTTCAAAATACTTCGAAAATTGTTGTTCTCTCTTCCTATACACATGAATGCTGGTTCCAGCCGCCAGCAAGTTCTTTTCTTTTAGCCTAGAGCCAAGCAGTTCAGCTTTTTCTTTTGTTAAGCCCAGATCCCTAACTAAGTCATTAAGCTCGACCTGAGTGAACAATTTAGGCTCTACATTTTCTGTAACACATTGGAATTCTTCATCGTGTTCATCTAACTCCGACTGTACATCAGAAAATACTTCTGTTTCAATAGAATTTAAGTCCTCTGGTGGTTCCGGGATTGGCAAATCTACACCGTGCCCTACTGGTCGGATGGCGGACGGAAGGTTAGGGTAGCTTATTACCTTCTTGTTCTTAGAGTTATGACCAGTAATATCTACACTGCAAAAGTAACAGTCATCGGAATGATTTTTTGGTTCCCTCCATATCATGGGAACAGCAAATTTAAAGTGTTTTTTCTCTTTTTTTGACCATTTCCTGAGGTCTTCAACACATACATAACATACCTTATGCGGTGCCCAAGGTTTATCCTGGTCTCCAAGTTTGGTTCCAAAGTATGCTAGATAAACCTTTTTCACAAAGTCTGTAATGTTTCTTTGGTGCTTTTTAATAACAAACTCACCACAAATATAACAAAAACTGTCAGCAGAGTTTTTACAGCCGCGATGAGACATTGCACTGAGCACATGTACAGGAAACGTAAAAGTGAGGTTATGTTGAAAATAAACAAAACATCAGCTGTTTAGCATGTGTTTCAGCAGTGCTGCCAACATCATCTTTGTTCATTAGACCTATTTTTTCATGTTATCTTAACTATGAAAAAGCTGTTAAATTCTAAAAATATTTCTTTATTTCATGAATTTAACTATAAAATGTGAATAAATGGTGGGTGATACAACTTTTTAAGCATCATATTTGGATTCAGCAACCTAAACAACATAAGAATAAGGTATTTTCATTAAAAAAGTTTTTTCATCGTTGGCCTGTGTTATTTATTTGTTTCATTTGCGTATGACTCGAAAGGTATAAACTTTACAAATTGGATAGAATGTTATTATTATTCTGGCTCTACGATCCGGCAAGAACCCGGGCCTCCTCCACCATAGCCATCCAATCTCCGTGATCCTGCGCTATTCTCCTCCATTCTTGCATACCCAACAGGATTTAAGTCCTACTCGACATCGTCTAGCCATCTGATCCGAGAGCGTCGACTGCTTTGTTTGCCGTCTTGTTTCTAATAGAGTATTCTATTCGGTCTGACATTCTCTCCACATGTTCCATCAATCATATTCTGGCTTTCTTAATCAACGCCACGATATGAGGCTCTCCATACTGCTCCATCAGCTCCCCATTCTTTCTTCTTCTCCATATCCCAGTTTCGGCAACACCGCCCCATATTCTTCTGAATATTTTTCCTTTCTCACGAGTTGACCATAAGTTCCGATTTTTTGGTGAGGGGCCACGTATCGCATTAGTGTATGGGTGCGATACGTGGCCCCTCACCAAAAAATCGGAACTTATGGTCAACTCGTGAGAAAGGAAAAATATTCAGAAGAATATGGGGCGGAGTTGCCGAAACTGGGATATGGAGAAGAAGAAAGAATGGGGAGCTGATGGAGCAGTATGGAGAGCCTCATATCGTGGCGTTGATTAAGAAAGCCAGAATATGATTGATGGAACATGTGGAGAGAATGTCAGACCGAATAGAATACTCTATTAGAAACAAGACGGCAAACAAAGCAGTCGACGCTCTCGGATCAGATGGCTAGACGATGTCGAGTAGGACTTAAATCCTGTTGGGTATGCAAGAATGGAGGAGAATAGCGCAGGATCACGGAGATTGGATGGCTATGGTGGAGGAGGCCCGGGTTCTTGCCGGATCGTAGAGCCAGAATAATAATAACATTCTATCCAATTTGTAAAGTTTATACCTTTCGAGTCATACGCAAATGAAACAAATAAATAATGAATAAAATAAATAGGTTTGTTATAGGGATTTTTGGAAGTTTTATTAAAATCATCTGAATCGTTTTGGACATTGATCACCTCTTATAACCACAATGATAAATTTTATAATTGCTCAACTCTTTAGAGACCATAAAGACAAATTCGCTAACAAATGACTCTGTTCTTTTCACGATTAGTGGTTATAAAAGAAACGCCACCTTTTATATAATAGCTTGATAGTATGCGAACAAACACAGTAATTGTTGTGGCAGACAGTAATTGACAGTAATCGCTAGCACAGTTGTGGTACGTTATAATGAACTGTTGGAAACCAACTTGTTTCTTTGATGGTTCTCAACAAGTACTTGATTCAGACGAAATGATCTGTCTTAATTACCTGCAATATGAACGTAAAACTGTAGTTCTGTATTATCTAAATGTATATTGTTTGCGATGATTGTAACCATCTTACAAAATTTGTTACCCGTTATAAAGCCAATTTTGGTTTTAATTAACTTTTTTATCTTCCCCTAGAATGGATTTCATCTCTCATCTCGCGTTATTTGACCCGAAATTTATACATTAAGATTTGTTAAACTATTATAATACAGAATGTTCTATCTTGAGAGGCAGCCATTAATATTGAAGGTCTAATAACTTCTTAAGGTATTGCGTAGAATATTCGGTCCGAAAAGAAGTGGATTCTCTGAAGAATTTAGTAAATTACACAACACGAAATGCGTAGTATGGTCCTGAATAACGTAATTGAAGTGGTGGCGTTGCGAAGAACATGGAAAGTTGTTGGACTTGGACGTCCTAGGAGTTAACTAAGGCGTAGGTAGGAAGATTGCGTTACTGATGTTACATGTGTGGGTTTAGACGGTAATTGTAAACAGCGACAGGTAGTATCGGTATCCAACCTTCATTAAGCCTTTTTATTATTATCATCTTCTTAAATGAATCAATAGAACATATTTTGTTGATAGTAGTCAATGCTATTCTTAAAAACTGATCCTGTACTAACTGCATTTCTACATCTGCGGGAGGCTACATAATAAGTGAAAACAAACTGCTCAAACCTAGCAGTATTTAATTGTATATACAAAATGGGGTGTTATTAGATTTACAAAGATATGATATGATCACATACCCCGTATTCTTGCAATTTTGCGATGTATACAAGGGAAGAATGTTCATTGAACATCACTTTAATTAGGATCTTGTTGATTTAAGTCATAATATTTTTGTTTATTGATTGCTTTAATTTTTAATCATTTTTATTTTTATTTATTTATTCAAATAAACAAATAATAAATAAAAATGAATACTTTTATTTTTATTTTTTTATCAGGGATCGGTGAAGAGAATGGATTTGTCTGGCCGTGATACGGGCCAGTTAACTTAAGTGAGGAGAACACCGCGACAGATACGTGGGAGACTCGGGTTCGAATCCCGATCCGGAACAAATCTTTTCTCTTCAAAATTAAAATATTTAAAATTATAACAATTAATAAAGAAAAATTATACTCTTTTTTATTTTTTTTAAGTAACTATCTTACAGTAAACATGACTAATAAAAAAGTTCCAACCACAATGCTGCAGTAGATCAACTAGAGAAAACCAATCACTAAACTTTAGCGGACAAACTTTTGTAATATCGACTAGAAGCACTGTTAAAAGCTTCTACCTTTTGATTGCAAAAGACAGGAATCCTCTCTAATGTTTTATTTTTGTTGCAAACGTCAACTATCTGCAACAGTTTTAACGTTTTAAAGGCGTTGTTGTCCTTTGTTACTAAACGCTCCCTTTTTTAAATTGTTATAGGCACTCCGCTGCAAAACATGTTCTGGTCTGTTCTGACGGGAGATTGAAATTAATTCATATTTATCTAAAAGCTGAAGCACCACAACTTAAAGAATATATTCCAATACGTAAATGGAAGAGGCCTGTTTGTTTCTTAGTCGCTGTTCTTCGTAGCAGTTGTGGGAGAGAGAGGTAATTTGGCCGAGACCAACTGTCAAGTTTTTCTCAGTTAACGGTAACCACATTGTCAAGGCTGGGTGAGTACCAAGAGGTACCAGAACCCATAGAGCCCACTCAAGGCTGCTAATAGAATAGACTATTTGCCTGCTAAAACCGAGACCTAGAGATTGGTAAACCTGCACCCTACTTACTGAGCTAGCCCTCTCTTTTGACATTTGTTCATATCAGGTTAATTCACTATAGTCACGGTTGTCACTCATTGTTTATCTTTCTTATTTATTTCTACTTCGCGCTACAATTTCTTCATTCTTTACTTTCTAATATCAGTTTGAAATCATCGATTAAAACCTGAAGAACTATTGAAATGCCCGCTTATCAAGACTAAAAGAAAAATTCCTTTTTATTTGCTTTATTTTATGATAATTATTTATTAAAATCTTCTTCCCAGTGATTTCTGAAGACGGTAAACAGAGTTCGCCGCTTGGTGAATTATTAATGAATTTCCAATCCTTTAGGGCTAAAGCCAACAGTTGGCTATCGGCTGCATCCTGGAATTAGATATTAAGTCTGTTTTGCTTATCTTTTCATAAAGGTAAAACTTTTTATTATATTAAATAGACTAATATGTAATATACTAAGAATAATTCATTATTTACAATAATTTCATTTCTATATAAATATTCTTTACCGTATTGATTATAAGGTTTTTTTTTAACTTTAGGGAGTGGGATCATTCATATAAATCTGTTTGTGTAGCAAACAACAATCCGGAAACCTACATTTCACCGATTCGGGCATTTCGACTAAATTTGAGACAGAACTTTTACATTAGAATGACTAGAATGACCCCGCCATACCAGGATCGCCTGCCAGCAAGGGAGAAATCTTTTCTCTTATCCGATCCCATGTCCCCGTGTTCTCGCAAGATTTGTCCCCAAAAGAGCTGGCAGGCGACCCTGGTGGCTCAAATGGTTGGAGCGCGTTCACGGAGAGACAGAGGTTCCGGGTTCGAATCCCGGCCGGGGGCATATCTTTTCTCTTTAAAATAAAAGTACTGTATATCTACTTTTCAGATACGAAATGGGTTTCCTTGAACATGAGATTTTATTGACATTTTTTTTCTCGAGCGTTTCCAAATGCCTATTCAAACTAGTTGATGTATTTTTAAACCTAAAACCTGTAACCACTACGAATCTTGAACGATTCAGGGGTTCAATACATGGTAGAGACTATACTGGTTCATGGATAACGGTTCTGCAAGGAGGTGACTTATCCTAGTTCACGCTCAACCGCCAGGTTTTCCCCTTATTTTGGATACTCTATTTTTATAATATTTTATAGACTGAGTGAGCCCCAGGTGGATCTTAGATCCCATATGATCCATCTCCTACCGCAAACAGACTAAATAAAAGTAACTGCCGTTTTTAAAAGTTTTTTAAAAGAAACTGCATATTATTAAAGCTTAATTTTCATTTATTTGCATAACTGACATTTTCTAGTTCCAACACAATAATTTATTAATCCTCACTTCCACTTTCTTAACCTAAGACCCTGTCATTGTGTCCAGAGCGGAACTTGAACACAGGACACTAGTGGACTCGCAAGACAAACGGATCCAAGATACAGTTGGCAGTGGGCTTAGAGGTCACAGTGCCAGGCTATGTAGGACACTTCCGGTCGTATCTTGTTGTCGTATTAACTTTATAGTGCATTGCCTGTATTCATGATTGCTCCGCTAGAGGTCAGACAAGTCTATATGCATTTCCTTTAAAATTTATGATAGTAATAAATTTATGTCTTTGAACTGTTTAATTTTTTGAATACAGTCAATATTATCAAAAAAAGTGATCTTTTATCATAATAGAATTTTTATTCTACATTTTGAGATGACAAACTGAAATGATATTAACACTTTAATGTCTGCTCACACAACACGTGTTTCTCTGCTACCACCGAACGTTTTTGGCCACTACCACAATTTCTGAGCGTTGATTCATGAGTTTGGATATTGCGTCTTTGATTTTAGATGGTTATTGTTTTATTATCTGTTTTTTATTTAAAATTTTTAAATTCATACTATGCCATCCGGGTCAGTAAAAGTGGGATACGGGGCAAAATAAAGAAAAAAACAATACAATGGACTTATCAATTTAAAACAAAAAAGGACAAATAAACTTTCTTTTTATTTAATGAATCGTACGATAATTAACTCGTTTTGTGTATATTAACATCTGAATGTCGAAAGTATTCGGAAATAAATATAGATATAACGTTTTTCATGCGAATGAAATTAGAAAACCTACATGTTTTATGTATGATTCAACAAATACCGTTACAAATAGGTACATGCATTGTTCTTATAGCAAATATGTTTATTTGCACAGGTTGAATTATTTCATAAATTTACATAAAGTTTTTTAAAATTAATTCTTCTAAATCACTGCCCTTAACGACATTTGATTGAGTAGACGTACTAAACTGATGAGCCTGAGCTAAGCCTCAAAACTTGACCCCATAATGAGCCATGAAGAAGGCCTGCAACGTGAGTAGAAACATTGGCTTTCCATTCAACAGTTCTCCCTATTTAAGAGATTTTTTTTACCTCCACCCGGCCATTTTCTTCCTCATATACATAAGGTCAACTAATAAGCTAATAATTTAAAAATGTAATAAATAAATCTTTGACCATTTTGATTCTTCTTATTCCTTTATTCACTTATTATCCTTTCGGCCTTAGGTGGACAATAAAACACCCTGTTTTATAACAATAAAATATCTTTTCTTCAAAACAACCCTGCCTATTATATAGAATGGCACGCTATCTCGTGACAGCTAAAATGAGCATCAACTCCACTTTCCCTTTTCGTTCTGGAAAAGATTAAAAAAGAAAGTGTCACCGCTATCGCTCAGCTGGACGGACCTTTCGGTGAAAGTGGACTCTCCTCGCTCCAGTCGGTCCACCCCATCAGCTGTCGTTAATCCATTCTTCTTTACCTAGTCCTGGACCGCTATCGAGTGTATATGTATATATGTGGTTTGTCCGAGACTAAGCTCATATTCCAGGTTTTCCCCAACCAAGGTTAACTATTTTAACCAAGGGATGGTTGAGCCCCGAAAGATCTGCAGATTAACATATTTATAAAATGAAAAAATATTTAAATAATTAGTTGGCCTTAATATTGACTTTCATTCAAGTGCTGAACTATCAATACTCCACTAGAGACTCGTAGAGGCTGCAATGCTACAGATACACAACACGCAGACAAGGTATTCAGGGTCAATTCATTGGCTGTGTGTACTCCATTCTGCCGAAGTCGAACGAACGTGTCCATTTCTTTCGTGGTAAGGACTCAAAAACGTACAACCATCTAGACACGATAGAACCCCGCGTGTACCATCAAAATGGTTAAGTAGATTTCGGGTTGTTTTTAGAAGGGTGAGTGCGGGAAACCATCGTGAGGTGGGTTAGAAGCTTAGTTGTAGGGGAGAATGGGGGAGAGCCAAAAGGCACCAAAAAATAAATAATAAAAGAATAAAGAACTTAAAAAGGAAGCAAGAAATAATGAGTTTATTTAATAATCTGTAATGATATCATAATGCTGTAATTTATATTGGCGAGTGGTTCCTGTATTAAAAAAAAATGTGAATTGCGAACAATAAGATAGGTGTTCTGGTAATATCGAAATTTATTCTCCGAACAAGTTCTTATCTTTAATATCATAATTAAAAAATATTAAAGAAAACTAATTCAGATGATAGCTTATATCTAATCAGATAAAGCTTTGTCGTATATAAATAAGAAGCACCAAAACTGGTAATATTCACTTACTTTAAGTTTAATTTGTTCTTTTTGAAATTTAGTTGTTCATTGAAAGTCAACTCACCTGTAACAAAAATGAAAAAAACAAATCAGTAAACCTTTGAATAATAAATTACATTTAAAACAATGGTATGAAAATATTTATTAATAAAATCATCACACATTTAGTTACAATTAACAACGTTAAAATAAACAACAACCAATAAAATTATTGCATAAAATCTCTAGATTAATATAAAAAATAAATAATGAGGAGCTATTCCCGATAGTCGCTTATGTTTTACTATCAATGTTAAGTTATCTCGTAAGATAATGATAACGGTGCAACTAATAATAAATGAATATTGTGATATTAAAAAACAAATTCTATGTAAGTTTTTTAAACAAATGTTTTTCCCAAATAATTGTTTTAGTTATCCGTTTTTTATACTTCCACAGTGTTATGATGTTTTTATATTATTTAAACTTTAATTATATTATTAATATTAAAGGATATTGATGTAAGGAATGCCTAGTGGTGGCACATAGGATTAAATAAGAATGCCAGCTTTGGGGTTAAAAAATTTAAATTGATTGTACCTTGACTATTCATTTCACTAATTAGACCGTAGTCGACTACCAAACATAAGTTCAACAGTGTTATGTGGTTTTTCCATTATTTTAACTTTTCTTACATTATTAATGTTACCGCCATCACTAAGTTATCTTTAAACCATTTTAATTTATATTATTATAAATATTCCATTACTTACCTGCTATTTATTATCAGTTATTACCTTTAGTTGAATTAATTTTATTATAATTTATACCATTGGCACTAACGAAGATATCTTATGTATCTCTTATTTTTATTTTATTATATGGAAAAGTAAAGTAAGTTTAGGCAGAGACGACTCTAATGAGAGGAAGAAATATTTTACTAGAATATATTATTAAAAAATATTATACTAACAGCAATTTGACTATTTATATTTATATAATGCATATGAATATGACTATGAACTATCACAGTCGACCATGAAACAATTACTATTTTTTATTTAATTGGCCAATTTTTTTTATTTTACACTAGGTAGAAACGCCCTATCTTCGTTTCCAACTAAACTTCTTATATATTAAAACAAACTAATGAATTATGTAAAAATGACGTCTAAAATAGAGAATAAAATCAAAATGAGTCTATCAAGCTAATTCTAGACACATTTGACAATAAAATATAGAGAAATGATTGTACTTAATCTTGACTACATGTCGAAATATTAGTACAATATTTACTGATATTTCAGAGACTTGTGGTTATTTGGAAATATTAAATAAGATCCTATATTTATATTATTAACTTCCTCTAATTTACATTTAAAAAAAAAAGGAAGATATCTATTGCCATTGAGAACCCTAACGTCTTCCGGAAGTTGTAAAAACCTTAACAATCCAGAAAATTGCAGCAAACATAAACACGTACGCATGACCTTGAGTCCTTGACCAGATGACCCTGAGGAGTCGGTCCGAGATCGTGTACTCTTCAGATCACTGGAAGTTGATGAAAACCTTGAGTGATCACGATCTGAAGGAGTATACCAAGGAGGAAGTTCTGACACACAGTTCAAGAAGTTACAATAAAAAAACAAAAAAAAAAACAAATGACTTCTTTTATTAGTCTCTCTTAAGATGTGCAGGATAATTAGGGTCAGGTCCTCAGGATCCAGCCTCAGGAGGATTTATCTCTTCTTTCGTTTATTTTTAAGGACCAGGACAACCTTCATCCTTTCCGGAACAGGTTACAGCTCCCCTTGGCTTCTCTATAACATTTATTTTTCTCCTTCGTAGGAAGAGAGTTTCTGCTTGGAAAAACACACCATCTTTAATAACAATAATAAATTGTTATTTGACAATGTGTTTTTTTATTATTATATTATAATTTTATTTTATTTATTTTCATCATAAAAAAATATGCATGATAAAACAACGATGTTCTGGTTACAGAATGACATCCTGCAAACCACAATCAATGACATAAAGACAATAATGTGTCACACATACGCCATCCCCATTCGAGGAGGAAATACAATAACATGGTGGAAGTATTGTCTTCTGCACCGTATCCTTTGTGACGGCCGGTTTGCGGACGCGAGTGAAACCTCAGAGAAGCAGAAGAGAAAGCCATCGCCACCGTAATTATTCGGACGGGTACACAGACAATGCCCTGGCGGAAGTGAAGTACATAAAGAAAGACACGCGAAGGGTAGGGTTATATCATGGAGGCTTTTGTTGCTCCTTGTTCCGAGTGTCGGGATCGACCTTGTGGTCATTGTGGTCCGAAGGCAAAGTCCTAGGGAGGGAATCGATTCTTATAAAGAAATCGATCATTACAAAGGATTCTAGATTGCTAATAGAGTGTTTGGTATATGGTTAACCGTTTGATGGAAGGATATTGAATATTAATGATTAACGATATTTTGATTTGAAGGTTTGAAGTGATAAGCGTAACTTTCGTTACATCAGTTATTATTTATACATAAAAAAGGGTTTAATAAATAGTGATGTCTTGTTTTTCAATAGAGGAGCTGAAAGTTAAGGTAACTACAACATTATTATGATCGTTCAGGAATAAAGTGGGATAGGTTTGTGCTGCCTGTTTCAAAGACTCATTAAAGCCTTTTCTTTTTCCCAACGGAAATATGTTACAGCTGGTTAGTTCAATAATGGTATTTTAAATAGAATAAAATAAAAATAAAAAATACTTCAAATAGAAAATGGCTTTAAAAAGTGAAAATACAGTACATTAAATTTAGTATACTATACATGTGCAAAATTATTCACAGAAAAATAATTAAACTGAATACTAATACACGAACAAAAATAAACAGTTACTTTGAAGTACGAGGAAGGTCTCTTAAAAACTGTGAAAAATTAACTTGTTTATAAAAATTTGATCCTAGAGGAAAAACGTTTTTTTCATTTTTTTTTTGACGTTCATTGATATCTAACTTAATTGGAAGTTGAACATGTTGGCGTGTGCACTCTGGGAAATGAACTGTGGTGGAGGAAAGCAAAGGACTAGTCACTATTGATGAGCCCGTATGAAGATAACATGTGTTGGTTTTTTATATTTTCGTAACTTATTAATTTGTTTACAAAGTCAAAACTTAATTCTATTAAAAACTAATTGAAGTAACAATAAACTTTTATATGAGGCCACAAAAGTAGGCATGGATCTAAGTAGGGAATAAGAACCTATAACTTTTGGCCTGAGTTTTCAGATTTTGACTACACTTTATTAAGGTTTGTCCAGGCACTGATCAAATCTAGGTTTTAGGTTTGGGATTCGTCAGCATATAGATGGTGGAGACAGGAATGGATTGATATAGAGTTGAAAAGAAGCGGGGATATCCATCAGCCCTGTGCTACTCCCGGGGACAATATAAGGAAAGAAGATAGGAATTGAAACTGTTTGAATCCCGTCAGAGGGAAAGTATTGAAACCAGAGAACATAGCTGTTGGAAAAGGATAATGATTTTAATTTAGTAAAAAGAATATAATTGAAAAATAATTAAAAGCTTTAATAAAGTCACCGTAAGTTTTTTATCGTCCACAGCAGTATGTATCGAACTTGTGATTTTAGAAAGAACAGATTGTGTGTAAAACCGGTATGTATGATATATGACATATACATAACACAAAACATTTACCTGTCGTGATAATGACAAAGGTGATTTAAAAAGAATTATTTAATAGCGACACACCTCACTCTGTGGGTAGTCTTCGTTAAGATAAGATCAAGTAATTATACCATCAGGATCTCTGTAGGGTATAATGGGTAGTTTTTGGACACTAGTCTACTATCTATATTAAAAATAAAAACACATTCAATACCATATATGTATATAGTTTTTGTTACAACTAACTTATAGTACAGCAGATCAATGATTCGGTATGACTTATTTATAAGATTACATAAACTATTACCAATCGAAGGACATATCACTCAGCTTTTATCCAGTCGAATGATTTTTTTCTACAGATGTAGTTTTAAAAGCGTGATTCGATATTTTTGTTAAGTGGAAATTAAAAAAAACGTTTCAGCTCGTTCGTGATACCGATTTCGTTATAAGAAATCATGTTTTTTTTCACGTAAAAACACTTTTTGTCAGCCATGAATCATAGCTGTGATCCATTATATCGTATGCAATAAGAAAACTCCTCAATTGTATTTGAGAAATTTGAAAATTATAACAAACAAATTATTAATAAGGCATCTGATGGAAATACAAAAAAAAAAAAAATTGCAGATTTAGACCATCAACACCTATAGAACAACGGAAAATATTATATTTTAAATTAACTGAATATTTTGGGGGTATCGTCAAAGAAACGATTCTATTTTTGATAAGTGCTCATAATAGACAAAAATAAAAATATTGATAGAACACTCTCCCATTATTTTTTTTTTATGGTAATAAGAAACGATAAACTCTGTAATGAGTTTCGTAATTAGTTCAATCGTGTTTGATGTCTAAAGAATGATTGTTTGAGTGAAAAACCAAATGGTATTATCAATATTCTAAAAGGGCAATATGGACTGAGGTGAAAGAGGATTTGCAAAGATACATTTGTACTGCAAACTATGACAGATCTACAGGTTTCATTGCAATAAAAAATATTAAGGATTAAAAATCGAGTAGGATTAAATAATAATAATAAGGCTTATCTAACTCGAAGGTTCGATGCCGATACCACTAATCTCCTTACATACTTTCCTCCACGGACTAATACCCAAACCCAAATCTGTCAGGTCACTCTGGACTACCTATGTCTCGGGCTAACCCTAAAACGTTAGCCAGACGGCACAGCGAAAATGAGAATCAAAATTATTATTTTGTATATTAAATTATTGTAGTGATTCTGAAGTACATTATTGTAGTGATTCAGAAAGATTACTTTTGAAAAATCTGGGTGAACTTGCTTATCATACTACTTAATGATTTGAAGCGCGATACCAGCCAAATCACATACTTGCACAACCGTTGGATTGTAAACAGTATTGCACCAACTATGTACTAAACCCAATACCCTTCATGAGTTGTAGTGGTATAGATTTTTTTCCCTACCTCTGACCGAATAGCAAAAAAGTAGAACGAAAATAATTGCTCAATTGAGTGATTATTATGAATTTGTAGTTCTGTAACACCTAACAAATTGAATTATCAAGACAAAATATTAAATCAATATATTCAGATTATTTTATTAATAAGGAATAGATCGTGATTATGGAAAAGGTGCAGTTATGGAATGGGTGCATGGAAAAGGAGAAAGGCAAAGCATGTTACCCAACACAATTCCTGGCCTGGATGTTCCCACCGGCCACTCGACAAGAGGAAGTGGGAAGTTATGCGGGAGATGGGATGGCTGTGGATTAGCTAGTGGGTAGCCTTATGGATTGTTATAGGTATAACAGGATAATAATTATAATAATATCATATCCATCAAATATATCCTATAATTAATACCATTATACCTATAACAATCCATAAGGTTGCCTACTACCTAATCTTTACTGATGAAGACTGCCTACACAGAGAGAGATTTAGGAGTCTGATAAACATTAGTGTTCTTGTGGAAGAGAGAACGTAGCAGGAGCACGGGGATGGACGGATGAAAGAAGAAGGGTACATTTAGAGATAATGAATTATTGTTGGAGAAGAAAGAAAGAGCTAAAAATATGTTATCTTTGTTGTCTGGTTTGAAAAAAAATTGTAATTCGATTACAACGTTTACGAACAGATAGAAAAATATCAAAGTCAATATATATATATATATATATATATATATATATATGTATATGTATGTATGTATGTATATCCACTTGATGAAAATGAAAAAATAGTTGTATCACTATAATTCATGTTCGGTTTCTAAGACAACGGTTGTGCAATTTGAACGAAACCACGCTCAATTGTCAGGTTTCTCCACCAATTAAGGATACCTTCAATATAGAGGTTGAGCTTCAGGTCACAAGATCCATCTATGGCAATTAAATAATTTATCAGACTTAATAATTTATTTGTCACTCCCGAATTGGAACCAGTACTCTCCGCACTGAGCTACCTTGCTCCTTTCAGGATCCCAATTTGTCAAGAAATAGAAAAAACTTTAATTCCCCAAGACCAAACTTTAAATAAATCAAACGAACACGAATAATAACTGTCTAATATACAACTATGATAAATATATAATACAATAATATATATCCACATAGACATTTCTTTTGGTTATAATTCTTAGCATTTTATTTTTTTCGTTAATATATTATGTCATTTTATTTCGAACTAATGCAAACATCAAAATGAATTAATTTAAAAGAGAAGAGAATCATAAAGAGAATTAAAGCCATATTTAGGGAATTTAAACTTGTATGAGCTATCAGTTCTGACTTCGACATTATTAAATCTACCTAGACCAGGTGAAGGGTAATAAAATTTCAAAATTAAACATGTATGACTTTATCCTGATTATTGATCGTACCTAATAAATCACAATGAACCGACTAACTTAAATAATTCATTATATATAAATATAATGAATAAAGAACTGTCAATAACTATTAATTGGTAACATATGTTACAAAAATAATTGATATTTAACTAGTGCAATTTAAGCAGTGTACATTCCCTGCCGCGTAAGAAATGTTATACCCATCATGGGTTGTATCCATTCAGGTTTAGCTTGCGTAGTAGATGTTAACCATAATTAGTAAATACGCAGATACGGACGGCGCAATGTATACCATGCCCGCAGTACGTTACCGTCCTTCCCAGAGTCATGTCATGTTATGCAACCACATGATTTATGCATGTGCTATATATGTCGTGTCTATATGTAGTAGTAGGTGTAATCTCAGTATCATATATAGAGTAAGTAAATATGACCTGTATACATAATGTGCAGAACGTATTAAGGCCAATATCAACACGGTCCATAAGTTAATTTGTTTTCATTTTTACTTCTTCTGACATTAAATGTATAACTCATAAAAATATAATACATCGGAAAAATAATTAAAGAAACTCATATAATTATTTAATTACTTTGTTAGCTCATATATAAAGTTACCTATTATTAGATTTACTAATGTAGCATCATATGATTTACCCATAGCAGCAAAAAGTGACGTTAAATGAACAAACATACAAACATATATATATATATATATATATATGTATATATACGTAATCTGTACTAAAGTTTTCATTGATACAGTATCCTTTAATTAGAAGAAATCATGGTAAATTCGGCGTGAATTGCAGAAGAAAGTACAATATTACCAATGCAAAGGTTGACATTAATTAACATAAAAATTACAACAAGTGAAAGTTGAGAAAAACAAGTTTTATTACACTCACTTTCCCTCTTCAAAATAATTAGTGATTCAGAGAAGTAATGTACGATTAATGTTTTCGAAATTATAAAGAAGGATGGCCATTATCCTGTAATGGATGTGTAACGTTGAGTTGTTGAGCATAAGTCAACGTTAACGTGGAATTATGCTTAAAAAATATACAAATTAAATGACTGAATGTACAAATAAATGACAATAATAATAAAAGTAGTTTTTAGGTAAAATGGTTTATAACAATAAAGAGGAAGAAAATAATAAATAATAATAATAAAAAGTAAGTCCGAGTGGAGGTCAGTAAAAATTCTCTTTAATAAGGAGAACTATTTATTTTAAAGCCAACCTTTCGACCCACACTGCAGGTCTTCTTCAGGGCTAAATGTACAAGATACATAAAAATTAAAATAATGCAAAGTAAAGAATAAGAATATATGTAGGCATCAAGGCATAAGAGTGATAAAAAAAAATGGGGAACCCTTTAGGTAAATATAAAAGTTATTCTTATTGTTTTGATTATATTTTTTCATCTCCCATATACCTTGATGCCTATATATATTTTTATTCTTTATTCTGTATAATTTAAATTTGTATTTATCCTAGGTATGGGGGAGCGGAGTGGCTCAGTTGTAGAGCACTGAGTTGCCATGCCCAAAATCCTGGCTCAAATCCCGCTACACGCAGTTACGTTAATTTAGTCTGTTTGCAGTGGGAGATGGATCATATGGGATCTAGGACCCTCCTGGGGCCCACCCAGCCTCTATAAAATATTATAAAAATAGGGTACCCAAAATAAGGGGGAAAAATCTGGCGGTTGAGCATGACCTAGGACAGGTCACTGCCTTGCAGAACCGTTGTCCATGAAACAGTAAAGTCTCTACCATGTACTGAACACCAGACCCTTCATGGGTTGTAGTGGTACAGATTTTTTTTTTAATGTTTCTTGTATCCCTGCAGTGTTGTTTCTAATAAATAGTTTCTTATTATTTGATAAGTTATTTTGACCACTTTCTCCTCCTTGTAATTTTAAGGTCAACCAATAATTATTTAATCTATATTATGCTAAATTATGAGGTAAAATAATTAGAATCAACTTTATTAGTAGCTCCTAATATGTCTGAAAACGTTATAATTACAGATTAGATTACTAAAAAAGAATTTTGAATTTTAATTAGTGAAATTAAAGACTATGGGGTATAAAATATGTGTTAGGTACAACAATAAATCTAAATAATCAAATTTAAAACAATGTTCTTGAAATATTCTATTTAAGTGTTCTGACACTTCAAAATGTCCGATGCATTCAAAACCGATACAACCAGGCTTATTTTGTTCACGAATTTTCTTTTCTCTTTTTCATAAGTAAAATATAAATAAATACAATCGTTAATTTACATATAATGGGAATTAGCAAACTGATTAATTAGCCGAGCTTTAACCCTACAGGCGAGGCGTCCTATATGACAGGTATCCTTTGTTTTCGCATCATCAATAATTTTGCTTTGCGGCTCACTCATCAGTAAATCTGGCCTCCACGAAATTATAAATCTAGAGCAAAAATCAGTAAAGTCATTTCTCCAATAATTAATATTATTGATGAAAGCTGGACAGATTTTTTTAATTTTTCATTTTAAATGTTAAAAAAAAAAAGGGAAAATAAATCAGTTATGGTCATTTCTCATCAATAATCAGATATAAATATAATTAATTTTCTGAAAATGATGCCAGTGAATGGCCTAAGAAGTCAAATTGAAAAGCTGTTTCTATACAAAATAATGTTGTTGAGGTCATTTATTGAATTTATATTCGTTTTTCATGCGTTGAAGGAATAACATTATTTAACAATGATCAAAGATGGTATTTTAACTAAGTTAAACATAAAACGTTAAATAAAAATAAATCAATATATAAAAGAAAAACAAAATAAAGAAATTTGAAAGCAAAATAACGGAATAATTAAAAATAAACAAAAAAATTAAATCAATAAAATAATAAAAACAATTATTATTTCACTGATAGGCAAGAGAAAATAAAAATAATATATATATATATATATATATATATATATATATATATATATATATATAAAATTAAAAAAACAACAAAGTAATGCTAACTCTCAATCTTCGGTCTGTAAGGCAAAGTAATTTAAAATTATGAAACAAATTTTGTTCTGCTAGACTGATTTCCTGATTAGATTAATTTTCATTCTTAAGAATCAGAATTAAAAGAAATCGTATCCGTCAAATAATTTACAGTCCTAAAGTATATGTTTATAATTTTGGATATCCGTCTTCGTCCTAAAGTTTCTATATGTACTTTAGAAATACTGTTGTATTTATTTTTTCTGGTTTATGCAGAATATAAGTTATTCAGGTTCTTGAGATTTAGTCTCCTAGCTTATTTTTTAAACAGTCGAGGAAAATAGATAATAAAATGTACATAAAACAGCCAACAGTGAAAATAAGGAGATACAAAATAGGATTTTAAAATAAAATATTATACTGAAACACGAATAAAATTACTGGAACTTTTATTGAGTGAATTTCAAGAGCCCGAATAACTTATATGTATACAAACAGAAATACATGTACATATACATATATAAACCAGATTGAGTTACAAGGATGAAGGTGTTCTCGAGTCTCTGGCACGCAACAGAAACCTGTTTAAAAAACAAAAAGAAAAAAATAACGAGTTCCCCTGGACTCAGTAATAGCGTGGGCTTATGGTTCAGTCACGATCCATTCATCAATCCAACGAGATAGTTTTAGATTTGGACCCTCGTGAAATTTCCTCTTTGGAACATAATAGTCTCTGTTGTACACCGCTAATGGCTCTTGGGAATAACTCCATTATGATTCATTCGACTTGCCCATTTAAGTCTATCTGAGTCCATTTGTTAAAAATATGTAAATACATAACTGAATAAAAATAAAATTAGATTACTGCTTTAGTAAATAAGTAAATTAGTAAATAAAACTCTTAGAGAGTCCGAACGTTCTCCTGATATAACTAATCACTCTGATCGGCGTAAAAACTCAAATACTTCATATCCAGTGCTATGTATCGTGGGTGCATTATAAAAAATAATTATGATTTTATAAAGTGAGCAAAAGACGATTATAAGAACTAGGTAACTCAGGCAGGTAGCAAGACTCCCTGGTGAGGGGGTTCAAGTGACACGAAAGAGGTGTGGCTCAGTACTTGACAAAGACACTCTTTGAAGAGATCTGGAAGAAGAAGTTCGCGAGACACTTTTGGAAGTAAGATCGGTGGTGGTAGTCGAAACATGGGGAACCAAGCGTGATACAGAACAACAGCCAGACCCGGGAAGGCATACCTCACCAGGAACTCTAAATGAACCCCTGATATACCAGATAAGTTTTGATTTAATATATGAACGTATTTTATTGCAATCCATTATAAGATCTGAATCATAAAAATAAAATGTGATTCAATTTCATTTGGAAGACATGTCATTGAATGCTATCCAGCTTTACTGATATAGGTGTACATTTCGTCAATGCAGAACTGAACAATCACAAAAACTTTCTTTCAACACAAACACATCTGCTCTGTATGCACGTGGTCAACACTCTCATAGGCTAAGCTATGAACCAATTTACTAATTTTAATATGCTGATCGGATTTACTCAATTCTTAAATGTGTCAACGTAACATTGTCCTGAAACACGTCACACGGACGTGTCAACACGGATGACACATCGTGGCATCGATTACCTTCGGAATGATAACTAATTTATCCACCATAGCGTCCTCCATCATAGGAGGGATTGCTCAAGTACGAAAAGAAGATCAGAATGCGAAGGATAATAAACATCTCGTAACTAATGTGCTAATGCTTCTAGTGTGTACAGAACTGGCGTACCATTTCTGTGCTATATGTAGTCGCTAGCACGATCTGGTGTACGGTAAACATTTCATAGTGTTGTACATGCACCCAGAACGTTACTGTGAAGCTTCTTATAATTTATTTTTGTTTCCGTAATTAAAATAGTGTTAAGCGAGAAAAAGCTATTATATAATGACCTAAGTCAACAAGATCCTTATTAAAGTAATGTTAAATGAGCATTCTTTCCATCTTCGCAAAATTGCAAGTGCGTGAGGTTGTGGGATTGGTGAGAGAATGGACTTGTCCGGCCGTGTTACGAGCCAGGGTAGCTCAATTGGTTAGAGAGCACCACGACGGAGACATGGGCGACCCGGGTTCGAATCTCGGCCCTAGATAAATCTATTCTGTTTAAAATAAAATATTAGAAAAATTATAACAATTAATAAAAAAATGAAATAAAATATATTACTATAACAATTCAAACCTTAACCGTGCATGGTGTTATAGAGATGCTATCCAAAAATGTCTAAAATTGAGAACAATTATAGAGATGCTATCCTTGATATGGACAATTGGCAAAAGAGTTTGAAGGAGGCCTAGGTTCTGTAAAAGAGTTGTAGCACCTTACAATAACAATTTTAAAAAGAGAAAAACGTTAAAGTTATATTCATTTTGTTAAAAACCAAAACAAATATTAACTACAATTTATTTTGATACTACATCAAGTTAAGCATATCAATAAAAAATTATATAAATTTACAAACATATTATATTTTCATAATAACCAATTGGCAATGACCTACAATATTCCTCTAGTATAAGGCACCAATAGTCTCCTATCTAAACAGCATGCTGACTTCCAATCCTAACTAATTGACGATACTTTGCTTCCTGAAATTCCCCAAGATGGAAAATCAATTTCTAGAAAAGATAACAGATAAATATCCCTTAGGAGGAGATAAATAAACCTCCAGAGGACTGATATACCTGGTAAAAGTTTATTCTAGAGGCCGCACCTAGGTCCAGGGAGAGGAACGGAATTTTTTAGGGGTTGTAAATCTTGGAATGGGAGAGGTCTCAAGCCAGTGCTGTTTTCTCAGCCGCTAGCTTCCCTTGTGGCTCCGTTTTATTTTATTTTCGGAAAGAATAACAAGCTAGCCAGCTGTTGATTTAATCTTAGAAAAATGACTTACTACACCAACTAGTAGATTGATTTATTTACACATATATTTTTTTTTTCTTAATTGTAGGTAGCTCTACAGAGCATATTATTGCAAATGCCGGCGTATGTAGATACAGATTTATACAATTCAATAACTGTTTACAAAGTAATCATAGTTTTATGGATTTAATAAAGGATAACAAATAAAAATAAGATCGTTATAATTTATTTTATCTTTTTATTATAAAATTTTTTAAATATTTTATTTGAAAAGAAAAGATATGGCCAGGGCCGGGACTCGAAACCGGGACCTTCACCTCTCCGTGGTAGAAATAAATGGTCTTAGTAAAAAACGAGTGAGATGTGTTTAAATCAACAATGGTTATTGGATGATGGACGTTGTTTATCTTTCAGCGTTAGCGACATCTTTTCACATCCATAAAGAAGAGTTGGAAGATCGTTTTATAAATTCTGATTTATGTAAACCCAGGCTATTTATATTTACTATTTATATTCAAATTCCATCCATTTTCGTTATGTGTCACCTTTTTAATAGCGCGCTCAAGTGTTAAATTGAAAAGTACAGATGAAAGAGAATTATCTTGTTTTAAATCTCTAACTTTTCCGAAAGATTATTACCGATTCTAACCTTGTAATATATATATATATATATTACTCGAGGTTTATGTAGTACCACTAATATATTCATAGATGTTAAATCCTTTTCTATTATGTTATTGTGTACTAATAGGTTATTATGACAGTTGATGCGGTAATTAACTCGTGAAAGTTGGCCCTAATCTCAGTTTTGTCGGTTAAGTCCTCGGCACTTGAGGTGAGGCACTTTCCCCAAGATGACTTCTTGACTTTCAGTAAGTTGCTATTCAGGCTGAGTGAATACCTGCCTACCTGCCAACAAGGTAATTAACTAACTCAAAGGATTTACCTGTTCTCCCAGGAAGGCCTTAACTGAATAGAATTCGATGAATGGTACCCCGCTCAGTATTGGGTTTTGTTTTTAAGTATCCTACGACTAAAAGGCGCTATTAGCACAAAAAATACTAGCAAAAAAATCACCCTTTTTTTTGGCTTCTATAATATATATATCTGTGTGTGTGTGTGTGTGTGTGTGTGTGTGTGTGTGTGTGTGTGTGTGTGTGTGTGTGTGTGTGTGTGTGTGTGTGTGTGTGTGTGTGTGTGTGTGTGTGTGTGTGTGTGTGAGAGAGTGTGTGTGTGTGGTTACTTGAGCAACCTTGTGTTATTTTATCTTTTTATCATCTGTTTTTATTTATTTTTAAAAAACCTTCTTCATTGATTATGGACAAATGTTAGCTTAACTTACTGTTTAATTTAATTCTTTACTATTACTAAAATAAATCACGTTTTAAAAGATTTTACACACACACTGATCACGCGGGGTTCAAATCCCGGCCAAGACATAATCTTTTCCCACAATATTCCTGATAGCCCTCCATGGTGTCTGAAAAGAAGATGGCCTCGAGACCTTCTACTATAGAACTCTATTGGATTGCTACCAATGGGTAGTTTCTCCACAAGTTTTTGTTTTGTTCATATTAGCAGATCTACTTGTTGTAATATTATTACAGTTGTAAATATCAATAAATTAAACTTAAAAAAAAATTGTACATTGTGAAATTCAGTTCCAAAATTCTGTTAAAGCATATAAAAATTAAAAATATAACCAAAGTTAAAGTTAAATTAACTACTTCACTAGTTATTTTTTTCGAGCCTTGTTTTATATTAATAAATTATTTAAATCCCATCCACTATACCTTCTACTTATCATTTACCATATTCAATTCCGTAAAAGTGAGAATAGAAATATTACTAAGCACAATATAGAGTAACATTTTCAATTGTTTTTTTTCTACTGTAAATTATAGAAGTGTTATTCATTCAACCTGTTCAACAATTTATGACATTTGCCAAATTTTCAACAATCCATCAAATCTGCTTACAATTATTTACTTATCCTAATCTCTACCCATTTTCTTGCGAAGCGATACAGGAATTACCTTACTAGTATGTTAATACTCCGTAAGGGGGGCAGTTCACCTCCTACTAGAATAACAATTTTCACTTTTTTTTTGGGAGTAACTGGGCAAACATGTTGCTCTGTCCATTCTTTTCGGTTTTATCCAGCCATCGCCGTCTTCCATGCTTCCATTGTTCCGCGACCTCCCTGGTATAGGATCCTTCTCTTCTAGCCAAGGTAAAGTGTGTCGGACCAATTATTTCCTTCCACCCGTACACAAAGGCTTTGTAGTTCCGGTAGTTCTCTCTTGTCATTGGATGAGGATCGCTACACATCAGAACCCAGTATACCTCAACAGTTTATCTCTCTATACTCCTTAGGCTATGTTTTCAAGAAGGAAATCCTCAGTATCACACTACTGGGGAACACTATCGATATTCTTTCTATTTTCAAAAACTTTCAAAGAAAATCTCTAGAAAAGTAATCTCGGAAGAACTTCGGTAGTCATCTTAGTCTTGTATTGGATTTACTCTTCTCGCAACAGAATATCCATAAAGTCTGGTAAAACCCACATTACCTGGACTTCCACCATCTTGCGCTCCTTTCTAAGCGAGAGATTCCTGACTTATATTCAAAGATATATCCTTAGTCTGTACTGTTTCCAACCCAAACATTGTACAGGGATGTAATTTGGTTAAGATTACTCTACGTCTTCCCCCTAATTTTCTACTCTCCGTATTGGTACAGAAGAGTCTGGAGTATCCACAGGGCCGATCCACAATAACTCCTTCAAAGATAGTCAAGGCTTAGACCTTGAAGGGCTGTTAATACACAACTTCAACTCAGTCCCTTTTGTTGACTAAACAAGGCGTTACGTTTAACTTCCTTAAAATTCCAGTAGCAAGTCACGAGACAAACTCTCTTTTTGCGTAAAAGTAATTATGCATTAAAGAACAGACTTCCGCATAGAGTTTAGGTTATATCATTATCTATATTTCGAAATGTTTGCTGAAACGTTCATTTCTTCATGATCACCAAAATATATAAATTTCCCAACATGACACCCTTTTTTCATACTAAAACTCACGATTGTTTTTATTTTCCAGAATGTAATAAGTAGAAGTGATGTAGCATTGACATTGCTACTTTAGGGTTTAACTCAAAGCGACAACCTGCGGAACTAAAACCTAATATTGAAATACAATAGTAATTTTAAATTAAAACATGTACTTGTTTCCGGTTAGAATCTGGATGAAATGGACATGTTTATAAAAAATTAAATATTTCCAGAAGACTGGAGACATAACAGTGTAAACAATGAGAATCCATTCTTTCCTCAGACCCCCGGGCGGGAGGATCTAAACAAGCCATACGGCGCGCAGATGGGACGATCCTCGGAGGACCCTGGCAGGGGAGGCGGCAATAAATCGCTAAGGACATCCTCGACAATACACCATTGTCAGCAGGGAGTCGGGTTTCCCAGCGGTCAAGGCTTTTCCTAGAAAACTTTCCTTTCTTTGCCGATTAGCTTATCCACCGTGTCTTCGAGGTCGGTGGATGTCTTCGGGCTAAAGATCGGGATGACTTCTGTCAGTAGTCGGAAAATCCATTTACTGCAATATCGCTAGAACTATGGTTTCTATTGTACAAGGTTCAAATGTACTCAAGTATTTTTTTTTCAAAAACAAACTAAAAAATAACACTCAAAAAAGATATCAATGATTCTAGATGTATTTATAAGTTTATCTGCGATATTGGAATTTATATGGCTAAAGCGTAACTTTGAAAAATACTCTATTAAATATGTACACGTATATCGTTATCTACTTATCTTGACTGTTCATAAACAATTATTTACTTTTCGTTCTTGAGATTCGGTCCATTCTTTTAACTTTTCGCGACGTTTCGAGACTATAGTGGTCTCATAATCATGTTATCACATCAATTAACCAAAACACCTGATAAAGTCGGACTGAAATTAGCGAAAATGCAATTTATATTATATATTAACGAACAAAACATATATTATATTAAAGAAAATACTGGACTAAGAACTCATGAGAAGGAAATCCGTGTGAATGAAAAGAACACACATGATTTTATTCAAAACAACTTTACGTCATATTTAATAATACAATCAACAATTACTACTATGACCACATAACTTCTAGTAAGTGTAATTATAATATATTCATAATATATATTATTATATATCATAAAATTTAATGAACTTCTTAATCATTGCTGCACGCGCCTTATTTTTTTTTTAACCCATCTAATTTATAACGCGTAGGCAATGCGATATCATGGTCTAAAAAGGATTAATTCATTTTTGATGCAAGTATTTTACAAATTACTCAACTATTATTTTATTTTTTTAATATTGAACTGGTATTGAAATCAGTTACCATTTCTAATTAAAGTAGAGCGCCAAAATAATGATTGTGTTATTTTACAAAGTTACGAAAAACGTCTAATTTATGAATTAGCATATAATTTTAATTCGTATAAACTACACTGGACTGTAATCTTTTAGTAATCATGATCAAGAAGAAATGTCTTGATTCCAGTACAGTTTCCAGTCTCAACAATTATTTATTTTTTTAAAAACGTTTCGATAATTAAGTCATTTTCAATTGTTAAAATTAAGCATTTTGCATCATACAAACATCATATATAACTCAATAAGTTATAAGTCAATTATCTCTGTAAGTGCATTATTAAATAATTAATATCTAACTTTATCATCCTAGAGATCGACAACTCCCCATGGTCAAATGTTAGTCTGATGTTTCTTAGATAGAATTTTTAGACTAACATTTGACCATGGGGAGTTGTCGATCTCTAGGATGATAAAGTTAGATATTAATTATTTAATAATGCACTTACAGAGATAATTGACTTATAACTTATTGAGTTATATATGATCTTTGTATGATGTAACAATTGAAAATGACTTACGTTTTTAAAATAATAAATAATTACAAAAGACTTTGTTGATTTCTTCTGGTTTACGATCTAAACTTCTTCCTAAAACCTGACTTCTTCAGGGCTGAGATGAGAATCATTCATCCCTGAAGAATTCAGCAGCATGGCTGGCGAAAAATTTATCAACACGATCTAAACCAGAAGAAATCAACAAAGTCTTTTGTAATAACAGTGGCCGTGGAAATCTAAAAGAGTACAATAAATAATTGTTGAGACTGGAAACTAGCTTTCTTCTTGATCAAGCTTACCTTATTTTATAAATGGTGATTAACTCTAATGATCTTACCTGTGAACAAAAATAATAAAAAAAATAAAAATATGTATATAACTTCATTTATTATATAATTAAAAATTAACACACATACATATATTTATTTATTATTATTGTTTATTTAATTTTATTTTATATCCATAAAATATTCGCTTACAATTACAATAATTACTAAATCATTTAGGAGTTTGCAAATTAGGTGTCAGGCTTTTTTTGTATGCATATTAATTAATAATAATAATAAGGCTTAGTGAAACCGGAGGCTAGACGCCAACTCTTCTCGTCATTCTCTGCTTAAACTCTTCCCTCCACAGACTGCCCAAACCAGATCCGACAGTTCACCCCTAACATAATCCTGTTACCTATGCCTCGGCCTACTCCTCAGACGTTTCCCGGTCGGCACAGCGCTAAACTTTTTAGGAATCCGTTCGTTAATAAGCCTAGCAACTTTACAAGCCTATCTAAGGAACTTATGACTTTCTGAATTTTTTATACTGAGGTTAAAAGTAGGCTACTTAACTATCAAAAGTATCATACAAGTATTATATCGTAAAAGTTAAAATCAATCGATTTTATGGGCGCACGATCATAAAATCGATATTATTGTATTAAAATCTACGTTGTTTAAAATGGTAATGAAAAAATAGTTATGGATATTACCATAAAAGCTGGATTTGCCAACAAAATATATATATATATATTTAATTTTTTTTTTAAGAAAAAAGATAGCTGGAGACCCATGTTCGAATCCCGGCCAAGACTTAATCTTCAAAAAAAATTTAAATAATCAAAAAGAACAATAAATAATATATATATATATATATATATATATATATATATATATATATATATCTATATGTATATTAAAAAGTTGTAAGCGACCACCGTGAAATATATGATTTTACATGCTATATAAGATAGGGTAACATAAAAATGGGACGTAATTCAAAAGGAAAGAATTGAATTTATTTTATTTTTTGTTTACTTTCAATACCATAATACACAATTACACAATAACAAAAGTTTGAGTAATTCAAATCACTCGAACTCCCATTATGCCATATACAATTGGAACAATGGGATGCTAGGCCGACATGGAGTTTATGTGTATATATGATATATAAATTTATGATATATATGTGTTTGTGTGTGTGATGTATACTCGTATAATTTTATATTAAATAATAATAATTAAAAAAAGGCGTAACAAGATTGGAAAGAAAAGTTGAAGAAAGGGCCGAAATAGAAAAATAAATGTTGTCTCAAAAGAACAGAGGACAATGCGATTCGAGAAGAATCAGATACAAGGACGCTTAAAAAGTCCTTTTTTCATGGCCTCACTAAGATTTCTTCCCAAGATGTACGAAGTAAGACTCAACGCATCAGTTCTCAACTCCTGATAGCTGCAGCAGTACTATAGATTTTATGTTTCGTTATTCGTTATTAAAGCAATAAATAAATAAAAAAATGAAATAGTGATAAAGAATAATTGAAAAATATATGATAGAATACAGAGTTTATTCAAAATCAGAAAGAGTGATTATGCTAAACATATTAAAAAGTTGTTTTCTACAATTTTATCTTTGAGTATTTACCAATTTCGGTTAATTATTTCCCTTAATCAACCTTTAAATTGAACGAAAAAATTGAAATGATCTCCAAATTCGATGTTCTAAATAGGTAGATTTAACACTACTAAAATGCCTAAATCACAACTGAATTCAGAATGATCCTTGGAACTCTGGCAAGTATAAGTTTCATACCTTACACGTAGGTCAATAATACTTATTTAATTTACAAAATGAAAAGTTGTAAGTGGCAATTTTTTGAAACCATTAAAATTTCACGAAACAACTAAATAAAAAAAAATCAGCAGAAAAAAAATGAAGTCAATAAAATAATTACAGATTTTATATGTAGGGAAGAAATAGTTGGGGGTGCAGTCAATCAAAACACCTAAATAAGTGTAACTTATTTATTATATGCCGACGTTTCGGCCTACAATGTAGGCCATCTTCAGGGCGAATAAAACACGCGGCAGCTAGGCGAGCTCAGACCCAAGTCTGGATACCATATGGGTTGTTACGGCTGAGGACTTGTAAGGATGAAAGTAAGAATTTGCTAAGTTTTGTAGATGGTGAATTGACGTTAGCTGTAATAGGACGGAGGGGGTTGTTGGGTTTGTGGATTTTGGGAAGACCATAAAAGCGGGGGGCGAAGGAATTATAGGAAATGAGGTTTCTGTAAACAGGATAAGTAATTAATTTAGAATTGACAAGGCTTTTTAGGTGGAGGTTGATTTGTTTTTGGAGAGATGTAGTAGGATCACGAGGTATGGGTTTATAGGTGGAAGTATCAGAAAGAAGGGAATTAATTTTGAGGTTATAATCAGAAAGGTCCATAATTACAGTAGAGTTACCTTTGTCAGCTTTGGTGACTTGGGTCTGAGCTCGCCTAGCGTCCGCGTGTTTTATTCGCCCTGAAGATGGCCTACATTGTAGGCCGAAACGTCGGCACATAATAAATAAGTTACACTTATTTAGGGGTTTTGATTGATTGCACCCCCAACTATTTCTTCCTTACAAAAGAAGATACAGTCGACCAATTCTTCTCTAACATCTTACAGATTTTATAGATTGAAAATAATATAAACTCTATTATACAGTAAATGGTAATCATATGGCATACAAAATCGTGCTGTTTGAAACAGTTTTTAATATTAGTTGTTATTAAATATACTTGAATTGAATAAAACACAATATTTTGTGTTAAAAGTATGGTTCTACAACATGAATGTCATATTTATTATATTTATTTTATTTCAGGGGGCGTTCCCCCTACCTTCCCCCCCCCCTTGTGTCTTTAGTAAACTGTTGTAAGACATTATCAGCAAATTATTCGGCAATACTTCCCAGGTAGTGTTACGAACGTGGTTTAAGGTATCGAATTGTTTAGAGTGACGAAAATAGAAATAGAATATTTATTCCTACTCATATCTGGCACAAACAAAAAGCATCCCTGATGTTGATGCAAATTTTATTCCTATTTCGTGAGTGTCAGGTATCTTCAGGGATATTCTGTCTTGGCCATGACCTGCAAAGCTTTATTGAAAATGGATGAGAGGTTAGGTTTACTTATTGTTACTCCGCTCCGTTACTCCGATTACGATGAATGACATCCTAAAATGCCATAATATAAATATCGAGGGTACTCAAAAGCTTATTTAGTATGTTTCATTCAGACTGGAATGTATCAATGTAAGTAACTTATCTTGCTGAGTAGATAACTTGACATTATGTAGTAAGATGGTGCATATTTGATTAATTTTAATAAAGATAATTAATTAATTATTTACTTTAAATATCTCATTTATTTACAAAATAGATAACCTTTAAATTATGAAATGTTACGGGCTACTGGGTGTAAAAATGAATAAACTACTCCTAAATTCAAGATACTAATATTTATTAACAAATTGAATAAAAGAATACAATGAAATTATTAACAATTAAATTATTAGACTAAGATAAATTTAAAATAACAATATTCTAAAGATTTTTATCTAGGCCTAACTCATATTTAATTACAAAAATATTATAAGATATTACTAATACTAAATAGCTTAACTATTTACATAAATTTGTATAAATATAATAAAATTACACTACAGTTTACAATTACTAATCAACACTTACAGTTCACTACTTAAAGTCCACAGACCGTAAGATTCTCCAAATATGACAAACTGACACTCAGTAATAAACAGAAACGGTTTATTACACTCTCGGACTGTAACAGTTCACTGACACTAGTTTATCACACTGCCTGTTTTACCACTGATCGCTTTACTACTGATTGACTGCCTCGTTCGCAGCGTGTGGCTACTTAAATAGGCATGGTCAAATGTTCTAGACGCGCAGGAGTGGGGGAGGCCGTTCTCGGAACTTTCAGAACTTTCTTAATCTCTTCAGCCGACCGGCTTAAAACGTTAATCCCTTCCGCCCGTCTTTCTCTCTCTGATCGTAACAGAAATATAGTTAGATAGAAACAAACTAGAGAAAGTATACAATTACTAACTTCATGATTTGAAACCTTATGCAAATATTATAACAAGATGTGACAGCCAATTTGCAGTCTCCTTAAAATTGTGTTTAGTTTGAATACATAATAACATTGCAAGATAAAATATAATCTATCTATTGGAGGAGTCCTTGAAACATTATGTATAACCAAGAAAGTTGATTAATAAGCGGGAAAAATATTGCCGACTTTCCCATAGGAAATGTAACATAAACAATTAAAAGAAGGATTTCTATTTTTTGGAAATATAATCGACCAACAAACTTAATTCAAGAGGTCATGAATGGTTCGAAAAGAAATAAAATAAGAAAAAAGGGGACAATGAGAAGAGAATTAGAAAAAAATGGAATTTCTAGAATGGAAGAATTCAAAAGAAGAATGAAAACGAAACACGGCAACAAGACTGATAAAAGATGATTTAATCATAGCGAAATCTTGAAGGGATACTGCAGGAAATAGAAGAGAAAATGGGCATTGTTGCATTGCATCTCAAGAAAACTTCAATATAAAATAAAGGAATTAAATGCAAATTTAATTCCACTTGGTAAGGACTTTAAGTGTAAAGTTTCCAGTTTCCTGAAGACCAGCTGAAGCGGTAACCAATGCGACAAGAGGCGGGACAACATGGGAAGCAGATATGCAGCAGATGTCTTGTGGTTATGGTTCGATGGGGCTACGCTTGCAGTAAGCACGGATTGTGTCCGGGGATACTCACCTGGCTGTGATGTGGCAATAACAGTAATAATGTATATTTATTCTACAAAGGAAATTTATATGAAAACATTCATATAAAGCCTCTAAATACTAGATAAAAATTGCAAGTTAACGTTTCATCAGGACATACACCGAAATAAATCCATTTCAATAATGATCAAATGAAGCACGACATCACACATCAACAACACATATAGACTACACAATGAGAAACAGCAAAAGCGTTCTGAGACGTTCAATCAAGTCCGGAAAAGTTTCCTGAATTGACAAAACATAGATCTGTTAGTTTATTTTCTTCAAATATTTCAAATACTTAAGGTTTTATTTTTAGGAATTTTCTGAATGCTTACTTTTAATTAATTTATGTATATTTTTGTGATTTTACTATTTTACGATTTTATTTATGTATATTCAATAACCTTTTTCTCTAATTTACTATGAGTCACATACTATTATTTATATGGATAACATAAGTTTTATGTATCTAATTTGTTTATCCATGCAACACACAGATATTTTAATAAAAATAATGAACCCACAGATTCGATACCGATACCTCCAACCGCCCACCCTTAACACCTTATACGATATACTTTATAAAAATTTTCAGAGCTTGTTAGCTTACTATTTATCACTAAACCCAAGGACTACTTATGACAAACATATTATACTTTAAACGTGTATAAGTTTTTCTTTCTAAGTTGGGTAACCTCTTAAATCATTCAGAATGCTTGAATTAAATATTCAGCGGAATATTTAATCGGAAAGACGACTTCTTCCTTGGTAGAAATGTTGCGCAATCAAACTGAAGGAAAAAAAAAATCTGTTTTTATTTATATATCCAAACCTGTCTAATATAGGATTAACAGTTAGTGGATTGTCTATCTATATCCGATATCCATAAAGTAATGAATGCTAAGAGAAGGATTAAAATACCCAGAGGTATCTCTGCGCTATTTCAGTAGAGGTAGAACATTATAAGATGCCTCTCATACACGACCTTTTCAGCATCCTACCGTTTTGTAAGAATGTTTATATAAGCTAAGTATTTACCAATATTTATTTTTTCTATTAAAGCTATTATAATTTGAAGACTAGCATAATTTAAATTACATTTTCCTTCTATTCGATGAAAAAATGTTATTTTTCATCTACGCTTATTTGCATATTGACACATAAACCGTTATGAAAATTGTTTTTCATATTGATAGCAATACGAATGAACCCTTAAATTATATTAATTTTCTGTTAATCGAGCATGCTTCGTCTTTCTTTAAAAAAATTTAAATTTTAAGTTTTTAATTGATAATTTTAATCGACACAACGGTATTGAATATATTTAATAAAACAATTGGACGTCAGTAAAGATATAGTTAAAAATTATCCTGAGTAATATTAGTTGACCTTATATGGATGGGGAAGAAAATGGTCGGGGTGGAGGTCAGGGAAATCATTTCTTATATATTTAGGGTCGAACAATTTAAAGCCAACGATTTTGCTGGGTTTTTTTTTTTTTTTTACACTTTCAATCCTTAACCCCCATTATGAGCCCTGAAGAAGACCTTCAATGTAGGAACAAAACGTTGGCTTTCAAATAGACTGTAATTCACTTAAAACCGTGACAAGTTATATTATTGAAGTATTTACTGAAGTAACCATATTAATCGATAATATTCATCTAACATGTTTGTACGGATGAGTGAATGCGGTCAGATAAATGTACTAAGAACAAAAAGAAGTTTTAACTATACTCTAGTTATGCAATTCTGATTCTACCTAGCCCGACGATCTTCCGGAATCCTTTGGAGGAAGGGATAGGAAATGATTAGGAGATTTCTGGAGACCAGATGGGAAGAGATAATATATCCAGCTGATTTATAACTGCCACTAACAAGCAGTGACATATCGCCTTTTGCCCTGACATATTTCAAAATATTTTCCCAACTGGGCCCTTTAGATATAACTTATCCTCGAGGTTCATTAAGATTTAGCTTACACTGATTACTACAGATTGAGATACTTCTGCTTAATTAAGGGTGTTAATAACATTATTAAGTATACAACTCAAGGGGACCTGTTTATATTATTAAGTATATTTTAACTTATATATTATAACTTAAGGAAGAAATAGTTGGGGGTGCAGTCAAAGAAAACACCAAATAAGAAAAACTTATATATTATGTGCCGACGTTTCGGCCTACAATGTAGGCCATCTTCAGGGCGAATAGAACACGCACAGCTTGGGGAGCTCAGAATCAAGTCATCAAAATCAAGTCATCAAAATCAGAATCAAGTATGACTTGATTCTGAGCTCCCCAAGCTGTGCGTGTTCTATTCGCCCTGAAGATGGCCTACATTGTAGGCCGAAACGTCGGCACATAATATATAAGTTTTTCTTATTTGGTGTTTTCTTTGACTGCACCCCCAACTATTTCTTCCTTAAATTAGAAGATACAGTCGACCAATTCTTCTCTAATATATATTATAACTATCTATGAAAATATTAATTCAATATTAGTTCAATATTTATAAGTAACTTATCACTGCCAAGCATACAATTATTTATATACATAATTACTTTACTTATTCTCAAATGCTTTATCCCAAAATCGGATAATTCATAATATATTTATTTTAAATTGTAATCATAATTACGATACCGAAAGCACCATCGTCTACTTGCAAACTTCCGTCCACGGACTATTATCTAAACCAAATTAGATTACTTTACCAATCTTCCCTTCAAACGTTTACCAGTCGGCTCAGGGCTTATTAAACGTTTTGGAATTCTTCTGGGGTCTCATCCTTATTCAGACCTATTTTTCCGTGCTATAACTTATTCTCAAATACTTTAAGACGCTGTTGTTTATCCTTCAATGGTAACCACTTCGTTTCTCATCCATTTAAGACAGCTGGAAGGATGATAGTCTTTTAAATTCTAATTATTAAATTTCGTTCCAAAAACCGGGAGCTTCCTTTAAACACATCTTTAATTTTCCTATTGACTTCGTCTTTTCTAATTATCATAGACTAGATGGATCAGTACGTAAACTTCTCAACATCTTCGGCCTTATTCTTTCCTAAAACAATATCATTGCTGTTTCTGTTACTAACCATATCGTATACTGCACAAACCTATAACATTTGAAGTTCATAAAAAAAGTAGGAAATACTTAAAGCTGTGAAACGTATTTGTTCGAAAACCGAGTTCACACGTGAACATATGAAATGAGGATTGCATTTTTTATAAGCCCTTCTTCCATTAGCTGGTTAATACATACTTACAAATATTTTAGACCCACCAAGGATTTTTCGTGGAAAAGCTGTACATCCAGCGAGTGGCAAATCCGAGGAAAAAAAACACACGGATCAAGCAAGCCCTTTTACTGGAAGAACAATACAGATTTTTGGATTTTTTTTCATGTATAGTCGATTTATTTATAAAACATGGAATTTATATTTATGGAAATATAAAAAAAAATCTCGACTCAAATGATGAAACTTAAGAGGTTGTTTACTTGAAACATGAAACAAAATATAGTACAATTACACAAAAATACAATATATAGACGCAATCAAATTTTAAAATTTGGTATTTAAGAGCAACGTGAGATTGTTATAACAATGATAATCCCCGCACGCTAACTTCCATCCACGCACCACTACCCAAACCCTAACTCGAACCAAAACACCCATGATGCAATTCTTCCACATACCTCACGGACTTTTACCAGAAGGCTCAATGTTCATTATCTTTTTAGAAATCACTAAGCCCCGTTGGGGTCGTTACTTTACAAGACCATCTTGATCTCCGCGATCTCTGAAAATCTTTATCATATTTTCTCCGTAGTACCTCATATTCGTATAGTTGCCATATCAATATAAATGAACCATAATAATCATACGTAGTAAGTAAAGTATAGTAGCGGCACTAAATCACCTGAAGTTTATTCTTAAGTAAAAATATCGTTATTGCATTGCCCTAAAACTTTTCCCCGATCGCCTTCTCTTTCTCTGCAGTTGTTCTAATGTTTTCAATTAGATAATAATAATTATTATGTATTTTTCTTATATTACATAAGCAATAAGATATAATCTAATACTGCTTCTTCATAATATTTTAGATTTAAATTTATAATTTGATACTGGATCAGCCTTTTAACTATCAATTCGTAAGTTAATAGGAGTGCAAATAAGTTGTGTGGTGTCCTTTTTCAAGTTAATTTTCTTTTGCTAATCATAAATCATTACATAATAGCTATTTGTAAACACATCACAATACCTTTTGGGGTGTACACGTGGTCAGTATGATTCACTGACATCAGTGATAGTGTTTTAGAAATAGAATACCTTGGAATCCACTTAGGTTCAATCATGCTAAAAGCTCGCCGTTTTCCTAGCCCTTCCTATCCCAGCTATAAAGTCTGAGGGAGAGACGAAGGAGTTTACAGTCGCCACCGTTCGAGGTCGCTTGGTATTCAGGAGGTCGCAGGGTATTACAATCCTGGACAAAAAAAAAGTTTCTGCTCAGCGAGGATATTATGCCCAACGCCACGGAGGCCTACAGGTCCGTAATTAATTATTCTTATTAGGTGAAAATTAACAAAAACAATAAAAAAAATTAAATTAGAACGGCCCTAAATTATTTTTTCTTATACTCCGACTTTAATTTTCATTTTAGAAGTCTTGAAAAAATCCATTGAATAGAAGTTGGCGCTATTCTTTATTAAAAACAATTTTAAAGAATAATAAATATGACAGTGCTACTTTTCAATTCTAACACTGTTTTGAGTGAAGAAAACGCTTTTTTAATGAAAAATTTTAAGGCCACAAAGAGTGTTAGTTTTGGTATTTAATTTGCAGGTAGCCAGTTCCAGTGGATGTGTCCCCGTCAAGTGAAGTAAAGACATGTAATTTCTACGCCACGTTCTTTATCATTTCTTCTAAATAAATAAGTAAAAAACAGTAAACTAGGATATTTAACCAAAACCAAGATGTATTTATTGTGGTATTGTAAATCTTGCATCTTGGTATTGACATCATTTCCAGTACCTTTACATAAAATCAATGTTTTACTGACAAGAAATTATGGCAGTTGAAATAACTTAATTGGAATTACCCATTACTGGCTATTTCATTATCAAATAAGCTGTCACTTTGTTTTATTGAGGTACGTTTTCAAGCCAATTTTTGTCCCATCATTCCAATTTTATAGATCGCAAAAGGTATACGATAGTGACGTAGAAATGACATGACGTGACGTCACTTGAATGGGCTTTAACTACCACTTGTACCAAGGTGGCAACCTGAGGAATAACTACCTTAGGTTTTTCCAAACTATGAATTTCGCTTCAAGTATTCTTACTTTCGGGGATCAAATGGTCCAAGTGAAGGTCAGAGAATTCTTACTTTTAATTTATCAAAAAGTAACGTATCTGCAAGCATGGGATAGAACAGAGAATGAGATACAGGTATACCTCCTGAGAAATGTAAACACTGGGAATTTAGTTGCACTTACAGTCTGGAAGTATTATGATTTTTTAAATATTTTATATCAAGCGATTTCAAATTTTATAAATATGATGCATTTTTTATAACTGTCTCCATTTCTTCGCCCCAATTCCACTTTTTTTAAACATAAAATATATCCACTTTTAAATCACTGATCATCACCTCCTCCACTACATCGGCTCTAAATATTCTCCTCGATGGTTATTTTTTCAAGGCTTTCAACGTTTGGTGGTATCCATTTTAATATATTTCTGCACCATCTGTTGTCATATATTCTCTTTGCCTCTTGCCTTTCTCCAATTTCTTCAATTATTGGAAAAATTATTGGCAGCTTCTTTTAAGGTAGTTTCGGTTGTTATCAATTTTCTCTTATTCTTTTTTGATACATCCCAATCTTCTGCCTTAAAAAATTAAAAATTTGAAAGAATATAAATAGGCAAATAAGTCTCAAGCAAATGCTCCAGAAGGATTTGCTAAACGAAATAACCACAATACCCAAAAGCACCATTTTTCACACTTTCTTTCCAAACTTTTTTTTTTTACGTTCTCTATAAGTGAGCCTTCGTCGAATCCATTAGGCAAATGGCTGCGGATTGGAAATGGCCTGAGTCGAATCAACAAACCTTGGTAACTCCTAAAAGGACTTGCCGGATGGGAATTGACTTTTCATTTTCTCTTGAGGTAACCTATGATTTGCCGTTCCAGTTGAAAATTACTACATTCGATTTTTTAAAAATCCCAAAAACGTATCAAGTATTTTTAGAAAATTAAAAAAAACAAGTTGTACCACCACAGCCCATGAAGGGTCTGGGCTTCAGTAAATGGCAGGAATTGTACTTTTTATGCCATAGGACCCATCTCCGTCACTAACAGATGAAATAAAAATCTGCCATCGAGCGGGATTTGAATCCAGGAGTTTCAGCAAGGCAACACAGCCCTCTACTACTGAGCCACTCCGCTCCCCTATAGAAAATTTAAAAATTTACTATATTTTTACACATCTATAAAGAGAACCAGTCCTGTGCAATAAAGTGATAATAAATAATTATTGATATAAAAATCATGAGTCGATTATGATATCAACTAATTTCATGTATCATTTTTTAAATTGTCTAAAGTATTAATCAACTTTTCTTATTATCCCTTCCATTTTTGGACCGAAACGATTGCTTTCAGAATAATAAATTTACATTGATTGCACCCAGAATTATTAAATCCATAGGCCACAGTTGACTATAAAACATCAATAAATAATTTATTCCATCGATTAATAATTTATATTATTATTAATATTATAGGCGTTCCGACATGGGTTGACTTAACCTGTCAGAGCAGAGCTCCACACCTCTCGGTCCATCCAATCCCCTTTCTAATCCCGTCCCTCCATCCACCTGCTTTTGGGCCGTCCGCGTCTTCTCCTGCCTGGTGGAACCCAATCCAGCACTCTGTTCGGCCAACATTCAAACGCATCACATGGCCGTACCATCATAGGCGACGTGCCCCGATCCTTTCATTTCATTTTTTGATATATTCACTTCCATCCTCTGTCGAATTTATTCGTTTCTTAGTCTATCCGTTCCAGCTTAGTGACACGAAGACACCTCCTCCAGAAATCCATTTCAACCTTTGAGTACAGATGGGAGTTCATAGTCCAGGTTTCCAAAGAATAAGTCAGATTAAATTCGACAATGGTTGTGAAAATAAAGCGTTTATTATCTGTGGATATCTCTTTATTCCATAGGACCGGATGCAGCATTCTAGTAGCTTTTCGGGGTTGCTCAACCTTTTTTCTGACTTTATACTCAGACGACCCGGTAGTATCCAAATAAGATCCCAACTACTTAAATATATTTACTTTCTTCCAAGCCTCCATGTCCACCAGAAGCGCATTTGTATCAGGATCTCAAACGGCCATATACATCGGCCATATATAGAGTAATAATAAACAATGTATTTGTATTCTAATTTTTTTCTCGTCGGAAATATATGCTGTTACTTAAATAATAGATATTATAGTGCATATATTCATATGGAAATAAGTCAAAGGCTATGGTCATTATTAAAAAATAGTTTAAGTAGATTTTTCTAGAGAAGCGTTAGTTAAGGTAATTTTTTAATCATTTTTAATAAATATAAGAGAGGCCCTCCCAAGGCCTCTTAAGCTCCCAAATGTTTATTTTATTTATATATTTTTAGGAAACCCTGTAATACTTATAATTTCTTATTTTTTCCTTAAATGTATATATTTAATTTCTCTTGCGAATTATTTTTTATACATCACTCCACGTAATATTAATTCAGAGAATGCAGAATTTTAATGTAGAGACATTTTTAAGAAATATTTTATACTCGAGATTAAAATATTTTGGGTTTGTACGGAGCAGTTTTAGACACTTTTTTTGGTTTCTATGACACACTACTTCCAGGCTAACCTTAAAACATCGTTTAGAGACAATCCCAACATTTCTTTTTCTTTCTTTTTTCATTTCTTTTTAAACAATAATTTCTCTCGACCCGGTGACCTTTCAAAGAACTGTTCATATCATCCGACCACAATCACGAAGAAACTGGAAAGCGCACGGGGCTTAGAAAGTTCACGAATGACTCACTTGCGAGGAAATTGTGAAAGATTGGGTTTCACTTGGAAAGGGGCATATAACATGACCGGTGTATTAGCATAATTATAGGAGTAGTGCGGCCGCAGCAGGGAACAGCGGAGGATAAGGAGACCTCGTTGTCAAAACTTGTTAGTAATGAAATAATTAACAGAATAAACAATAAAAATATATTTACTCATCAAAGTCTTGGATCGTAACTTCATATTTGTAATAGGAATTTATATGCACATCGGAGCCCGGTTGGCGATCGGCCGAAGAGAACCACCGTCGAGGTTGAATAATACTTCAATAGATGACCATTTGTTTATTTTGATTATTAATTTTTTTTCTCTCTGTTGAAATTTTTTTTTGTATAATTTTTTTCTTTCATTGTAAATGTGATTCTGTATAGATACATTTAAATTTGTTCAAGTTTTTTAAGTTAGAGACTAGTCTGTTTGGTACAGTATATTACTTTTGTGAATTGTAGCAAATTATATTAGAAATAAATATTACTAAAAAAAATATATATATGGCGGAAGTATAATCTCTTTTCAATAAATCGTAAAGACGAATAATTGAAACTTAATGAAACAGATTGGTCTTTTCGTTAAATATCAATTGTTATAATATTGATTCGTTTATTCATTGTTACAGGCTATATCATAGCACAGTAAAAGAATGCATGATTATTAAAAATCTACTTTCAGTTCCTCAACAATAATATTAGTTCCTCAACTTTTCAAAAATGATAACGAGGACTCTGATGTACCTGAAGCAAACAAACTTAATCAATGAAATATAATAAGAGCAGTCGTCGCTAATGGCCTCAGAAGTTGAAGCGACGTTAAATAAAATCAAATAAAAAAAAAAAAAACAATATTAAAGTAATATTTCTTTTGAAATCTATAACTATTGAAAATCTTCGCGATTAAAATGTTTGACCGGTTAGAATCAAAGAAAACTACAAGAAATTATACTATCTGCATATTTAAGCAAACCATTTAGTACTACGTGGGATATAGATAGTCTGAGGGTGCAGTCAATATAACACAAAATAAGAAACACTTATTTATTATGAGTGCCGACGTTTCGACCTACGTTGTAGCCCATCTTCAGCTGGAGCCAATATCCTCTGTATGCTATTGGTCCTGGCTTCTATCAGCCCTGAAGATGGCCTACAACGTAGGTCAAAACGGCGCACTCATAATAAATAAGTTTTTCTTATTTTGTGTTATATTGACTGCACCCCAGACTATCTATCCCACATTAGATCTTCCAGTCAACTATTTTCCTCTCTACCATTTTTTAATATATTTTGATTCTACCAAAATTAGTGTGGCTGTTTCTTTACTCAGATAGTTATGACTGAAATTCTTTGAATTTACAAATTTTGATGTTCATTTGGTCAATAAGGGACAACCATGAACTATGTACTAAGATAGCGTTGACATAACTACAGACAGAAGCAATACAAAGCTCCTAAAATATTTGAATTAACAATAGAAGAAACAAAGGGTGTTTAACACTGACCCATAATAAAGAAATATTTGTTAAAGACCTTCCATTAACGACCTCGCTAACTGAGCCAAGGGTACGACGCCGATATGGTTAGCAGCTGTTACCTCACTACGGGTGCCGCAATACCTCACCTCACTAGCACCATCGTGGATATTCCATTGTGAAACGTAATGTTGACTCCATTGTAGGAACAACACTTCGACTAATGGTTATAGAGTTTGATGTCAAGGTATATTGGGGTATCATAAGCCTTAAAGTAATTTATTTAACCAGGGTATAATATTATTATTAGACTAATCCGTTTGGAAACATAGTTTTTTTTCTTATGCAGAAGTAGATACCAAAATAAAGTGTAAAAACCAATAATAAGGTTTATTATGTAATTTTAGTAACATGAATTAATGAAACATTTCAGCGATTTCATTTAAAGTAATTAATTAATTATTAATAAATAATGACAGATGAGTGTGTGTGACGTGCTACATATATACTTATCCCTTCCGGTGAAGTACTCATCTACTTTCTGTCGAATCACTTTTTTTAGTTGGTGAACGCGATGAGCATATACTCATTAGCCAACTAAAGGATAGAATAAGGATGTAACACAATACCATTCAACTGACATTATTTTATTAAAACGAATTAATTATTGTAAGTAAAATTAATTAATAAATATCGTAATTACAATGACACTTGAGAACCCTTAGAAGAGAAAAAAAATTAATTACCCATATACAAATTTGATTTATTTCAACCTTGAAATTTGTCGGGTATTATTACAGGGCGGACTAATGCCAATCTACTCTCAGATAAATACATTTGTGATTATTTAATAAAACATTAAAGGATTTGTGACTACGACCTGACCATTATCAAGAAACAAAAACGAAATCAGATTAAATAAAATGCTTAATCGAAGTTTCGACAACCACTCAGGAGGTAGGCACTTGCCTTGGAGGTCTAATGCATATTTATACAGAGTTCAGAACTTGATAGAGACTGTACTGGTTTTAATCCTATGGTAATGTTTTTAATCCTATGAGCAAGGATATGTTAGATTTGTCTGTGATCATTCTCAACCACAATATCAAGGTTTTCATCCAATTATAACCTACAACATTGGGATGGGCAAGCCCCAAAGGATCTGCTGATCCGACTGTTAACAGAAAATAATAATTTATCTGTCAGAATCAGGGAGCTACTGCTCAGGAGCCCAGCACTCTAAACACTGAACAACCCCTCTTCTTAACATTGTAATACCTAATAGGTTGTTTACGAATAAACATGTTTCTCTAATTTTTTTACTTATTTCAATACTTCAAGGAAGGATAGATATGAAATGCGGGAGTTTGCGAACTATTGCCATGGGCCTGTTTAAAGGGTTTTTATTTGTAAATAATAAATATAGTGCATATATATATTCGCACAATATCGAGTTTCTACACTCCTCAATACCTATGTATCTAAACTCTGGGTTAAGCGAAATCAACTACAGGAGCAATGTGATCAACAGTGATGAGCCCTTTGATGTTAGCAGTAGCTGAGCCAGGTTAATAGCGAGGAGGTTGCCATGGCAATAAATATTCCGCCATTCGTGTAATGCTACACTTCCGCTCTCAGTGATTAATTCCAGCTGCCTTTGATCGCGACGGATTGCTCTCTTTCGTGCTCAAGCGCTGGTTCAAGTCTTAAAGGATCTTTGTCTCGATCATTGCCACTCCATCATTCAGCTGTGTGTGTGTGTGTGTATATATATATATTAGCCGTGAATATATACAAAATATTAAATTAATATGTAAGAAAGTAAATATGTACCTCGGTGGGTACAAGCGACAATCTCAACACTAATATAACGTTAAAAAAGGAAAAAAAGCTAACCTCTAAAACCTTTGGGCTTAGTCGATTACATGATAAAGACTGTACTGTTTCTGAAGAAAAGACTGCACAGATAAGTGCATTTTACGAGATCGCACTCAACCGCCCAGATTTTCCTCCAATCAATAGTACGCTCAATGGGGCTGGGGGAGCCCCAGGATGGTATGGAGATCCCATCTATTAATGTTAATTCAGCACTCTACAAACTGAGCTCGCTTCCCTCAAGATAAGATTTTAGTTTCTAAAAATACATTTGACAAAACTATGAAGCGACATTTGTTCTAACTCCTTTGTATACAAAATAAGTTTGAATTATTACTGTATTACTTGGATATTATTTAAAACTTGTGCCATTTTGTGCAATGTTTTGTTAATAATTTTCAATAGCTTTTCCACGAGATATCCTAACCATCAACGGTGTTGGTAAAGGTAAGGACTTTTACCATAATTTAAATATTTTCTTTAAGCTTTAGGTACTTTCAGGTCTTGCCCTAAATCATAAGATACTCACACGCAGTGGGAAAACCAATAGTAAAGAAATTTATAATAGAATTGAATCGAAAAAAAACATTACCAGGCACAAAGTAGATAATCATAATAATTTTCAGCGTACCTGAAATAAAAAATAAAAAATATTGTAAATAATACGTTAATACAGTACTTTTAACATATCTAAATGCTATACAATCATTTTTTAGATAGAGCTGACATTAATGACATTTAAAAATTTTAAACTGAGAAAAATAACACCCAAATATACCAAGAAATGTTTGGGGGAAAGGCTATGGGGAGACTATCTGTATTCGAATATTTTAATTTAAGGTGGTTGTCGATTAGTGTTAAGCCTCAACCTTAGTGTTAAGTTTTAAATTTTCAATCGTTTCCTTTCTAAAAATCTCGAAAATAAAATTTACTACTTTCTGAAATATTACTTCTGTGCATAGTAACTATCTCATCGTCTATACTTATATATAGGTATACTTCGAAATTTGAGTGGAAAATAGTTGACTGGATAATTCTAATGATGGATTGAATTGGTGCAGAACTTTTTTTTTAATTGTGCCAACGTTTCAGTCTACGATTTAGGCCATCTTCAGGGCAACCAAATAGTGGGTGCATGGTCTGCGGTGTCTCGTCAGGCTAGCAACTGTCAACTCACAACTCTTCTTAGGCCGAAACGTTGGCACAATTAAAAAAAAACTTCTTAATGAAATGATTACCGAAATACATACACATAACATTTTTTTTTTTCGGACTAAAACTCACGATTATTTTTCATACTAAAACTCACGAATACTGAAAACTCGAAGCGATGACCTGCGGAACCGATACCCATTTTTTAACAATTGTTTATATCCCTCACAATTTAATGAGCTATCCTAAGGATAAAGAAATGTCTAGAACCAATAATAACAGTGGGTGATTATAATGGCTAAATAGGAAAACAATACGACACTGGAAAAGGATACTTTAAAGTAGAAGTAGCTGAGAGGAAGCGAAAACCTTAATTGAGAAGGATTATCCTTGGAGAGCTCCTTCAAATATTTACCCTACCGCTCCTGCTTCGTCCTTACCACCCAGGATTAGAAGGAATGACCTGCAAGACTAATACTACCTACCACCCCTGTCTATTCCTACAATTTATTATTTATTGTAACTGGTATTTACGTTATTTAAATTTACATATTTAGTAGAAAAAAGTAAGTTACAAAAACCTATTAACTAGTATTTATTATGGTATCAGTTCCGCAGGTTACTGCTTCGAGTTAATCCACAACAAGTTTTAAGTTTTCTTTCGTTTACTTTTTAATATTCTAGAGAATCCATTATTATTAGAGGGGAATGTGCATGCTTCGTTAAATCATTTCATCAAAAAGTAGGGTTTTTGAGTTATGACATTGTTCTTTTGAAGGAGCAATATATTTTGTGAAACTCTTGATGAAATGGTTACCGGAATATACACATTTAATTACACTTTACTTTTCATAATAAAACACACGAGTATTTTAATTTTCGGGAATATTAAAAAGAAAACGATTGAAGGGTAAAACTTGTGACAACTTTAAGCGACAATTGGCGGAACTGACACTCATATTTTTTTCTTACATTTAAACTAATTCAAAATATACTACGCATAATAATAATTAGTGAAGATTGTTTTTCATAAGGAATATTGATCAATATTCAAAGGACTCGAATTTAAGGACTAACAATTTCTACTTATTATAAGCACTATTTTTATAATATTTTTTATTTTTATTTTTTATAATATTTTTTTTTCATGCATATTTATAAGCACTATTTTTAATTTTTCAAATTTATTAATCCTGTCAACTATTTTTCAAATATTTATTGTACACAATAGTTACTGTACAATAGTAATACACAATAGTTATTGTACATACTGTTCCATACTTATATTTTCTTTTTGTTTACATTTCTAACTGTCATTCTACGAGATACCTCTCATTTCTTTCTACATATTCTTGAATTATTATGTCTCTTACAATTTACTTATGTAACCTCTAGAAGTCCGTTATCATACATTTTATATCTTCAATTTACTAGTTTTTCTAAATCCTTTATGTTCCAACTTTTTATATGTTAATCTTCTCATTTTGTATCTTTGGTTTACCTCCTCTTTTTTATTTCCCTTTATAGTATTTTTACTCTTCTATCCTTTCTGTACATTTTTTTTCTGTATTTTATTTTATATTCGTTATCTTTAATTATTATATCTGTCGCTATTTTAATTTCTGTTCATTATCTTTATTAAATCTATCTATATCTTAATTTTATTATATTCTGTCACTTTTTTAATATTCGTTATCTTTAATTTTTATATCTGTCACTATTTTAATTTTCTACAATACATGTCACTATATTATTGCTACTGTAACGTTTTTATATATTTTTTGTTCCGTTTGTTTCTCTCTCAGAGCCCTGAAGATGGCCTACACTGTAGGTCGAAACGTCGGCATATAAGTCTAGTACTTATTTAGTGTTTTTTATTTTTGACTGCATCCCCCAACTATCTCCGTTCTACATAACGATTTCTACGTTTTATTAATTTAATCAAACGTTTTAGTGTAAAAAAAAATATTTTAACTTTAAAGTGCTTTTTAACAATATAATTGAAGTATGAGGAGAGCTACAATCGATTGATAACATTTCTTTATAATTCCTCATAGTCTTGTTTTTGTAATACCTTAACTTACTGTATTAGTAATTATATGATTATTATTAAACTACCTTTTATTATTTTTCATTATTCGCCTGTTATCTATATTGTGGATAAGTGAATACAACTACAATAATGGATTTTTTTTGTCTAGGAACATCTTAAGTAGCCTTTCTTAAACACTCAAAAGAGCAACGAAATAGCTTCGGATCTTTATTATTATCCTTACATCTAATTGAATCAATATTAATTAATTAACATAAAATAAACGTAAAAATCAAATAAATATATAACCATTTTTATTTATTATTCTAAATTAATACTTTCAGATGATAAATTATTGAATTTCTTTACAGTAGCAGCCTGTGTGATCTGACGACTCTCCTGGGGTTCACCCAGAGTTATAAAGAGGGTTCCCTTAATTGGGGGAAAAACCTGGCGGTTGAGCGTGATTTCCGACAAATTCCCTTCACAACCCTTGTTCAAGAAACAGTACATCCCCCACCGTGTACCGAATCCAAGACCTTCTGGGTTGTAGTGGTATAGGTTTTTTTTGTATTTGAATAAATTCTGTTGTCGGGAAAATATGAGTCGTATTCTTTTTTTTTTTAGATTAATTGATTGATATTTACAACTATAATAATATTACAACAAGTAAATTTGCTAATTTGAACAAATGACATAAAAAAAAAACACTTGTGGAGAAACTACCCTTCGGTAGCACTCCAATAAAGTTCTATAGTAGAAGGTCTCGAGACCATCTTTTTTTCAGACGCCTCGGAGGGTTATCAGGAATAGTATGGAAAGCAAGTTTAGTGACTAGCATTCAAGTGTGTATGGAGTTTGTCATGGAAGGAGAGGTATCTAATTTGGGCCAAATCAGCAACATATGGGATATTAAGATTATGATGGATGAGTTTGTTTGTGACATAATAAGAAGCATTGAGGATTTTACGAAGGATTGTTGGATAAGAGATGGATTGGATGGTTTAGTAAGCTCAACTCCGTATGTCCAAGTAGGCCTGATAACTGTCATGTAAATGAGTTTTTTTGTAATTAATTAGGAGCTTAGAGCGTTTGTCCAGTAAATATAAAGCAGGCGAAAACGTCGAACAGTTTCTTGTATTTTCAGTCTTGTACGAGGATTCCTATTTAATTAACAGTAAATCCAAATATGTAGTTTTCAATCCACTACAGTGGATAACGGTTCGACAAGGATCGCCAATGAAATATAAAATGGAAACGATCTTAAAAAATCGTAAGAAACGAACAGTGCTTTTTTGATGCGATCGATACGTTTTTTCGTATAAGAGAAATCGATGCCGTAAAAATGTACAAAATAAAAAAAGTAGATGACTTTAACATTTCTACTTCTAGTATTCCATGCGATTTCTTTTAAGCACAGTGAGATCTCCGATTTTATATGGTTTATCAAATAGAACGTTTTCTGGTTGTGGCTTGGTAGTTTTATATTTCCCTGACCCTCAGGATTTTAAAATGGAATTAGTACGAATTCAAAGAAATATTGGCAATCAAAAGGCATATCCATGTATATACATCTATTTTTTTTGAAATCGTGAATTATAATTTGCGTCTCAAAGTGCGTCTGCCATTTAAACAATTTTACTAAAATCGCATCACCTTGGGATAAAAAAAGATTACTTTTGTATATTATAAAATCGTTTAAAAAATTAAGATTTTGAAAATTGAAAAAAAAATCTTGAGCTAATACCCCACACCAATTGATGATGTGGTTCTCTATAAAATTCAGTTCGGAGAGAAAAAAAAACCTGCCAAAACCAAATAAATATTAATGAATAATTCTAAAGGCAAATTCAGATTCACGCTTCTACCTCTTATTTACCTTTCCTGATTCACATATTCAGGAATGTCAACAGCCAAATACAAACAAACATTTAATCAGAGAAGCCTTTTATATGGAAATTGAAAAATATGTAGACAAAATATTATTTATATTAAAAATAACTATTTAATGTAGGATTGTTTATTTAGCCTTAAATATAACAACTAATGTATTTTGGCGGAGATAACTCTCAACCTCAAGGTTTTTCCATAGTTAGGACTTTAAACGAGGCTGGGTGGATCCCAGGAGGATCTGCAGATACCACATGGTACTCACCACTCAACATATTTAACGAACCTGCTCTCCCATAAAAAACAAAACAAAAAACAGTAAATATAATTCAACATCAGGGACGAGTGTTTTTCTCAAAATAGACTATAGTCGTTTACGAACAATATATTCCGTTTACAGTTTACGAGAACTATACTGAGTTGTTTACATAAACTACTACATACTGAACTGTTTACCGTTACAAAGGCCCCGTTAAAGAACCTACTGGTACCACTCTCTTGCAGATGATCAATCAGCCGCCATTTGGATGAAAGGAGGAAGCCTCTTACCCAACAGGTTTTGTAAGTTCGGGCACGTTCTTCAGGGTTGAAGTTCATAGTGGCCTGAGGACTTACTCAACCTTGAACTTTAGGTTTCGAAGTAACAGTTCCATCAAATCTGCTTAATAGAAATTATGTAACGTTGATATGATCGCCAGAAAAACGAAATGTATATAGCTTCTGATATTTTCTAGAATGGAATAACAACAAAGGTAATTTGTTTTATACATGAAACATTAATAATAGCTATTAATCGGTCACAAAGACGATTTATTTATTTCTATCTTTTGTAAATAAAAATAAAATAATAATCAAATCAAACATTAATAATAAATGCGAGGCACCCCAAGTGGTTTGTGTTCTTTTAACAACATATATAGGGCCCCGGTGAATAAGTGGCCCAGTCAAATTATCTCCAAAATGAGTTCCTAGTACTTAAAAAGCGGAATCGTTTTATTTTCGTTCTGAATGAGGGGTTAAGTTAGGCATTGGATTGAAATGGAGGTATTACTTACATTACAGCTCCATTTCAAGCCAAAAACTACGAGAATGTCACGATTCCGCAGCTCTCAATAAGTTGAAGTTTAAATTGACAAAATTTGACTTATTCACATATCAAAACAACTGATTCACCGGGGCTGCGGTTATTATATAGATTTATTTTTGTACCATTTCGTTTCGTTGTAAATACTACATTTGCAATCTATACTTCCTTTTAAATATTATTAAATACCAAAATAAAATAAATAGCAAACAATATCATTTCATAAAATGTTAATAATGACCATGGAGTACATTGCAAACTCCAAGTATTAAAAGAAAAATTTTAATTAATTGACAATCTACTAAAAGGTTAATAATGTGCACATTTGTGAGTAAAAAAATTGAAATTGAAATTGAAAATGACTGAAGAAATCGAAACGTATTTTTAAATAAAGAAAAAATGTTTAACTGGAAAAAGGTTTTTTTTACTTACTTGAATGAATGACTCAAAAAATATGTACTCCAGGAACATAAACAAGAGAATTAAAATAAAAAATTGATGTTATTTACATTTACAGCAATTAAGGAAGTAAAATTTTATAAATTAATAATTTGTCGAAAGTAACCATTTTAAAATGCATATATAAATTTTTATAAAAGAGATTTTCATGAATGGCAGAGTTTTGGTCTGATTAAATCCAATCCGGCGCACATTTCGAAACCAAATAGCAGATGGTAATGTCGAATTTCGAGAATTATTTCATTATATTTATTCTATATATATCATTTCATTAATTCGTTGCTTTTAATGTAGTTCACGAAAAGTTTGAGAATTCTTAAAGCAATAAGTCTGAGATGAATGAAAAAGAAACCTTAGTTGGTGGAAAACCTTGTGATAGAGCGTGAAATCGGACAAATCACCTCCTTGCACAGCCGTTATCCAAGAAGCAGAACAGTCTACCATGGAATGAACTGAAGGCTCAGTTGTATTGGTACAGGGTTTTTTTTTTTATATTTCCAAGTTAACTTGCATTCTTCGGCACTTTAGATCGGTGCAATTAAATAGTTAAATCGGTGCAGTTAAATAATTAAATGAATTCAGAAAAATGAAGAAATTTTCGATCTATGGATTGGTACCAGATGGTGGTATAAAAAATCTCTCCAGAAGTGCTTTGGAAAAAACATCATACTACATAATATACGTTATTAATTATATAATTTTTATAATTGTTTTAATTTTTAAATATTTTTATTTTGAAGAGAAAAGATTTGCCCTGGCCGTCTGTCTCTCCGTGACAGCGCTCTTACCATTTGAGCTACCAGTGATCGCTTCACAGTCAGGACAAATCCGTTCTCTTCACCGACCCCATATGTTCTCGGAATTTTTGCGATGTATAAATGAGGAAGAATGTTCATTGAACATTACTTTAATTATGATTTAAAATATAATTTAATCAGGATCTTGTTGACTTACGTCATTATATTATTTACAATCTTTTCTCTTCAAAATAAAAATAGTTTTTAATTATAATTTTCTGGAGTATATATACATAATTTTATGTTCAGCATTAATATAATGGACCAAAATTGTATTAAATAACAATCACACCCAGAGAGTGAGAAAAAAGAGTGACGAAATTAAGAGTGGAATATTATAATGTCAATATTTTAAAAATTGTCTCTTTCTCTTTTGATTTAATAACTGTGTAAATACAGATATAATAGAGCTGTGTGAATTCAGGAATTAGCTTTTCTTTCCCTTTTCAAGAAGAGAATTAATTCTTGAGTAAAATATTTGCAGATCGTCAGTGGTTCGAGTAGAGTAATAGTGTTTGCCTTGTAAATGAACCTTACCAGCCTTCCTTTCTTACAATTCAATTCAACTCCTCTCTATTCATTGGCTCTCAGTACAAACAATTGCTATCCAATTTAACAACAAATTTATTGGTAATTAGGCTATTTTAATAAATTATAACTCTGATTTTATTTATTTTAAGTGATAATATGGTTAGATAGGGAAAAGACATTTTTTTAGAATTTATAGAACTGTTCAGAGGGGAGGAATGTTAGTGGAAAGTTACTTCAAAGGAATAGTCCTCATCATAACAAGCAAAAACGAGCGGAATCATATAAAATTATTGTTGAAAATGGAAGTTTTCTCGTCCATCCTTACGTAATTATGCCAGTCTTTAGGATGACATCGCAACTCCTTCAAAATGTTAATATGAGAGTATTTAACTCATTTTAAAAGCTATTGCTTAACCCATACATGTCGCTTTTGCGCTTTCTCCTTTCCACTATAACACAAGCCACATCACTATGTAGAAATAACAATCCATCGTCCGAAAACATGATGTTAAAATTGTATTTAATATGTTAAATACATAACACAATAAGAGGGACTGGAGCTTCCAAGGGGTAGTGCATTGAACTGACACATCGAAGTGAGCGTGTGGATGCGAATGCTGCGTTCATTTGGAAGTGACAGTTAGAAATGACCACATTGAACTGGCCGTGCGTAGTGGCCTTTATAGTCGGCTTTAATTGTATAGTTTCCATTTGTTCAAGTATTTTTCTTTAATATGTAAAAAACAAGAATTGTATTATAATGTAAGAAAGAAATAGTTGGGGGTGCAGTCAATAAAAACTCCTTAATAAGTTTATACTAATTTATTGTGTGCCGACGTTTCGGCCAACAATGTAGGCCATCTTCAGGGCAAATATACCAAGTGGCGGCGAGAACGATCAACTGTCAATTCAAGAATTGTGTTAATAGAGAGGTGTAGATGAAAAATTCACATTCTTCACTTTCCATAACTTTCGGTAAAACGATAAAAACAGATTCTATTATAAGTATTTGAGATAAATGAGTAAGAAATTTTTAAGAGAAGAGGTTGTTGCTCTTTTCCTAAAAATTCTGACTCATTTATCTCATATTTTTATAACAGCATCGGTTTTTATCGTTTTATTGAAAGTTATGAAAAGTGGCGAATTTGAGTTTTGCATCTGTACCCCTTAATTATTAAATTAAAAATAAGAATATTACAATCTCTTATAAAAAAAACCTCGTTACATCCTTCTTATCCTTTGACATATTTACATGTGAAATATCTAGCCGATGTTTTAGAAAGGAAGGTTCAAGGAGATATAAAGGAATGATTCTGCATTAAACCCTTAGTAATTATTATTAATGAGAGATTTTTTATTTTCGTTTCTTTCTATACTATATTTTGAATATTTTTAAATGCTAACCATCTTTAATATGCCAACCGTTTTTAAAATATTGTATATTCATAAGAGAATGTGTAAGTGGGTATGTGATTGCAATAATATTTCTCATGAATTGATCAATCATTTTCCATAAGTTTAATTTCCCATCTATCTAATAAATGATAAAATATTTAAAGTTAGTCACGAATATATTATTATTTATTTTTTAGCCAGTTTTTATTTTGGAAGAAAAGGGTAGTGGGAGAGTGAAATAGAGAGGGGAATTTTCCCTTATTTCTCCGCTGGGTATCCGCCACTGTCTAGAGTATTCAACAAACTGTCTGAACATAAACCTGCTACCTTGAGTATTGAATATACTCAGTGTATTCTATACTCTGTGTCACAACCTGCGAATACCTGAACAGTCTGTTATACCCTCAATGACTACAAAGCCCTCTGGCTAGAAAAGAACTTGATCCCAGCCTGCAGAAGCTTTTATATTCCTGAGAACCTTTTTCTTTTGTAGTGAACGATTTTTTTGGTGTTGTGGTAAACAATCAAGCTAAATAATAGGACCAAGTAGAGAAAAGTTTGAATCACTAGTGGCTTGTCGAGGATTAGGTTCAGGGAACAGAGGATTTTAAAGAACTTCTTTACGATCAGGGATAGCTACTTGTCTTATAAAAAATACTATTAGAACTTATTTATAATTTATTTAATGACAGTGTATCGACCCTGTTAAAGCTCATCAAGTCTCTATAATCTTTAGTTGGTTAAGAAACAATACACCCTATATCCTGTACTGAACAACTCATGTGTTGTGGAGGGACAGGTTTATTTTTTGTTTCATTTCAAAACTTTAACTTAAATCAGGGTAATAGTATAGTCGTGTAAAAACGAATTGGAAAATGCAGAATATTTTTAAAATAATGAAAAGGAATATTACTATTTAATACTAATTAATATTACTTAACATCTAAGTAGTGTAAGAAGTCATACGTATGAATCTTGAAAAAATAAAAATTGTTATAATTACGTATAACTATATTTCTTTTTTTAATGAAACAATAAAGTAGATTTCGGTAAAAAAATGTAATATAAAATAAAATAAAAATGTAAATATATTATATTTTCCGGGTGGAGCTCAGGAAAAATTCTCTTTAGTAAGAACTGTTAATTTAAAAGCCAACGTTTCAATACACATTTCAGGTCTTTTTCAGTGTTTTCAATAAGGCAACTGCAGTCAACTGGCAACCCTTGACCTCATTAATAGCCCTGAAGAAGATCTGAAATATGGGCCGAAACGTTGCCTTTAAAATGAACAGTTATTCTTAATAAAGATTTTTTTTCTAACCTTCACCCGGATCGTTTTCTTCCTCATATAATATAGGTTAACTAATACCATTCAACTAAGTAATAATATTTTAATTATGTAGTGTGCACGAATTAATTTTTTTCCGGAAAAACTCTTTTTATTATAATATTATAAAATAGATTTAAAACAGTCCTCCCTCCCAGCACTACACACATGGCGTGTCTTGTGTGTGCTACACACATACAAATAACTAAAGACGCATATAAGGGATAGTAATTCATCAATAGGATGAATACACATAACCTTAGGGAGTGCAGAGCTCTCAAGACCATGTTGGAAACCACTTCATCATCGAACCAAAGCTGACCTTTGAGCCAACGAGTTGCCTGATTACAGCGCAACACCCTTTCATTTTCCATTGCACATGTTCCTTCAGCTACCGTCTTTGAACTTAGTGCTTTGTTCTCAGAATATTCTTGACAGAGTAGGACATATTATTTTCTTTTTGTTCCTATCACACCAGAGCAACATATCTGCTATACGAAAAATGAAAATGGAAACTAACACAGATCAACAGTGCTTTTGAAGCTGAATTCATATGAATTTGGCGCTCAGACATTATTGAGGTATAGAAATGTTTGTAAGTCGGTGATCTTTTAGTTCCAATAATTCAGTTCAGATGAGTGCAAGTGTTACAAGTGTACAAGTAAAAATTTATTAACAATTATTCATATTCATCAAATTTTTCTGCCCTTCAATCCGAGCGGGTGAGGAACCTCATTAAATATTTAACTTGGTAGCGACCATCCGAAGTTTTAATATCCTGGTGAAGTGATTCACCATGTTCCTGTATGGCAATTTTAAAAACTTATTATTCAACTGTATTCAACTGATCCGAAACTCTTCACAGATTTGTCTACCGTTTTTACAAGTTCAGATCTTTTACTTTTCAAGGTCGTGGGTCGGCAGCTAGGCAGATGGGTTTAGGATTTATTAAAGGGAGGAAAAATATCCTTGGTCGTGCCGTCCTTCGGAATGGACGTAAAATAGGTGTCCCGAGACCTTCCAATATCAAGGATTCGTTAAAGATTCCTATACTAATTATGTAGGTATAATCAAAATGTAGGATTACCACTATTTTATCATCCGATTAGGCTTATAACCTTAGGCTCATAAAAATTCATACAATTACGATGGCTTCGTGCTTGATGAGTTTGAAACATTATTTTTCCATAAAATCTGCAAACCCGTACTTTTAAGTTATATGCGGTTTATCGATCACTACGATTGATAAAATGATTAATAATAAACTAGAAAGAAATATATAAACTTCAGAACCGCTACTTTATTAATAATGGACGTTATATAAATAATTAAATTTTAGTTGTCGTCCTTACAACTATATCAACCTGGTACTAGCGTTTTACGATTTTAAAAAGCCGGATTATGATTGATTTAATATTTTTTTAAAAAGTTTTGCGCTATAATTATTATGTTGTTGACATCCCTACTTGGAGATAGTTATAACATCAGATTCAAACGTATATAGGAATTCTTTTAACTTCAAAGGAATCAATTAGTAGCAAACATTTGTTAATTGTTTAAAATGCCGGTGAGGTAGTTGAATGCTACGGTGGCATGCAACACGGTTTGAGGCAACCTATTTCAAACAGTTGATTAGAAACATTCCCACAGCTCTCCCCCGACCACTGTTGAAATATAACACATGCTGAGAACACTTTCTCTGGACCAAGATCTAGATTTACACGATGTACGCTGAAGAAAACAAGAAAAACAAAAAGGGATACGGTATGAATAAATTAAGGGTCATTAAAAAAATACTTTAGTTAATCGGTGAGGAGTGCGATGGGTTTAACCGGTTCACGCAAAATGGAACGTGGAATGAACAGTTAATACTTGTAAAGCAACCCGAAGCGACGACTTGCGGAGTAATTACCAGTGCAATTATTGATTGCATAGTTTTTATAAGAAATGATCAATATTACACTAATCACAAACTTGGAGAAGTAGAGACTTCCGTAGAATAGTGTGAGATCGTTGAGGAGGAGAGAATAAAACTAATATACTCGGCGAAGGACACTCCAAGCAGGACACCCTGCGGTGATGTTAAAGCGATTTGGAAGGAGATAATGAAGGACAATTAGCATAGTCTTCGCTAACAGGGAGGATCGATTAGCGAAAGGTATCGAACGAAGATTATATTGATTTATTCCACTGTTTGATGTTTTCAAGATCAACTGTGCATTATGTGATGGTGTGGAGGGGAGGGGAGAGTAAATAAAATTGAATGATTATCGATCTCGTCGTGAGAAGCTGTCGTCTAGTTCCTTATTTAACAGCAGAGGAAAAGCCAGAAAGGATAGAAAAGTTCAAGCATTTTGTTTCGTCAATTAAGGATATCCGTCACATATATGTGCACGAATTAATATATGTGCACGGATTAATATATCAGTGAGTACAAAAAACATACGCAATGAAAAAACACACAAGGCTGTTACAACAGACCCGATCAAGTAAATAACAATTTAATGACAGCTTCGCGAATATTGAGATGAACTTGTAAAGTTGTTGGGCATAGTAATGAATGAGTTCCTAAAAAGATAACTATCCTGAGGCAACTTGGTACTGTCCTCCAGTTAGACCGTGACATAGGTGGGAGGATTGCGTTAAGGGTTGTCTGGTGGGTTTTGATCTGAGCGATTTTAAGAAACCTATCGAACAATTAAAAATATCAAAGCATTAACAGCTTGTTATCACATCGTTTATAGGAACAAGGACATATGCCGAAAAATCGGCATTTTTGAGTAAAGCCTTCAGTAGCAATTGTAAGTAGTTTTAACTTTTCTTTCATTTACTTTTTATTATTCTCGAAAATCTTTTATGAAATATGGAGTTTACATACAGTCATTTCATCAAGAAAAAAATATCCCATTTTTAAGTAATGCATTTAGTAGCAACTGTATTGGTTGATGCTTTTAAATTCAGGAACGATATATCTGATGTTACATTTCCAATTGTTCTTTTTGAAGAAGCGACATATGATAATGTGCCTTTTTATAATCAAATCCCATTGAAAAAAAATTGACTGAAATACAAATAGTGTGTATTTTATAGTAGTCATATAATCAGTCTATTATATAAAATGGTGACATAGCAAATTGACAGATAGTTCACCCTCTTATTACGTGATCAATATTTCACTAACTGAGGGGAACCGCAATTTGCTGGATCGATACGCGATGGATGTGTCCTAAGATGAGTCATTGATGAACTTCACAGTGGGACAGTCTACTTGTCCACTCCCTATCTACTTCAAGCCTTTGTTAAGTTTGTATTAGAATATCACGAAAAGTATATAAAAAAAAAACAATAAAAATTATTACCACCGTATATCACAAAATATTCAAGAAGAAATAGTCCGGTGAAATACCTGCATCATACAAAAATCGAGCGTTGTATTCCTTAAACCCGCTTGATCACGTAATTATAATAAAAATGTTAACCACCTATCAGAACTAAACGTTTTTGCTAATTTTTCAAGCATTTCTAAATAACTACGATCTAAGATTCTTTATTATATTATGTCATTCTAGAGTTATTATATTTTTTTACATCTGGGACAAAAGGACATGAAAAGACAAATTAAATATATATTGTTAAGGGCGCCGGCAGGAAGACGGAAGCAAAAGGATTAGCGGCTTAAATCCGTCGGCGGGAGAAGTTAAAATAGGATTTGGACCGTTCTAGATCGTCTCCTTTTGTCGGCAAAGGATTAAGAAGATTCCAGAATATTCTGGCCCCTTCGTGTTCTAGAATGTTCGGCCTTGCCTATAAAAAGACTTCCCTCACCTCGAGTCAGTCAGTCTTAGCCTGAGAGTAGACCACGCAAGATCTTTGATAAGTGAGTGTCAGTGTGATAAACTAGTCAGTGTTGAACCGGCCCGTGTAATAAGTGTATCAGTGAACTGTAACAGTCTCGCGAGTGTAATAAACTGTTTCTGTTTGTTACTGTGTGTCAGTTTGTGATACTTGAAGAATCTTACGGTCGGTGGACTAGTGAACTGTAAGTGTTAATTATTAGTTATAAATTGTAGTGTAATTTTATAATATTCATAGAAACTATTGTAACTAGTTAAGCTATCTAGAATTAGTAATATCTTATATTATTGTAATAATTAAATAGGAATTAGGCCTAGATTATAATATTTAGAATATTGTCATTATAAATTGACATTAGTTTAATAATTTAATTGTTAATAGTTTAATTGTATCCTTCTTATCAGTTTTGTTAATAAATATTAGTATCTTTAATTAAGAAATTGCTTAATTCATTTTAAAACCCAGTAGCCCGTAACAATATATTGTAACAGGACTAGCAAAAGGTGAGATAAAGCGCTTTGAAATTTTTCTAGCTACCCTTCTGATAATTTCCGATTCCTCACCTCTTTGCTTGTTGCTTTTCTTTTTATTTCCCCGATAATTTCATTATTTATTAGGCTTTCGAAGTAGTCTCTGGTTCCGCCATTATTTCTTTGATGAACTTCGAAGAAATTTTCGATTAATTATTATGGAAACCAGCCCATCCTTGTTTAACATACCATTTGTGGAAAATTCCTAATGTTTATTTGAAAGATAATCAAATTATACGAACTCTAAGCGATTAGGAATATTGTGTAACTGGACACACATTTATATTATATAAACACATTTATTATATTATACGATATGTTTTTATACAATTTGGGTGTTATAAACCTTCAAATAATGATTCGTAACGTTTCTTAACATTTTATACTCATCTGAAAATTAAAATAAAGAAATCTGAAAATTTTAGTTCTAATAATTCAGTAGTTTGGCATCGGAGGGCTTTCTAGGTCGCAAACGTGCAAATATTTTTCTATGATGCTTGCTGAAACCAATACACCAGTGGGAACTCTAGACTTTCATTGGGCTCACCCAGCTAATATAATGATGATAACTTTAATTGAAGGAAAAAATCCTGGCGGTTGAGTGTGATCTCGGATAAAACAGCTACCTGAAAAACCGTTGGTTTACAAACATTATCCTCCATACTGAACCCCAGACTTCGTGGTGTCTTCATTTTTTTTACAATCTGTTATTTATTAGGAGTGAACGATTTACACTGTGACAGATAAGAATATTCTGGTAGAGCATTTAATGTTCTTCAATTTTTACGTAAAATATTTAAAGATAAGACCAATTGTTTCGAGACATGGAATATAAAAACGAAAAGCATAGATTTTTACCTTTACCTCTATACTTTTGCGCCTGGTCTTAATTTCCTTTAAGAAGTATGTATAACCTAGGTCATTAACTGGGTTTTATATACATATATGAGGAATGTATATATCTGAATATTCATACATACTATAGTTTGAGACAGAGGGAAGTAAACCAGTTGGTGAAGTGCCATAGAGCACAGACCGTTATTGGAAGCGGACATGGGAATCGGGGCGAGAGTTGTTCTCTTTACCTACACCCGGCTAACAACTCAGTTCTCCACCTTTAGCTTGTATTATTGCATTGTTATAATAGTTTATCCCACTGCATATATACAACATTTGGAGGCAATGCTACTATATAATGAAATAAAACCTAAAAATTGTATTAATATATACTGCTTGGGCCAATCAACATTGAAAACCAAAATAGATGCATGAATACGTTTCTTCAATTATAATGAAGAATAAATAATAACTATAAAAAAGAAAGGAAGAGGTTACGGATATTGAGAAAATTGGGGTTGCTTGCTATGAAATTAAATGGAAAAAGATGCCCACCTCAACAATTTCTGTGCATTTCAGTTCATTTTACGTAATTAACAAACCTTGTTTGGCCAATATCACTTACGAATTACTACCATATCTGGAAGCGACAGAGCAATACAAATATATATTTTTTGATACCCTAGATAGATATTTCACGAGTTATGTAAGAAAGCAGAGAGGTAGAGAGTGCTATAAAGCAATGAAAATAACTAGGTTATCAGGAAATAATAAAGCATTATTGTTAGAGCAGTGAGAAAACAGTTGAGTTGTCTCATATAGATGCAGTTTTTTGATAATATACTTCGATGTTACAATTTTATCTTAATCTAACAATTTTTTTTTTTTTTTTTTTTTTTTTTTTTTTAATTGATATTTACAACTGTAATAACATTACATCAAGTAAATTGGCTGTATGAACAAAGGACATGAACAAAAAAATCACTTATGGAGAAACTATCCATTGATAGCACTCCAATGAAGTTTTATAGTAGAAGGTCTCGAGGCCATCTTCTTTTCAGACGCCTCGGAGGGTTATCAGGAATATTATAGGAAGCAAGTCGAGAGACTAGCGGATTCAAGTGTGTATGGAGCTTTTCATGGAAGGATAGGTATCTAGTTTGGGCCAAATCAGCAACATATGGGATATTAAGATCATGATGGATGAGTTTGTTTGTGACATAATAAGGAGCATTGAGGATTTTACGAAGGATTTTGGATTGTAAGGATTGGATGCGAGATGAATTGGATGGTTTAGTAGAGCCTTAAAGCTCAACTCCGTATGTCCAAATAGGTCTGATAACTGTCATGTAAATGAGTCTTTTGTAATTAATTGGTAGCTTTGAACGTTTGTCCAGTAAATGTTGAAGTAGGCGAAATCGTCGAGCAGTTTCTTGTCTTTTCAGTCTTGTATGAGGATTCCAAGTGAGACGTTTGTCCAGATGGAGTCCTAGGTAACGTATCTGTTCGACAGGGATCAGTGGAATGTTATTAAAGGATACAGTAGGGCAGGAATTCGTAGGTTTACGACGAAGAGTGAAGGTAATTTGGTGGGATTTGTTAGGATTTATTTTAATTCTCCAATTTTGACACCATTCTTGAAGGTTTGAGATATGGGATTGAAGATATTGGGATGCAACAAATGGATCGTTATTTACTGATAACACACATGTGTCATCAGCGTACGTAGTGAGGACAGTGCTTGGATGGGTTGGGATGTCAGCTGTATATATTGTGAATAGGATGGGACCCAGGATACTACCTTGAGGAACACCAGCTAACTGGGTAAAGAGGCAAGAGTAGGAAAAATTATGGTTTACTTTAAAGGTTCTATTACTGAGGTAGGAACTGATAATAAGGAAGTAAGTAGAAGGTAAGAATTTACGGAGTTTGTACAACAGTCCCGGATACCAGACTCGATCAAAAGCCTGCTCTACATAGAGAAAAGCTCCCGTGCAGTACATTCCGCGCTCTAATGCGGATGAGACAACGTCCACCACTCGATGGCATTGCTGGATTGTGGAGTGCGATGTTCTGAAACCAAATTGGTGATCTGGGATTATTTGGTTGGATTCTATTATAGGATGTAGACGTTTCAGAATGAGTTTTTCAAGCATTTTACCCATTATGGGCAGGAGAGATATAGGACGGTAAGAAGATGGAAGTTCTGGTGGTTTTTTAGGTTTTGGTATCATCTTAACTATGGATAATTTCCAGGAATCAGGAAAGTATGTGGTACGCAATACGGCATTGTATATATATGTAAGGAGTAGGATCGCTTTCCGAGGAAGGCGTTTTAGAATATAGGATGTGATTAGGTCGTACCCAGGGGCTTTGTTGGCGGGTAATCTGTGAATAATGTTTGATATTTCTGAAGGATGGAATGCTTTAGGAGGAGGAGACAACTGAAGAGGAATACTTAACTCTGCTTCAATGCATTCAGACTGGGTAGGATTAAGGATATCTGGGTGAGGGTTAAATGTGTTGAATAGGTGCTGGCCGAAAATTTGTGATTTTTCTTCATCAGATCTTGACCAGGTTTGGGATTCGGTTAAAAGTGGATGGTTGAAATTTTTATATTTTAGGAGTTTTCTAGTGGTATTCCATAAGGATTTGTCAGTAGTACTGAGATTTTCTGTACGGTAACACAAATTTTGAATTTTGAATGTTCTGATCTCTGATTTTAATTTGTTTGTCAGTTTGGTATAATGACTCTTGTCCGATGGATATCTGGTGCGGTGCCACTTCGCTCTTGCCCGTCGTTTTTCTTTTAATAACTCGAGAATATGAAGTGGCCAGTTATTCTGTTGATAATGGTTTTTCCTTGGTAAGGAGCTATCAATTATATTGGTTTGTATTGATTCTGTAAGTTTGTCTATTGCAGAATTGATGTCTCCTTTTGTTTTAAGCGGAATTTTGAGGTTTAAATTATTTTCCAGATTAGATCGAAATTTATTCCAGTCTACTCGTCCGGTAATCAGTCTGGGATGAGAGGGCTTAGGAATGGGAACTGAATGTACTTGAAGTAGAACTGGACTGTGATCAGAGGAAAGGTCATCCAGGGATTTTATATTTGATTGCAGGAAATCTGTGAGAAAACAAATATGTCAAGAATATCTGGACGTTTTTGAGCGATGTAGACCAACTAACAAATTTAAAATATAGTAAAGAAAATACCATAAACTTGAAAAAATACATATTTTGAAGTATATTTGGAGTCCAAATGGTTTTTTTCATTGTCTGCATGTGGGTTTGTATATAAAACTAAAAATAGTATAGTAGTGTAATATTTATATATGTGTATAAACCTTAAATAGGTGTAAAACAGGCGGTTGATCGACACATCTGACAAATCATCTCCCAGCACAACCTCTGGCTTTGAAACAGAGAAGTATCAACTATGTACTGAACCTAAGATCCTTGGTGGGGTGTAATGTTATAGATAAAAGTATTAAGTTAGATCTTAGGGAATATTAGAAACGATTTGAAATATTACGACGTAGATTTGATGGTCATATCTTTGGCTATGTAAATATTTGGTCCGAATTTCTGTCTCAGATGACTGCCAAGCAGCTGTAGGAGCATTAAAATCCTCAAATAATTGAAGAAAAAAGAACTAACGATAGAGTTGAAAAGAGCGTGGAACTGAGTTGGCATTTCTGTGCATACCGGGACATTGTGGTCTCTTCGGTAACGACATGGTAGACCAACATACCAAGGAGGGTACCTAAAAACCCCAACCGAATTTCCTTCTCCACTATTTCGCTAAATGCTCAAGAAACTTTAGCATTCCATCGGTCCAAGAAATCTGCAATTAAAGTATCAACAATTTAGTGAATAAAAATAATCAAACAAAATAAAAGCTCAACCTAAACACAGATTTCTTCTTTTCGGAGGTTTTCAAGCGCTAACTATATATTTTTATTTTTACTGTATATCTACTATACTAAACCCAAATTCAACTAAATTATATTCGTAATAACTGAGAGCAGTAATTCTTAAATTCGAATGATTTCAAAACATTCCATACTTTTTGCCTTATCTTTGCTATTTGGGCAAATGAAATATTTAATTGGTTGCTATTTAGAAACGAATGCTGTCCTGCAATGACATTTGATTACACTAGTAATCTATACAAAAATCAGGTCAGCAGTCACAAATAAATGACCAAGACGGCGAACAAGACAAATTTTTAAAATAACTTTTTGTTTTCTACATAGTTCAAAACGCAGAACTAACACGCTCAAAAGAACATACAATATGAGATAAAACGCAATTTTTTAGCGACTACAAAGGATTAAAAACATTATATATTATGAGTAAAGGAAAATTTTATGCACCCATAAATTATATTTTTATTACTTATAATAGCCCTAGGGTTATACTATTGTGATTATAAGTACTAGAAAGTAGAATTTTAATAACAAAAAACATGTAGTTACCTATCTCCGTCAATCGCCATCCCGTTCAGTTATCATCAACTATCAACTATTCGACTATCAGCAGATGAAATAGATTGAGACGCAGTGATGGGAGTTATGATGCGCGCTGTACAATCTGATGATGCACTCTTTGATATATCCCAGCAAATTGAGGTCAATTTGATGACCGTTTCAATCAGTTGGAACGACTGCTGACCAATTATCTTCTTTTTTTATGATTAGTTCTTTTCCATCTTTTAAATAGCTTGGCTGCATTGATTCATGTTAAATTGTTTAACGTACACGTGAAAATGGACGTCTCTTTGTTGGTTTTATAGGTAAATCCCGCTTTAGCTACCATGTACCATCCCATGGAGTGTCCTAGGTTCAGTACAAGGTAGAAACTGTACTGTTTCCACTAAAATAGTTCCGCAGGGAGGGGACGTCCAAAACCAAGCTCAACCCAACCAAGCTTCCCAATTAAGAGTACCTCCATTATAGATGTTGGGCTAGCCACGGGATACTCTATACATCCCGTAGAGTCCATTAAATAATTTATTTAATTATTTAAATAATGAAATAATGTATCTGACAGCTGGATTTGAATCCGCGACCTTCAGCAAAGCAACTAAGAAAACCTAGCACATACTATGCTACCCCGCTCCCAACAATATTAATAATAATTAATATAGAAACAGTGAGAAATGTAATTCAATCGATCAAATATATGTGTCGGTGATAATATCCTGGGAAAGATTTATGTCGTGCCATTTGACCCGTGGTATATTGCCAATATTGTCGCATTTCACACTTCAATGACAGTTACCATAACAGGGCAATATTGCAAGCTTATAGTTTCTTTAAAACAGATTCTTTATATTGCAATTTGAATTACTATAGATTAAAAAACCTCTACAAATCATGATTGCATAATTAATTATTTACAGGCATAATCAAACTCCACATAAAGAAATAAAAATATATTTATATTTAATATATATTTATAGCTATATAAAAATATATCCCTTACTTCTATTACTTATCATCATTGTGTCTTATTGACATTTTCATTTTTCTTACACTATGTCTATTTATTTTATTGCCTATGTATTTTTATTACTTGATTTATTACTTACTTTGTTTATTACATACTGGATTTTTTATAATTTTTTCTGTATTTTTTATAATTTTACAATTATTTATTTCTTACTGTATTTCTTATCATTTTTAATTTTTAATGTTAATTTACTACTGATACCTGTAAAGATACCTAATTCCCACTACCTGATACCTAAGATACCTGATATTTAATATAACATTTGCCCATTTTAATATTCAAATTTTATCTTTTACCTTTATCACCTTATTCTTTCATTTTCAACATTTTCGGTTTTATTTTCATTTTCAACTTTCGGTTTTATATTTATTTTATTCTTTATTATGTATTTTACTACCTTCCTGGCACTTGGTTGTTAATACTATACACTCATTATATTTACCATGCTGTGCAATTTTTATCATTTTTTAATTTTCAATTGTCTGTATTCACCATACTTTTATTATTTATTTTCACCATGCTTAAAAACTTTTTGTATAACTTTTTAATTCTCAATTGTCTGTATTTTGCATATAGCACTGAAGAAGATCTACAAAGTAGGTCGAAACGTTGGCTACTTAATAAACATTTCTCCGATTCAAAGAGAAATTCATTGACCTCTACCCAGACCACTTTCTTCCACAAAAATATATTTCGTATCTTATTTTTTTATTGATAGTTAAAATTATTCCAAAATATTTTATATTCTAATCGGCAATCATTTCTATCCAAAACTGGTTATGGAAATGTCGAGTACCAAGGGTCATTGTGGAGTGACTATTGGCTTAAGTATCATATAAAAAGCATACATACATTTAGCTGAAAATTCCTTCAGGAGTCAGTGAAGAAAGTTTGTACATCATCGTCTTTTTATTACGATTAATAGAGTAGAGTTTGCTGAATACCTGAGAGATCTGTGAGACCTGCGAGATCTATCTAAATACATATTTCTAGAAAGGTCTATTTTTCGACTTACAAGCGTATCATAATATAATTATAGTTATAGGACTGTATACTATCTCGAAAATATAATATTTAAAACATTTTTCGGCTTCAATCTAAGACGAATGCAAATAACATCACGCCTTAACTAAACTTTCGTTATATCATACCTTCAGAGACCAAGTTCTTGTATCAAGTTCCTTTCGAAAGAACCAAAGCGCATTATTAAAAAGCATTTATTTTTAATAACGCTTCGATATTTCGGAGGTTTCTCTCACTTTCGTCACAACTGCTTCACGCCTCTCACTTTCCCCTGTACTGATCACGCGATCAACGGAGCATAAGACACGTGGATGGTTTTCATAGAAACATGTTGGCTGAGCATAAGGAGGGTAAATTTTAAATGACGCCGGCTTACAATCGATGAATGGTAAAATTATCGCCTTCCATCAATCACACCATTATTTTTAAAATTATTTTTATGACTAATAGATCAAAGATGGACACTTAAAGAATGATGGATTGTTTAGTAAAATTTATAAAGAATTTATATAAAGTCAGGGAATTTGGTAAATACCTCTAGACAGATAAAACGCAATAAGATACTAAAATTAAAACAAGCCAGGGTAGTATTGTAATCTCTTTTGCGAATGAAATAATATACTTAATAACATACAAAGTTCTACTTCAGAGGATGCAAATAATAACAGAGGTGGGCCATCATAATTACCCCAAAATGACTATAGTGGGTCTAAATCAAATTCGCATATAATTTTATAGGTTATGATGTATTTCCTATGTGGCCCTCAATAAAATGGGTTGGCCACCCCTACTCTAGTTATTTAAATGATAAGGATGGATATAAAAACAAATGTTTGAAAACAGAAACAAAAGCATACCTCCGCATTTATGAGCCTCTATTATTTCTTAAATTATGAACAGCATAGTTACCTGAAAAAGATATAATTATTAAAATTAGAGCATATAATTTAAGTGATAAGATTAAAATAGATAAAAAATTAATCTAATGTAAAAAACCTAAGCTATATGTGCACCACGAATGTTACTGCAATATTTTGTTTATGATTTGCAAGATAATACAAAAATAACTTAATAAATTATTTTATTTATCAATTTTAGTCGTCTCATCAGCGAAACAATAAGAATAAGAAGGCTTATCGAACCCGAGGGCTCGAAACCGAAACCACCACAACTGTTAACTTTCATAGACGGATTATCTCCAAAACCTAAACCCGTATGATCACTCCTAAAATTTAGAAATTCGTTCGTTTACAACCCTAACAACTTTACAAGCCCATCTTAACCTTGGAGATCATCAATGAAAAAAAAATGGACGATTTCCTTTTCTGGATATCAAATGTATGTAATCATTTATGAGAAAGTGCAATTTTATTCATGCGATACCATCAGACAAAAGAGTCAAATGCCAGCGCAAGGGAATGGGATTGTCACAACTCAATAGGAACCTGCTTTTAAATCAGTTATTTCTATTTGGATATTTCAACAAAAATTTTGGACACTGTAAGAAACGAAAGAAATAACGTGAACACTGGAACTACCGCTACAGAAATGGCACATTTGAACATATCTGCAGCTCCGGTGAATAAGTGGTTACATCGAATTTAGCCCAGGGAAGGTTGACTGTATTGAGGGAAGTGGAATCCTGTGATTCTCGTAGTTTTTGGCTTGAAATTTAGTTGTAATATAAGGAATTTATAACCTTCTCACACCAATGCCTGACTTTATTCACTACTAAAATGTAACGTCTCCGGTTACCTAAGTACAAGACCCTCATTTTGGTGAATATTCGATTCACCTATTCACCAGTGCTGTAGATGTAATATGTATAATTATATTATTCTTATATACTTAGCATAATAATTAAGTATTAAGATAAATTGTTTACTACATTTTTTCTTAATATTAGTGACTAAAATTGGGTATAGTTATTCCGATGAAGCGCTAAAAAATGTCCTATAAGATAATTCAAAGATGGGGGGAGGGAGGGATACTACAAATATTGAACATCTCATTTGGAAGATCAAGTTTTCGATCAAAGGTTGTCGGAATACTTGATCCTTCTGACTAATCCGAACCACTTCAAAGAACCAGACTAACGAACCTCTCAAAGAACAATTTCTAGCCGAGGCAAAAACAATATTTACCCAAAGGTCCTGCCTGTCTGTTCAACCGACTGTGTGATTTATTGAAGTATCTGTCGGGGGAGTGTTTGTCTCCTCGTCGCTTGCTTCGTTCTCCCTCTCTCACTCACTCTCTTTCTATCTCTCTCACTCTCTCTCTCTCTCTCTCTCTCTCTCTCTCTCTCTCTCTCTCTCTCTCTCTCTCTCTCTCTCTATCCCACAGACAACCACTTACCCTCTCCCCCTCTCTTTCACTACCAGCCAGGTATAGGCCCTTTCATTATTTTTTTTCTTGCCCTTTTGGGTGTGTCCTGGCAACAGAAGGCTGGGGTATCTCCGCCGTAAAACTCGGGTAGGAAATCATAAAAATGTCTAACCTTACACAACTGTTTACTTCAAGAGCGGTTTTAATGGCTGTCTTACTGTTAGTACGCGGAAACGGAAGAAAACAAATATTAAGGTTTTTGTTAGAGAAGAATTGGTCGACTGTATCTTCTAATATCAGGAAGAAATAGTTGGGGGTGCAGTCAATAAAAACATCTAAATAAGTGTAACTTATTTAGATGTTTTTATTGACTTCACCCCCAACTATTTCTTCCTTCTATAAAGGTTTTTGACTGTCCATAGTTTTAAGATGGTGGAATGTTTTTGCTAAAATGCTTTTGAAATTAAAATTTAGTAGAAATTTTTATTTATAGGATTTATTACTGTTGGTAATGTATGTACTACATAAACCACAACTTTAATAAATATGTTATACACACCTGTCATATTATATACATCCCAATATCCGAAAAGCCTCTTCTGAACCATCATTTAAAACCCACCTATTCCAATTCCTGAGTTGGTTAAAAATATTAGGCACATATATTTTATCAAGCTTGTTTTTTTGTTTTTTTTGCTGCGAGGACTCTCATTTTTAATGTGTTTCTTTTTCTTATTCTTTAAGTATTTGTCGAGCTTTATAAGATTTGATGCTTACAACTCAATTGTTAGAAATATCGAATATTTTCTATGTTTTTTTAAATTTCTCATCAAGATATCAAATTTAAAAAAATCCTAAAGGTCACATGTGGTCTAGTGGTTAGCGTAACAAACTACTAAACCCATGATCGCGGGTTCGTAGCCCGGCAAGTGGCCCTAGGATTTTTTTAAGGGAGTAAAAAATCCTTAGTTACGCCGTCCTTCGGAAGGGACGTTAAACGGGGGTCCCGAGCCTGTACGATGTCAGGTACTCGTTAAAAATCCCTATCCTAATTAAACCTGGATAGGCCAAATTTAGAGCTCCCACTGTAGCATCGTCCGATTAGCCATAGCAGCATAAAGTGACGTTAAATGAACAAACAAACAAAAAAATCCTATTTGATTTTACATGTTGACTTATTTCTTTTCCCTTTCTTTACAAGTTTCTGTATAATGTATTTTTTTCTCTCTATTTGTTCTTTTCACTAGTAACCACACTTTAATATTTAAAAAAAAATTAGTATTGTAATTTTTCATTGCAATAGAACTTTGTTATTTTTAAGGAGTTTTCAATTCTATTTCTATGATAGAACGCCAACTGATAAATTTCCAATGAATTAGAACTATTTTTGCTTCCAGTACCATAACTATATTTAAATTAAGTCCATGCCCCAAGTTAGAAGAACTCTTTTAGATGAAGCCTACCTCAATCGGCAGACCTGTCGTTCGGAAGGGAGGTTAAACTGGGTCCCGGGCCAGGTATTCGTTTATCCAAGATCCCTATTCGAATCATACCTGACTAGGTAAAATTTAGGATTCCCGATTAGCCACCGTCCGATCAGCCATTGTTGCATAAAGTGTCGTTAAATGAATAAAGAACAACCTCAATCGGAAGTTTTCCTTGAATTCAAGAAGTAATTATTTTAATAAACCAATGATTATGCGGACCAGATTATGGTATCCTATTATAACTCATTGGGCGTAGGAATAAAGCGTTTTTTATGAACTCTTTATACTGCAACGAATCATGCGTATACCACAAACAAATGTACATTTTACAATTTTATCGAAAGAATCCTTAACACTAGAACTACGAAAGTTTAGCATGTACCTATTTCTGCCAACTGGCCAAAATGACCGATTTGTTTGTTTAAGTAAACAAAATAGTAGAATTCAAGAAATAAAACTATAAATTCATAAGATAATTTAATTTTAAAGAAAATAAAATATATTTCATTCAAATATTGCAATTACATAACATAAAGAGTAGTATCAACATAGCATAAAGAGTAGTGCGTGTTACAACTTGCAACTATACACGGCAAGCAAGAATACTAAATCGAAATTATATATATAACATATACACAAATTTACACATAATAAATTTAAAACGTAGAATTGTTGAATTCCTAATATAGATGTATAAAAATTCCGGGAATACAAAACATGTATTCATGATATTTTCAAGACCAGTCAAAATGACCGGTTTGTATATTTAGGTATAACACATAGATATCTCTGAAAATTAGAAGCGTAAGAACGAAATAATATATAATATATTATATGTAGTATAATTTGTATACACAAATTTAATAAAAATCATGACATTATCGTAAAATATTAAATAAGACTTGAAGAGGAAATGCTATAAATAAATGATGCAATCGGTCATTTTGACCGGTTCGTAGTTCTAGTGTTAAGAAAGGAATCCTAGTTTTTGTTAAGGTACTATATCCTACAGTGGAAGAAAAGACCCCCTTCTTAGTATGTCCTGGACCACACTCTCATCCGGATTATCTGCCTGAGGCCTTCAGGATCTTACAAATTGGCTCTTGCAGAAAACTTCCACAGTAGGATTAGGATAGATCCACGTCCTTTAATTAAGTTGGGTTTTGTTTTTTCTGATCAATTTCGAGTCTGACTAACAATTGGAACATGGGTGTGAATTCATGTTATCAGTAATATTAATACCAAAGCTCAGTTTTTCCAGTCAATAGATTATTATTTAAATTCTATGTATGGAACACTAATTAAAATAACCCGGTAATTAAAATGGTCGACCGTAGATATAACAAGTAATGTAGAAAATGGCTGAGGACGGGGGTGCCATAAAAAAAAACTAATAACACTATTATCAAAACCTATTTATTTTGTCCCGACGTTTCAGTTGAACATGATTAGGGCTGAGAAAAAGATATGTTAACAACAAGTGCGTGTGAAGTTAATTTTTTTTTCTTAGATCTGATGATGGAAACAAAATCGTGTGGTTTGTGTATTCATTCATTTTTATTTTATTTATTTATTGATATTTACAACTGTATTACAATAATACAACAAGGAAATAGGCTAAGCGACATGAGATAATGACAAGTAGAGAAACTACCCACTGGTAGTACTCAAATCACAAGTTCAACTAAGAAGGTCTCGTGGCCATCTTCTTTTCAGACGCTCCGGAGTTTTGAGTGGGAATGAAGAAGGGACTACTCCGTAAGTCCAAATAGGTCGTATGTTGGTCATGTAGATGAGTCTTTTGTAATTAATTGGGAGCTTAGAGCGTTTGTCTAGTAAGTGCTGAAGTAGCCTGAAACGTCGAGCGGTTTCTTGTCTTTTCAGTTTTGTATGAGGATTCCAGGTTAATCGTTTGTCGAGATGCAACGCTAAGTATCGGGTCTGTTCTACAGCACCAGTGGGATCGTGGGTGTGTTGCTGCCACGATGACATTGCTGTACAGTGGAGTGGGATGCTCGGAATCCAAACTGGTGATCTGATATTATGTGATTTGCATCAAGGAGGGGGTACAATCGTTTGAGGACGAGTTTTTCTAGAATTTTACCCACGCAAGATAAAAGAGAGATAGGACGGTAAGAGGATGGGTAATGGTGTTTTTTTTTAGGTTTGGGTATCTTTCTTAAAATGGATAATTTCCAGAGGTCAGGAAAATATGTGGAGTGGAGTACAGCATTATATATATAGATAGGATAGTAACGGCTTTTCTAGGAAGGTGTTTTAAGATATTAATTGTGATGATGTTGTTCCCAGAAGCTTTGCGGGAAGATAATCTGTGTATAGTTTATTCATTTAAGATCAATTTATGCTGTTATGGCGAATCGGACGATGCCACAAAGAAAGTTATAAATTATGCCTATCCTGGTAAATTTAAAATAGGGATCTTAAGGTAAAATAGGTGAGTACCTGACCTCGCACATGCTTAGGACCTCCCGTTTACGTCTTGTCCAAAAGACGGCATTGCCAAGGATATTTCACTCCCTTTAAAAAATCAACTGCCGTGCTGCTAACATGTGACAGTGAGCTTAGAAGGTCGTAATGCTAACCGCAACACCATAGATCACTCCTAACAGACTATATTATCCTAATAACTATAGCATACAAAATTACATAGGTATTAAAGATGAGCGGGCAGAGGTAATTATGGCGAGGTTGTCGATCGAGTTGAGTCACGTGTTTTAACTGTTTATTCATCTCATTTTTAACACTTTAACTACCACATTGATGAATATTTGTCACGAATTGATTCCACCTTGTCAAGTCATATGTATCATGTGTATACATCATAGAATTACATAGCGAGGCCATATGTATCCGTCTGATCCAACGGAGAGGTTGACTTTGGAGTAGTAGTATGAACTTGATACAAGGTTTTGTATTGTTTTGAGTGAAGAATGACTTTGAAGGCCTCCTTTTGCTTTTTTTTTACCTAAATGTTTATTTAGGTAAAAAACATTCAATGACTGAATTTTAATAACAAACAAAACAAATTATAGTCATGAACCGCGGGAACATATAGATGAAATGCGTCTGGCCTGAGAGAACATACCACTGAATCACACTATGGCAGTTAAGTGTTAATGTTTTCCAAAAATAAAGGTTGCCGTGAGCTTTAGTATGGAAAAGGGAATGTAGTTATGGAAAATGTGTATACTTCGGTAATAATTTCACCTAGAAATGAATGTTTCAACTAACATACATCATCTATACTTCGAAAAGTTAGTTGAAACTTTCATTTCTTGATGAAATGATTACTGAAACCTACTTATTACGCTAAATAACATTCTCTTTTCTTTACCAAAGCTCACGATATCCTGTATTTTTGGAAATCATTAAAAATGAAGCGAATGAACAGTTAAAACAAGAAGAGACAACCTGCGGAACAGATACCCGGGCAGTTGTTAAGCAACCTATTTCATACTTATAGTTATGTTAAGATATAAAATATTGAAAACATAGACATCCGTTTAAATAAATCAAATGTGAACGCTATTAAATACAAGATATTTAATCTGGAAGTTCATGTTCACTAAATTCATTATTTGAATAGAATATAAAATATACAGATAGTCCAGATATTCCAGTTTGTGAGGATTTCCTAAAGATAGATCTTTGTTTTTCTGAATGAGGTAAAATAAGTCAATAATCCCTGTTTGAATACTTACCTATTCAACTTTAAATCTATCTATCAATACAGTTCTCAATAGTATGAATTTAGCCATTTATCCCTGTTTAAATATTAATGAATTGTATTTTTTTTTTAATAAACTTGAATCTTAATGTTAAATTCTTATTCTCTTGTTTCGGATAAAAATAAACTGAGAGATGTCGGCTTTCGTGTTTAATGTAACCATATACCTTTTCCAGTTAGAGGAGTGCTTTGGATAAACAGGTTTTTTGTCCGAGCTGGAGGAGGCAACGTACACTCCAGAGTGAAACGTCTCAAGTTACGACTGGAAGATGAAAGGATATCATGTGTGGTGAGGAAGAATTCCAATCCCTCCTTATCTACCGCCTACATCTCGGAAATCTTACGTGGTCAGGTAGGCGGAAAGTATAAGGAAAAAGGATTTAAACGTTCCATAACTGTGGCCAAGATTTTGATCAAAATTATACTAACGACTTGCTAATTTTTGTTGCATTACATTATACGTCATTAAAAGTCAATTTCGTGTGGTCGAAGATTAGGAAAAAAAAAATTAAAATAACTCGATTCAAAGCTGTCAATATTTTCATTCAGCGATGGTAATAAATGCTTAATTAGATATTTAAAATCTGAAAAACGACTTCTTAAAATAAAAATGGAACAAATATTTGTAAGATATAAGTGCTGAAAAGATAAAGATTTTTTTTTTTTACAATCTGTCACTTGTGGGCAATAAGTAATAGTGTTAAGTAGCTATACAATCATTCCATTAAAAAAAAATGTAATAAAAATATATAAATAAATTTTAAAAAGTATCTGTTAATAGAGATTACTAAGTTAGATGATAGAACAGCCATTTCTAGGTTATATTACTTTGAAGAAAGACTTTTTCAATACTAGGACTTGTGAATTTTCTTTTACTAATAAAATACATTTATTACTTGCTAATTCGTAAAAAATCCTGCAATCCATCGATTTTTGACATTTTCTCTTTATTTATAATTCAGGGAATACTTTAAGTTATGGAACCCCCAGAATGTGATATGAAACCACAACTGTCATATCGTAAACTCATATCAATAAAAAATATCTAGTATACTTATAAAAATAGAATAAAAAAATATACCAATAAATGTTCAATGATATCAATGATATAATATTCAATGATTATCCTCAGTGCTCCTTATTTTGTTAAGAATAAAGTCATCCATAATGACCTTAATGTCCCATTCGTTGCTGATATGGCCCGAACCCGCTATCTATCCTTTCATAACAAACTTCATTCACTCTCAAACCCTCTAGTTTCAAACCTAGCTTCCCCTTCAATTCCCGATAATCCTCCGAGGAGTCTGAAAAGAAGATGGCCACGTGACCTTCTTAGTTGAACTTGTGATTTGAGTTCTACCAGTAGGTAGTTTCTCTACTTGTCATTAGCTCATATCATTATGTATCACTTAGTCTATTTACTTGTTGTATTATTGTAATACAGTTTTAAATATCAATAAACAAATTTAAAAAAATAAAAATATTCAATGATTGAACGAACAGACAAAGAATAAAGAAGAAAATCAGGGCAATAAGTAATAGTGCTAAGTAGCTATACAATCATTCCATTAAAAAAAAAAATGTAATAAAAATATATAAATGCGGTAATAAAAACAAAATAAATGAGAAAATGATAATAAAAATAAAATAATTGCTCACATTCCTACCTTAATTACCATCAAATCATAAATACAATTACCATAATTATGCCTAAATTTTACAATTTGTCTGGGGTCCCCGAACTATGCTTCTGCTCAGGAATGAGGGCAAAGCAGGAGTCCGGGAGGCCTCTGCCCCCTTTCCCAGACGCGTCACTGGCATAAAACGCCAATATAGATCTTAAATCTAATAAGATATAGCATATCTAAACAAATATAATATAATAAGATAGATATAGATAACTAACTATAAATATAAATAAATAATCAAAGCAAGTGAACTATAAATCTAAACATTATTACTCGGTGGTACATCATTTAAATTGCTTAGAAATTATGCATAAATGGAGAAAAAAATCTAAAAAAAAACTTCTGGTTTATATCAAAAATAAAAACAATACTTTCCTTTTGTCGTCAAAAGGCTGAAATATGGTTCAGTGCAATCGTCTTTCTAGAATAAAACAGCTAATGTTAATAAGAGCTCATCACAGCAAGATGTAGTAGTTGCATTTGGGTCTTGATTGTGGTGGAATGTATTTCCTGGTTCGTATCTTGCTGAATTTTGTGGTAGGAATGTTTATTTATTTCTTTTACAATTATTCTCTTTACGTCCTCCGTAATCCGATGCCAGAATAAGGGAAATATTGACAGGGATTTTTGTTAGTTCGAAGCTTTTTGATAGGAATTTTTCAATTCATGACTTAACAAGTATTTGATGTCTCTTTTGAGCTTTTACTTTTCTATATTCATATATTTATTACTTAAATTGTATTATATTAAGAAAACATTAACGTAATTATTGACCCTAACTTAATGATAATAATTACTTTGATTTAATCGCTATCCTATCTGTAGATCTTATCAGAATCATTTCCAAGATTAAGATTCCTTATCCGAAATAGCTTATGTTGGGTAGATTTATAATAATGTCCACATGAGTGTTGAAGAATCCAGTGACCCATCATATAAGGCGGCCTAACCCATAGATTTCTATTTCTACTCGACTGACAAAGGCTGGGGCAACCCAGCTGGCTACCTGCACCTTCCAGGTAATGTTAAGTTCCTTTAGAAAGGTCTTTCAATAGAAATGATTAACAGCTAAGGAATATCAATAACGGAAACTTGTTTTCTATCTCTAATGGATCCAACCGAATTCAAAACTAAAAATCTATTAATAATCAATAAAAAATAAAAAAAATGAATAAAAGCACTGATGTTTGTACTTCATTTCGTTTTCACTAACAGGTATCAATTATGCCCATGCATATACTTTCTTATTTTATAGATTAATATAAAAAAAAATACCACAATAACCCATGAAAGTAATTGGGCTCAGTGAAACCGTTTCCAAGCCAACAGGAGATGATCTGGTCGATATTACGCTCGACTACGAGGTTTCTCCCATAATAACCGGTATCCATTTAACAGAGGCTGGGTTAACCCGGTAAGATTTGCAGCACCAAAATGGTCGATCCACGGGCGTTAACATAAGTAATTAACAGCAATAGCTGGGTGTTAGAATTGGCTCAGGGACTAAGCGTTCTACACACTGTAATACCCCGCTCCATGATTAATATGCTTTTTAAGAAATAAGGCATAATTAATGTTGCTACAATAGTGAAACATTAAAATATAGTTTACGTAGTAATCTAATAAAATATTTGTTTCCTTTTAGTATATATTTATACCTATGTTGAAAAATAATAGTAAATATTATTACTATTAGTATCATAATTTACAGTTGTAATTTAACTACTTTCCAATAGTTTTTGTTATTAATCTTATTTTTATTCAATAATATTCTTTGGTATTCCATGTCGATATATAGAGAAGAAAATGGCCTGGGCGTACCCAATTAATGTTATCATTTTTATGTCATTATTATTATACCACAACCTAAGAACTGTACTGTCTAATGTCCTCCTTCAGTATTCAGGATAAGAATTGGAGTGATGAACTTCAGGAATTCCAGTATTCCGGATTTCACACTCATGGTTTTTCACATTATTTTTGCTACGGTGCGGTTGGAGTGAAATTATCATCAGTGATCCACTTAAAGATATTAGAAAATTTCAAAATTATTAGAAACGAGGCCTTAAGCATCTTAAAGAACACCGTCAAAAATAGATAAATAGTCAACGTTTTAGAAAATCAAACATCACCGGAATATAGAAAAACATACAAGAGTTCACATAGGCAGACGAAAGATAGCACATCTCATGTCAACTGTAATACAAGTTATCAAAACTAAATTTCTCCATTAAGTTTTAATAAACATCAGGTAACACGACACCTTTAATTATCTCATAGAGATAATGCGGCTTCAATCTTTATCTGGTTGAACAAGACCTGGTTTTGTCAAGTGGGACTATGACCTAATTTATTGTTTTGATTTTCTCTGATAATGTAAGAGTTTTTAATGGATAATTAGTCAATTATCATTATCATTTCTCTATAGAGGGTAGTTTGATTATAACGGAGAGTATAAGAAATTGGGGCAATTAATAGAATTTTATAATAAAATATAGAATTAGGTTAAAACACGTAAATACTTATAACTTTCAGATGATTTTCTTTTAAGAGGTGTGATTAGTAAATACGGCACTTTTGTGAGAGGGATTGTAGAAGTGTAAATTCGTTAGAAAACCATTCATAAAATATTAATAATGTATAATCAAGTATATATAAATATATATTTTTTAATGAATTACTAAGATTTCACATAACCACTACTTAAAAATATTCCCAGTGTTTCACCCTTTCTCGCAAAAGTACAATCGACATTTTTTTGTGGTATAGTTGTCGTACAATAATACTAAATTATTTTGGTTCGTCAAACGAAAAATAAATTTTAAAAAGTATCTGTTAATAGAGATTACTAAGTTAAATGATAGAAGAGCCATTTCTAGGTTGTATTACTTTCAAGAAAGACCTTTTCAATACTAGGACTTGTGAATTTTCTTTTACTAAAAAAATACATTTTTTAATTGCTAATTCGTAAAAAAACCTGCAATCCATCGATTTTTTATATTTTCTCTTTATTTATAATTCAGGGAATATTTTAAGTTATGGAACCCCCAGAATGTTATATGAAACCATAACTTTCATATCGTTAACTCATATCAATAAAAAATATCTATTATAACTATAAAAATGTTGTTGATTGTTATTTGACAAAACAACAAAGTTAAAATAGAGAGTGAATTCTAATATTTAATGATTATCCTCAATGCTCCTTTATTTGTTAAGAATAAAGCCATCCATAATGACCTTAATGTCCCATTTGTTGCTGATATGGCCCGAACCCGCTATCTATCCTTTCATAATAAACTTCATTCACACTCAAACCCTCTAGTTTCAAACCTAGCTTCCTCTTCAATTCCCGATAATCCTCCGAAGCGTCTGAAAAGAAGATGGCACGTGACCTTCTTAGTTGAACTTGTGATTTAAGTACTACTAGTGGGTAGTTTCTCTACTTGTCATTATCTCATGTCATTATGAATCACTTAGCCTATTTACTTGTTGTATCATTGTAATACAGTGAGTAAAATAAAACCTTTTTCCAGTCATATATTTTTTCTTTATTTAAAAACGTTTTAACATTAATATGTCATTCTCAATTTACATTTCTTATAAGTCCTTTAATGTTATTTAATTTAATAATATTCTCTAAAATTTTTTTTTTTATAAATTTGTACATTTTCAACCTAAAATAAAAGACAAATCAAACAAATACATAATTTTACAAACAAACATGTCCCAAAATACTGGATAAAAAACATAGATACCTTTTTAGTTGATTGTCAAATAATTTAAAATATTTCTCATAAAACTTAGAGTTACAATGTACTCCATGGCCATCATTAACAATTTTTGAAATTTGCACTATGGACTGTTATGATTATTATTATTAAAATAGTATTTTAATTTGTTTTCTTCTTTAATATATAGTTATCATGAATGCTCAATTAATATAAATTAGTTATTTTTGATCTATATTGATCTATTTTATATCTTTTATTTATTTTAAAAAGTTAATTGTATGAATATTAAGAAAATTGGAAAAAATGAAAACAATGTTATGAGGTTCCTGAGAAGGTTATGTTATCTGTGTTATCAAATAAGTGTAGACTTCTATATTTCTTTATTTCATTTTTAACTTTAAAATCACTGATGAGTACAATTTACTTATTTCGTTAGATTCCTTCCTATCATTTACCACTTTATCTATTTTGTCATTGATGTATAATGCTTCTAAAAATCTCCTTTTTATCTTATTTTTTTCTCTGTGTAAAATGTGTGGTTTTTCGAAATTAAATGTGTGTGATCTTTTTTTGCAATGGGCTGAATGCAGTGCTTGTCTTTGAATTTGGTTTCAGATTATTTTTGTGATGATAGAATCTATTTTTTAGATGTGTACTGGTATGTCCTATATATTGTTTATCAAAATTTTGGCAATCAATGTTATATACTACATTTATATTATCTAAGAGTGGTATTTCATCTTTTTTGCTGTTTATTATGTTTTTTATTGGGTTTATGGTTTTATGTGCCAATTTTATATCTGGGATATCATAATTTTTAAAGGTTGGTTCAATTTTTTCTGACAAGTTTTTGATATAGGTTACACTTCTATATTTTATTCCGTTTTGTTCAAAATCTTTTTTTGGTGATTTATTAATTATCTGAGTTGTGTTATTTTTGGTTTGGGGGTCTTTTTCATTATTTTCTTCTGTCTGAAAAAAATTTGTAATCTTAGTTTGAGATGGTTTGATTTTTGATGTTTTGTTATTTTTATGGTTAATTTTTTTACAATTATCAAATCTATTGATATTAGAGTTATTTTCTATATTCATTATGTTATTATCTATTTTATTCTTAATTAAATTATTTTGTTTATGCCACATTTCTTTTATAAGTTTTATTGGGAAAGGATTACTAAGAAGAATTTTGAAAATTTTATTTTTTGTTTCATTTAAATATTCATCGTCAGTTACTGTAATTGATATTTTTATTAAGTTTTGAGCTGTATTTCTTATTTGATGTTTAGGGTGGTTTGAGAAAAAATTGAGTAATTTGTTTGAGGTTATATCTTTTTTATACCATTTTGTTTTAATTCTATTATTTTTAGGGTTTCTTATGATGGTTACGTCTAAAAAGTTTAGAGAATGATTATTTTCTACTTCCTTTGTGAACTTGATATTTTTATTTTGTTCATTTAAGATTGAGTTAAATTTATTTAAAATATTTTCATTGGTAATATTTAATAAATCATCTATATATTTTGCAATGAATATAGAAGGGCTGTTCAATTTTAGTAGGCTATCTTTTATTATATGATTAAGGACTATTCCTGATAAGTTTACTGATGGTCTACCTCCCATAGGTAAACCTATCGTTTGCTTATAAAATTGGCCCTGATAAATGAAGTATCCATTTTCCGTACACAATTTAATTCCTTCTAAAAAAATTGTTTTACTTTTTAAATTCGTGTATGGTTCAATTTTTTCCCAATTTTCATTTAAAAGTTTAAGTGCTTCTTTTAAGTGGGATGTTAGGGAACATTGATACCACATCTAAACTTGCAATAATCTGATCTGCTTTTATATTGATGTTATTAAGTTTGTTTTTTATAATAATAATAATAATAATAATAATAAGCTTTATTTTTTTCCTCTTTCTTCTATGTACAATTTTTACTTGGTTTTCATATTTACAAGGTTTTTTAAAAAGAAAAAAAGGCCCTTCTTTGGGCATAAGCCTCTCCCAATTTACCCCAGCTATGCCTATTCCAATCAGAATGGTGCCATAATACTCCTATGAAGTTTTGTATGTCGTCCCGCCATCTCGTAGCTGGTCTCCCTCTTCTCCTAGTGCGGTGTATTGGATACCAATCCGTTGTTGCCTTAGCCCAATGTGTTGATGCCATTCTTGCAATTTGTCCAGCCCACTGCCATTTCCGTAGTTCTGTCTTCTTTATTTTCTCCCTTCTACTTTTCCTTAACATACTTCGCTCCATTGCACGCTGAGTGATTGCTAGGGATTTAGATATATTATTATTTAGGCTCCAAGTTTGGCATCCAGAAGTTAAAGAGGAAATGATGCAAGCATCAAAAACTTTTCTGTTGTGATGTATGGCCATGTTGCTTTTAAAAATATTTTTGTGTGACCAAAATTTGGACCATCCTATTTTAATCCTTCTATTCACCTCTTTCTTGGATTTATCTGCAAATGATTTGAGTTGCCCTAGGTAGATTGTTTCTTTAACCCATTGGAGTTTGCTGGAACCGAGAAATATTTCTTCTTCTTCGGCATTTGTCATCAAGACTGATTTGTTAAAATTTATCTCCAGCCCAGCCTCATTTCCTACTAGGACTAGCTCTTCTAGCATTTTCTTCAGTTCAGATGGTGAGTGTGAAATGAGAAGTACATCATCGGCGAATCTCAGATTTGACAGTTTGTTACCATTAATGTCTATCCCAAAATTCTCCCAGTGAAGGTTTCTGAAAACATCTTCCAAGACCGCGTTGAATAGATCAGGTGATAAAGGATCGCCCTGACGAATCCCTCTTTCTATTGGAAAATCCTCTCCATTTAAGTCCAGAACTACTCTCGCTTGGCTGTTGGTATACCAACATTGAAGAATATCCAAAATCTGTTTATTAATGCCTTGGCGTTTTAGACTGTTGATAAGAAATGAGTGCTTGACTGTATCAAAAGCTTTACTGAAGTCAATAAATGCAAAATATATTGAGATTTGGTATTCATTCGATTTCTCAATGATTTGGTTAACGGGATGGAGATTATCTATTGTAGAAAGGCCCTTTCGAAAGCCAGCTTGTTCTATTGGTTGGTTCTCGTCGAAGAATCTTTTTAAGCGGGTTTTGAGAGCTTTTGAGAAAATCTTGGCGAAGATAGGGATCAGACTTATGGGACGGTAATTATCTAATTTTGATGGGCTATGTTTCTTAAAAATCAAAACAATGTCTGATTTTAACCACTGGTCGGGTATTTCCCTAGTTTTCATAATTACATTGAACAGTTTGGTTAATATAGGAGCAATTAGTTCTGAAGCTGTGATAATTAATTCTGCAGTTATGATATCGCGCCCAGACATTTTGTCTCTTTTGAGCTCCTTTATTATTTTTGTTATTTCCTCCTCCAGAAAATCTTCAAACACCTCGTTATTATCTTCATTTCCGCTGGTTGGTCTAATTTTGTTTGGATACTTTTCAGAATATAACTGTTTATAGAATTTTGTAGCAGTATGGATTATTGCAGTTCTACTAGTTTGAATTTCTCCTTTTTCGTTATTAAGTTTTAAAAGCCAGTTTTTTCCGGGAGTTATCAACTTCCTACCTTTTTTAAGGGATGTATTTTTTTGAATCAAGTTTTCGACAATGGCCTGGTTATGTCTTTCGAGGTCAGAACGAAGTTTATATTTCACAAGTTTGCATATAAGATTGTATTCTATTTTTTCTTCTTTTGACTTATTTCTTTTCTGTTTGAGACTTTCTCGTTTATTGATTAATGTTATATCCAGGGTTTCTTCGGGAGGTTTAAAGCCAACGTTGGTTTTTGTCGTTTTAGAATTTAGTGCTGCAATTTTAATTGCCTTTTCGAGGTTACTATAAGGTGTCTGAATGTTTTCAGAAAAATTTAGTTCTTCGGAAGTTAATAATTTTGATAGTTCTGCAATGAATACTTCTTCGGCAACATTTCTTGGTATTTCGTTCGTTTTTTTCTTGGTGAAGGGACGCCTGGGTAGATAAATAGTGGCTTTTAGGATTCTGTGGTCAGACTGGAATGAAATAAGTCAATGGGATGCTTCGATGTTTTTAAAAATAGTATGGTTCGGAGATAGGAAGTAGTCTATTTCATTACGATACAATCCATTTGGAGACAACCAGGTCCATTTCTTTCCCTTTCGCTTCTTAAAAAAGGTATTAACGATTTTTAATTGTTTTTCTATACTGAAATTTACCAGTCTTTCTCCTCGTTTATTCCTCGATTTCGGGTACCCATATGGACCAACGCAGTTCTCTTCTGGACAGGCTTTTCTTCCTACTTGACTGTTGAAATCCCCCATAATAATCAGATAATTCTGGTGATTGGATTTTATAGTTGAGATTGTTTCATTCAGGAGTTGATAGAAATCTTCCACTTCTTCTTCCGAAGATGCACTCGTTGGCGCATATACTTGTATTAAAACTAGTTTCTTATCGTCCATCTTCATTTTTAATACAGCAATTCTATCGGAGACGCCTTTTATTTCCGTGATATTATCTTTAACATCTTTTCGAATCATGAATCCCACTCCTCGATGTTCACTGACCTGACCATATTGAAAAAATAAATTAACACTTTTCCTTAGTTGTATATTTTCTCCCTTTCTAGTTACTTCAGATAATCCAAGGATTGTTATATCTGAGTTAAACATCGCGTTTTCCAGTTCTTCTATTCTCCAGTCGGCTAATAGACTTCTGACATTAAGTGTGGCTATTTCTAATTTTTGGAATTTTTTAGAATGTTGTTTTGGGAGGTTAGGGTCATATTCCCCCTTGCTGACCAAACATTCTGGGGGATGTTTTTTAACTCTATTGAATTAATTATGATGTTATTATTCATCATTATTATTATTATAATTATTCAAAGATTTATTTAGGTATTTAGCTAGGTTGTCTGTTGGGTTATTGGTGCCATCTACTATTGGTCTCAACGGATAATTTTCTTTGTGCATTTTTATTAGGCCATGTATTCTGGGTATATTATAATAGTTGTTTGATAATTTATTTTTCATATTTTTTTCAATAAAATTATATTTGATTAGTTTATCTAGATATTTATTAACTTTATTATTAAGTCCTTTCATTGGGTCATTTCTTATGCTTTTATAATTTTCTTTATTATTTAATATATCTAACATCTTTTGTTGATAATCTATTTCCGTTAAAATTACTAATTGTTTTGTTTTATCTGATTTTATGATACATAAATCTTTATTTTTAAAAAAAAATAATTTTGTATATAAAATGTCATTATTAATTAAGTTATTAAATTGATTCATTGTATTATTTGGCCTATTTTTTTCTTTATTCAAATAATTTAGAATATTTTTACTAATTATGTTTCTTAAACCATTTTTATGGGTTTCTGGAGTGTCTAAATTTATAATTATTGCTTCAACCTCCGCTATCATTTGAAAAATATTGATTTTTTTATTATTAGGGTTATAATTAAAATTATCTCCTAAACTTAATAGATTGATGATATTATTTGGTACTTGTCTTGATGTTAGGTTCACTACTCTGTTATAAGTGTGTAGGTTATTGTAGTAATGAAATATATTGAATAATTTACTTGTATCACTATCATTATGTAACTCTAAGTTTTATGAGAAATATTCTAAATTATTTGACAATCAACTAAAAAGGTATCTATGCTTTTTATCCAGTATTTTTGGAACATGTTTGTTTATAAAATTATGTATTTGTTTGATTTGTCTTTTATTTTAGGTTGAAAATGTACAAATTTATAAAAAAAAAAATTTTAGAGAATATTTTTAAATTAAATAACATTAAAGGACTTATAAGAAATGTAAATTGAGAATGACATATTAATGTTGAAACGTTTTTAAATAAAGAAAAAATATATGACTGGAAATAGGTTTTATTTTACTCACTTGAATGATTAACTAAGAAAGATGTACTACAGTAACAAAAACAAGATAATTAAAATAAAAAATGTAATACAGTTTTAAATATCAATAAACAAATTAAAAAAAATATTCAATGATTTAACGAACAGACAAAGAATAAAGAAGAAAATCGGTCAAATGCTATTACTAATTATAATAAATCCTTAATTCATCATCATATTAGAATTGGAATCATATTACATGGAATGAAATATGAACTTCAGTGCGTTAAATGAACGAGAACTAAAAAAGTAATTAACATTAATTATAAAAAAAAGAAACAAATTATACATATTTACATAGTACTTACATATAAAATATCTGTAAATATTTCTTTATGCAAGGAGGAATAAAATGGTCCGGGTGGAGGTAAAAACCTTCTCTTAAATGGGGAAAACTGTTTATTGGAAACCCAACCCTTTTGATCCATATTGCGGACCTTCTTCAGGGTATAAAATAGACGTTATTATTTATTACTAATACACATTCTTACAAGTGGGTCAAAACGTTGGCTTTCTAAAAAACAGTTTCACCCATTTTATAAACATTTTTTGACTTCCACCCGGACTATTTTCTTTCTGATATATATAAGGCCAACTAATGTTATTGAAGATTAATTTGTAACCTCTTAAATATGTCTGTAATAAATTGTATTCATAATTGACTTGAGACGTTCTATTTATATTATTTAGCATTGCTTGAAAGGAAAGTATTTCATATAAATTTTATACGATAGTACAATAGTACCTTTGAATCACTATTAGATACAACATTCTGATTCAATCAACTGAAAAGCTGGTGATGTATCTCCTTGCTTCGTTTATACAATTATCAAGGCATGAAGTTCTCAATCAAATCTGTCAAGATCACTAGTTGTCGACATTTTTGACAGATATGAAAACCAAAATAAATCTTAAAAACAACAACAAAAAACCTTTAGAATGGAATTTAGTTAGCTTGGTCCTTGGCGTAACTATTTCCATAACAAAGATGCTAGGACTGACGCGCCTATCTTTCTCATTCTCAGGATGAAATATCGGCCCACGCACGTCTTGGTCCTCGGCGGTAAAAGATCACCTCAGGAAAGAATAACCTCCTTCAAACTCGATAACAGAAGACAGTCGGCCTACGGGAGTCTTTTTGATTTACCTACCGAAAAATGTGGAAGTTTCGAAAAATGTATTATTTCATCTAATTCTGAATTCAAAACAAGCTCCCTAACGAAGGTTAAGAGGCAAATAACATCCTTTTGAAGCGGTCGGAAATTTACGTGGGATGTACTGATAAAGATAGCATGTTATGAATTCATTTCTACATTTTTTTTAACAGAATAAGTTATGTTTTTATTTTTTTTTAAAACGTTTATTAAACTTAAAGTTAAAAAAAAAGGAGAATATTAATTACTAATGTAACATCAGATGGTGCTCAAGCAATGCGGGTGAGATAGAAAGGATCACAACGTGCGAGGAACTTAGGTAGTCCTGAGTTAAATAATTATTTACCGTAATAATTAATTGGGCTTTAGAGGGAGAGTTGGACATGGGTATTTAAATTTGACCATGTAGTTAGACTTTAAGAGCTATATATAAAACTGCTGATGGTTATTATTAACCATCAGAACCATTAGAACTTAACAAGCTATTTTTTTAATTGAACTTATAACCTGAACTACTAAAACCCATGAAGTGTCTTGGGAACAATACGAGGTAGAGATTGTACTGTTTCTTGGGTATAATTTGTCCTAGATCACGCTCAACCCCCCTATGTTACTTTCCCCCTAGTTTTGATACTTTATAGAGGCTGGGTGAGCCCCAGGAAGGCCCTAGATCCTATAGTATTCATCTCCGGCCGCTAGCAGATTAAATAATTGTCTGCCAGCAGCTGGAATATAACCCAGGACCTTGGGCACGGCAATCAGCACTCTACTACCACAGAGCCACTCGGCTCCCAGTGCGGTAGTACCACTTATATAAACTATCATAAAAAAATAGAAGTATATAAACAAATAAAGTAGGAGTAAAAACAGTCTGAGTCTATAATAGAAACTAATAACAAAAACATTGTATACAAATAGATAAAAATGAGTCAGAATACATATTAGCTAAATAAACAATCTGAATAAAAACTCCAAATTTTTTATAAGAATGTGAAACGAGGACGCTAATTTTGAAGAATGTACAACATCTAAACGTTGCATAGAATATTCGGTCCAAATAAAGATGAGTCCAATGGAGAATACAGGAGGTTATTAAATGCGAAATTGCAGAGCATATATCAGTTAATATAATTGAAATAATGGCATTGCGATGATATGGGCTTGTAAAGTTTTTGGGCATGGCAAAGAACAAATTTCTAAAATTTCAATAACCGCTGAGCTGACTAGTAAACGCCTGAAGGGTAGAACGTGGTATACTCGTTTATGGGAGGATTGTGTTAACGCACGGATTTAGTTATTGGTGGTGATCCATGGACGTTTGTAAACAGCTATTGATTGTAACAGCATTGAACCTTTGAATTTGCTAAGCCTATTTTTATAATTATAATTATTAAGTTTTATAATAATAACGCGTCATTGAGAAAGAATGTAACAGTTATAGCTGTTGACTGCTGTTCATCATTCAAGTCCTTAATGGTAAATTATATGTAAAAGACATAGATTGTAAAATTCGTAAACCCTCTTTAATTATTATTATTTTTAAACTACCTGAAATATTGCCTCATTTTTAATTAATCCAATTGTACTATTGATGCGTTGTTAATTATTCCATGACAGAGATGGTCATATTTACCATATTTTTACCTACACAGTTATACTACTACACTGTTACCTACATAGTTACCATAAAGTAATTATGTATCAATCGATATGACCTTCATAGACGTCTGATAACCACTCCCTCTTTTCTACACTCTCTGTAGGATGAACCCAGGAACTGGCTTTGGGAAATGGTATTACTTTTTATAATTTTTTCAATTTTTGTATTTATATTTTTTTCGAATAAGCCACAACTTTTCACCAACTCTCTGCTTCTTTCCTGCCTCCGTAGCTCCCTAATCTCTTCATCTCTTGCACTTTTTTCTTTCTTCTCTTATGTCTTATTTTTAGGTGCTTCCTGAAAACCGATAGATTTATTCAATTTTACGTTCAGAGATATTGATTTCTCTGCAATATCTGCTGAAGAAGTCTTCAGCTCTCCCATGTCTTTTTTCCTCTTCTGCAAAGGAATTCTTTAGTTTTTGCTTTTTCAAATATTTGAAAGACTTCCAGTTGATTGCTTGGTTTAAGATTTAATAAGCTCATAATATTTACAATATATATTATTTAATCATAAGTCCATTCTAATTAATATGTTTATCATAATTATTATTTTCCAGCGTACCCTAGGTCCGTAGTAATTCGATGTTCCTTTTAAGAGAACCCTATCTCCTGCCGAGGTGCCTTCGGCCCAGATCCTGGAGGACACAAACCATCTATATTTGGCCCAGGTAAAAGTGACTCTCTCCTTCTGCTTTCTCCAGCGAAATCTCATCCAGTGTCCTGATTACCTCTGGATGCTGCGGCGTGGGTGGAAGTAGGCCTCTAGTTCGACTCTGCTAGAAGATGGGGTGTCCTCTGGGGCGTTCAATGAAGAATCAGGACACTTCAATAAGAAGTAATAAATTAATAAAAGTTTTGATGTTTGATTACGTTTCAGCCTTTTCCCTATCATAAATATTATTATCGGATCATTTAGTATTATGTCATTTCTCTAATTATTAGTTTTGTGTAAGTGTGTGTGTGTGTGTGTGTGTGTGTGTGTGTGTGTGTGTGAAGAACAGAATAGAAAGTGAAGTAATAGGTACAATAATGATAGAACATACACTATTTTAAATGAAATTTAAAAAATACTAATTTTACAGAATTATAAAGGATATAAAATATTTAATAAAATTAAGATATAAAAGATCAAGAGATAAAAAGAAAATTATTAAATACAATTATAAAGTTATTTGATATAAATAGAACAAAAGATTCGCTCTTTTTTTTATAAAGCATTAAGAATAAATGCAAATAAAAGTTTCATTCCAGAAAAAAAACAGTTTAATTATTACAGAATGAAACTAAAAAACAAATACGAATCCTTCAAAAAAACAAAAAATATTTGTTGATTAAAAATATTTTTAAATAAAAACAAAAATATATTCGGTATATTAAGGCGTTAAAATGGGCTGAGTCCGCTGAAGGCGGTTTCTACTAGAACCAGCTGGAGGCTGCTGACGTCCCGATACGTTTTGTATCGTATAACGTTAGCGGCCTTGAGCCGGTTTAAGTAAAAACCTTCTTCAGCGGACTCAGCCAATTGTAACACCTTAAAATACCGAAAGGTAACAGAAGGCTTTTGTTTAAATAAAAGCATTTGCAGGTATTTATTTTTAAATTTTATATATATTGTAAATAAAATCTTAGAGGATGTGAAAAAAAATATAGAAGAATCCTTAAAAACACTAAAAAATAGTAAAATAAGTACTACAAAAGAATAAAGTTTGCTAGGCAATGGGTTTTTGAACTGAAGAAAGACAACTAACGATACTGAGAAACATGATAGTAGTTGAAGATATAGCTGAATTGTGAGACTATTTTTGACAGCTTGTGTCATTTTGATTAGTTGGCTTGATAAGAAAGATAAATTGGAAACACTTCACAAACATACTTTTAAGGAGTAAAATAGTCCGGATGGAATACAAAAAAAAATCTCTTAGATATGGAGAACGATTTATTTTAAAGCCAACGTTTCGACCCACGCTGCAGATCTTCTTCTCTAAGATTACAAGTAGACTACGAAGTTTAAGTAGTCAACCGTCAACTCTTGACCCCATTGTCAAGCCCTGAAGATGACCTGCAATGTGGGTCGAACCGTTGGCTTTAAAATGAATAGTTCTCCTTATTTAAGAGAGTTTTTTCACATAATATTAAAAAAAAAAAATTATTTTTAAAATTACAGCATATAAGATGCTTATCGTTCTGGGGACTTCCCACAGTCAGAAAAAAAAAACACACGTTTTCTAAAACAATAGTTGAAAAAAGATTTAACGGATTTTTTAAAATATATATCAGGATTCGGTATAACAGTTGGCATTACATGATCAAACCTAGCCTTTGACGTTATTTTGCTCATAAAGGGGAAATGAAAACTAGTGATGGTTACTTAGAAATGTGTTCATTCACACTAGTGTGTTCGCTGTACAACTGTCACAAGTAAGCAGGGAAGTTGTGGACAACAATAACACGGTATAAAACTATCACCTTATAAAAGAGGTTAAACACTTAAATTGTTATTTATATACATACTTGAAATTCTGTTTGAATATGATCATTCTAAAAAAAGTGTGCTGTGCCATATCAGCCAGAAGTATTACCTTAAATGGTTTGATGAGAGTATAGGCTTTGCAAGAACTATATAGGAAGCATTGCATTGTATGTTGATGAGCGGGGGCATCATTGTTTGCTCTGGGTCGTTACCTTTCGTGCTTCCGGATTCTCTTCAGGTCCATTATATATATATATATATATATATATATATATATATATATATATATATATATATATATATATATATATATATATTGTAGGTAGTATTGAGATGCCTTAATCTTTTTATTTAAACGAGTTTTTTTGTCAATCTTCTTACTTAATTCTAATTCTTAATACATTGAAATTCCTTATAGTTTAGTTATATTGCAATATGATTATCATATGTGTGTACCACAATAATCCATGGCATCCATTTCAATATGTGGTAGTGTATTGTTTATCTAAATCTAAAGCAACGGTTATGCATGGATGTTATTTGGCCGAAGCCATTCTCAATTTCTTTTATACTGCTAGTATTGTGAGCACAGCTTCTATGTAGCTAGCGCTTATTTTTTTGGGATTCAACTTTAATTTCCGTTTAAAGACGGAAAGGTTTTGAAGTTGCATACTTCAGAATTCTTTAATTATTTTTGTTATGTTAATCTCAAGTAATTATACCAGGGAATCCAGTGCTGAATTAATGGAAACAGAATGATTAGCGTCTTTTTTTAATACCTCCTCGAATTTATTTCCAGTTTTGGCAATAATTATTGATTTTTTAAAAATGTTGGTGTAACCTATATACAATGGTATCAATACGAGATGTATATAGCTATATTAGCGTAGGAATTGGAAATGGTTTCTCTTGAAGAGAAGAAAAAGTTACCTATTACATTACACTATACACTCAAAGGTTTAATCCAGTCTATAATCCATGTTCCTTTTTATGTCACAAATAAAACATAATGACCTAAATACTCCGATTTTGTTGGTTTCTATAGAAGAACCTACAGCTATGAGAATGTTGAAATGTCAACAAATCGATTGTAAATCTAGGATGAGCTAAATCCAGTGTTGGGACCTTTCATAAGGAAGTGACTAAGTGCTTTCTAAACTCCATTTTTATATTTTGAGTCGAGATTTTTCTTATTACTAATCTATTTTGACATTACCTTACCCCCTTACAATTATTAAGTTTTTTCAGCAGAGCAAAAAAAAAAAATGAACAATTATGTGACAGTTAATTTGTCATTGAGCGTCCTTGTACAGACTTGACCTTTCCACCTTTGATATTTTGAATTCTTCGTCATTTCCCTTATTCTTTGGTTACGTGAAGAAAGTTGGAAACTGGTTGTTCATTCTAATTAACGGCTTAGACCGTTATATCAAAAGATCGAACTTCTGTATAACATTTTAAAAATTTATTTATGTGAATATTATGAAAACAGATAAATTTTAAATTTACCCATCATTGGCATTCCAAATAGTTAGGCGCCGATTGACGCAATGAACGGTTCGATGATGATGGGAACAATAATAATTGGTCTGTATTTATATACTTTTGTATACAAACACTGCACAGAAAAGTCATTACTACTTAATATATTAGTTAAAAAAGTATGGTAAATTTATTTATTGTTTCTCAAAACAAATAAATACCTTCGATTAGAGAAATACCTTTTTTTATTTATTGTTTTGGGAGTTTTCATTTTTTTAAACATATATTCTTCTTCTTTATTTATACTTGCAACTGCATTGCATCGCGTCCAGCTAATTTCATATTTAAAATCTATTTCACTTCATTACCACTCAAACCCTCTAGTTTCAAACCTAGCTTCCTCTTCCGTTCCCGATAATCCTCCGAGGCGTCTGAAAAGATGGCCACGTGACCTTCTTAGTTGAACTTTGATTTGAGTACTACCAGTGGGTACTTTCTCTACTTGTCATTCTCATGTCATTATGTATCACTTATCCTATTTATTTGTTGTATTATTGTAATACAGTTGTAAATATCAATAAATAAATTTATATATACAAAAAAAAAATCTATTTCTGTCTTCGATATGGAGGAATATGAGAAATAATTATTATCAATTAATAGCTAATAAGCAGGTATTTAGACCAATGAATTTTCAATCTACTTACAGGTAGAATGGAATAGAGCAAGAAAGGGAATGAACTAAAAGATTTTGATAATGTTAAATATGGTGTATTTATTGTGACGTTAGATTTTATAATTAAAATGTATATGTCATAGTTTGTAATGTCATTCGAAATAACCCAAGGAGCATTTACAATTTTTCATAGAATCTTGCATTATGTTGTTTGTGGACGTTTTTTCCTGATTTCCAAATTTATGCTCCATAGTTTGAAATAAGACTTAATCATATCTTTCGTAAGTCTAGTGAAATTCTGTAATCCACAGATATATTAAAGTTTTTGGTAACGGCTTGTAGGGTTTTGTCTTTTTAATTTTAAATATATGTTCCATTCGAGGTTTTTGTCGAATTAACGTGCAAAGTTTTTGTCGATGTCGATTTTTATAGTTGAACAATTTTTCAACTTTCCATGACTCGACTTTTTGGAGTTGATTTTAATTTTCAAAGAATCAACGGATGTACAAAAAGAACCTGTCAATAAAAAAATATTAATAATAATAAACAAATTTTAATTAGGCGCGGTTATTTTCTATACGAGGTTATTTTCTATACTAGATCCCTTTGTTGGAACTTATCAGTGTCAATTGAAATGACAGAATAATATTCTTTTTTTCTAAAATCAGAACAAGCTTATATAAACAGGATGGCGTCCATTGGTTTATATTGCGAATCATGTTATACTCTATGTTTTTATAACTTAAATTCATATTGCTATAAGTAAAATAGCCTGTAAAATATCGATGCTCGAAGGCGAAAGGTTTATTTCTCACATTTCTAATCTTTTTCTTCAAGACACTTTGAAACAGACTCTAAACGAGCCGCTCTTCTCTAATAAGCTCGGTAACTACTTTGATAAGAAGGTAGTTCTCGCTGTCACGTGAGGTTATTGTTGAGGTTTTAATCAAAACGGATAAAGTAGTTCCTCTATTAAGATAGACAATAACCTCGGTGGCATTAGAGGGCTATAGTGAGAGGAACTAACTAGATTGGCGTCCAATTAGATGGCCGGAGTACCGTACTACCGCACTTACATCACACATCCTCAATCACCTCCGTCTTAAAGAGCTTCCTCATCTACAGGCGAAAGTCTTCCATCGTGATCTTGTGGTCCAACCAATATGTCGGAGGGTGTTCTCACTACAGCAATAATTGATTAAGTCCAGATTTACATAAAGAGAATCGATTTTTTTTAGAAAAATCTAGTTCTAAAATCGAACTTCTAACACCACATGTCGAGCCTGTGAATGGGTGAGAATTAAAATAACTTTAAATCAATAGCATAACACTTTCCGAAATGTTTTTTCTTTATAATATTAAGACACTGATTCTTCACCAACCAATTTATAGCTAGATGTCCTATCCTGAGTGAAATTAAAGAATCATTATTCCCTCATATCATAAAGAATTCTTTATTCTCTCATTCCCTCTTTAGTGAAACTGAAATAACTTATATTGTGCAAATTTAAATCAAAAGAAAATAATTAATAATTAAATAAAAATAAATAATTAAAAATTAATAAAATGTCTAAGCTTCATTTTCAAAACTGAAATACTAGTATGTAAGACGCCAAGTTAGATGTAAAAGTGTTCAAAAACCATCTAAATACAAAAACATAAATATCATTTATGAAACGAAGAATGGTAAAATATCACATACAATTATCGTCGAAATTCGGATAAATATTTTTCATACAATGTGAAAATACTGTAAAATATAACATACGCAACAGAACAAATTGAAATGACTATAAAATGAATAAAAAATATTAAAATTATTTAAAAAAAAAAACTGAAAACAAAGAATGACATAAATTTACCCGTGATATTTACATTACCTGATATCTATAAAAGAATATTTTTTTCAAATTATCTTCGCCCCTTTATTTGTATCATATTGTAAATAAAATTTTTGGAGGATGAGAAAAAAAAATATCTTTCCAGTATAATACTGTCTCTCAAAAGTTTATAAGTTTATAAGATACATAAGAAATAAAGATGCACTTTATCCTAATACATCAATTACTCGTTATGGGTACTTAGTATAAATAAAGACCAACATGCTCTCATTTTCGCACAGTACTGCAATTATTATATATAAAAAAAATATTAATCCTTGATCTATATTTCACAAACACGAAACATATTCCCTAGACACGCCAGGTTTGCTGACAGCTGATTTAATCTAGTTCCGAGTGAGAAAATGAAAGTAGACTACAATACAGCTATGCGTGGGAACATACATGACCAATCTTGTTAACTAATATATCCATCATTCTCTCTATAAGTGTATTGTTAAGAAATATTTCTTATCTGAGGCTATGGATATCTTAGTGTGTATAGCACCGAGTTGCTCTGCTGACAATAACGTGCTCAAATACGGCTGTGATAGATAAATTAATTAATCTGTTGGCAGCCCTAAATCAACCAAGTTGGATCAGCAAAACTTGAGGGCTCACTAAACCTCTATAAAGTGGGTATCCTTAATTGTGAGTAAAACCTGGTGCTTATTTCGTCGGCCTAATCACATCAAGATCACATCAAAAACATACGGGATGTTATGTTAATGTGATCTTGTGCTGTGATCAGTTACAGACGTACCATGTTTATTAACAAGCCGAAGTGCTTATTATTTATACATTGGTGGTGCATTTGTTCAAATAGGTTTCACTAATTCTGTACGTGTGTGATGATTTAGTTACGACGTCTTTGAAGTAGAGAGTGCAGGGGACTTGAGTGGGTATTCAGGTAAACATAAATTCGGTATTTATAAAAGTGTCATAATTAATTTTTAAAAAAGGAAAGAAGGAATAATATCACTGTTAACACGCCCGTATAAGCGTACTTGCGTGTAGGGGGTTTTGACAAGTCACGAAACCAATAATACAAGAATTTTTCCCTTTTAATGCTACACGCTGTTAACGACATATCTTGATGTAAGTAATATGCATTAGCATAAAGTATAATAAAGCTGATTTTAGTATATAAGAAGCAGGACGTCTGTCAACCTGAGAAATACATAATATCTTTATGCCATTATTAGAGTTTAGTCTTTATCCAATAAAGAATAAATTCAACTGGCTCCCGGTACACACGATTTTATTGATGCAGCTGTTACAAAACATTCAAACAAAGCTAACCTTGAAATGCGTCCCAGACATAAATTCTACGATACCAATAATTATATTGTTATATAAAATGTAATAAAATAATCCGATAATGTTGTTAAAAATTACAAAAGGTTAAGAAAAATAAGAAATACGATTTAAAAAAACATAAAATTTTATATTGTCATCTGGTAATTAAGATTTCAAGTTTTGGACATAAAAATAAAGTTTTTATTTTATTGTCTACTTTTTTAGGTTTAGAAAAATATAGAATTATTTATTTAAAAAATGGAGAAAATTAGAAATATAAGTAAGCATTATGGCGCGGAAATATGTTTTTCTTAATAGTTGTTACTGCTAAATATTTTTTGTCAACTTCTCATTAGAAGTTAACTAACTAATGATTTATAATAAGAGCTTGTGATAAAAAAAAAAAAAAAAATACTATAACCGATAGAGGGTCTTGGGTTTAGAACATTGTAGATACTGTACTGTTTCTTGGACAACGGTTGTGGAGGGTGTTGATTTGTCCAAGATCACGCTTAACCGCCAGATATTTCCCCTTACTTTTGGTATCCACTTTATAGACTCAGGGTTAGCCCCAAGAGCGTCCTAGATTCCATTGGATCTCCGGCCCCTAACAGATTAAATACAAGTCTGCCTGCGAGCGGGATTTGAACCCAGGACCTTGGCAAGGCAACTCAGTTACTTCGTTACCTCATTATTATTAAAATATGATATATTAAGAATGAATAAAATAGGTGATTTTATACGATAATAGAAAATGGGATAAGTTATATATCAAGCTACCGTTAATGACCTCTCTTATTGAACACTATCTATCTGGAGCATGATAAGATCCACGCTGTTAACTGGGCGAGAATCGAACCAGTGTGAAAGCCGTAGGTAGTAAGCTTTGAGGAAACTATGCCAGTCCGGGTGGGCAGGGTTCTCTTGATCCGGGCAACGGAACTTGTCCACGGTCGTCTTGGAACAGGTTTTGCACCGGCAGGAAAGTCAGCTGGGAAAAGTAGCATGAAAGATATAATGTGCAATTTTATATTTCAGGAAGTATAAAAAAATCTAATATAACTTCATAACTAAAAAAAATCTAATTTTTTAGTAGAGGTATTTCAAAGTTCCAAAATGAGTTTTTTAAAAAATGGCAAGCAAAGCATTCCAATGGTTAAAATAGTATTGAAATTCTTTTATTAACCATTAGACAGTTTTAAAATCTAGAAAGTTTGTTGATTTCAACTTATGCGATTATTCCCATAAAACTTCAAGTTCAAACATGATACAACTCAAAACATGACTTTATTAAAAACAAAAATGTTGGCAACAGATTATCAGCTACGTCGTTTCTGAATTAAAAAGATTTTATCAGTTACTACTGAAGGATTGCTTTTTTTGAAGGAGCGATACGTTTGCCTTTTTAAATCCAACTAATACAAAGTGAAACCAACTAACAATGGACAAAACATAATTTTATGTTTGACTATCGTATCTACCTAAATCTACTCTATCGAATTTGAAGACCCTCCTGCGGGTCACAAAGTCTCTATAAATTGGGTATGCCTAATTGAAAAAAAAACATGGTGGTTGAACGTGTTCTGAGCCATATCATCTCCGAGCTATCTATAGGCTTGGAAACAGTACAGTTTCTGCCATATACTGAGCCCAAAAACCATGTTGTACAGAGATAGTACAAAAATAATATTACAATTACAAAAATTTTATATATATATATATATATATATATACATCATAAAGTATGGGATGTATATAACATTGCAAAATATTGTACAGTAATACAGGAGCAAACATTATTTTCTGTGGAATCTAAGGGAGCTGAGGTAATTTTAAAAGGATCAGAGCTTGGAGCTCATTTGTGGTTTGTATTGATCTAAATGATTTATGAATTCAAACAGGTTGTGAAGTGGTTGCTGCCAGTAATATTATTATGATTTAGGACTACCGTGCTCTTTAGAACTGTGGAACATCGGGTAGGGTTCAGGTCAGACCAGGGTTATTCAAGGATGTCAGTCTGTTGAATACAGGTACCAAGGAGGGTACCTAAATAGCGTATCTTCACTGACGAATCCTTGGCATCTATCTATTACCTATATATATGTATATATATATATATATATGTGTGTGTGTGTGTGTGTGTGTGTGTGTGTGTGTGTAGAAACATATGTTACGGTAAAAGTAGATATTGCGGCAAATGTACACATTTTCCAGTAAATATGCATATTTGCCTCCTCGTTTGGGTAATGTGCATTCAAGTAACATTTACAATTTCAAAGAAGGGAAATGTACATTGAATTCACAATAACCATGTCGTTTTGGTAAATGTGAGCATACAGTTGTAAAAATGCTGGAATATTATGCAATTCCAAGTGCCACAATAACAATTCTTGCTCAAATAAATACAACTTTTTTCCTAATTTCTATATGTTCCTTTATAGTTTTATAAAATTTAACTGTTATAATAAAGAAAAGTATTATATTATCAGTACCTGGGCAAAGCTGAACAAACTGGAACTGAACGCAATGAAAACCCAGGCCATCGTTCTAGGTTCCAACTCTCTCCTTGCAACTATCCCCACCCTTCCAACATTAATCCTAAACGACCACCCCATCAGTTTCAGCTCCTCCGTTAAAAACCTAGGCATTACCATCGACCAAAACCTTTCCTGGAAACCACATGTCACCCAAATATCCCGACGAATAATTAGTTCCCTAAAATTATTCCATCGTTCCCGGCATCTCCTTACTCAACCTACTCGGAAGCTGCTCGTATCATCCCTCATCTTCCCCCACTTCGACTACTGTAGTGTGGTATACGGGGGCCTCTCGAAAATGCTTGAGAGCCGCTTAAAAAGAATAATGAACTGCGCTTTAAGATTTGTCCTTGGTACTCCGAGGCGATCCCGGGTGTCACATCACTATGATGAGTTAAAGTGGCTCTTCCCTCCCATCCGTAGACAATATTTCCTTAGCGTTTTTCTATACCAATCCATCAACTCGCAACACCCTTCATATATCTATAGTCTCCTCCCATTCAAATCCTCTGTCCAGCTGCACAAAACAAGATCTCGCCTTTCCGATTTCTACATTTCTTCCCACAGAACTAAGGCATTCGAGCGCTCCTTCCTCGCCCGCTCCACCACTGTGTGGAATTCAATCCCTCCTTTCATCCGCCATTCCTCTTCACTAGCTTCATTCAAATCCCTGCTTTTCCATCATCTCTTGGCATCTCAAAAAGTCGCTCTCCAAGCAGGTCAAAGGTATGCTTGAATATAACAGTATTGTAAACTCGATCCCGCTACCCTTGTTTTGTTTATTTTTCCTACATCAACGATGATACCGACTTTTTAAATATATTATCGCATACTATGCCAATCAATTATCTTAGTTAGTAATTTCGTCATCAACTACTGTATTAATATTATTAATCATTATTTTGGTAATTTAAATATATTTATTTTTTACAATTAGTTAAAAAGCAGTCAAGTTCGTTGTATTTTACTTATTTTTTTTCTTATCTATTTCTATTTTTACAATGTTTTTGTTCACACTTGATTATTTCATGATTTGTGTTATTATGTAGCCTTCTGGCCAGATGAATGTTATGTTTTTTAATTTGTCCATTATTGTTATTCTAAAGGGACTTGGTCCCAGAATAAAGTTTATTTTCTATTCTATTCTATTCTATATTATTATTATTTGCTTGATTCTCATCGTATTGGTCCTGAGATACTAGGACGAAAATTGTATTTATGAATATTGGGATCATGACCTACGACATATTATATAATATGCAAAGAAAAGTATGTTTTCTTTGTCATTTACATTTTTTAATTAAAATAATTTTTGTTATTAAAGCCTTTCGTATTATTTTTATTTAAATAAATATATTTTTACTGCAACAACATTTTTAATTTATTTGTATTCCAACTTTTCTTAAAACATGAAGGTAAGAGTATACATTTACCAAAACGTGAAGGCAAGAGCACACATTTGCCGGGAAATGTACATATACATTATATTCAGTACACATATACCTAACTTTTGGGAAATGTACACATTTTACGGTAAAAGTGTACATTTCCCAAGAGTGTACATTTACCGTAAATATATACATATAGTTTTGATGAGTTAATTAGTACTGTAATAAAAATTATTTGACTTACTTGGATTAGACCCTTAGATGCAATCACAATTCGAATAATTAAGGTGCAATTATCAGTATTTAAGGATAGCAACAGAGCAATTCACGTTCAGACACGAAAAGACAGGTAGGGTATGGATATTTTGATTAAAATAAACATAATTTTATTGGCTCGGGATGATTCCTGTACGTCAATTTATTTATTACTATTGGCTTTTATCTTTTTGTAATTATATATTTTTTAACAGAAATTTAATAGATACTTGTAAAATAGTGGTAACTCACAAATAAATATAAAATTTTAAGAATTGTTTTATTTATTCTTCTTTCTATTTTGAGATATGAAATAAGCATAAATTGTTAAAGAGACATACATAAAATTTTAAAGTTGTCATTTTACAATTTATTGTATCGTTTATTGGCGTACGTAATTATTATTATTTAAATTACATATAGGTTTGCAATGAGTCAGGATAGGTGTAGACAGATAGACAGCCTGCTAGATCGTATGAATTAGGTATATAGGTGAATATATCTATATTCTATCTAGATCAAAGGACAGGTAATCGATTCAGTCTGGAGAGAATGGTTAACACTAATCTGCTCATTTGAAATTATTTTATTCAATAAACAAAAACATAGCTTATTCAATAATAACTACGTATATAGAATAATAGAATGCAAAATATTTGACAATAATGGGCACTCTAAATATAAGAATATTCCTTTAACAACGATACTACACGTCACATTTTGTATTGATTGCTGTAGAATTGATAAACGTTATTTATAATAATTTGTTGGAAATATAAGTTACTTATTGCACACATCCTACAAATTTTTTTTCTAGAATTAGTTTGAAAATAAAAAAATAAATTTGTCTCTGAAAGACAATTTTCTTGAAGGAAATCGGCGTAAGGAAGATGCCTGCTCTCCTCACCATATCCTCCTACTTCTTTAAAAGCTATTATTTGCCCAAACAATTGAAAATCTGATAAATATAATTTTGAAGAATAATTAATTTCATCGTGATAACTAGAAAAATGGATAAAGACTCAGTCATAGGCCAAGAAGAGGCTTGTTTTTTCGGTTTTGACTTCATTTAACTCGCGCCTTTTGCCATTAACTATTAAACTTAAAAAATTTTAGTTTATAAAGACTACTATCCTTCCAGCTGTTATATTTGGGTGTAAAACACTGACTTACAAAGAAGATAAATGTTTTCGAACAATATGTTCCGAAGAAGAACGATTCCATTGTAGAATACAAGATATACAATGCGAGACTGCAGAATACATACCCGGTTAATGTTGTTTCACTTGTATAGTTGATGAGCTGAGTAACGAAGGGATTTTTTGAAAGATAACAAGCGCAGAGGCGACTGATAAACACCTGACGGGAAACCGTGATGGAGGCGGGAGGATTGCATTAAATACAACCTTAAAGATTTGGGTTTGGGTGGTATTCCGTGATTGGTGGTATAAGTATCGACCCTTCGGATTCGCTAAACCTATTATTATTATTAATTAATTGAACAACAAATATTATATATGAATCATAAAATATAAACGCGAGTAATGTAATTTTCTATAGGCTTTAGTAAAATTAGAAACCTAGACGGGAATATAACGCAAAATTAGAAATCAGTGCTAGGTAATGGGCAATATTTATCGAGAAACTAGGACAGAAGGATAACTTTCTTCTCCAGACTCGGACTTCTTCCGAGGCTGGACTTCTTCTTGTGCTGGAGGCGACCCAGATTCTTCTTGATGATGGCTAGTTGAGGAGTGATATCTCGCGAGCTGTGGAGAACTTGGGCTAAGTGGAAACCCTTCAGCCGCAGCCTCCACGCTTCGCCGCTCAACCGAAGAGCAGCTGCCTTCTCGATATCCGATCTCGAAACAACAATATGCTCCTCTGGATTCCACCCACTTCACCATATTGTCGTCGCCTATTTCCATTTTCATGGTTTCCGCTTTTATTTTTTAGCATACATATATATTTTACGTAGGAAATATTTCGAATTTATAGCAAGACAAGAATCATAACTCTATTTTTTTAAATGTCGGACAGGAATAAAAAACAACAGGAATTTTCACAAATCTTGTCATATATAGCAAGATATGACGAATAGGCTAAATTTATACATACCGAAATATAACGAAATACAGTAAGGTCTAAGTTAAATATTACATTTATCTCCAGGGTTATCAGACCCTTTAAATGTAGTCTTGAAAATACCAGACGTAAATTCAAATTTACGCCATTGCAAAACAATTAACGAAAGGAGTTTTGTCAGTCCATGTCTTATTAGATGAAATGTTCATCTTTGTATTATCTAGCCAGAGATCATAATATTTACTTTTTAATTTAATTTTAACTATACTCTTGTAAATTTTGATAATTTAAAAAAATAACAAAAAGGCACGGAGAAGGACCATACACAAGTACTTATACGGAAATATCTGTATGATCCTCAGAATTCTATACGTCACTAAATAAATATAGAAAAATATTTACGTAATTTTGACTTTATTTAAGACTTTGTAGATCACGGGTACCAATCAGACTGTAGTTGATTAATTATTTCATGTTCTAAGTTGATGGACCGTTCAGGATATTCAGACTCTTCGGGGACACATAGCTTCTAAAAACTCGATACCCTTAAAAGCTGAGCGTGATCTCGCCCAAATCCCTTCCCTGCACAATCGTTAATTTTAAACAAGTACAGTCTCCACCATGTATTGAACCCAAGACTCTTCATGGGTGTAGTGGTACAGGTTTTGGTTTTTTAAAGACAATTTTAAATATCAGAAAAAAAACCTTCTCGTTTTGCGGGTTCAAAAGTGTTAAACAAGCGGAAAACGGTAAAACCCTTCCCCTGGAGATACAGAAACAGAAATGTGGACTAGAGAGAATGTTGACTACAGGTGACCTTTGGAAAAGAGGCACTACCTACTTCTTGACCGACCTTAGTAATGACCATTTAGGTTCTCTAATACCATTAATTCTAAAAGCTGAAGATGATGTTAAACTGAACGAAAAATTAAATTGAATATAAACAGTGAAAGGAAATAATAGGTTGTATGAAAAAAAATGACTGTTTTGTCAAATTCCTGAGTTCAAAGGTCTGTAAATATTTTAATGCTATTTATTATTTACCAACACTTAATAATCCCTTTAGAGCATTCTCTAAGCTTGTTTACTAACACTTGATTCTTCAATAAAAGCATCAGTTCAGTTATTTACTTCAAAGGAGAAACATGACATTGTCCTACGAAATTCTCGTAATTTTAAGACTTTACTGGAAAAAAATTCACAGCCGCTGAAGCAACTCGTGAAATTATTAAACATGTAGGAGAAGGTGTCCTTGACCAGCGCACTGTGCGGCGTTGGTTTGAAAAATTTAGCAGTGGAGATATGACATTGAAAAGGAAGAAGGGCTCCGGGCGACCATTTATGGATTTAGATGAGGTTCTGAAGGAAGCTGTTGGGTCAAATCCGTCCACAAGTACTCGCGACATTGTCAGGGAGTGTGGTTTATCGAAAGATATTGTTTGTTATCTTCTCTCCATAGGGAAGGTGAAAATGGCCTGTAGACGGTCATTTTTTTTTATACACCCAATTAACTCCCAATTTTTCGCTCAGATAACATTTAGTAACTTTTGAGGTTGTCCGGCTTAAAGTGGATATGTGTGTTTGATTTATGTACATATTTACATTAAATAAATATTCAAATATCATAGGAGACTGTAGATGAAAAACGAAGTAACTCGATTTCTTTCTCAAAATTGGTTAACAACGGTTTCTGATGGATTTTTTAATGACAAACACGGCAGTTTTATCAAAACAGTATAGAAACGAGTTGACACAGCTCAAAACGGCTGAATAAGAATGTCGCTAAATGAGAAAAATTAATTCATCTGAACGATGCCAGGGGAACAACAAGATAAGAGGGCTTTCCCAATTTGGGCTTCGAGCATCTCAAACATCCTGTTTATTTTCAGGTTGACTGGACCAGCAGTCTGATGAACTTATTATAAATTAAATTATAACTATCTTATTATAATATAATTAATTATACTGATTCCCCTTAAATTTGGATGCCCTGAACATTTAGAAAAAACTGAGTTACCTCGTTTTCTCCTGTTTTCATAATAATTCTCCATAATAATATCTTGTTTCAAGGTTAAATAAAATCGCAAGTAAGTATGTACAAGTACATACAACGCCATTTTAGATCAGCCATTAATTACTCAAATAATTTATTATAATTTTCAAGGACGCACTTCATGAAGTATTTATATAAAAAAATGTAAGAATGTAAAGACGATATTATTATGGAAACTGTTGTATTTCGAAATATGGTAAAAATAAACAAATCAATATTGCTTTCTAGATTTCCACAGCCTGCTAAATCAGGGACGGGTTGCATCAAGCCTCCCAGCTAGCTAAGCCACTAACCAAGCGCCCACACAGAAGATCGTGGCCTCAACATCTTGCTCAAACATTGAGTTACAGCACAATGGAGGAAATGGCCGATAAGTATACTCTTCATATTATTACATACATGCACGTAAATATATTTATGTCATTAAGTAATGGTCCACCATTAATTTAGCTTCAGCGATCTATTATCACTCAGCTCTTTTATTAAACTATTTCACTACAATCAAAACTAGCACAAAAAATGAAAATATTGATCAATTATAATTGAAGACTCAAGTGGAAACACGAGGTAACTCATTTTTTCCTAATTGTTCATGAAACCAAATCTACGACGGAATAGGTAAGTTAGTTTATATTTGTTTTTTATTTATTTTTTTTATGAACATCAATGAGGATTACTTAGCACCATTACTTATTGCCCACAAGAGGCAGATTGTAATGGTTCAATAAAGTGTTTTCTTCTCTCTCTCAAAAATGAGGATTACTGGTTCTGTCAATCTGACTGAGGATGTTTGAGAAGCCCAGCTCGTGGAAGTCAATCTATCTCGTTTTCCCAAGGCATTGTCCGGATGAACTAGTTTTTCCCATTTACGGGCATACTTTTTCAGCCGTTCCGAGCTGTTAGAACTGGTTTTTCTCCTGTTTTGACCATCGTGTTCGTCATCAAAAGATCTATCGGAAACTGGTGTTCTAAATTTTGAGAAATAATCGATTTAACACGTTTTTTCCCCGTAATCTTCAATTATAGTCAATTTTTGAAAAATAAATGAAATATTCAGTTAATAATTTTAGTAACAGAAAAACCGGTAACACTAATCGGTGTTTATAAATTTCCGTTCAAAGAACAATTGCTCAAACCTAAATACGTGACATCACTAATAGCACCATCCTCTCATTTAAGCCTCGGTATATCGTTTACTAATCGGTGCAATGGTTATAAATCCCTATTTCAAATATATTTACATAAAATAAGTCCCTTCTAAAGTATTGTTTTGGAGTGTTTTATGAAACCAATTACTATTTTTTTCTAAAAAAGTTCTAATACTTATTCTATAAAAACGCTAAACATTTTTTAGTTTCTTATTGTCGCTCAGCTAATTAATTTATTTTGATACCCTCTCCAGGTTCAAACTATCAATATCACTCTTATAAATCTTTTCATGAAGATATTCGTCGGGGATGCAGTTTTTGAAAATGAACAATACGTTTGCACATCAATAGTATGACTTGTTGTGGGCTGAAGTTTTGAAATATGTTTAAACCATCATCAGGGAATATGGATGTAGAGGTATAAAGTTCATGCAACGTATAAGCCTAAAGATATATAGATAGAATTATATTGTACATTATACGTTTTTGATAAAATTATATAGATAATATGATGGCCGCGATAGGATGGATGAAATGATTTATTAATTGCTTCTATTACAGAAGAAATACTATATTTGTTTCTCCTGAAGAGGGCCTACACCATAGACCCCGAAACTTCTGCTTATCTTTGACTGCACCACCTGCCAATTCAATCCGTTAAAAGAATATTTAAATTCTTTTGAAATAAAAAAACTAAACCGAATTGGTTTAAGGAAGCAGAGTACGACATGAGAAAACTCGGAGTTATGCCCAGGGATGGAATTGCCAAGAGCATAACCCGAGACAAGAGAATGAGGTTTGAGGCGAAAACGAAGCGGGCTACCGAAATCTCTGATGAAGAAAAAAGTAGAAGATCAGAGAGGAAAGAGGGCGGAGAGAATATCACGGAATAATTGATTGATCCAGAAGACTCTATAGTCGGGTGAAACAAAATAAAAATGAATACAAATAATTCATTAAAACTTATTTGTTGACTAATGGACGTTCCTTTATAAACTATGCAAGCGGCAATCTCTTCCTTTAGTTACATTCCTGATATGAGCCTTCTAGGAAATATTTTCAGTCGAGGAATCACGGATGTAAAGGAAGCCTGACCAAGATTTATTTTTTAACTGAAAAACGGAATGTTAGTAAAGTTATCAGAGTTATACGCGAACGTTTTTATATATTTTTAAAAATAATGCAATAGAAGCGGACAAGACACAAAACAAACGGGCGAGATTCGGAAGGATTTTTTAGGACGGGAGAATCCTTTCGCTGAAGTAGGATCAGAGAAAGGCCGGAGGGGCAGAGGTAATGATTCGGTGTTGCCGCCAATTAAATAGTCATCACTGCCTCCTGTATCTGATCCGCCGAGTCTTCAATCTACTCTTAATTTAAGATAACAATAAGGAAAGTAAGAAACGATTAGTTGTTAATTTCTAATAACTACAAAAGTTATCTAAGCTCAGCGACTGATGTAATCTGGATCTTCTTAAATTCATCGATGAAATCAGAGGTGACAAATCTAACTCAGATATTACTTAAACATTTGGTTTAATAAAAAAAGCACGTTAGAGTGGCTGGGTCAGCCCCAGGGGGGTATGCGAATCCCACTGGTCGATCTGGATCTATGGATGTTAGATTATCTTCCAGCGCACTACTGTCTACGTGACCTTGACTACATACAGAAAAAAGAAGAGAAAAACAATTAAATCGCACCTCCAAGAGTACTCGTAGTTTTCTTTTTTAATCTATACCGTTACGAATTTAAAAAAATTTAAATAGGGAGTAATGAAGATGCCGATAGAAGTGAAAACTCAAAACTTTGGAATAGCTGGGTTCTTTTTTGAATTTCTTTATAAATTACAGACTCAATGATTTAAATTTTAAATTTGTAAACTTAAATTATTATTATTTACAGTAGTCTGGTTTCCACATATATTAACACCCGGAACAATAATTATGTACATTTTCAAGTATTTTAATTATTGGTTAAATCATATGATGTGTGGTTACTCAAACTCAATACAAAATATCAACTACTTGATTGAAATAATAATTTGTAAATAGTTGTATTATTCATTACTTTTATTTTTATATAAGTTCATAGATTTTATGTTAATTTTTAGCATTATTATTATTATTCTTAAGTGTAACAATACTTAGATGATAATAATATGTACTTTCAATCATTTCATAAAACAAGACATCCAACTATTACAAATAGGGGAAACGAAAAGTTCAACCAGTTATTTTGTTTGATGTTACTATTAGTATAAATATGTTTTATGGTTATTATTAGTATAAATTTCACAACGATTAATCTAATTTGTAGTTATTATTCTTATACATATGGAATTATAACCTTAAAAATAAGGTTGATTAAAAGAAATAATTAATTAAGAAATAAATACACAGGCCGCTAGACATCGCCAGTCTCGAGCAAGTTTCTGACGCGAAACCTGAAGAAGTTTTCACTTAAAAAATAAACAAAGCAAAACAATTAACAGCAAAAGATTCATCAGATATAAGATTCTCTATAACATAAAGCAAAATTCTCAGCATTGTGATAAGTTTATCTATGGAAACAATCTGTCCGTCTCATTATTCACCGATGTAATCACTGACGACTTAATGATGCCATCGACTATTTGGGTAAATGGATAGATTGATTTAACCTCATTAAATTCTCAATGAGTTATTTACGTTTTTGGATACGTACAATAACTGGATAATTAAATTATTAATGCAAACGCCTGCCAACAGAAACAAGAAAATGTTAATTTTAGTTTTTGTTAGTGATATTTCCTGTATCCTGCAGAACTAGCCGCCTAATAATTAATAAATGTTCTGAATAATAATCATTTAATATTGGAAAAAGCATCCTAATTACCGTCATGATAATAATATAAATATTGTTCCTTCAAAAGAACAACCACATAACTCAAACCATTGGAATTTTTTGGTTAACTGTTCAGTAGCAATTGGACTGGTTGATGACTTTTAATTCAGGAACGACAACTTATCTGATATTACATTTTAATAAATACTTTGTGTTGTATCATGTTTGAACCGGAAGTTTAATGAGAATAATGACATCAGTAAAATCCAAAAAGTTTCAAGCTTTTAAAAATGTTCTAATTGGTTAATAAAATAATTGCAATGCCCTCATCACAATAGCAATGCTTTGCTTTACGAATACCCATTTTTTTTTCAACTAACATGGAACTTTCTACCTAATTGAAAATTAGTGTTTTTGAGAGAACATTGTTCTTTTGAAGGGCGATATTTTGCTGGCGTTCAATTAAAAGTCATTAAGTAAAAAGTAATAATAGTTCATTTCTACCCTTGGTAAATAAATTTACATATTTAACGTCATTGCATCTAAAAGAAAATTGAGGTGTCTCGTTTGATTTGATAAAATCAGCACAGTAAGAAAGCACTTAAGATCTTGGGATGCCCGATATTAAGCGTGAAGGAAGCAGTTGTTTTCGAATATTATCATATTTTTTTTTTCTTTTTAGAACAATCTTTTTTTTTCATATTATCTTGCTATTTTATGCTCCCAAAACCATCTCGGTAACTTTTTTTGAGAGATTCGTGTCGATTTAAGGGTAATTTGAGTCCAGGAGTTTTTTCGAATTTGTCCTATTTTCGAAGCCCTTTTTTTTTTTTTAATTGAATATTGTAGTATAGATTTTCATTGTAATGTAATATAGAAGGGTGAAAGAAAACTGAAAATTTTACACTTAATTTAATTATTTAAGTTTCAGACTTAGGTAAAAAAAATAAAGAGCAACGTGACTGATAAATTTTTAGGACAAAAAATGAAAATATTAATTTTCGAAAATAAGGTATTGAGTAGAATATAGATCGAATATTTATACATTAAGTGTTTGTGTGTATATATATATATATATATATATATATATATATATATATATATATATATATATATATATATAAGGTATAGATCCAGCCAGTGTTTAAGTGTCGGCCAAAGGATCGACCCAAATTTCTTACATTTTAGATACTTACATTTCCTGGATTTAATATTTATTATACTCCCATTGATTTCTCGTCATCCCGCGCGTGCGCTATTATTCTTCTTCATATTGGTAAAGTTAATCAGTAGTTCTATTTAACCGCAGTTGAATAAGTTAGAAGTTATATTCTAACAGTAGTTCTATAATGTAGTGTGAAGACATATTCAATAATGTATTAATATTAATTGTATACAGTTCATAAATATAAATTGCAAACTACAATATGAAAACTATTGCATATTCTTAACAAATAATAAATAAACCACTTTTTTACCATCTGAAGTATTATATATTAGTGTCAAAGATAATAAATTCGGAATGAATTCCGCCCCTCCCCCCTAGAAAATGTCCTTTTCATATTTAAAAATAGTATCATATTTTGCCTTTGAATCCAAAAATAGGATTTGTTAAAGCAGAACCAATCTTGTAGAACAGTGGTTCCCAACCCTTATTTTAAATAAACCCCCTGCTCAATTGAAATAGCTTTAGATCCAACACGGAGTTTCAGAAGATCTTTCATCAATCAACAAATCCTATTAAAGGAACTACGAATAATAAATCCCTCAACCGTAGATGTAAAGCAACTTTACAATCCAAGGTTAGGAATATTGCAGAAGACTGAGGAAGTGGTCACGAAAATAAGGTGGTAATATTGGACATTACCAAACTGCTATCGACATGAAAAGTGCTATTAGTAACTGGAGGAAGTCTGCGCCGGGAGCACGCCCGGATCATTTCGGTGTCAAGAACGAACATTGTGAAAGAGTTGGAAAGTTACCCACGGGGTGTGAAGATTTCCTGGAGGCCTTGGAAAAGCTTCCAGACGTGGCGAGGGGAGAGGAAAGTAGAAGAAGACCTAGAAGAAGGACACATACGCCTTCGTCAGTGAAAGTCGTGGGAAGAAATGTTATGTTATGTAAGTGATACATATTGTCCAGCTCGCTTCTGGAGCGATCTCCTTCGATAGCGGAAGGCGGTGGAAATTGTTCAGCGATTGTTGCCAGTTCCGGTACTGGATCTAAGTGGACTCTGGTTCGTGGGAATCGGAATTCGGAATGTATTTCTCCCTAAGTGGTCTGAGGGAAGAATAAAATGTCAGGGAGTGATTGTTCCGGAAAGAGGATATGATGTACTGACCTATTGTTATTTAAATGATTGAGCGCTTATATGAAAGTCCTGGGTTCGAATCCGGCTGTGGCAGATACTTTTTTTAACTGTTCCCAGCCATGGATCTGTCTTCCAGGGATTCACTAAGCATCATAAAATGGGTACCTTTTATTGGGAGGGCCTGGCAGAAAGCACCCTGCACAACAGTTGGCTCGTAAAGGTTGCACACCTCAGTACTCTATCATACACTGCTATTTAAATTTACCATATACTATTTACTTTTTATTGTTATTTAAATAAGTTATTGTACATATATAAATAAATGTAAATTTAAAAAATCATAAGGATAGAAAATTAATAGATGAATATTCATTGTTGATAAGGAAATAGTCGATTGTATTGACTATTGAGTAACTTGTCGATTGTAGTGAGTAACTTAGAAAATGGTTGGGGATGCTGCAAATAAAATAATAAACACTACAGTAGTACAACTATTTTTGTGTGCTGACGTTTTAGCCTACGTTCTAGGCCATGATCCAAGAGCTGGAAGAAATAACAACTTCGACAATACTGTTTTGCACATTACCAAAGACAGTAAAAATAGTAAATAAACAGAAATGACTGGAATGATATAATACCAGTTACAAGCTAAAACTATATTTAACATTTAAAAAAATGTTCAAAATTAAATTGAAAGGGTCAGTAATAAATTACAATACATCTGCTGTATCAATTTATGATTGGAAAAAAAATAAATAAAAAAACGATACTTGTTTCTTGGTCATGCCTTCATAGGATTGACCATGAAGTGCCAAATATAATAGCAACATTTTGTTATGTTATTGAGATCGTTCGTATGATAGCGGGCCAGCACAAGCATTTTGAAGTAAAAAATAAATAGCTTCAAGACCAGCTGATTATTACATGACAACAAGGGCGGATCCAGGATTTTTTTCTGGGGGGGGGGCACAACGGCCAGACGGGAAAAAAATCAACAATGACTTAGAAATAAGCTTAGTAGCATCTATAGAAATATTTCAAAGGTTTATTAAAATATCAAAACAATAGTTTCATTCATGTGCTTTCTTTTATTTTAATGATTATGATCATGTGATTTGCCTATAATTATGTACTACAATGGATTCTCCACAGTATACAAAAACCTGTCGGGAGGACGAGGCACGTGCCCTCGTGTCCCCCCTTGGATTTGCCCTTGTATGACAAGACTTTATTCGGCATTTCAGCAAAAAATGTAAACAAAAAGTTATTAATTAACAGTACTTTAATAAATATAATTACTCCTTTGAAAGTTAATGAATTTCTATTTGTCTAAAATTGTATCTAAAAGGTTTCATAGATATGCACAGCGCTTAATATACGCCCCCATTCATAAAGAAAAGACGCAATTTACAAAACTTTATTGTTTTATGAATGAAATTGATATCTGACTAATAAATAGAAACCAGAAAAGCTAGTGGTTGAAAGTTTATAAACCATATTAGGTTCTTCTACAACTGATGATTTAAAAATATATCTATCTGAGCCTACCTTTAAAAAGTAGTTCAATACAAGATTTTATTTTTATAGATATTGTTTATTTATTCTAAAGAAAGGGAAAAATGAGACTAAATGGGTATTATAATTTTGCGAAAACATTGTTCTACTAAGGATTCAAAAATTCAAAAACCGATTATTCTTTATTCCTTCAAAGGCTATTAATATTTATTTTTGCTATTAATTTAAACATTTATTCCGTAAAAAAGACTGTGATAATTTCTAGAGCTAAATATCCATCACCAAATAAAGAATGAAAAATTTATTAGTAAGTTCTCTCGTTAAAAAGAGAGAGACTTTGCATTACAAATAAAGTTTGTTGAATATTACGAAACTCGATTAATAAACAAATCGAACTAAAATAATAAATTGGAATGATCGTCGCCAGGTCGTTTAGGGATATGCAATGAATGGCATTACAATTGCTGATGAGACGGCAACTATTACCGGGTACCTTCGTTGTTATCAATTATCGTTAACCCTTCTCTAGAGATATCGACTTAAGAATCGATTATCTTCAACTGAATATTAATTTTATAACATTAAGCCCCTAATAATTATAAATAAATTATGATTACAATACAAATAATTATTGAACCCGAAGGGTCGAGGACGGTATCATCAATCTTTGCTTGCAAACTTCCGTACACGGGCTACCATACAAAATCCAAATCCATTGGATCCCACCTACGTCTCGGCCTATCTCGGATGTTTCGTATTCGTATTCGAAATTCGTAAATCAGGTAAGATGAAAATTTCGATTGATATGGATAGATATATTTATAAATTATATTTAAGTATATGAATATTATAAGTATTACATTTTTTAAACAATTGAGAAATTCATGCAACATTAACATGCCCGAAATTACCTTTATAATAAGACTCTTTCCTTTATCATGAGAGAACTTGTCAGATTCTTACCTGTAACTGAAAAGAAGACATAAATTAGGAGAATATAATATAAGTAATATAAAAGCATAAGTAATATCTAAAACGATAATATCAAATAATAAAAAACTAATTCCTTAAAGTCTAGAAAACGATTAGAAAAGTACAAATTGATTTCATAAAAACGTGAAATTATGAAAAAACATAGTTTTTTCGAGTAACTTTACATTTATACATTCTAGGTTGATATTGTATGCAACCAATTAAAACATAACATTATCAGCTTGCCCTGGGGGTTGTCCATGCTGGAACTCATAAAAAAAAACACGGCGTGTATCCATGATCAATTGTAGTGATAGTGAATATCATAACAAAGGGATTAGTAATAACAGCTCATTACAATCTGTAATTTTTTTTTCCTCTCTATTGGAAGTTATTTATACATTTTTTCTTTCATTGTAAAATATGATTCTCCATAGATACATTTAAATTTGTACAATTATTTTTAGTTTGAGACTGGTCTATTGGTACAGCATTTTAATTTTGTGAAATGTAGCAAATTATACAAGAAATAAATAAAAAAAAAATAAAGATTACAATCTGTAAACATAAACATAGTAAATTACAGATGGCCCACCGATTCCTCTTTGTATTTTAGAAACAATAAAGAAGGAAATTTCGTATAATTAACTTGTATGAATGATATGAATATATTTATAATTATATTGAACATATATAGCATGAAGATACAAAGAGACTTTCTTAAATGAACTAACTTGGTATGCTTATTGACTATTGACTAACATTCTCACTGATTGACTACTCTAGAACTAACTGAGTCAATAATATCTTTATATACTATAATCTGACCATACCGTCTCCTCTCTACTCTATATCTTTCTCTCCCTCTAATCTACCTAATTAGTTATATATATAGTATATACACATGTAAGAGAAGAGAAGAGCGTTGAAAAGATTTACTTGTTACAAACAAATTACTAGAGTCATTGACCCAAGAGTCAACACTGTAGGTAAGGACTCAATACTATTCAATACCAAATGTATTTTGATGTTGAACTTATATACCGTAAGTAGTGAAAAGCGAAGAGATATCCTGCCGTAGACTATTACAGCCCTGAAAGGAGATATCGTGGATAACAGTTCGTGACTCTAGCGGACGTTTCGACATCCTCCTCACGAGCTGCTTCGGGGGTTCCTCCAGGCTTCGCGGAGCTAGCTACCACTTAACTGTCCGCTCTCCAATCTCGTTCTCTATTGTCTCGCTTTTAGCCGGTCTCCTTTCTCAACTTTGCGGTTTTCTCGAAAAGAGAATAGTTTTCTCAAATAGTTCGATTTCTCTCATTAAGGAATAAAAGTTAGCAGTAGAACTCCACTAGCAATATCATCACCAGTCATCGGACGATGCTACGGTGAGATTCCTAAATTTTACCTAGGTAGGAAAGGGGTCTTTAACGAGTACCTACTTGACACATCACAGGTCGGGACCCCCTCCTAAGAACGGCACGGCTAAGAATTTTTCACTCACCTTAAAAAGTTTCAAAAGAGCTTAAATGGCTCGTTAAAAGGATCGTAAGGCCGGGCGCACATTGAGACGCAGTCCAACGCAGGGTATTTTATGCAAGGCAGCATAACAAAAAGTTTAGTGATACCTAGGTTTGAACGAACGAGCGCTAATTGAAAGGCAGGTCAGGGCAGGGTATGTCTGAACCTGCTTCACGCAGTGTTTGTGACAAAGATTACTGCGAACGTGTCAAGCAGATTTTGTTAAAATTTATTTCATATCAATTTGTTGTACGTTCGACACCGATTATATACAAAGATGAAAGAAAACTGCGTTTCAATGTTCGGTCATATGAGTAGAGGAGCTTTAATTTGCCCTGCCTATCCTACACTACCCTGCGTTGGACTGCGTCTCAATATGCGCCCCGCCTAATTATTGTACATGCGTGTGAAGCATCGGTTCTAACTTTGAAGTATGATCATCGTTTTAAGTTATTCTGAAATAATATTAGGTATCCGTACCACAGGCTGTTGCTTTGAATAATGTCACAACAAGTTGTAACTTTTCATTCGTTTCCTTTTTAATATTCTCAAAAATAAAAATGATTTGATTACTGACTGTATATAGATTATAAAGAACTGACTTATACATACTATATTATTTTTATTTTCGAGAATATTATAAAAAAAAAACTAATAAAAAGTTAAAACTTGTTGTGACTTAACTCGAAGCGACTACCTACGGAACTGATACCTCATATTACGGTGAATATCCTGTACGAAAAAGGATGAGTCCACTGGAGTGTATAGGAAGTGACACAACGCGGAGTCCCAAAAGCATGGACAAGGTATTTGTATAACTAAAGTGATAGTAGTATGAAGGTTGAGATGGGTTTGTAAAGTTGTTGCATGCGAATTCCTAAGAATAAGGGTGGAGTCCACAAGTGTCCGAGAAATAGGCGGGAGGATTGAGTAAAGGGTGATCTTATGGATTTGGGTTTCGGCGGTAATCCGTAGAAGGCCTAATATAACAGCGATTGATGTTATCGGTATCGAGCTGTCGGGTTCTTTTTGACTCTTCGAATCAAAGATATACGCGAAGCAGTTTTCAAGTATCGCGTTAACTTATGGATGGAGTTAATTAATTGAATATTTATTTATTAAGTGTAATTTTTTTTTTTGTTATATTGTGATCAACAAAAAAGAGATAACGACATAGTTATCTTGGTTACGACAGCCATTTCCTCAACTACAGGAAGACTTGGGCAGCTTTCGCATCTTTACATTGTGCAGTTAAAAGTTATATTATGTTACTTGGATGAGTTTTTAATGTTCACCAGCGGTTAGGTAACAAAGTATTGTTACATTAGCATGATAACGGCTTCATTAGCACGCTCTGTTGCCCGTCTGATGTAATTTCTCTTCATGTTAAAACTATTTGGACAATGCCAATATTTAGCATACTGTGTTAATCATAAGATAAGAACATACGGTATTTATTTGAGATGAATATCATCGATTTAGTTCAATTTCACTTTAGTCTTATAAATATTTCTTCTTACAGTTTGGTTTACATACAGCTGTGTGTGTGTATATATATATATATATTTTTTTTTAAGGGAAAAGATTATGTCTTGGCCGGGATAAATAAAATAAATTTAATTAAAAATAAATAAATTAAGGGGTAAAAATAAATTTATCTCGCACTAAATAAAAATGTGTATATATATATATATATATATATATATATATATATATATATATAAGAATAGATAATGTTATACTTGTACGCATTTATACATACTCACTTTCTTATTCTTATCCAATCTTAATATTTCATAAAAGAAAATTAGAGATAGTGTCATCCATCAAACAGACATGTACCACAAGTCATGAAGGGTATTGGGGTCAATGCATGATAAGGACAGTTCTGTTTCCAAAATGACAACTATGAAAGGATGTGATTTTTCCTAGAAGTTTTTTCCTGTTAAAGGGTACCCTCTTTATAGATATTGGCCTATGAAAGCCTCCAGATTCTACAGAATTCAATTGTTAATCGATCGGAGAGATCGGTGTAGAGAATGGATTTGTCTGGCTTGGTTACGAGCCTTGGTAGCTCAGATGGTTAGAGCGCGGTGCTAGAGATGTGGACGATCCGTGTTCGAATCCCTGCCAAGACAAATCTTTTCTCTTCAAAATAAAAATGTGTAAAAATAATCACTATCAAATGAACAATAAATAAATGATAAGTTCATTAGCCTATTAAGCTATCTCTATCGCTCTGCAAACAGGCTAGAGAACAAAATGTATCTTTCATTTGTTTTCAAATAAAATATCTACACTTCTTACATGGGCACAAATCTAATATCAAAAAAGGAACAAACCAATTTCAAGAGGAAAAGATATGAATTATGAATGAAACCGGCAAAATTCGGCATAGAATGACTTTACTATTTTATCTCAAAAAATAGACATATTTTTTAAATCACATTTATATATGTTCATTGATATTTCTTTTAGTTAGTTCATTTAACGTCACTTTATGCTGCTATGGCTAATCGGACGATGCTACAGTGGGAGCTCTAAATTTTGCCTATCCAGGTTTAATTGGGATAGGAATTTTTAACGATTACCTGACATAGTATAGGCTTGGGACCCCCATTTAACGTCCTTCCGAAGGACGGCGTAACTAAGGATCTTAATCCCTTAAAAATCCTAGGGCCACCTGCCGGGCTGCGAAACCGCAATCTTGGGCTTAGTAGTTTGTTACGCTAACCACTATTTCTTTTATTATTGATAGTTCTAAGCTCACAAATTAAACTATACGCTGTGGATCAAATTAAAAAAAAAATAGGTAGTAAAAATTCCAAGAGAGTCGGAACTGAATATAAGAAGTGCAGGGAGTACCGCTGTGTGAAAGCACACCGCTATATGTCCTCCATACAGCGGTCTCTTTATAATGAAAAATATATTCATTCATATATTTCATTATAAAGAGACAAGGAGGGATATTATGGAATATGGAATATTATTTAAATATATATATATATATATATATATATATATATATATATATATATATATATATATATATATAGTTGAATCTAATCCCTATATGATCCCTATTGAATACTAATCCCTCTAATTCAGCAACAGACTACAGTATACAACTTCAGAAATACAATTTTTGGCCAGAAGCATAATTTATTCGTTTATATTCAAGATGTTTCTTGAACAGGTGGTTCGCTGGAATGTAACTTGACATATGAGCTGTAGGCCTCAGGGCCCAAATTGCAGGGTGAAATTACTAATCGAAAACAGGAAAGGTAACAGAAATCGATATAATCAAACCGGATGTCATTTAACTCCCTTCCGGAGAAATGAATATAGAAATATATATATATTCCTGTATATATAAACACATATATTAGTACGTATGCATTCACTCATTTAAGACATACTCACACATTTGCAGCTAGACTTGTGGTGCTTCCAAGAAACGCTTTATGATTGCGTAAATCGTCCGGTTTACAAATATTCGTGCATGACAATTTAAATTGAAACTGCAAATATTAAATTTAAACTGTAATTTTTATCTATAAGTAAACCGAGGAAGTGACTGATGATCATCGAAGTTTCTTTCCATAAAATCATCCAACATATTACTAATAAGCCTTGGAAGAAATAACCTTAGAATCTTAACACTTTCTAAATGTTTTACAAAGAGATCACAGATCTCATTAAAACACTATCATAAAGGAATGTAATAATTTTCTATAAATAATTTAACTCAGGAACAGTGAATTTACATATTTTACTCATATTCACAACTAATAACCGATTTTGGCTTATTTTTTAGTAATCTACAACATTACTAAAGTCCTAGATGTCTTAGCTGTAAGAATGGGGCTCACAGTTAACAACGAAGACTAAGTATACGACTACATCCAGTTAAAACAAGAGCAAGCATGGAGCAGTTAGAGGAGCGTGTGTATGAAACCAGGAGAGCTGATAGTCCAAAAATTATAAGAGAAAATTCTGCAGTTACTGATGCCAGGATTCTGTTTGATACCCGAAATCAGAAGACAGTAGCGCTTGAACGGAAAAATTGGCGGTGGTTGCTGGGGCAAGCCAAGTCTCAACTCGGTACGTAGTGTCAATAAGGAATAAGAAGAAGAGTTTGCAGGGAGCGGGGCACTTCACCGTATTGCTGTGCTGAAAATCTCTGGTTCGAATCATGATCAGGCTGTTAACAATCATATAGACCTTGTGGGAATTGCAAACCCTCCTAGGAATCACCCACTCTCTAGAGTAAGTGCTGTAAATTGAGGGAAAACCTGGCAATTGAGAGTGATCTTGGTCAAATAACCTCTCTGCGCATTACAGTCTCTTGCATATATTGAACCGAAGACCTTACTAGTGACTCAATTTGTTTTTGTTTTTTTCGAGTTTAGAGGGGAAATGGTTAGCGTGTATTTTAAAATAACTTCTTTATAATAAGAAAGTTTAAATTAGAAACCAACCTTTCGACCTATTAATACTGGAGTACTACCCGCGGATAGTTTCTCTACTTGCAATTATACATTGCAGGCCTTCATCAGGATTTAGATAAATTATACTTTTAGTCTCTCCGTCTCTCCCATGCTTCCGACTATTAAGGTAACTGTGACTATTAACGTCTGATATTCTGAAGAACTACAATGTTGGCCGATACGTTGATTTACAAGGAATAGGTTTTAAATATTCAAGAATTTTTTGTGAATTCCATCCCGACCGTTGTCACCTAGATATGATTTATATAGTACGACCAACAATGATTATCCAATCTTAATAATTTTATATAAATTTTAAGTGTGTGCTACACATAACTATGACTATGTTTGTCAATGTGTAATGATGTTTTAGATTAAGTAAAAATGTACTACTAAAATATTGGCTCGAAACGTTGAGAAGATCAGAAATATTAAGATAATTTTGGTGTAAAGTTTTTTTTTTTGTAAATTAAGTTTTGATAAAAATATTTATATATGCATATACAAAATTTATTTATACTAGCCTGCTAGAAAGGCAGCTGAAGCGTGCTGACCTACAAAGGGAGAAGTTATCTATTAAGAGGAGAAAGGAGATCTCCTGAGCGTGGAGGAACATGTGCCTCCCAGCAGGGCCGGTTCTTCCCTTGATGCCACTAGTCTATTCACCAATATCCCCATTGACAAAGCCCTCAGCATTATAGAAAAAAACTGGAATATCATCCAACCACACACAACTCTTTGCCTCACTTCCTACCTTGAATCCCTTACACTGTGTTGTAAATCCGGATATCTTAGTTTCCATGGTAAATTTTACAATCAAATCTCAGGTCTGGCCATGGGTAATTGCCTTGCTCCAGACATTTCTAACATTGTTCTTAATGACCTTCTTGACTCCATCATCCCTCTATTCCCCCATGACATCTTCCTCATCAAGAAATATGTCGATGACCTCCTTTTAGTTCTCAATCCTGAAAAAATCCCTGAAATACTAGTAGCCTTTAACTCCTACCATCCCCGTCTCAAATTTACCATAGAAACTGAAACCAATCACACCCTCCCCTTTCTTGACCTCCTCATTATAAGAAATAATGATAGCTCCTTGTCCTTTAATTGGTACACCAAACCCACATATTCCGGCAGACTCCTCAATTTTTTCTCACAGCATCCTTACCACCAGAAGATCAATACAGCAAAAAACCTTATTCACCGGTGTTTATCCCTATCAGACACCCAATTTCGACCAACCAACATCCTACGAATCCAAAACATACTACTCTCTAACAACTTCCCAGCCCACATTACCAATAAACTACTAGACCCCCTTAAACACCCTAGTAATGTAATTTACCCCTCCCCGTACCCAACAGTACCGAACCCCAGTTCCTTCATATACCGATCTTTTCCTTATATTCCTGGTCTGTCAGAAAATATCCAAAAAGTCTTAAATCTTACCTTTCCCAACCTTCGCCTTGGTTTTAAGCCATATCACAAATTATCCCAACTATTCACATATTTAAAAGACCCGATCCCCATTAAAAATCTCTCCAACATTGTTTACCGCATCTCCTGCTCTGCCCCAAACTGTACCTCCTCCTACATTGGGGAAACAAAAAACCACTTTTACAGACGACTATCACAACATAAGACCTCTATATCTACCCGGAACATATCTGCTTCCAAACTATCCGAACATGCCTTAACCCTTAACCACACCTTTAACTTTGACCAATCCTCTGTTCTCGCCACTGTTCCTAATTATACCAAAAGACTAATTACAGAATCATTATACATTAACCTAGAAAAAAATCCGTTAAACACAAAGACTGACAAAAATAACCTATCAATAGTTTACAGACACATACTAGAACTAATACAAAATAACTAACCACCCCCGCTTCCTAATGACTTTCTCCTCCCCCCCCCTCTCATACGTGCCAATATTATATATAAGTATGGATGTTAGTCTGTGTGTGTGTGTGTGTGTGTGTGTGTGTATATATATATATGTATGTGTGTGTGTATATATGTGTATATATATATATATGTGTATATGTGTATATATATACATATACATACGAATATGTGTATGTGAGTGTGTGTGTATGGATTTTCAAATCTTTATATGAGGCTTCTACACTATTTGCTTCTTTCCCTTTATACGTTACTTATAGCCATTGTAACGGCTTTTATATTCTGAGAAATTTTTTTACACTTAGTAAGGGTAGGGGAACATCCTTCCTTCTCAATTATATCAGTCAGTGTTTCATAGCCAGAGAGGACCCACCCCCGTCCCACCCCCACAGGTAACTTATGTTTTGCACTATTTACTCACCCTCCCTCCATTTCATTTTAATTTCTTTCCCTCATAACCTAAAACAGTACTATACCCAATTTACCGTTATTATCACTACTTCCAAGCTCACTATTACTGTAAGGCGTTTATTTGTTTTAGTTATCTATATACCACCCTAAATATCCATCAATATATATCATAATTCCAATATAGCCTGTTATTAGCCTGTTAATTAGTCCAATATAGCCTGATTATATTATCACGTACCTTACTTAAAACATACCTACTTTTATACAATTGATATTTTACATTTTTATAAACTGTCTTCTTACATTCTCTTATGTAATTAATATTCTTTACACTAGTATAAAGTATTTTCTACCTATTAATATTAATACTGTATTTTCTAAAATAATTTTTATTTTCAATTTTATTCTATTTTATATAATTCGTTTCTAGATTTTTATAATTTTACAATTTTTATTTCTTCTTTTTTATTACCTATAATTTTAGTGCGTAATTCTTATCACTTTCTAATTTACCCATATCATTTCACATTCCTATTGTATATTCAGTTTTTATTTATCTGTAATACCTTAATTTTTTAACTGTCAACACTTTCTGTTTTATTATTATTTTCTTCATGTTTTATTATTATTTTCTACATTTTAACCTTCATAATTACTTCACTGTACACCTTTATCAACTTTTATCATCATTATTACACATAATCATCAATTTTTGCCTGTATTCACCTTCTTTTAGTTTATCTATATTTAAAATGTTTTATTATATTCATACCGCTTTCTTAAATTGTCTGTATTTTGCTTATAGCCCTGAAGAAGACCTACAACGTAGGTCGAAACGTTGGCTAACAATAAATATCATCTGAAATTACTTGAGAATTTCATTCAGTGACCTCTACCCGGACCAATTTCTTCAACATAAATTATCATAGGTCAACAATCATTATCAATATGAATTCAGCAAGACGGGGCAAAAAACAAGATACAGACAATCTTCAACCACTTCTTCGTCGCAGTGCCAGACTCCAACTACGCAGACCTGGAGTACTACCCCAGCCGTCTTCTTCTACCAGTCCACCACTAGCTCACCTCTCTCAGACTTCCTCTACTTCTTCTATGGATCCCCTCTCATTCCACCAATATACCACATCTTCAAACACCACAGATGAACAAACTCTTTCTGACCATAATGTTAATTTTTTCTCTTCTCTAAAATCTAAATTTCCCCATTGTAATAAGAATCTTAATCTATTTTGTTACTTACATAAACGCCTTACTATTAAAATAGAACAACGAACCTTCCTCCTAAAATGCCGAACTAATTCCCTTTTTCCGAAATCAATTGAGAATTCCCTCAAAAACATCCACATATGCCAACCCTTTCAAAATAGATTTTACCGTTCCTCTTTTCTATTCAAAAAAACTTTACTTAATCTCAAAATTAAGGAAATTTTTCAACAGATAGATTCCATCCATACTCAAATTTCTTCTCTCAAGACGACCCTTTCTACCCTTATCGGTGACAGTTACATCAACACCCTCATTTCTTTCATCAACAATTTCTGTACATCTATAAAAAAACACAAAAAACAGTCCCTCATATCTAAATTTAAAGACCTCTATATAACATCAACAGCCAAAAAAATTTACCCCACAGGTAACGAAAAATGGGTCCACAATATATCATCTACTGCCATCCCTCCACAAGTATCAAAGATCCTAAGCTTAGGCCCAAACTTTTCCACTCCTTCTTCCAACTCCACCAAACTCATCCCCAACCTCATCACAGACCTAGAACACATATACAGAGATGACAGTTTTACAGTCCCGGACAATGAGAAAGAAGTATCCCGTGTCCGCATCACTAATTTAATCACCAATCACTTACAACGCTCCCAAAAACAGCCCCCTCCTCTTTCCCCCTCATTTTTTAAAGACATTGCCACCACTCGCACATTCCTCAGAGCAAACCCACAACTTACAGTTACCAAAGCAGACAAAGCCAACGTGACTGTAATAATGGACACCGATGACTATACTGAAAAAATTAGTTCCCTCCTATCTGACACGACAACATATACACCCATCCCCCGTGATCCCACCCTCTCTCTCATGACTAAATTCAACCATCACCTAAAGGACCTTCATAGAACCCGACAAATCAATAAACATACATATTACAATCTTATCTCTTATAACTCCATATCTCCTCGTTTATATGGATTACCCAAAATCCACAAACCAGGATATCCACTCCGCCCCATTATTTCTAACATAAACTCCCCATCTAGCAAACTTAGTAAATTTCTTCTTCCTTCTCTGCAAACCCTCAGCCATAACAACACCTATGACATTACTAATTCCTTTCATCTAAAACAAGAACTACTTTCCGTTCACATTCCTGACCAATTCATTTTAGCTTCCCTTGATGCCACTAGTCTATTCACCAATATCCCCATTGACAAAGCCCTCAGCATTATAGAAAAAAACTGGAATATCATCCAACCACACACAACTCTTTGCCTCACTTCCTACCTTGAATCCCTTACACTGTGTTGTAAATCCGGATATCTTAGTTTCCATGGTAAATTTTACAATCAAATCTCAGGTCTGGCCATGGGTAATTGCCTTGCTCCAGACATTTCTAACATTGTTCTTAATGACCTTCTTGACTCCATCATCCCTCTATTCCCCCATGACATCTTCCTCATCAAGAAATATGTCGATGACCTCCTTTTAGTTCTCAATCCTGGAAAAATCCCTGAAATACTAGTAGCCTTTAACTCCTACCATCCCCGTCTCAAATTTACCATAGAAACTGAAACCAATCACACCCTCCCCTTTCTTGACCTCCTCATTATAAGAAATAATGATAGCTCCTTGTCCTTTAATTGGTACACCAAACCCACATATTCCGGCAGACTCCTCAATTTTTTCTCACAGCATCCTTACCACCAGAAGATCAATACAGCAAAAAACCTTATTCACCGGTGTTTATCCCTATCAGACACCCAATTTCGACCAACCAACATCCTACGAATCCAAAACATACTACTCTCTAACAACTTCCCAGCCCACATTACCAATAAACTACTAGACCCCCTTAAACACCCTAGTAATGTAATTTACCCCTCCCCGTACCCAACAGTACCGAACCCCAGTTCCTTCATATACCGATCTTTTCCTTATATTCCTGGTCTGTCAGAAAATATCCAAAAAGTCTTAAATCTTACCTTTCCCAACCTTCGCCTTGGTTTTAAGCCATATCACAAATTATCCCAACTATTCACATATTTAAAAGACCCGATCCCCATTAAAAATCTCTCCAACATTGTTTACCGCATCTCCTGCTCTGCCCCAAACTGTACCTCCTCCTACATTGGGGAAACAAAAAACCACTTTTACAGACGACTATCACAACATAAGACCTCTATATCTACCCGGAACATATCTGCTTCCAAACTATCCGAACATGCCTTAACCCTTAACCACACCTTTAACTTTGACCAATCCTCTGTTCTCGCCACTGTTCCTAATTATACCAAAAGACTAATTACAGAATCATTATACATTAACCTAGAAAAAAATCCGTTAAACACAAAGACTGACAAAAATAACCTATCAATAGTTTACAGACACATACTAGAACTAATACAAAATAACTAACCACCCCCGCTTCCTAATGACTTTCTCCTCCCCCCCCCTCTCATACGTGCCAATATTATATATAAGTATGGATGTTAGTCTGTGTGTGTGTGTGTGTGTGTGTGTGTGTATATATATATATGTATGTGTGTGTGTATATATGTGTATATATATATATATGTGTATATGTGTATATATATACATATACATACGAATATGTGTATGTGAGTGTGTGTGTATGGATTTTCAAATCTTTATATGAGGCTTCTACACTATTTGCTTCTTTCCCTTTATACGTTACTTATAGCCATTGTAACGGCTTTTATATTCTGAGAAATTTTTTTACACTTAGTAAGGGTAGGGGAACATCCTTCCTTCTCAATTATATCAGTCAGTGTTTCATAGCCAGAGAGGACCCACCCCCGTCCCACCCCCACAGGTAACTTATGTTTTGCACTATTTACTCACCCTCCCTCCATTTCATTTTAATTTCTTTCCCTCATAACCTAAAACAGTACTATACCCAATTTACCGTTATTATCACTACTTCCAAGCTCACTATTACTGTAAGGCGTTTATTTGTTTTAGTTATCTATATACCACCCTAAATATCCATCAATATATATCATAATTCCAATATAGCCTGTTATTAGCCTGTTAATTAGTCCAATATAGCCTGATTATATTATCACGTACCTTACTTAAAACATACCTACTTTTATACAATTGATATTTTACATTTTTATAAACTGTCTTCTTACATTCTCTTATGTAATTAATATTCTTTACACTAGTATAAAGTATTTTCTACCTATTAATATTAATACTGTATTTTCTAAAATAATTTTTATTTTCAATTTTATTCTATTTTATATAATTCGTTTCTAGATTTTTATAATTTTACAATTTTTATTTCTTCTTTTTTATTACCTATAATTTTAGTGCGTAATTCTTATCACTTTCTAATTTACCCATATCATTTCACATTCCTATTGTATATTCAGTTTTTATTTATCTGTAATACCTTAATTTTTTAACTGTCAACACTTTCTGTTTTATTATTATTTTCTTCATGTTTTATTATTATTTTCTACATTTTAACCTTCATAATTACTTCACTGTACACCTTTATCAACTTTTATCATCATTATTACACATAATCATCAATTTTTGCCTGTATTCACCTTCTTTTAGTTTATCTATATTTAAAATGTTTTATTATATTCATACCGCTTTCTTAAATTGTCTGTATTTTGCTTATAGCCCTGAAGAAGACCTACAACGTAGGTCGAAACGTTGGCTAACAATAAATATCATCTGAAATTACTTGAGAATTTCATTCAGTGACCTCTACCCGGACCAATTTCTTCAACATAAATTATCATAGGTCAACAATCATTATCAATATGAATTCAGCAAGACGGGGCAAAAAACAAGATACAGACAATCTTCAACCACTTCTTCGTCGCAGTGCCAGACTCCAACTACGCAGACCTGGAGTACTACCCCAGCCGTCTTCTTCTACCAGTCCACCACTAGCTCACCTCTCTCAGACTTCCTCTACTTCTTCTATGGATCCCCTCTCATTCCACCAATATACCACATCTTCAAACACCACAGATGAACAAACTCTTTCTGACCATAATGTTAATTTTTTCTCTTCTCTAAAATCTAAATTTCCCCATTGTAATAAGAATCTTAATCTATTTTGTTACTTACATAAACGCCTTACTATTAAAATAGAACAACGAACCTTCCTCCTAAAATGCCGAACTAATTCCCTTTTTCCGAAATCAATTGAGAATTCCCTCAAAAACATCCACATATGCCAACCCTTTCAAAATAGATTTTACCGTTCCTCTTTTCTATTCAAAAAAACTTTACTTAATCTCAAAATTAAGGAAATTTTTCAACAGATAGATTCCATCCATACTCAAATTTCTTCTCTCAAGACGACCCTTTCTACCCTTATCGGTGACAGTTACATCAACACCCTCATTTCTTTCATCAACAATTTCTGTACATCTATAAAAAAACACAAAAAACAGTCCCTCATATCTAAATTTAAAGACCTCTATATAACATCAACAGCCAAAAAAATTTACCCCACAGGTAACGAAAAATGGGTCCACAATATATCATCTACTGCCATCCCTCCACAAGTATCAAAGATCCTAAGCTTAGGCCCAAACTTTTCCACTCCTTCTTCCAACTCCACCAAACTCATCCCCAACCTCATCACAGACCTAGAACACATATACAGAGATGACAGTTTTACAGTCCCGGACAATGAGAAAGAAGTATCCCGTGTCCGCATCACTAATTTAATCACCAATCACTTACAACGCTCCCAAAAACAGCCCCCTCCTCTTTCCCCCTCATTTTTTAAAGACATTGCCACCACTCGCACATTCCTCAGAGCAAACCCACAACTTACAGTTACCAAAGCAGACAAAGCCAACGTGACTGTAATAATGGACACCGATGACTATACTGAAAAAATTAGTTCCCTCCTATCTGACACGACAACATATACACCCATCCCCCGTGATCCCACCCTCTCTCTCATGACTAAATTCAACCATCACCTAAAGGACCTTCATAGAACCCGACAAATCAATAAACATACATATTACAATCTTATCTCTTATAACTCCATATCTCCTCGTTTATATGGATTACCCAAAATCCACAAACCAGGATATCCACTCCGCCCCATTATTTCTAACATAAACTCCCCATCTAGCAAACTTAGTAAATTTCTTCTTCCTTCTCTGCAAACCCTCAGCCATAACAACACCTATGACATTACTAATTCCTTTCATCTAAAACAAGAACTACTTTCCGTTCACATTCCTGACCAATTCATTTTAGCTTCCCTTGATGCCACTAGTCTATTCACCAATATCCCCATTGACAAAGCCCTCAGCATTATAGAAAAAAACTGGAATATCATCCAACCACACACAACTCTTTGCCTCACTTCCTACCTTGAATCCCTTACACTGTGTTGTAAATCCGGATATCTTAGTTTCCATGGTAAATTTTACAATCAAATCTCAGGTCTGGCCATGGGTAATTGCCTTGCTCCAGACATTTCTAACATTGTTCTTAATGACCTTCTTGACTCCATCATCCCTCTATTCCCCCATGACATCTTCCTCATCAAGAAATATGTCGATGACCTCCTTTTAGTTCTCAATCCTGAAAAAATCCCTGAAATACTAGTAGCCTTTAACTCCTACCATCCCCGTCTCAAATTTACCATAGAAACTGAAACCAATCACACCCTCCCCTTTCTTGACCTCCTCATTATAAGAAATAATGATAGCTCCTTGTCCTTTAATTGGTACACCAAACCCACATATTCCGGCAGACTCCTCAATTTTTTCTCACAGCATCCTTACCACCAGAAGATCAATACAGCAAAAAACCTTATTCACCGGTGTTTATCCCTATCAGACACCCAATTTCGACCAACCAACATCCTACGAATCCAAAACATACTACTCTCTAACAACTTCCCAGCCCACATTACCAATAAACTACTAGACCCCCTTAAACACCCTAGTAATGTAATTTACCCCTCCCCGTACCCAACAGTACCGAACCCCAGTTCCTTCATATACCGATCTTTTCCTTATATTCCTGGTCTGTCAGAAAATATCCAAAAAGTCTTAAATCTTACCTTTCCCAACCTTCGCCTTGGTTTTAAGCCATATCACAAATTATCCCAACTATTCACATATTTAAAAGACCCGATCCCCATTAAAAATCTCTCCAACATTGTTTACCGCATCTCCTGCTCTGCCCCAAACTGTACCTCCTCCTACATTGGGGAAACAAAAAACCACTTTTACAGACGACTATCACAACATAAGACCTCTATATCTACCCGGAACATATCTGCTTCCAAACTATCCGAACATGCCTTAACCCTTAACCACACCTTTAACTTTGACCAATCCTCTGTTCTCGCCACTGTTCCTAATTATACCAAAAGACTAATTACAGAATCATTATACATTAACCTAGAAAAAAATCCGTTAAACACAAAGACTGACAAAAATAACCTATCAATAGTTTACAGACACATACTAGAACTAATACAAAATAACTAACCACCCCCGCTTCCTAATGACTTTCTCCTCCCCCCCCCTCTCATACGTGCCAATATTATATATAAGTATGGATGTTAGTCTGTGTGTGTGTGTGTGTGTGTGTGTGTGTATATATATATATGTATGTGTGTGTGTATATATGTGTATATATATATATATGTGTATATGTGTATATATATACATATACATACGAATATGTGTATGTGAGTGTGTGTGTATGGATTTTCAAATCTTTATATGAGGCTTCTACACTATTTGCTTCTTTCCCTTTATACGTTACTTATAGCCATTGTAACGGCTTTTATATTCTGAGAAATTTTTTTACACTTAGTAAGGGTAGGGGAACATCCTTCCTTCTCAATTATATCAGTCAGTGTTTCATAGCCAGAGAGGACCCACCCCCGTCCCACCCCCACAGGTAACTTATGTTTTGCACTATTTACTCACCCTCCCTCCATTTCATTTTAATTTCATTTTAATTTCTTTCCCTCATAACCTAAAACAGTACTATACCCAATTTACCGTTATTATCACTACTTCCAAGCTCACTATTACTGTAAGGCGTTTATTTGTTTTAGTTATCTATATACCACCCTAAATATCCATCAATATATATCATAATTCCAATATAGCCTGTTATTAGCCTGTTAATTAGTCCAATATAGCCTGATTATATTATCACGTACCTTACTTAAAACATACCTACTTTTATACAATTGATATTTTACATTTTTATAAACTGTCTTCTTACATTCTCTTATGTAATTAATATTCTTTACACTAGTATAAAGTATTTTCTACCTATTAATATTAATACTGTATTTTCTAAAATAATTTTTATTTTCAATTTTATTCTATTTTATATAATTCGTTTCTAGATTTTTATAATTTTACAATTTTTATTTCTTCTTTTTTATTACCTATAATTTTAGTGCGTAATTCTTATCACTTTCTAATTTACCCATATCATTTCACATTCCTATTGTATATTCAGTTTTTATTTATCTGTAATACCTTAATTTTTTAACTGTCAACACTTTCTGTTTTATTATTATTTTCTTCATGTTTTATTATTATTTTCTACATTTTAACCTTCATAATTACTTCACTGTACACCTTTATCAACTTTTATCATCATTATTACACATAATCATCAATTTTTGCCTGTATTCACCTTCTTTTAGTTTATCTATATTTAAAATGTTTTATTATATTCATACCGCTTTCTTAAATTGTCTGTATTTTGCTTATAGCCCTGAAGAAGACCTACAACGTAGGTCGAAACGTTGGCTAACAATAAATATCATCTGAAATTACTTGAGAATTTCATTCAGTGACCTCTACCCGGACCAATTTCTTCAACATATATTAATTTTGTTTTTCAAGGATGCCTCCATAAAATGGGGCATGGGAAAACTTTTTTAAGATTCAAGAAATTGGTAGAACCTACCAGGATTCAGTCCGCTACACCAAAATTAAAAAAAATCTCAGATAATAAAAGAAATTATACAAGTTTTTTTGTTTGTTGCCTTTAACTCCACTTCATGTTGCTATGGCTAACCCGGTGATGTTCTAAATTTTGCCTATCCAGCTATAATTAGTGCAGGGTTCTGTAACGAGTATCTGACAACGTTAAGGTTCGGGAGCCTCCATTTTACGTCATTTTTGAAGGACGGCATAACCTCTCCTTTTTTTAAAAATCTTTGGGCCACCTGCCGGGCTACGAATCCGCAATCATGGACCCAGAATATTCTTTTTTTAAGGCTTTTAGAATATTTTTATTTTAATAAAATAAGAAATAAATAATAACAAAAATATTAAATCGTCAGAAATGTTAGGGATTTACTTCAATAATTAAAATGAATTGATTAGATTCAGAAATTTCATTAGTTCTACTTCTAGTTGATCTGACATCCACATCTTTAAGTAGATCCATAAAACCACAACGTGATCTGTGGCTAGAAAATTCACAAAATAGCTTGCAATCTTACTTTAAAAAATTAAAAAGGTTATATTTTGTGAACATTTCCGGGAGCTCTGCAGAATTGGGGTTAATGAAATATAGTGGTTGATTTCCCTTGTAAATATATTGAAAAAGAATGAGTAAAATGTAAAATTAAATTAAATAAACGCATATAAACTAAGCTATGAATATTATTTCAAATCGTTCATTAGAGATGCCTATAAGGAATTTTAATGAGCTGAAACAAAAAAAAAAATAAGAAGAAAATCCATAAAACCCAAGCTTAATATTCAGCGTTACCCATTTTAATATTAAATCTTTTTAAATTTTTTTATCTTTATCACCTTATTCTTTAATTATCAACACTTTCTGTTTTATTCTTTTTTATTCTTTATTATGCATTTTCCTACCTTCCTGGTTGGTTGTTAATACTATACACTCATACATTTTAACCTTTATATTTACCATGCTGTGCAATTTTTATCATTTTTTAATTTTCAATTGCCTGCATTCACCATACTTTTATTATTTATATTTACCATGTTTAAACTTGTTTGTACTACTTTTTAATTCTCAATTGTCTGAATTTTGCATATTGCCCTGAAGATGAACCACAAAGCAGATAGAAACGTTGGCTACTTAATAAACATTTCTCCAATTCTAAGAGAAATTCATTGACCTCTACCCGGACCACTTTCTTCCACAAAAATATATTTCGTATCTTATTTTTTTATTGATAGTTAAAATATAGTTCAAAAGTTTTTAATATGGTTTATAGCTTGGTATGGCACCGCCAAAATAAATTTATTGAAATTTTTTTTATTTTTAATAATATAAAAATATTTTTCATTAATTAAAATATCCAAACCCTCCTGTCTGCAGATCTGTTAGCTCATTACATCAGCGCGCTTTACACTTTATATGTAATAAGTCAATTTAATTTTAATTTTAATTTAATTAATTTTATCCTGTGGTTAAAATTAATTTTTGAATTTCTTAAATAATCCCTAAAAATATGAATAAGAAACAAGGCCGTTATAAATGCCATGTCGTTATCAGAGAGACGATAGTAGCAGTCCGTGTACGGTCGACCGTGAAATACGTAAGTATTTACCTATTTATGTACGTACATCTACACAATCTACATTCATCCGTTTCATTCACGCAAAAGAAAAAAAAAAAGAATGAAAGAATATTTTTCCTAATATTATGAAGTAGAAAAGAAAATTGGATAAACGTCATGGACAAAGGGAGAGACATTGGCCAGGTTAAGAAGAAAATGGTAAAGCCCTTTCCAAGTCCTCAGCCCTTTGCCAGTGCCATGGTAATCCTGAAAGGGTATTTCCGCCGGCGGAAATTGACTAGGAATTGAACAGGGCAGCCACGGCCTACTGAATCTAAACCAGTTCGCCAATCGAGTTATCTCTCCACTATTAGCTTCGTCTTTCCAGTATGACTCCATCTCCGTAGCCATTAGGGCCCGAGCGCCATACTTTATGGAAAAATAATGAGAACTCGTTATACACTTAAGGGGGCTACTCCTAATATTAAAATTAACTTTTTCTGCTAACATTAATCTTATTAAAATTTAAACAATGAACATAAATTAAATTTTGTAATTTTGCGTGTAGTAAACCACTCTTTTACGGATAGAAAGAGTTAAAAGTACCGAATTGCGGGTACAAAAAAATAAAACTATCACGAGTTTTATATAAATAGAAGAATAACAAGAGCAGCCGTTTCTCAAATAGTAGACATGGACTTAAAACTATGAATAAGCACAGCAGAACTCCAAATTAATTTCAAAAGACTCTTATACATGACTATAACAAGAACTATTTGGACGTAGGGAGTTCAGCTTTGGGGCACCACAAAGCCATCGAATTCCTTTAGTATCCAATCTTAACAATTCAAAATCCTTCGTATTCGTTCCTCTGTGAAAAGAATTGATAAGGCTGGCCGAGAAACGAGCCAGGGTGGCCGAGACGGTTGAGGCGTCACCACGGAGAGGTGAAAGACCCGGGTTCGAGTCCCGGTCCTGGCCATATCTTCTCTTTTCAAATAAAATATATAAAAATATTAACAAGAACGTTTCACAATCAGGACATACACCAAAATAAAAATTCACATCTAAATCAGCACATTTCACAACCCATCTTTTTCCAGTATTATAGAGACTTAAGGATTTTTTAGTATGCCACACGTACTCTAATAATTTCTGTATGTATCTTTTTGAGTTTCTGATTATTTGTATTCATTCCCCTATTACTTTATAAAATAAATATTTTAAAATGTTAACACGAGAATATTAAAAATTTTTTTGTAAATAGTATATCCTTCGGAGTTTCCAGAGGAGTAAAGAATATACACGGACTGCCAGTACTTTGCAAGAGAGTAAAGCCTAATCTCACCATATCATTCAAGATTCTCGCATCTTATGCTGACAGACGATAATCTATTGCACTTTTCAAACAATCCAATATTTCTAAGGCGATTAAGCAAGTCGCCGTTGCACGATAGAAGCATTAGGTATCGTGTTTAAGAGTCTAAAGAGAATGATTACATTGACGTTGATCTTATTTTGCCCAAGAAAAAAATAATAGCGCTTATAGTCCTTAAAAATCCTTTTGAGTGCCCCAATATAATAGAAGCTTCCTAAATAGGCTGGCGAAGAGTTATCTAACAGAGTTTGTGCAAACTGAGGGTGGAGCTATTGTCTCTTGTTGAGAAGGAATGTTTTCTCGTGCTTTTGTTAGTACAGGCTTTACGAACTGGATGAGCAACCATATTGTTTCAGGGAACAATAGATCTTCATATTGTTTTGATATATACAATATATTGCTTAGTTAGTTCCTATTATTCCTTCTACCTACTTCGTTAAAAAAAACCGAGATCTGTCTTCTGACTGAAAACAGGAAGTTTTTAGGTCTTTATTCCTCATTAATAAGATATGCAACTGGAAATTTTAATTATTTTATCTAATAATAAGATGAATAAAGTAAATAAATTAGTTCAAAATGAATGTGCCCCAGGAGGGAGAGTTGGGAGGGGGGTGAAATATCAATAAAAATTTCAAGTGGCTGATTTTTCCTTTGTTTGCAACTTTTTTATAAAATCACTAATATAATGAAATGTTTTCAGATCATTTTTTCTCTTATCTCCTTTAGTATCTTAATAATTTATTTTCAGGAAGATATTAGGATTCCATCATATTTTGTTAATGTATCAAGCCACCTTTCTTTTCGGGCAGTCTATTCCAAAAGGAAAGTTGTCCCTTGAGTATAAATCTTCAGCCGCTGTGAAGAAGTGGTTAAGTCGAATTTAGTTCAGCGAAAGTTAATTGTATGAGGGAAGCGGAATTGTGTCATTCTCGTAGTTATTAGGTTGAAATGGAGTTGTAAAAGAAGAAATAACTCCATTTCAAGCCAATGCCTGACTTAGTCTTTTATTCACTTGGGAAAATCACGATTTCGCTTACTTAAGTACAAGAAACTCAGTTTGGAGAAAATTCGACTTGACCACTTATTACGGTGCTTCAGATTATTCTTCTAAATTACTTCATTTTAAGTAAAATTATTCTTATGACTTTCATGAAAAAAAAATCCTTCAAAATAAGAATTAAAAAGTCAAATTCAGGTTTCACATTGATTTATTTAAAATAAAATAATTTCCGTTTTCGTCACCTTAGTTTTGTATCGTATACGATGCTTCAGGAAAAAGTATAGGGAAAGAATGTCAATAGTGAATACTCCTACGCCGAATCACCTTCTTGCAAAACTGTTGCTCTGTAAACAGTACGATCCTTACCAATTATATGACTCTCCATGGGTCACATCACAACAAAAGAATCCTAATAACGCATATAAGCCCTGGTATATGACTAAACATTATTCATGATAAGATGGTGAATAACAACGAGATAAAAGTTTCGCGAATAAAGGAAAAACTGCTAGCAAAAGCATATTCATACTAGTTCAGCAGAAAATTGTTGGTCCAGTTTCAAGACAGTCTATTGTCAATGAGTCCGTCAAGAGTAAGCCAGCGTGTTTGTAAAAGTAATTTTAAATGAAAAGGATTAAGTAACTAAACTTAAAAATTGAAATTGTAAGAAATATATAGCACATTTTTTGGATGATAAAAAATGTGATATTTTGAGTACGCAAACCTTTCAGAAATAATTGATTATTGTTTATAATTATGGCGAATAATGTGTTCCTTCAACAATTTTCAAGTGAAGGCTTTTTCAATAGATTACTGATTTCAAATACGCCCTTTAGCTCTAAAATTATTATCACAATCGTTTTTTCATGGAGAACCAGCTTCTTTGGGTTCACCCAGACTTTGTAAATTCGTGATACTCTTAATTTGGCGGAAAAACCAGGAGGCTGAGCGAGGTCTCAGCTAAATCACTTCCCGTAACAAATGTCTTTAAAATAAAATTCTCTACTTTGTACTGTAAACACATTGAACTTCGTGGATGGCAGTAGTATAGATTTAATTTATTGATTTAGTGATTAGATTATGATCAATTGAGTTGGTTTTTAATATTTTTTAAATTTATTTATTATTCAATGAAATTTACTACTGCATTATACTAATACAACAAGTAAATAGGATGAATGGTACATCAAGGCATGAAAAAAGACTAGTAGAGAAACTACCGAGTGGTAGTACTCAAATAAAAAGATCAACTTAGAAGATCACGAGGAGGATTTGAAGAGGTTGCTAGGTTTGAAACTAGTGGGTTTGAGTGGAAATGAAGTTTGTCACGAAAAGATTGACATCGGATTCGGGCATAACAAAGTAAGGAGCATTGAGGATTGTTCGAAGGATTTTGGATTTTAAGGATCGAATATGAGAGGAATTCGATGGCTTAGTCGAGCCCCAAAGCTCTACTCCGTAAGTCCAGATGGATCTAATGATTGTTATGTATATGAGTCTTTTGCAATTAATTGGGAGCTTAGAGCGTTTGTCTAGTAAATGTTAAAGTAGCCTGAAACGGCGAGCTGTTTCTTGTCATTTAAGCCTACTATGAGGATTCCAAGTTAAGCGTTTTTCAAGGTGTAGTCCTATAGTTAAAAAGCGGACAGGAATCAGTGGGTTGTTATTGAACGATACAGGAGAACAGGAAGTCGTTGGTTTACGACAGAGGGTTTTAAAATTAAAATGTTTTGTTTTTTCAAACACCTAGAACCTATTCGCAGTATATGCGAAATAGTATGTTTATATACAAATCAGATTGGATTTATTTAACTGTTCCAGGAACAGAATCAAGGTCTATATATTTTTATGTTTCTTAAGTAACACCTCAAACTATTTTTCAAGAGTCACTCTTTACGGGATTCGAAAGCGTAACACCAAGGATGAGTTGGCCGGCAGTTGACGCAGTCATGTAGATATCTTATACACATCAAGTATTCGTGGCTAAGCTTAGTCAATACCACTTCTTCCTTTATCTACAATGCTCTTATTATCTAGCTCTTTCACTTCTTATTTTCTGTGAAAGTCCAAATCATGCTTATCAGTTATAATTTACAAAACTATCTTCCTTTTTACTAGTGTTTACGAGTAAGAAATCTGGACGATTACTAAAGGCAAGGACCGTCATAGGACTTTGGGCCAATTATTGGTGCATACAATTTTTTGAGTTTAGCTCAGTAACTACAGCTCCTATATAGCATTATGGTATACAATGTGGTAGGTTTTTACAAAATTTTATCTTTGTTGGGAATGTCCATACGAAGAAAATGAGATAGGGGCCATTGCAGGGGAGACCCTGAATATCCTGAAGAAAATGCTGAAGGACATCTCTTGGCAATGCACAGAGAAAATTTGAAAGGATAAGGCGATTCAATGACCGAATAGACTATAGCATAATTATTATTTCATTTTTATATTATTATAAAAAAACTCTTGCATTATGAAAGATGTTGGGTTCAGTATAATGTAAAGACTGCAGATCTGCAGGTCGATAAATGGCAGTTAAAAAATGAAATAACCTTATTATTTCATATTATCTGCACAACAGGATGTGACCTTTAGATCAGTATCTCGGCGCTCTACACACTGAGCTGACCGGTACTATATTCCTATTTGAAACTCCTTAAATTATGAATAACCAGTAAAGGACGACCTATGGACCAATTGCTTGTATAACAACCTACTATGGCCAAGATCGCGGATTCGTAGCCATGCAGGAGGCCCTAGGATTATTCAAATGGGAGTAAAAATTCCTAGGTTATGCCGACCTTTGGAAGGGACGTACAACGGAGGTCCCGAGCCTGTACGATGTCAGTGTTAAAAATTTCTTTCCTAGTTAAACCTGGATAGTCAAAATATAGAGCTCCCACTGTGCTATCGTCTGGTTAGCCAGAGCAGCCAAAGTGACGTTAAATGAACAAAACAAACAAAACGAGAGTAAAGGAGAGTTAAATAGGTAGCAGTAATATAAATACAAAATCAAAGTTGCATTAAGTGAAGAGCAACACCTAAAGTCTATTGAAATGAACTATGGCCTATAATTTGTTTTTATTTATTGTTCTTTGATGGTGATTATTTTTAAATATTTTTATTTTGAAGAGAAAAGAAAAATAGAAAGAAGAAAAAATATTTTTATTTTTATCTCCTTTTCTCTTCAAAATAAAAATATGGTCTACAATATTTAGATAAATATACTTAAGAAACATATTGAAGGTCACCTGTGGTCTAGTGGTTAGCGTAACAAACTACTAAACCCAAGATCGCGGGTTCGTAGCCAGGCAGGTGGCCCTAGGATTTTTTTAAGGGAGTAAAAAATCCTTAGTTACGCCGTCCTTCGGAAGGGACGTTAAACGGGGGTCCCGTGCCTGTACGATGTCAGGTACTCGTTAAAAATCCCTATCCTAATTAAAACTGGATAGGCAAAATTTAGAGCTCCCACTGTAGCATCGTCCGATTAGCCATAGCAGCATAAAGTGACGTTAAATGAACAAACAAACAGAAACATATTGAATGATAATTGTTGACCTTGATAATATATGTGGAAGAAATTGGTCTGGGTAGAGGTCACTGAATGAATTTCTCGTGTAATTTGAGAAAAACTTTATTGATAGCCATACTCTTCAACGGGTAAAGGCGACTAATGAAACAGACAGTGTAAAGATGTAAGAACGAATAAAGAACAAACAGCATTAAAAAGAGAGTAAATGCTCTTGGGAGATAAATACTTAAACGAGGCATAGACGGAAAGAAGATGTAAAGGTCGTAGTTTGTTAGACTTCATATTTATTATTATATAATTAAAATAGAACACCACATATAATATGCAAACTATTAATTAATTATAATCATGTTAATGAAATAATTGCATATATGATTCAGCCAATTACGATACAGTTGCAGGACATTGCGAGCGGCACGTTATGAACTGGCGGACATAATTATCATAAATAATTACGAAAATACTGACATTATCGCAATTCCGACCTCGGCTCTACAAAGCTAAGGATATGACTAACTGCTAATTGTATAGAGACACTTACAATACTCCCGCATTATCTCTACCGGTAAAATCACAGCGTCAACTGTCAGGCTAGAGATTGTATAGTGCAGTCTACAGGTGTGTAACAGAATGTATATTTTACAGTGTGCTGTAGACCATACCTGCCTATCAAGAAAGACATAAAAAAATCTGAGAATAGATTCAATAAAACACAAAAAAATAATTTATGTAGAAGTTTATTAAGATCTAGATAATTTAAGGTAATCTAAAATGTGTACTAAAGAACAAAAAGAAATTAGAAATAATTTACAATAGAAAGTTTCCTGAAAAAGGAAAACAATACAATTAGGATGGAAAGTGGTTAGAAAAAAAGGAGCAACAAAAAGTCGGAATGAAGAATATTCGAAAAATAAAAATTTCAAATTATGCTTAGACAGTCTGAATGAGAAAAAAAATAAAACAATAATGTAGATTTACTTATAGAAAATTATAGGACCATTAGAGGGAATACTAGTAATTGACCAATAAAAATGAAAAAAATACACATAAAAGTTACCTATGTATACTTTATGTATATATACATAAGTATACTGCACTTTATGTGTGTATACTTTTCTTTTTTTGGTTTCACCCAACTTTGGGGTACTTAGAATTAATCAAAGTGAATTTTCTGTGCATGTGTGCTTCTCTCCGCCCAGTATCTCTTCATCCTCTCCGATCTTCTACTCCTTTTCTCATCGGAGATTTTGATCGACTTTTACTTTATTAAAAAGTATTTAATTACTTTAAAAATTACTCGAATATAGCTGTAGAAGCGCTGCATATGATCTTTATTGAGGGGAATTTTTCGGTATAAGTCCTGAGGATACTTAGATTGGCGAAAAATTGACTGTTTAGTTCCTTATCGATATATATTAGGGACTTAAGGGTTTGTTATCTTCCATTTTACGCTATGAAATTGTGATATTTGGACAGGATTATACATGCAGTATCATAAAATTTCAAGTCATGCATTATTTAATTGCTAACAGCCTAGCAAGAGTCGGTTGTAAAGATAGCAGATGTAAACAGCTGACTAAACAATAAACAGCTGAAGTCATTATAATTAGAAAAAATACTACGCATTATAAAAAGATACTCTTGATTTTTAATTTAATTCAGTTTAACTTTATTTTAAGTCGGTAGGAATTAAATACATGAAGTTTCCTCACACAATCATCATAAATGTTGATAAGGTGCGTGTTGATGACATGTGGCAGTGAGTTAATGAGACAGTAGCTCAAGCGACAGTACATGTCTTATTGGTCGCAACTGCCAACGTGTAAACTAGCCTTCATAAGCTATACTTCGGGCAATTATTTGTTAAATAAAATCCACTTTGAAAAAAGTCTACAAACCATATGTACATATGTGTTTATCTGTATATATGTCCTAATATTTTAGAAATAAAATTGGAAGGGATTGCGTTTTAGAGGATATCGACAGAAAGAGTGATGCAGAATCATGTTCATATTTATGAATTATTAAAAAAAAGTGGTACGTGTTAATTGTAGCTAACGTATTGTTATTATATTAGTTAGAGAAGTAGAACGTCGAATACGGTGTATTAATACGTGTCAAAGCAATTTTAGAAGTCAAATAATAATAAGCAGATAATGATCTTAAAAATAATGTAGTGATTACTAATTAATTTAAATGAGTATTAATGGAGTTATGCGTAAGATTCTTAAGTGAACATTAACCCCTTCAATGGAATTTAAAGATGGATTCAGGTAATCTCCCGATCGACATTTGCCACTGTCGATAGGCAATTGTACCAATTATTTAGTTATAAAATTATCATTAATAAATAAAACCTGAGTGGTTGTATTGAGGTTATATCTATCCGTCCATGGAATCAATGGGTCATCTGTGAGTAAAGAAACGATCACATTGTTCTAATTAGTTAAATCAGATACATACTCTTTATCATAGGGGTAAATATTTGATATTTCTTTTTTTAAATGATCAATTAATTAAATAATTAAATCGAAGAGTATGCGAACAAAGCATAATTTGGTTAAATATTTTTATTTTGAAGAGAAAAGATTTGTCCTGGCCGGGATTCGAACCCGGGTCTTCCGCATCTCTAGTGCGGCACTCTTCCAACTAAGCTACCAGGGCTCGTAACCAAGCCAGCAAATTCTCTTCACCGATCCTATATCCCAAGTTCTCGAAATTTTTGCGATGTATATATGAGGACGAATGTTCATTGAACATTACTTTTTAATTAGGATCTCGTTGTCAAATTTTATATTTATACATAATATTTTATAGCTTTTGTTTGATGGTGATTATTTAAATATTCTTATTTTGAAGAGAAAAGATTTGTCCTCGCGGGATTCGAACCTGGGTCTTCCGCATCTCTAGTGCAGCACTCTTCCAACTAAGCTACCAGGCCTCGTAACCAAACCAAAATTTGGTTAAATACGATATATCTAATACGATAGATCTATACTAATTGGTGAAAAATTGTAAACAATATCTTGCAATATGAGTACTGTGAGCCCTCCAGAATACAGGTCAAAGCTACAATGAGTGCCAAGGACTCTAAAGGGAATGTGGTCTAATCCTGTTCTCAATGGCACATTTCAGTAAACACCTTTAACCGCAAAAACTATTTAGGTTTTGCCACATTGAAAATCAATTCATTTATTTTAAGTAAGAGATAAAATATGTAAGTAGTTACTACGGTTTTTTTGCACCTTGAACTACTTAACAGATCAGTAAAATCATACACCGTGCGCGGATGACTATTCGAAGAAAATGATAACAATGCTTATTCATCGCTGTGTTCTCAATTTGCTGTTCTTCAAGACAGAATGCTAAGCCCTATTCTCTGTATAGTTTATACACACACTCCAATAATCATCTCTGCATACGTGGAGACTAACGTAGACTATGAGTCAATAGTGACCGGGAGCCTGTGTAGAAAAATGTGATTTATTTTACATAAACCTTCACTTAATTTATTTAACTATGTCCTTGAAGAAAAGTTTAAAAATTGACTTATGCCGTCTGAAGTTTTCGAAATACAAAATGGTGGCTAATCAAAAATGACATTTACAGATTCTTTCCACTTGATTCATGACTCCAAAACGATACTATCCAGCGAAAACCTTTCCATTTCAAGAATTAAATGACATTGAATTTTATGCCAAATTAGTATGTCAAATTTATAAATTTAGACTAGGAATATGGAGTAAACGAAAGTCAAGTTATAACAATATATTGCCATCAAATAAAATATTAGTACCACGGAAACGAATTTTTTCAACTAAAAATCTTTTAAATAAACCTTACTGATCTTCAAACTTCGATGCACGTTTCGAATTAATACTATACAGAGAATACCTCCTTCATTCACTCATCTATAGAAGTTCTAACTAACTGTCCAGGATATATAGCAAACGTGTAAGTTTTAGTCCGAAAATGATTAAAAAATTCCAACAAGTAAAATTTTACAACTGGTGGTGCAACATAAAAATTGGTAAGACCTATGTATGAAGTTTTATTCTGAAGCAGCACTTATCAATGTTCTAATTACACAAATTTTTGTATAATAAACTTTTGTTTTATCTGTATCCTTATATCTTAAAGATCATTTGTTTATGTCTAAACACTCTTAGTAATTTTCGATAAATATTCTATTCTTTTTTAAACTTGGAACAATATTCAAACTTGAAAGAAAAAAAATTAAAGAACTATTACGGAGTCAAACTTGGCACTCCATAAAGCATTGAATTCCTGTTTTTTTTTAATAATTACAATCCAAAATCTTTCATAAAATCCGCAATGCTGCTTGATTTTTCAAGATTATAATCATACATAACTATGTTGCAGATTCCGATAAAACCCGATATATATGAAGGTAATATATCGCTGGTTCAAGAGAACAAAGTCATAAGTCAAATAAATTTTTCAATAGAGGTATTTGAAAGATCCATGTGAGATAAAACTGTGGGCAATGGTATAGCAAAGCATTCTTAAATTTCAAGAATTAAAGTTGAATATCTCCATTAAATTTCAAGTTCAAACGTGATACAACTCAAAATATGACTGTTAAAAAAAATGTTGGAAATGGGACATTTCCTGGTTTATTAGCATCTACTCGAGAATTAAAAAGCTTCAGCCAATACAATTGGTACTGAAGGTTTGACTTTTTCATTTTTGAGGTATGCCGTTGTTCATTTGAAGGAGCGAACTTCATTCCTACTAAAAGCTTCAAATCTCATTTCTGTTTGATCCTCGATCATAATCCCTCAGGATGGCTGTAAAGAGAATTCTCTCAAGATCTAAAAGTTTAGAATTAATACAGTGTTTTTTGCGTGCTACTATGATAATTTCTCGACATGTCTTTGTCGTTAGGGTTGCTTTAGCACATATTTGTAAAATAAAAGAGTTGGTACAAGAAAGACACAATTGCTAAAAGGAGCGCTTTACATCCTGAAGTCCTGACGATGGTCTTTCGCGGATTATAGTAAAAAGAGAACTTCACACGCGTGACTTAAACCCGGCCGACGATTCCTAATGAGAGATACGTGACGGGAGAGATGTACATCTAGAAGACTGACACCAGCGCACCCGAAGAAAGTGTGAGAACTAGGCAAAGAAAGCAGATGGGAGTATTATGGTTGTGAGACGAGTACAATGGTGTTAGGCCGAACCTATTTTCAGGATCCGATGAAAAGGATCTGCTGTTATATGATTCCAACGAGGAGTGGCTGACTCCAATAACATCTTATATAAAGTCCGCTGAATATGCTGACCATTCTTAGAAAAAAAAAATAGTTGAAAACTCATCCCCATGAAGATATCTGTTTGTTTTTTTTCAAAACTTCTGGTAAAAATATTTTCAACGATATTAAAAAAAGTGTTCTTAATTTTTTTCCTCAAGGGGTAGTTTTCTTGTTAACAATAATTTTATATGTACAAACATTTTTTAAACTTTAAAATTAAAATCCTCTCCCCTGAAATATTCCAAGAAGACCTCAAATAATATATTTGCGAATTCGTTTTGGAATCTTAATTAGTAACATTGTCAAATAACTTATATCAGTCACACCAACACCAACACCACCAAACAATTTTTATCAGCACCATTAGCTAGTGAATTTTCATTCGAACAAATATTTCTTTCTAATTATTACACTCATTTTAATCGTTCCCCATAATTTAAGAGATAGATCGCTATCGTAAGTGTCAGACTAATTTACAGCTAGGTATTAGAATAAATTAATCTCTTTTTTAACTACTTTTTATTAGGGAAAATAAGTCATAAATAAAATCAAAGATAATGAACAATCAGTAATTATTATAATTACAAAACCTACGCAGCCCAAAGTGAACACCTACTATAAGACCTTGTTGTTCTACTCTTAAATAAACATTAGAATACCGTTAGGTATTAATATGCATATATATTACTATTCAGATTTTTATTTTATTTATAATAAATGAGAGATAAATAGATAATATCTTTTCTGATGAAAACATCCCTTTTTCAGACAATTACTGAACCAAAAACTTTTAAATTGCTTCTCTTATATTATTATAGTTAACTTATTTCAATTTTTTTTTCTTAATAATCATATTATTAATAGTTTTCTAAAAAACATTATGGTTTATACACAGATGATGGATGATCAAAAAGGGTCAAAATGATATCAAAATAAATCGACAAATAAAGATCCCACTTTTTTTTTACACCAAAAAACATAATTTAAAACTGTATTAGTTATATGCAATGTAAAGTTATTTTTTTTGAAAAATAATTTATTCAATGAAATTTACAACTGTATTATACTAATACAACAAGTCATATCAATCATATAACAAATCATACTAATACAAGTAAATAGAGTGAATGGATGAATAAAGACGAGTACAGAAAATATCAAGTCGCAGTACTCAAATAACAAGTTCGACTTAGAAGATCACGAGGCCATCTTCTTTTCAGACGCCTCGGATGATTATCAGGAATTGAAGAGGCTGCAAGGTTTGAAAAAGTTAATTATTAAAAAAAAAATTTCGAAACCAGAAAATTATTAGTGAAAATACAGTAAATTGTATGAACAGAAATCATTGCCCGCAGGTCGTTAGCAGCAGTCAAGGAAGCATTTATCGCACTGAGAAATGCTGCAGCGAGGATGGGACTTATCGTCAACTACTACAAAACGAAGTACATGTGCATAAACCCTCAACAAATAAACTTTGAAAACCATATCCAAGTTGACGGGCAGAATGTGGATAGAGTTGAGGAATTTGTGTACCTTGGATCCCAGGTGACCAACAAAATGATATTGGGGCAGAAGTCGAGAAGCGGACTATAACCGCTAATCGCTGCTAGTTTGATCTCCAGAAGCATCTACGTGGTGGTCTCCTGTTCAAATCCTCTAAGATAAGACTGTACAAAACTCTCATCCGACCAGTTCTCGCATATGCCTCAGAAAACTGGACCCTGACCCAAGCACACGAACTCTCACTATTGAGATTCGAAAGGAATAAGAGAATATATGGTACAGTTTTGGTGGATGGAGAGTGGAGGCGTCGGTCCAACAATGAACTGAGACTGCTTTATAAGGACCTGGACGTAGCAAGCTTTATAAAGTTAGCAAGACTGAGGTGGGCCGGACATGTGATTAGGGGCAGAATGAAATCCCAGCTGAAGTCCTCAAGGAGCGAATGTATGGTGTAAGAAGAGCAGGCCGACCACGACTTCGGTGGGAGGACTCCGTTGCTTCGGACCCCCGGACCGTATTGGATGTTCGCAATTGGAGGGTAGCAGCACTTGACAGAGAGAACTGGCGGTCGATGCTGGAGCAGGCCAAGACTCGACTAACAAGGGTCGTAGCGCCGATAATAATAATAATAGGAGAAATAAAATGTTTAACTTAACTAATTTTGCTACATATATTTTTTTTTAACATTCTTTTGTCTTTAATTCTTCTAAATATATAGGCGAATCTTATATAACGTAGATTTCTAAAATAAAACCTAATATATCAAATAACAACTGGAAAAACGAATATGTACTTGATCTAATATCATAGTAAGGTTCGCATTATGATCGAATGTAGATTATATTAACAACTGGTAGGTTACAAAATAGTTATATTAATGTTTGTTTGCAAAATTGTAATTTAATTGAAATAATTAATGTTATATAGAACCAATAATATATTAAAAGCTAAAGACACCATATGATTGATGTGAAATTTCTGCAGCACTCACAGTACACAGATTCAGCTAGAAACAAAATTCTGACATTATTACATACTATGGGGCTGGAAAAAAGAAACATTGTTTTTTGTTTTTTTTATAAAAGTTTGTAAAAATATGTAACTATCAGTTGTTTCCCTCTCTGTAATTATTGTTATTTTATTTAATGTTTTTTTCTCTTTCTTTTAATCTTTTTTTTAAGTATTATTAAGGGAGGTATTTTGCAATTTTCTTTTTTAATTTGGTCTTATTTCATTAATTTAACTATAACAATTAATTTCATGTAATTATATTCTATTCTAAGACATAATAGCTTATATATTATTACTTGTATTGATTCAGCTAGAAACAAAATTCTGACAATATTACATACTGAAGGGCTGGGAAAAAAGTAACATTGTTTTTTTTTTAGTAAATTTTTTTTTTTAAATTTATTTATTGATATTTACAACTGTATTACAATTATACAACAAGTAAATAGAATGCGTGTTACATAATGACATGAGAATGACAAGTAGAGAAACTACCCACTGGTAGTACTCAAATCAAAGTTCAAATAAGAAGGTCACGTGGCCATCTTCTTTTCAGACGCCTCGGAGGATTATCGGGAATTGAAGAGGAAGCTAGGTTTGAAACTAGTGGGTTTGAGTGGAAATGAAGTTTGTCACGAAAAGATTGACATCGGATTCGGGCATAACAAAGTAAGGAGCATTGAGGATTTTACGAAGGATTTTGGATTGTAGGGATTGGATACGAGAGGAATTCGATGGCTTCGTGGAGCCCCATAGCTCTACTCCGTAAGTCCAAATAGGTCGTATGATGGTCATGTAGATGAGTCTTTTGTAGTTAATTGGGAGCTTAGAGCGTTTGTCTAGTAAGTATTGAAGTAGCCTGAAACGTCGAGCGGTTTCTTGTCTTTTCAGTCTTGTATGAGGATTTTTAGTAAATTAAAACTAAATTTTTCTTATACAAAATAAGAACTTCAGCCTTTCATTAATTTCTATGTCCTTTTGCCATGCCTGGTAAATTAATTTTCCGCGCTCATAGTTACTAGACCATATCAGCGGAAAACCCAACTAAGGGCGTTTGGAGGTCATATTTACTAAACTGATAATCCGATGGTGCAAGGTCGAGGCTGTGCGTGGATGCGACACCACTTCACAAACAAACTCTATGGTTTCGTACGTGTTACTAAAGAAGTGTGAGGCATTGTTCTGGTGGAACACGATTCCTTTTGCGATTTGCCAATCCTGGCCTATTCTCTTCGATTGCTTCCTTCAGTTTCATAAGATTAAGCAGCTTGTTTCAAATTCAAGAAAACACTATTACAGAAAATATTGTAAAAACTTCAGGCCGATCATGGTTCGATGAATTCTTTCGCTGATGAATAGATATTGTATTGGGATCGCTAAAGAAATACAGATTTAAGAGTCTATAATAGAATATTAATCGATAAACTCAAGAAAATTACCGCAACGAACTTAACTGGGTTTCTTACCAAATAAAGAATTGAAGAATAATAAATAAAGAAATATAACAATCTATATTGCTATCTATATATTAGTTGGTATTGTTGTATATTTCTCTCATCATTTTTTGTTGTTTTGCTTTTCATAAAAATTTGTATAAATATGTAACTATCTGTTGTTTCTCTCTCTGTAATTATTGTTATCTTATTTAATTGTTTTTCTCTTTCTTTTAATATTTTTTAAAGTATTTTTAAGGTAGGTAATTCGCAATTTTCTTTTCAATTAATTTTTTCTTAATTTATTAATTTAACTGTAACATAATATGTAATAGTAACTTGATCGCTTTCTTAAAAAGAAATAGTAAAGGATATGTTGCAAAGAAATCCAAAGTGTTTACTTTACAACAAGTTGAGAACTTCATAGAAACAGCTCCTAATGACAAATTTCTAATGACCAAGGTTACAATTCGTTACTTGCGTTTAAACGAATACTGTAATTTTCAAAGTCACTTTTATTTATTTTTATTTGTAGGTTGCAATAATTATAGCAATTAGTGGAGCCTGTCGATGTAACAAGCTTTTAAATTTAGAAACTCAAGATGTTACTGTAGATGAAAATAATAATTTAATTGTAAACATACGAGAATCGAAAACAGGAACATCCAGACAATTCCAATAATAAATAAAAATTACATTCATCTCTGCCAACAATATTTCAGTGTTAGATAAAAGCAAATACCTCCCAATAGATTAATTGTTTTATATTGCAAAGGAAAGTGTACAATTCAGAAAGGTAGTAAAAATAAGCTAGGGCAACTTGCAACTATAGCTGCGAAGTATTTAAAATTAGAAAATCCAGAATCCTATACAGGTCATAGTTTTCGACGAACATCGGCCACTCTCATAGCAAACGCTGGGGCTAGTACCATGACAACGTTAAAACGTCATGGGGGGGGGGTGGCATTCAGCTAGTGTGGTTGAAGGATATATTGAAAACTCAATGACGAATAAAATCAAAGTGGCTCAAAACCTTTTTAGCACTAATGCAGAATTCATTGCAATAATATCAAACGTTGATAACAACAATGAACAGAATTCCCAATGTAAATATCCAATTGCTGAAAATTTAACAATTTAAAATTGTAATAATTGCACCTTTAATTTCAGTTTTTGAACTTATTGTGAAACATAACATAATATAAAATATTATAGCGTATAGTTTGCCTTTTTACATCCCATCTGGAGATAAAATCTTGTATGCCCCTCGGGACTAAATTGATCACTATTCCCAGCAATACTTTGCTCCCTCGGCTTGGCCTCGTGAGTAAAGATAATTAATCCCTCGCATTCGCTCGGGTACAAACTTACAGCTGAGGGAAAATGATCTTTAGTCCCTAGGTGCATAAATAACTATGATAAATGATAACCAGAGAAATTAAAGGAATATTATAAAACAAAACGATGCCAATAATCAAATAAAATATAGTAATGCTAATTTAACGATTGTAAGATGCACGATCGGGAAAGCAGTCATATAAAATGAATCGTTGAAACAGATATGATTCGGTGCCAAAGAAATAATAACCCAGACAGATATTTAGTTCAGCACATGTTTGAGACTGTACAGTTTCTAAGTCTATTGGTTGTGTAAGTAAGTGATTAAGTGATTATTAAGTAGAAATAGTACATAACACCAACAGTCCAAACACTATTATGTACATGAATAATTATTAAATTGTACTATAAGATTATATAAGAACTTTAAAGATGAACAAGATACGATTTTCAACGATCTATCTGGATTCGAACCCACACAAGTGTTATGGAGTATATAAAATTTCAGAGATGAAGTTACGTAGATTTTGCTATATATTATAATAGTGTAATTCATAACAGTTGACTTCTTGAAGCGTGTGAAAACTAAGGTCAATCTATAGTTATGCGGGTTGGCTACGATAAGAAATGGTACCATGGTGGTAGTAGCGACAGTTAAATAACTGGAATGTTCTTAGGAAAAAATTAAAGATGGTTAATAAAATATGAAAAAAAAATAATTTTGCAATAAATAACTATCCAACTAATTTCTGTATACAAAGATGAAAACTTGTTATGTATGAACGACTTAATATCATGAGGTTGCAGTCAGATTTAAAAAAAAAATATTTTTGCGGTAGGTTAGTCTTTAGATTTTAGACAAATAATTTATTCTTTATATCGTTACTTTCTTTCTCGTTACGTTCTTTCTATACAAATATAAATAAATATAAAGCCTTGTGAGAAAGTACCGAAGTATGCAGGTGCCGTTGTTAAGGTAACATTCAATTCTGAAATTAGGATGATACAAAATTATGTATTTTTTTTTAATTTATCGTTTAGAACATTATTCATTGAAATAAATAAAATTAGATAATATAAGAGATAAAAAATAAAGTAAGCCTTAAACAGATTAAGCATCATGAAGATTAAAGTCTACAATGAAACGTTGCTATAGCAAGTGTTTGAAGGAATACGATGATCGCGTTTCTTCACTATTATATTAAATATATTGTTTATTACTTTTCATCCTCTAAAGATCAAAATTTATGGATGATAAAAAAATACAACACACTTAAAACAAGTTAAAAGCAATAATTTCAAAAAAAGACAAGTCAGTCTATCATTAGTCAAAATAAAATAGAAGCCTCATTAGAAGAAGAACAGATGGCACGATTCAATATTGACAATCATGTCATTAGCTTCAAAATGGTCCGAGGATTTTTTTTTTTGTGGCAATTTTGCCTTTGTATAGCGAAGAGAAAGTTTTATCTTTTGAGGTCAGGCATAGAGGAGGCTCCTAGAAACCTCCGGGATAAGAATTAGAAGATGGAATTAATAGTTGTTTCAGTAGTTTTTATCAGTAATTTCTTTATCCAAAAGTTACCGAGGGTATATCTAAATGAGAACAGATAACTAGAATGTAAAAAAGCCAATTAGTACAAGTGAAAGAAATAAGTAGAAAAAATAATCTCTCTATCCAGAAGGGATCAGATGTATCTCTTAGAGCACAAAACTAGAGGGTAAGAATGAATTTCGTAAAAAAAAAAGAACCTAAAATTGTTTAGAGTATTAACGATTAAATTAAGATAAAAGACCCAAATTAAAGATACATTATTTATTTTGAACTTGAATAAGTCATAAAAAAGAAATACGAGTAAACAAATTGTTCAGATTAATAAAAATTGAGTAAACAAATTATAGATGGGACTCTGTTTTATTAAATAGAACACCTGGGCTTGAACAAGTTGAAAACCAGCATTAAATACCTTTTTAAATTTCCTTTAAAGTCAAATTTTCTCATATTTCCCTACATAGATATAAAATCACGAAGCTCATGTGTTAAACCGCTCGGCTATCCTGGGGGATTAAAAATAAACAAGAAACATTTTTTCCCTACAGCCAGAGTCCAAACATCCCTTAATTTTTCTTAAGGAAACTTATGTCCAATAAACACATAGGTGAGGCTCACTGCTCACCTAGATTCTCTACAGTGGTTTATAGATACTCTTAAAGAATCTCGGCTTGAGCGAGCTCTTGACCAAATCATCTTCCTACACAACTGTTGAATAGCGATTATAGCCCTCATTAAATTCAACTCACGGTTTCCTATCAATAAACTATAAATAATCATTTTTGGTACTTAGGCGCCCTTTCCTATTCTAAGTCATTCATCGTAGCATTCTAAGTCCCTTCACCGAGCTTGATCAAAACAAATGCCAAACGACCGACGAGCTTTCACTGCAGAATGCACCCTAGTTGCACAATCTTAAGCTCATTAAGAATAGCTAATTATGGCATTATTGTTTTCGCAATGCCCGGTTCCGAGTCTCGCTCACGATTCCTCAACATGGAAGATCACCGTAGCTGTGTACCAACCGCCAACAGTTGGTACCTGACTATTGTATTGTTACTAGAAACACTTCTATATTGTTTGTACGAGTGACCTTTCTATGGTTCCAGGGCGATATTGGTCAAGGACTTTCCAGATTCGATGGGTGATTTGATATCGAAGGATTCAATTGAAAGAGATATATAATCATTGAAACTCTATTGGCCTTTAGATTTTCGTGTTAATTTAAAAACAAATCACTAGCAATATTTCCCAGCTATAGTATTGTATACAATTGGAGGATTGGTCAGAAAAAGAATGATTACCTCTTAGGTGCAAGCATAGAATTCCAGGTGTTAATCATTTCGATTTTAATACTAGTAGATTTCAGGCTACTCACATGGATAAAACGTAAAACAAAAGAGAAATTTTCTGCTGAGAGGATTTTGTTTACTTTTTGCATGCGTACTAATTTAAATCTCGGACAGAATGGAAAGCATAATAATAAAAAAAAACAAAGCCAAAGAAATATCTGAACAAATATTAAAACTCTTGAACCATAAATAGCGTATATGTTAGTGATATAGATATTAAATTATATTAGAGATTTTTGAGACGATATTTAAGAAGGAAAAAGGGAATGGATAAAGGCTCATTATTTTTCGGTCTCCAAATTATCTTGTGCATTTTCCTCGTATATTTAAAAATTAGAACTTTTGGATAAAAGTCTTATCCTTCTGAGGTTTTTATTCTCGTAAAAAATTGCCACTAGGCTTGAAGTAAAAGCGACATCTTGGTGTCTACGAAAATGAACTATTGTGCAGAATATTCGTAGTGAAAGGGGGAAGCTCAGGGTGTAGAGCAGGTATGGGCAACCTTTGACATGTTGTCGGCCAAACTTTAGTGTCCAAATACATTCGCGGACCGTTTTTACAAGTAGTGCATTTTAAAGTAGTGTTCATAATTTTTAGCGATAGATATCAAACATGAAATAATACAGCAATGTTATTATAATACAATTTATTAAAATAACAAAATGAAATGAAAAAATAGGTACAACATTGTAATTAAATCGTTAAATTTGGAATTGTTAAAAACTACGAAAGTTAAATACCTACACCGAAGTCAATGAGACACTTGAGCTTGAATTTGGGAAACTAATCCATCGATGTTTGGATTAATTCCACTGATACAAAGACGTAAAGAATTTTCCAATTATCGTCAGTCAGCCTCTTATGATTTATTAACTTTAATCAATTAAAAGAACTGTTCGGATTTATAAGTACTGCCAAACGGAAAAATCAATCTTTTTGAGAATTCCCTAAGCAGCAGAAAATGGTCTTCGAGGTATTTGTTGTAGAAATCACACAACTCCACGTCTTCAAATTTATATTTTAGGAGTAAGTTTTCATTAATCTCGATCAACTCCAATTGCAAGTGTATTGGAGCAGTTTGTACATTACTTTTTGTTGAAGTAAGAAATAAATTGAAACAGTCTTCCATGTTTTTGAAATCGCTCAATCTGTTCGAATATTACTCCGACAGTGACTTGAGTTCTTCAGCCTATTGAGCATAAGCAATATCTTCAAACGCAAAGAGCGTGGTGAAATGGTAACTATTACCAGACAGCATATGTGCCTCCCACAAGCGGATTTTGTTCTGAAACGCTTTCAAATGGCTGTAAAAATCATTTACTAACTGTCCTTGTTTTTGAAGTTTCAAATTTAAATCATTCAAGTGGCCTGTAAGATCGAATGAAGAAATGTTATGCCACATATCCATTTTGGGTCACTCAATCCAAATAGTGGTGTATCTTTTATTTGTATAAAGTCTGCTATCTCATTTCTAAGCTCGTAGAACCATTTCAGCATTTTCCCTTTGCTTAGCCATCTGACTTCACAATAATATGTTGAGTCGTCATATTCGGCTGATATTTCATGCAAAAAAGAAATGACGATGGGTAAGGCCTCGGGATCGAATAAAATTACTGGTTTTTATCACATTCATATCATTCTGGAGTCGAATGGAGTTAGAACATAAGTTCTGTTGGTGAATAATGCAATGAAGGACTATCAAATCATCTTTTTGCAAATTAATTCAGTTGCCTTTTCATTCAAAATTCCGATGAAACCTTTACATAAGCCGACCACAGAAGGTGCTACATCTGTGCATACTCGGACTAATTTTGAACATGGCAAGCCAAAATTTGTGAATACCTTTTGAACTTCATTAAAAATGTCCTCTCCTGTAGCGGTTCCTTTTAGCGGCTTAGAGCAAGCAATTCCTCAGTAATAGTGAACTCAATCAACACCTCGAATAAATATAGCCAGTTGAGCTGTGTCAGACAAATCGGTGCTCTCGTCTATGGTAATGCTATGAAAATGATTCAAAACCAGCCTTACGGTCAGTCAATGTTGTTTTTATATCATTAGCTATCATTTCTATACGTCAGACAACGGTTCGTCTTGAAAAACTAATTTTTTCAAATTCATTTTTCTTTTCATTACACAAAACACTGCAAACTTCTAACATACACTCCTTGATCAATTCTCCTTCGACAAATGGGTTTAATGACTTTGCCAATTTTGAACTAACTATAAAACTAGCTTTCACAACATTATCAAGGTGTGTTCTTTCTTTATGATACTTTTGCTGCTGTTTTCCCAAATTTGCGGTAAGCTTCTGGATTTTGCCTGTTCTTATTTGTCCTGTCAGTGAGAGAAGCGTAGGATGCTTAGATGAGTAATGTCTCTTTATATTGAATTCTTTCATCCCTGAAACGGATTCATTACACAGCAAACAAATAGGCTTACCATTGGGCAAGATAAAGAAGAATTCTTCACTCCATTTTTCTTGAAACTGGCGACTCCTTAAAACTGATACTTTTCGTTTCTTTCCACCAGACATCATTTTCGTTTACTTTTCGTTCGATAAACTTAATAATAATATATAATTAGTAAGCATTCAAGATGCACACAAATTCACAAAGAAAATTGACGGCACTAGCAGTTCGCTAGGATATCGCTTGTCGAAGTTACCTCGGTAGCTCAAATAGAACTAAAGTTCGGGCCAACCACTCACAGATATAGGCAAAAATTTAGGAATATAGGAATGATCTAGAATCGTCTAGTGTAGAACAATACAATAGCGAAGCAATAATCATTTGTTGCGCCACCAGTTAGGCGGCAAAAATCAAAGGCTTTGATGTTTGCCACCTCACTGTTTGATGATCGCCACCACTCGGCTTGCTCGCTCACTTGATTCCGTGAGTATGAGTCGCGTATTTTTTTTTTTTAATTGTCGCGGGACGGATCAAATCTTACAGCGGGCTGGTTGGAGCTAATATAAACTATATAGTCAGTTGTGAATCAACTTTGTGGGATCTTGAGGACCTGCTAGGGTGGCCAAAAATCGTCCAAATCACTTCCCTGAATAACGATTGGCTTAGAAACAATACGGTCTCTACTATGTGCTAAACCCAAAAACCCTCCATGGGCTGTTGCTCAGGTAGAATATTAGGCATGGTAAAGGAGTCTAGGAGAGAATTAGATTTCACAATGCAGAATTGCGGAACTTTTGATAATATTATTTCAATGACATTACGACGATTGAACTAATTTTAAAAATAGCTGTTTATATTATATATATATAGAAAGTAATACAGTTATGTGTAATGAAGGCATGATAAAATTAAAATGAGTAAAAAAAAAAAAAAAATTGAATTTGACTCAAGAAGAACGCTAAGAACGCGTTTTGGGAAAGAAGAGAATTACACATATACAAACAGAAAAATATATAATATAACAATTATACAACAATTCCAGTTCCAGTCATTCGAAGAATTATACAAGTGGAGCAATGAGGGTTGGTCAGCTGTTAGGCAATTCCCTGGTAACTAAATAATAAAGTAGTATCGCAGAGAGTGTTACTATATAGGGAAATATTACTTTTATAGTTTTGATATGAAAAGGAAAGTATAGAAAATATTCAGGCGATGTTCGTAAACGTTCTGCCAGAGAAGGAGAGAAGCGAATTGCATTCTCGGAGTTAAAGTGCAGTTAGAAACATACAATTTCGATTGCAGCAGACTCTTCGTGGCCAACGGTCTTTGTTTATGCAACAGGATCGATTATCTATCGCACCTATTTGGTGTTTGCATCGATTGCGGCTATCCGACGTCGGGAACTAGAAAGCGGATAATGTTCGCTCGATTTTAGTTTTCAAGTGGTATTGAGAAATATGTGTAAGGTGGGCCATCAATGATTGCATAATAATAATCGAACTATGTGTTTGTTTTTGCTCATCTCGACAATCTACGTGGGCTTGGGCTTCTCTGAACCATGAAGAGATGCGTTCGATTCTATAATGTAAATTGTAGAATAATCGCTGTCTTTACAGCATTTAACACTCGTGGTAATAATTTCGCACTATAAGGTTTTACATGTTTATTGATATAACGAGTGAGACTGTTACTGTAGTGAACTGTCGCACTACTTAACCGTAAACATAAAATGATTAGTAATTATTCTTATATCCACACAGTAGAATTTATACCTCATTACCATAATCAAAACATGATCTTCCTGTCGCATATGGATGGTCGATTCACCAGTATCTTTCTCTCCGACGGGGTAGAAATGTAATAATAAATCAGTCTACATCCAAGGATTATGGCTCTTCAAGATCAGCAGGCACAGGACTCGAAGTAGACCATCCCTGCGCTTGCGTGATTTCCTATAGAAGCAAATGGGGTAGGATCATCTTTCCGTTTGTTCAGGAGAGTTGTCAAAACTAGGCTGATTGGCCTCACATATCTGGGACTTGCATAAATACATAAACGAGAACAGATAAAGGATGTATGAAAGAAACGACGTCAGAATGCTATGTATGATCCTTCTGGATCCATTCACAATATATAAATAATTAATTTCAACTTGTTGGAGTCAGTTAATATTCGCTAGCTGTGGAACTTTCTAAGCGATCAAAACGGAGTGCTGCAAAGGCCCACGCAGTGACAGACCGCAGCATCTCGAAGAGAAAACTCCTCATGGCCTGGGAACATCTTTAGTAAAAGTGGAACGGGTTCTTCAAATGTAACTAGGGCGCACTTTGAGCTGCGTATCTGGGTCATCTGCGGCTTACAAAGTTCAAGTTCAAATCTGTAGATTTTTTAAGTTCCACGGCGAATGGTTAATCGATGTCCTAGCGTAAAAATTCCACATGCAAAACTTAAATTTTAGTGTAATAGCGGAGTAGAACATTTGAGTTTGGTACAAAAAGAGCTAAATAACTAAAATTTCGTTGCCCTAAAATAACCGGTTATTTTGTTAAAATAGATTTATCAATATCATAAAATTTATAATTATATCAGGTTATTCGCAAAAAATCAGCATGAGAAGCCAAAGCTATTTTCTAGAAATCTTCGAATGAACGGGAAGTGAAAGTACTGAAGTACCGCATTTAAACCAATTATCTTCTGCCATTGCTAAGTACTTGATGCCACAGAATACTTGCATATTTTTCAATTAAAAGCAAATATATACACATATCTAGAAAGAAAAGATAACCACAACTGTACTAAGTCGTTCTTTAAAGTTTAAAATAAATGAATGTATATAAACGCTGCTTTCATTACTAGAGAGTACTCTAAGGTTTATTTAATCCCATCACCTGGTGAAACACCAGAAATACAGAAGTAACTCTTATTTAAAACGTAACAAAAACTTAACCAGGGTTTATTAACACGTTGTCTACAATTATTATATATGATATATATTTCTCACATTGATCTATTCCTTTGAACCGGACGTAGAACAGCTGATTGAACACTACAAAATAAAAATAGCCGACGTCATGACAATTTTGACAAAGGTAACTCATCATTGAATATGAAAACTAATTTAATACTAAAACTTAGAACAGAAAAATAACGTTTAAAAAAAAATTCTTAAATCGTGTGCAACAATTAATTTGCTTCCATCCTTACTGCATGTCTCCGTTAGAGCTAAATAAACAACATATAATATTTTTTTAATCAGGAATAATTAGTAAAAACAAAATGGTTGTACTTTCAATTTTTATATGCGACTATTTCTAGTTAAAAAAAAAAAAATATATAAAACAATATTTTTCATTACTATTCATCTATTGTATTTTTTTTTATTCAGCCATGATGGAGTCCTTCAACATGAGTCGTGTCGTTGGTTTCCAATAAATAATCAATAATAAGTAATGAATACATATTGAGGATTTATTTTATTAGGGCTATTTTCACCTCCGTATATATATGGCCAATCAATCAATATTTACGACTATTACAATATGTATATAAAATCAATAATTACACGTTTAATTCCTCCTCCAAAATTTTGATGATGGTTAAATGTTGAATAGAACATATTTCAGATTCGGAAATGATCGAAAAACCGATATACCAGTAGACTTGAGATGAATGGGGTATGACAGTTTACTGTCACAGTTTTTACATATGGTATTGCCATGAATGTAAATTCTAACCATATTGTAAACCGTCGTGCGACAAACGGATTCTTCTGGTTATGGTTTTCAACGTTCATTCTGCGCCGCACCACATTCTCAGAAAGTAATTGCAGGAATCCTAAGCAGAGTGCAGTACACAACGTAGAGAATTATTTTTATTTATTGTTATTTTGATGGTGATTATCTTACTAATATTATAAATGTGAAAGTTTGTATGTTTGTCTCTCTTTCACGCATAAACTACTGAACGGATTGGGATGAAACTTTACAGTAATATAGGTTATACATCAAAATAACAGATAGGCTATAGCAATCGCGGATTTAGGGTGAAACAATTTTTTTTGATATCCTACTAATCTTACTAATATTATAAATGTGAAAGTTTGTATGTTGGTCTCTCTTTCACGCAAAAACTACTGGACGGATTTGGATGAAACTTTATAGTAATATAGGTTATACATTATGATTACACATAGGCTATAGCAAGGGTGGATTTAGGGGGCACCGGGGCACCTGCCCCCTCCCGACATTTTTTTAGGTACTGTGGAGAATCCATTATAGTACATAATTAGGGGCAAATCTTATGATAATGGTGGTTGTTTTGATATCTTACTAATATTATAAATGCGAATGATTGTATTTGTGATTGTTACTCATTCACGCAAAAACTGCTGAACGGATTTGGATGAAAATTATTGAGTAAAATAGGTTATACATCATAGGCTACAGCAAGGGCAGATTTATGTGGAGGCACGGGGGCATTATGTTACAGTACATAATTAAAGGGAGATCAGGAACTTAGCATCTTGAAATTTGTAGATAGGTTCTTTGTATAGTTTAAAAAGTAATTTGGATAATTCCACCACAAGGGTTTCCCCTTTAATATAATAGGGGTTCATAGGTTGTATAGAATCCGTCAGTTTTGAAGTTAGACATCTGAAATTTTGGACTTATGAGTAACTTAAATTTTTAAAAAATAATTAAATTATTTATTTTAAATGATCTTTCACGAAACTTTATGTGGCAGACCAAATTCCACGCGAGCGAATCCGTGGGCATAAGCTAGTTTTTAAATATTTTTGTTTTGAAGAGAAAAGATTTGCCCTAGCTGGGATTCGAACCCGGGTCGTCTCCGGTGCAGTGCTCTCAACCACTGAGCTGCCAAGGGTCGTATCCAAGTCAGACAAATTCCGTTCTCTTAACCGATCCTATAGCCCCAATTTTGCGATGTATACACGGGAAAGAATGTTCATTGATAATAACTTTAATTAGGGTCTTGTTGACTTACGTCGATATATAATGTATAATTTATTTTAGAGAATTATTGCTAGAGTATCCATTGAAGTGCCACAATTGTGTGGAATAGAACTTCAGCCCGCATTGTATACTCACCAATCGAGGCTAAAAATAGAAAGGTGGAACGAAAACTCGCAAAGGGGATAGGCGATTATTATCTCTGAGGCCTTTCACTGTGTTGTTCAAGTGGACCAGCCAGCCTCTCTCAAGGACCAATACAATCATCTGCTACATCTTTCTGCCGAGGAATATATACTCATTTTTTTTTGTTTATTATTACTAAAATGAAATTTATTGAAAAACTAGTAAAAAATAATAAATTAAAATATTATAGAAGCAACATTACCGTTGAACGGTTCAAAATATAGTAATAATCAGTATAATCATAATCAGTATGATCGTTCAATATTCATATCCATTGCTCAATAATAAAGCCATAAATTCCATCGATTTTTCTGATTCCTTGAATTACTGGAAGATGTAATTACAGAGTAATCTCTGATAAATAATAATATTTTTTTAATAACTTGGCGGTTAAGGAAATAAACAGTCTTCAGAATTTTCCATTGTAAAATATCTTTCATACGAAGAGATAGGGGTTCAGAATTTACGGTTTTTAAGCCAACAGTTGTGTAGGAAGGTGACTTGCCCATGATTATGGTCATCCGTCATGCTATTCCCTGATCCATGGCTGGCAAAAGAGCAAATAATTCATCTGCCCGGGACGATTTTAAGCCAGAGATCTAGAGCTCAGACAACACGCTAAGGTCCCGCTCCTTAACAATTAGTTAGATTTAAAAAGCAAGAGAAAATGAATTTATGAAATTAAATTACAGCAAGCCCTAATAAAGTAAAATCTGTGGCAAAAAAGAGACCTTGATATATTAAAACATGTTTCTGTCCTGTGTCTATGTGACTATGTCTGTCTATGTGAATATGTATTTTTTTGTAGTATTAAAAAAATAATAATAACTAATGGGATAATATTTGGGCCACTATGTGATAATCTGCAAATCGTACGTCTCGTCCATTTTTAACTTCTTACGTGAGCCATTTATTGGAAAAATAACAATTACGCCTCTCCTTTTTTTCTACTATGAAGGCTAGATTTTATGCCCAAAATAGATTTAGAAGTATAAAAGGATCGCTTTTTCATTCCCCCACCATGTACCACCCCCTACATGGCAGAATAAAAATTCGTGTTCTATTAAATATCTAGAATCTAGAATTTAACTGATTTTATCATGAGGATGCCAATAAAAAAAGATTACATTTCGGTAATTCATTTTGGGTTATTTTCAGCCCATTTTATTATTATTATTATTTTTTCGGTGAAGAGAATGGATTTGTCTGGCCGTTTTACGAGCCAGGATAGCTCAGTTAGTTAGAGAGCACCACAACTGAGACGTGGGCGACACGGGTTCGAATCCCGGCCCTGGACAAATCGGTTTTCTTCAAAATAAAATATTTAAAAATTACGTGTATAACAAGTAATAAAAAATAAAATAAAATAAATTGGAAACTAGTTTTGTTTTTATTAATAATTTTTTCCAGGAATCTAAAAAAAATCGTTTTTAGAAATAGCTAGTGAAAGAAAGGAATTATAGATACAAGGTTCTATCATTATATAACAACAATTAACTATTTCCAACGCACAAGTTCATAAACACATTAATGCACAATGTTGAACAAATTAGGTCGATAAAAATCAATGTATTCAAAGTATGCAACACCGAAGCTTCAATTAGGTAACAACACCGTAACGAAACTCTCTCAGAGAGATCAGATATTATCTTCCCGACGATATCTCTGCAATGAATATATCACTCCGATGCTGATATCAATTACAACAAAAATGTGTCTAGTTAATGGAGAAAACAGGAAAATAAGATTAATATAAGGGATGTAATTTATGCATATGTCTTTTGTACTGAAACAGTTCGTCTGATAAAAAAGATCATGTAACACTAACTCCCATCAAGGTCATTGGATTCAAAATATGTTCGTGACTGCATTCTTTCTAAAATATGATTTTTCCAATTTAAGGTACCAGCTATATATGGGAAACAATAAAGGGTTATCATCTAGAACCTAAGGCGATGATGAATAACAGGTTATTATTAAACAAATATTATACTAATACATAAAAGACTTCAGTGGTTTCTTCTGGCTTTGACCGTGCCGCTAAATTTCTCGCCGACGTTTCGCCAGACGTGCTGCTGGCTTCCTCAAGGCTTGAATTGAGTCTCCGTGGAAACTTAAAAGAGTATTTATTATATTAATGTTCTAATTAATAATGAATAATTATTATTCTTCCAAAGAGGGTACGAATCAATCATACTGTAATAAAAATAATTATTAAATTGTTTAATTTATTCCTAGAAAAACGACTCTGGAAAACAGTAACAAACATAGAATTGTGACTTTAAGAATCTCCAAATTTAAAAAAAAATAAAGAGTTAATAATATATTATTGTAAGGAATAAAGGATTAATTTTAATAAGGGAAATATTGACATAAGTACGGTTTAAATCAACAATAAAAAAAAAGTTTTACAGACCCGAGCAAAAACTTGACCTAATAATAGTAAAAATAATAAATAAATAAAAAATCTGTACCACTACAACCAAGGATGAGTCCTGGGTTCGCTATATTTTTTAGAAAGTATTGAGCTAATGGTTATGCAGGAAAGTTATTTTGCCCGCATCACGCTCAACCGACAAGGTTTTCCCAAATTATAAGGTCCTCAGAAATGGCTGTTAACAGCATAAGAATTTATCTGCTACATCTGGTCTCGAAAATGGGTCCAAGTGCTCAGTAACCCAACACTCTCCGTACTGAGCTACTCTGCTCCCAATTTATGTAATAATATGTTTAATTTATCTGATGGCTAGAAAGCTGTAAGGGACAGGAGAGACACCTAGGAGTCATAGCTGCAACTGACCAATTACCGTCGCTCGGACTGGATCATTGCTATTACTGTCATTATTAACAATCAGCTTTCGAAAGACATTAGCGAATTTCTCAGTTCACGCTTTCTAGTATCAAGCGCGAGCCTATAATATCAAGAGAGGGATCGATCTGTCCAACTTTCGAATAAGACACGACAGAGACGTTGGGAAGAATCGGATCAGAGACCGCTTTTGTGTCAAAGTCAGCTGTTAAGACCAATTACAATTACTTAAGACAATTACAATGGCTCCAAAGCGATTGGAATTGACATCGAGAAGGCCGCGCCCGGGTGACGCAACGCAAGCATTAGCAAACAATCATTGCGTCTTCCTTCTTTCGACAAAGGCAATGATTAAATGATTTTTTTATTACTACATAATGCCAGAAGTGGTGAAGAGAAAACTATAAATAACTGGTGGACAGTCGTAACTATATATGAAAATATGAGAAACTAATAAGTAATATCCGCTTAAAATAATTAAGTATCCCCTCTTAATCAACATTCAAATATCCATTTTCAAATTTTATATATGCACTGTATATTATTTGCTCAAGTTACTTTATGTTGTAAAATATTGTACATTGTTTTTATTATTTATAATAGTTATATACATTATTATTAAAGGCAATAATTACAAATATTTTCACATAGTTTAATAAATCTATTCAGTTATATTTTAGTAAATACAAATAATGAACACTTTACTACAGGACAAACTTGCTTGTGTGGATAATAATGTTTGCTATATTAATAGATTATAAGCATGGCTTTATATTCTTTTTTATTTTGCAAAAAAAATAATTGGAGCATTTGATCAACTGTTTTAGGTGATGTTGTTTCTGAATGGTATTGGAAAATACATAAAAAAAAGTAGTGAAAATAAATATTACTAAACAGTCAACATTACAATAATTCAGGCATCAATGGAAAATTCACACCGCTGAAAATTAAATACTACGTTTTTGATTAAACCTAATTTTTGATTAAACCTATTGTTGTGAGATTTGGGAAGTTTGTTTGGACGGTTGATGTGAGGTGTGTCCTAATGATGAAAGCGTCGACTGATGTCAGTTTCTTATGTTTTTTTTTTAATGTTTCCTAATGCGTTTTAATATTGAATTTGCGTCATTTTTTGAGTGTTTGCTCAGGAAAATGGAAAAATATTTCATAAGCGTATTGGTACAAAAAATCTCATTATTTATTATTATATTATTTTACATTAAACTATAAATAGAGAAATTATATTTTTACTTTTTCTATTATAACACCATTATTAGCTCCAAATAAAAGGGATTTATGTATCTCATTCTCCCTCCACAATAATTTATTACAGTAGATATAAATAAATGGTTCGAGAAAAAAAAATAGCGATAAAAATATATCATGAAGCAACTAACAGCGATCTCAAGTGTCCAACTAAAAAGCACCCGAGGGATTGATGGGAAGATATATTATCAAATCTTACACTGACATTAATTGAAAGCATCATTATGTGTATGTTGAGGCCCCACGACTTCCGAGATCGGCCAGTTTATCAATGAATTACAATCAATATGAAAGGCTGATTTAATGGGGTAGCCTAACTTTGAAAAAAAAATAAGAGTAGGTACTAAAATAAAAGAATATTAAAGTTAACAAATATTAATATTTACGAGAGTAATTTTAGTCTAATATTGATTAATAGCATAGTGCAACTAATAAAAATAAATAAGATTAAAATTAAAATTAAATAAGATAAAATAAAAATAAATTAAATATCACATTAAAAAAAAGAAAATAGGATGAAGTAGAAAAAATCCTTAAAAGCAAAGTCTTAAGTATCCAAAATACTGGAAAAAAATATAAAATATCAAACAAAGTAAATATCACACCAAAGACGACAAAGTTCAGCACATCTTACACCAACAGTTCAAATAGACTAATCACACTTAGACAGCAATAGGCGTTCTATAAACAACCTATCTTCTTTGGTGTGATTTTCTGTTTTTGGTGAGTGTCCTGTTGATACCTGAATTGGCGAAATGCTGACAAGTTGGTTTTTTCAGTATTTTACAGATTTAAGCTTTCGTTTTAGGGATTTATCTCTCGTTTTTGCTAATTTGATTTATTTATTTTTAAAGTCTAACCTAAAAGAACTCCGTCGGTACGCATGTTTGTGAGTGTGTATGTGTGTACATATATGAATTTTTCAATAATTAATATAATAATAAAATTATTAACTAAAACAATCGATTAAATTTATATTTGCTTCTTCCAGTATTTTAGAGACTTAAGGCTTTGCTTATTGGGATTTTCTCTATTTCATTCTATTTAAAAGTAAATTGAAAGAATATTCAATAATGTTAATAATAATATTAATTTATTTCTCAAAGTTAGACTATTCTAAAATTAATCTTGTAAACTGCCGTTGCTGGCTTCAAAATCCACTAGACAAACGCTCTAAGCTCCCTATTAATTACAAAAGACTCATGTAAATGACAATCATTAGACCCATCTGGACTTAAGGAGTAGAGCTTTGGGGCTCCACTAAGCCATCGAATTCCTCTAGTATTCAATCCTTACAATTCCAAAATCCTTCGTAAAATCCTCAATGCTCCTTACTTTGTTACAACCAAGTAATCAATCAATAATGACCTTAATACCCCATTTATTGCTGATTTGGCCCGAATCCGATATTAATTTTTTTATGACAAACTTTATTTCCATCCAAACTCATTAGTTTCAAACCTATCAAGCTCTTCAATTCCTGATAATACTCCGAGGCGTCTGAAAAGAAGATGGCCTCGTGACGTTCTATGTTGAAATTTTTATTTGAGTACTATCACTGGATAGTTTGTCTACTTGTCCTTTTGAATGTCAATATCTACCATTCATTCTATTTACTTGTTGTATTAGTATAATATAGTTGTAAATTACATAGAATAAAAAACAAATAAAAAAACAACTCTTGTAAATATATTTTTTTTAACTTGAATATTATTATTTTTGTATATATAAATGTATTTTTATTAAAAATGTCTTCAACCTTTTTAAGGTTTCCCTGGAGGAATACCAGTTCTAATCGGTCTAAGGAGGATAAAAAGGGGATCCTCCGTGAAAGACGCGGTATGCGAGCTGGGAGTAGCTATTATCCTTTCGTCCTTCAAGTTCTTTTCCTGCCGACACCCGACTCCTGAGAACATCTTCCGTCGTGACCGCAGTTCTGCCTTGGGTTGTTGAAGAAGAATAAAGCTCTACACTTTGGTATTTGTTCAATGGGCGCCCCTCCCTTCTGAAGGCGCGGGAAAAAGAACATAAACCACGCTCTTGTCAAGGTTACTCTTCACCGGCGGCACATCTTGCCTTCAAGGATATCTTAATGCCTTCAATGGATATCTTACTTCATTGCAAATGTTACTTTTAGGATATTTTACTTCTATTGTTCTGTTGCTTCATTCGTTATGTTAATACATTGGATAGGTTACCTGGTTGAATATGCTACTTATGTTAATAGAGCTACTCCTAGCACGTCTCCACATTTCTTCACTGAGTGAAGCAAAAGGTATTCGTTCATTATTAAGTCATAAACTTTTACAAGTGCTTCGCTTTATTTTGCAGACTGTTGGAACTGGATGATAATGTACCTCTATTTTCAGTTTTTGAAAGGAAACATTCGAGGTATTGATGACAGCTAGTTAAAACCACTTATAATACTATCATGTGCTGGCATGTTATTGCAGTGTTGATCTACGCCGAAGTAATGATTTATCAACGTGATATATTTCAAAAACTGATTACTATTTATTTATTTACCTCGAGATAATTGAAATGCATCATTCAAGGAGAAGAAGTAGAATTGAAGATAAAAGAAGTGCGAAAAAGGTGGAAAACCTTTATAAGAGCCCTCTAAACAATCGCATAATTTATAAGGAATACCTACATATCGAAGCTTCAAATAAGTATGTAACGTATGGCGTTACAACCAAATCCTACAGGAAAAACATTTTCTTTTTTTTAAAGTAGTTTTGCAAGCATTGTTATATATAGATTTGGTTCATTAGCTCGGTCTCGTGCTTTACGAACTCGATATTTTATCTTTATTTTCTTTACCAATACTACCCATGGCGGGTTTATGGTTCAGTTCGTGGTGGAAACTGTATTGATTCTTAGACAACCGTTGTGCAGGGCGCTGATTTGCCCTAGAACACGCTCAAACGCCAGTTTCCCCCTATTGTTTATGTACCCACTTTATAGAGGCTGGATGAGCACTAGGAGGTTCTCAGATCCCAAAGGATCCACCCCCCCGCTGTTAAAAGATTAAATAAATTATGCCCGATTCGAACCAAAACGATCGGCACTACAACTCAGTGAGATTTTTTAATCTCCTCTATTATGACAGGTTTACCAAACTTATTATGGATAATAATTTATATTGAGAATATAAAGAATTCGGATTGAGCTATATCAAAAGAATTCACGTCGACTTTATTCAAGAATCCCTAAGGATGATCCTGAAATTTCGAATTCCATGAAGGCACCTGGTGTTGAAACAGCCATAAAAATCCATATGTTACAAAATGCCAGGCCAGGGTAATAAAATTCGAAAATAAAAATAACAGCTTATATTTCTTAATCTCTAAACTTTGGTGTGTTAACTGATTTACGGCCACTGATCTTTCTATTTTGTTGCACCAGCTTTTTATTTAAGGTTTTTAATTATTAATAATAATTTTTTAGTAAATTTTTGTGTTTTAAACACTAATGAGTACTAAGATTTAAATGTTAAATTCAGCCAAATAAGGGTTGCTACAATTAAATTGTCAGATTCCTTGTTTAAAACATTGTTTATTTTAATTGTTGGGATGAAATTTTTGTATTCAATTCAAATACTGCTTTTAGAATAGTCGCTTTACATTATATTGCGTTAACGTATTATTGGCCATTCCTATAAAAATTTTACAAAGAAGACAGGACCATGCATTTTCATCACCCCCACCTGTCTAATGAAGACGTGCTCATGCATGTGCTATGTTTCTACTCTTAAATATATTTGATTGATATTCGGGATGCCAGAGTATCATTTAGGTTGATTACTCAAATTATTATTTCTTTGCCTTAGTCTTAACTGGATTCTTTTCCAGAGGTCTGTTCTTGTGTTATATAATTGGGCGTCAAGAGGAAACTACATTTTTTGAAGGTCGATATTGACCACATAAAGTGAAAAACCAAAAAAATGTTTTTTTATTTCTTCAAACTAGGCCTGAATAACAACAACTTTTACCTGAATCGTTTTTCTGAATTTTGTTTCGTTTAAAATTAAAAACCGTTTGGTCCACTTGAAATGGGACACCCTGTAAATGAGCTGGTGGAGAGAATGTCATTATCTCTGTCTGTCTGTGGCGATGTCTGTGGGGGCAGGGGTACAAATCCACTCCTGTTAATATTCATCATATATAGAAATTAAAAATAACACAGCGCAAGAATAAATGATTAATCATGATAACATTGTTTAATATAAGAAATCTTGGCGCCAAATAGTAAGGCATTGGATGTAAAATCGATGTTAGTGATCGATGAGGAGCGTCGATTAGGAAGGAATCGTTCACCGTTGATTATGTTAAAGACCTTTTGTAAATGTAACTGCATACTTCTAACCTGTGATAGCTCGTTCATATTAAAAACGAAAAGGTTTCATAAACACAATGATATATGACGAATCCGTATTCAATGAGCTGACTCGCTGCTTACAGATGTCAAGTGACTAATGTAAAGTATACGGTAAGTGACTGAACAAGGTAAATAGAAATTCAAAACAGGAGTATTCAAAACAACAAAAAGGATTTGTGGACCATTGAATGTAGCAGGGATCAAATATTGAAGGAAGAACTCGGGTCTCAGTTTTTGTAACGCACGAGTAAAAAAAAAAAAAAAAATCGTATTCCCCTCCTAATCTAAATCGAAATCTAGACAATATATATAGGATGATATATAATAATTTATATGTATAAAACATTTTTTTTGAAGTGAAAACTTTTTTAGCCGTGTTTACCAACATTTGGTAGGGGGTAAACTTGTAGCTTCACGTCAGCAACACGCTCGAGACTCGCCATTCCTGGCGGCCTGTGCATGATTTATACAATTTCTTTATATAAACCTAAGGTTAAAGGTTAGATTAAATTGATTAATATAAGAATGATTATATTTCTCTAAAAGGTCTTCAATACTTGTACGATTGATACTAATAAGAACTTAAAAATCAATAACTGTTTGAACTTTTCGTTTCGCCTAAAAGATTTAATGGTAATAGTTAAATGTCTCGTTTTATGAAAAGATTGAAAGTACAAATGATCTAAATATTGTTGAACTTAAAGATGATAATATTGCTAAAAATGAAAATAAAGTATATGTAAATACAAATACAACATGTAAGGTGTAATATAACTATATTCTAATTATTATTTCAATTAAATTATTGATATTTTGTATTGAGCTTGTGAAGCCCATTTTGATTAATAAATAAACTGCTTTAAAATGTATATAGTTATTGTTCCCAGTGTTAATATATGTGAAAACCAGACTAATGTTAGTAATTAAAATTTACAAAGTTGGAATTATAAAGTCGGAAAAATAATTCAGACCATAATTTAATTATAAATTAAAAAAATAATACAGTTATTTTATCTTGAGTTTTCACTGCTGTAAGCAGTCCTCATGACTACCTATTTTTTTTTTTAATTACTTCAAACTAACTTGAATTTCTGATATTTCATTACTTAATCAAATCCATAATATATAATAAAATATATTAAATAAAATTAAGACTTTCATGGTTTTAAAAAGTTGAAACCTTAAAATTCATTATTCTTGTACTCAAAGCATTGAAATAACAATGATGAATTTTAATTTCTCATTATTCATATAAGGACTCGGTCCTCGCAATAAAAGGCTTATTGACGTCAGATCTATCGGAAAGTGTCTAATTTTTACTACAGTTAATAAAAATAATACAGACATAAAAGTAATCGAGAGAAAGAAATTTAATTATGATTTTAGAAGATTCCGAATACGAGTAATTTACCAATCCAGGCATACTTAAAAAAGAAAAATATATCATATATATGGAGAACCGAAAGATCCGAATCGAAAGGAATTATTTGTTGACCTCCACCCAATCCTTTATCTTTTTCTTAAGATAAAATAATTATCCGCCTCTAATCGTTAGCCGTAATTAATTATTAGATAGGAATACCTAATTATCAAATAATTAGATTTTTAAAGAAAACAGGAAAAAGGAAAATTATTTTTCCAAGCAGAAAACAGAATTCTGGAAATAACAGAAATAGTAGTAATATTTAATATATTAAGGTGTTAGGAAAAATATTGTACAATACCTACATAAATTCGGAGAAGTGCCGAATGTAAAGTAAAGAAATATGAAAAACGACATTTTTAGTTTCCGGTCTATAACCTAAAGCAATCAGGTTTGATAAATGTTATAGGAGAAGAATAACCCTGTCAAAAGATCGAATAGGCAATTATCTAGATAATGTTCAAAAGCAAAGTAATGAATAAAGAATTTGTTGTTGGGAATATATATGACACAAAACCATGTGTAGACGAATTATAACAATATGTAATTCTTTTGACACACACTGATAGGAACACACTTTGAACCGCGGTATAATTTTTTCACTTTCCAGAAAAATTGTGTGTTTCACTTTCGATACTTTGCATTTGTAGCATATCTTAACAATTAATCTAGAATTATTATTTTACGATGTAATAATAATAACAAATGACATTTTTAAACACGTCATTTTACACTAAAACGCGGCTGATTTAAAAAAAGAGAATGTTTTATAAACAAATAAGTGGAATTTTTAAATTTTTTAAAATTTTATATAAAAAATAATTGGAAATTTTATATTTCCTTACTTAATTTAAAAATGAAGCTATGAAACAACAATTTCAATGTTTAATTTTGGTCTATTGCATTTTATGGGAATACAAATAAAAAAAATTAATAATATCATTAATTATCGAATTGAATCAAAAATTTAAGAGAAAACCCTAAAATTACCATGTTTACGAATTCAATTATTTCAAAGGCTATAATCATGGTCAGATACACAGCTGTCATTTGTTGGAGAAATAAGCAAATTCTTCCGTACAATAATTTCATTTTTTATACAGAAACAACTAGGTAATAAAAAACTTTTTATTTCGGTCTGTACTTTCACGAATTTAAATATGTGAACAATAACTGGGTTGCATAGGCCTTGAAAATGATACCATTTAAAAAGGTGATCCAGTTTTATGAAATCCTAACACCGCTCTTTCTGAGACAATGGAAATGAATATCGAATTTCATAATTTGATCTTAAGATAGCTTAATGCCTGGAGCCTTTGAAAGTTTCGAAAGTACGACAGCAACATAATGGTTTTCGTTAATTTGCGCGTTTAATAATACTCATATATATCTAAATACAATATTGAAAATAAGATTTGAGAACATATTTCGAAAACTGCGGCGTTAAAGTCACTACAGAAGAGCGAAACAAGAACAAATTCTAAACTTTTTTCAGTTCCACAAGAATAAAGATTTAAAAATCATCTCATTTAGAATCCGTTGGGGTTTATTTTTATCGTATTTGAATTAAATTAACAAAATAAAAGCAACAAATTTCGAATTATAAAGAATTCTTCAATTTTTTATGAATAAAATAACACAATGGATAAAATACACTTAAAATTTTTTCTTGATTATTTTCAATTAAAAAAACGTCAAATAATCGGACAGTTAAGGTTAAATTAGAGATTCAAGATTGTTGGAAAATAATTTTCTTCACTTTAAAATATTAAAAGATATTACTAAAACGCAAAAAACATTAGTAACACCAAGAATGTTGAATGAAGTCAAGGTGCTTCTAATCTTGGAAATAGTATTGAAAAAAGTTAAAAAAACTTTAACTATGAAGCAAAAAAACCATTCATCAGTCCAATTTTTTATTTTTTATTTACTATAAAGACGTTTCGACCCCTTGGGTCATTCTCAATTTCTTAAATGTCTATCAGGATTCATACAATATGTTTCATATGGACGTCTATAATTTAAAAATTACTAGGAGATACATTCTTCTCCATGTTCATTATTGCTCTGCGTTATACTTTGGACTGCACTTATATAATTAAATATCATCAATTATAGTCCAGTAAAACCCATATTATAATGCAAAAACTTTAACATGATTTTGCAAAATTTCGAATCCTTGAGGTTGTACGTTTATTCTAAGGAAGATGCTGTATATTTATAGTAATTCGATCAAGGAGTAGGGAATTATTAGGATATATTCGTAATCGTTTTGTTAAATTAAAATCCTCAACTTGTTAGAAATGCTTTTTCAATTCTAAACACTGAGATATTATAAGTAAGCCATGTGATTTCGGTAAGGTGAAAAATAAGTATTTATAAAGATATCGATTTAAACTTATTGATAATGATTGATCTTCCAAATTCTGCTGTTTAGGTGTGTCAGTACTTATCCAGCCAGCATAAGAGCTTATTTTTGTCTTGAATTTTGTGATAAGTAGAACCTCAAGCTATTAATTGACATACGTTTTTTATAATCACATATGCTAGGCGAACTGGCACCGGCAAAACACGACTAACACGTATGTTGGAACAAATATAAACACACACGCACATACGTAAACGTACGTGGCGTAAACTTAATGCTACTATCACGCTTGAAAATGACAACTCCTTACAAGAGCATTTCAGGAATATTTTTTTTCTTTACCTTTTACGAACATTTATTTAATAGTGTTTCACAATCCTACTTCACAACTGAAGATTTAAGTTATAAGTATAATAACCTTCCGAGAGAGAACTATTTTGCACCTGCCACCCAGTGGATGTTCAATACATCTTTGAAAATAGAATGAATTTCCAATGTTATGAATGTTATGTTTGTTTCTTTTTTAAAGTTAGAATATTTCAGAATCTATCTTTGAGTGATATACTATTCCGTATTAGTTAGTCTGTTTCGATGTGGGATGTGCTTGTCTCTAGTCTGTTTTCATAGTTTCTTTTCTGTTTTGATAATGCCGCATCGTTGAGAGGCTTATTTATTTTATTTTTTTCTGGTGTTTGAGAGAATTATTTTTTAAAATCTTTCTGTAATATCCTAAGAATTTTTAAGAACACTAATTATTATGTTCAATAGTTCAGCAACAGAGAAAGCAAGAAAATTAAAACATATAAAACATGTATATTTAAATAAATTAAATATTTTAGGTAAACTTTAAAGTTTAAAGTTTTAGGTAAAATTTAAAGTTTACTTTTTTAAAAGTTTGTTTAAATTTTTTTTAAATATTTGATTATTGTTTATAATTAATAGAAAGTTGCGTATTAATCAGGTGGACGAAAATTAAATTCAAAATACAGTGAAAGGACGCAGTTGTTTAGGATGTTTTGGTCATATGCGGCCATTTCCGTCCCTTTAATCGGGGGCATTTAATAGTTATTTAACTATTATGAGGCATTTAATGTAGATAGTTGACTTTAGTTTACAATATATAATTTTAAAGAAATCGATATTGTCTCGGGTTAGTTATCGTTATCAATTATTGTTGAATACGAGAAGAACATAAAACAGAATAGCCAATATTAACATAGTGATATATCCAGAAACTCTCTACTTCGGGAACTATGATTACCCTTTCATCTCCATTATCAAAGTGATGACCACAATTTCAACCAAGATATATTCCTCCACAAGAACATATTACACTGCACTCCACTATAACACTACATTCTAAACTAGCTCACCTCCTTCTTGCAGGATGGAGGACATGCAGTGGAAGAGGTTGATGGTAAGGCGGCGGTAGGTGGCTGTCAAGTAGATCCGGGAGCCTTCTCCTTCTGTTGTCTTCCTGAAGAGGTGGAGGATCGTCGGTCTGTGCCTCTGTGGAGGCGAAGGTCCGTTGCTCGCCCATAGTGCTCACATCACTGACTGGCCTCTGCAGGTCGTACGGCTGCCAGAGGAGCCACGAGAGGGCGTCTCCGTCCGGCGGCCGGGTGCGCCATCTTGTGGCAGATCCTTCAGTCATCGCGCCCGATGTCGCGTCTCCGCCATCTGTCGACAAAAAGAAACAACTCGTAAAAAAATATAGAAAACTGTTTATTTGTTCCAAAATCAGTAAATATAACATGAAACAGTGCATTTAAGTATTCCCAAAGAATACTATTGATAGGATATTTTAATGCTATTAAATTAATAATTTATATTGTTGAATACTAAAACACAAAAACAAACATAAAACATAACATGGAAATAAAATCTATAAATTCTAAAAACGAAGTAAAATCATATTAAAATGTTAACGGTGCCAACATAAAAGTAATTAACTCTATTAAAATATTTACTTTATTATATTAACTCGTTAAAGTACATATATTTAAATATATTTTATATGTTCAACAAAATTAATTAAATAGGAAACAACAATAATAATGTCATAATTTATATCATCCAAAAACGTTTTCATATAATTTTTACCTATTCTCTAATAAATGTTTATTTTTATTATTATTATTAGTTAATAATTTATATTGTTTTAATATTTAAAAAAATACAAATGAATCAAACAAAAAACATTAAAATAAAATAAATAAATTCTAAAAACTAAGAAAAATCGAATAAACAGCATCAGCGAAATATATATATCTAGAGAGAGATATATTAAAAAAAATATATATATATATATATATATATATATATATATATATATATATATATATATCATTTGTTTAACAAAAGCAAGAAAAAAGAGGAAGAAAAAGCAAAATGATCTTAAGCGATCTGAAAAAATTTGAATATGAATTTTCAACCTAAATACATGGTATAAGGTACCTTCAGTCAAAACAACCTTGCAAAAGGTATATTTGTGTGTGTAAAGCCTAGTTCATACGGAACAAGGTGTAGGATAGAAAATATCACAGTCTTAGGGGTGATATTTTTTATTTTTTGATAAAAAGCAATATTAAATAAAACGAGTTATTTTAAAAGTTAGTAAAAATTCATCAATAAGTTGAAAAGAAAATTATAGATGAAAATCAAATTAGTAAACTTAAACGATTAATAATAATATAAAGAACTAAAAAATAAATTACAAATCCAGATTATAACATTTATTTCCTTAGGGAACCCTTAAGCTACTGGCCAATTTGAATTTGACCTCTTCAGTTGTCAATCAAGATCAATTCATTTTTTGTGATATGAAAATTACAGCCTTAAGATATTTGGTTAAATGAAACGTCTAATTTTCACTTTAAAATGTTATTTATAAATCCGTAGATTGCAACCGATAGTCAGGAATTTTGGGTTCATACTGTCTAGAAATAATAGTATTAATAGTAATAAATAACCGAATAAGAATAACCATTAGTTCTTTCCTTGAATGAATAAAATAATTCATCCTGCCACAAGAGGTCATGTACCTGGGGATCTACAGATCAGTGGCATCATGTTCTACATATTTAGCTACTCTGATCCTTAAAATTTAATTTTACTAATTATTTATATTTATTTAGTTTAAATATGCCTCCAAGAGCAAGATATAATCATGATTCTTTTGTATCTAACATAAATTAAAATAATAAAACATTTAAATAAGTAATAATCAACCAAACATTAATTTTTTCTGAATATATTAGCATACAATATGTTAGGATTTTATGACAGTATATTATTGTTAATTAATTATTGATATTTTGGTTCAATCATTTTTTCAAACAATATCTTTTTAGACCATTCAAAACATTTTTGAACTATCCAATTTGAGTAGTTAGTTACATTATCCAAAGTGAATATTACTTAATTGTTCTGAAATCAATCTTAGGTAAATTATTATTATTCACAAATTTACCATATTTTGAAAAAACATTATTTCATCTCATTAATTAAATATACGTGTAGTATATAATTAAATATACATGTAGTTGAAGGAATTCTCCATTAGAAATTAATTTGTTACTATCAAACACCTCCTTCATTATGCCATAGGCTGCAGCATAATGTGGATCTGAGAGAGTTGCTTTAAGTACTCAATGACAATCTTGAACAAAAAATTTGAATGCCTACTTCAACTACTCACCCCTAAAGTATAGATAAGTATAATCATCTAAAATTATTTAATTTTAATTAATTAATAATCCCATTCCTTTCATATTGAATTAGCATCTCATATTGAAACATTTCCAGTTAGTACTATCTCTCTATCGCCACCCTATGCAAAGCGACTTATTTCTTCATTTTTCGATACTTTAGTTAGTTTCAGGAAACATCTTCATTTCCATTCTTTGGTGTGATTATTCTCGATTTTTTCATCTCTATGACCGTTTGATTTCCAGCATATGTAATTTTTTATATCCTAAAATCTCCATGTTCATTCAATGATCCAATAGTCATATTTCAATTTATTGAATTCATCATGTATTGATCACGGGCTATTTATAATATTGATAACCAGATGCATATAATAAGTTAAGTGCAATAATTTTAAATACTAAATATACACTTCTATTATGTGAAAAACTATTTTTTATAAAATATCACAAATTTTTCATCATAACAAATCTTCCTATGATCAATGAGCATTCACTTTCTTTTTTTAAATTTATTTATTGATATTTACAACTGTATTACAATAATACAACAAGTAAATATGATACATAATGACATGAGAATGACAAGTAGAGAAACTACCCACTGGTAGTACTCAAATCAAAGTTCAACAAAGAAGGTCACGTGGCCATCTTCTTTCAGACCCCTCGGAGGATTATCGGGTATTGAAGAGGAAGCTATGTTTGAAACTAGAGGGTTTGTGTGGGAATGAAGTTTGTTATGAAAGGATAGATACAGGGTTCGGGCCAAATCAGCAACAAAAGGGACATTAAGGTCGTTATGGATGACTTTATTCTTAACAAATTAAGGAGCATTGAGGATTTTATGAAGATTTTGGATTGTAAGAATTGGATACGAGAGGAATTCAATGGCTTAGTGGACACTTTCGTCATGTCTGATTTGTTGATCAATATTATTTTGTTGTTCTTTTTGTATACTTTGCATGAAATAAAAGCACTTTGTTGGGTCCGCTCAAGGAATATTGGTTTTAGTGGGTTTCAGATTCGATATGGTAAGATGTTTCGGATGGAGGTAAACGAAAACTTCAAATAAAAAACTATGTTTATTGAAAATCAACTTTTCCACCCAACTTATAGATCTCCATCCGGGTGGACATGACAGTTAAGAGTATAAGGAAGAATATATACATGAGAGAAAAGAAAATGGTCAATGTGGAGGTAAAAAAATTTCTCTTATATAGGGAGAACTGTTTATTGGAAAGCCGATATTTTAACCCACGTTGCAGGTCTTCTCCAGGCTAAATATACAAGATACAAATATATTAAAATAATATATGCTAAAATATATATTATTTTACCATTATTTTTTAGTTGTAACATTATACCAATACCATACCATTTTTTTTTACCATACTACAATATTTTACCATACTATACTACAATTTGTACCATAATACCATTTTTTAGTTATAGCATTATATTTAAATTTTACCAAATATTATTTATTTGTATCTTGTATATTTAGCCCTGAAGAAGAAACTGCAATGCGGGTCGAAACATCGGCTTTCCAATAAACAGTTCTCCCTATATAAAAGAATTCGTTTGCCCTCCTCCCGGACCAGTTTCCTCCTCATACATATAAGGTCAATATTATTATTGAATAATATTTTATTCAACATAGATAAAATGAGAATTAATTTCCAAATTTTAAAAAAAATTGTTTTTGTCCTTGACATTAATTAGCATCTTTTTATTCAAAATGGGACCATAAAAGTATCTCAGTGTAAAGTTTTAGGAGAAATTCTGGATACTTCCTCATTTATGTATTATGAAGGTTTTTAATTTTTTATTTATTTTTCAGGGAAAAAAATTAAGTTAAAAATTTCATATTTCTAATAAAAAACAAACATTAAAAATATTTGAAGCATTTTAGATTGAAATGCCATAAAATTCTTGACTGGAGAAACAGAAGATTGCTATAAGAAATAGGTAAGAAGGAAAATTTACTAAATACACTTTACTACCTATTTACACAATAAATACCATCTGTTATCTAAAAAAAAGACTTTAAAATGTTCGCATAGTTCTGTATGAAGAACTATCATTTCCGCTGGACAAACATTGGAAACTGCTCTGTTGCACATCACTAAGTAGTGATTGATCCAAGAATTTTAAGAGGACATATACATTTGTAAATTGAATATTAAAATATTTGGTCTTTTTAATTTTTTTTTTTTTTTTTTTTTTTTTTTTTTTTAAGGATTTTCTTCACAAATGAAGGTTTCCTCATCCAAATTCTTCTTTCAGCCTTCTCTTCCATTCATCCCTGTCAAGCGCATCCTCCTCCGTCATTCCATGCCCAGCCAAGCTTTCTTCCACTTTAGCTTTCCATTGGGCTCGAGGCCTTCCTCTCTTCCTCCTTCCCTCGGCCCCCCACTCCATGACCAATTTCGGGATCCGCTTACTGTCCATCCGTTTCACATGACCAAACCATTTCAATCTTCTTTCTTCGATGACCTCTAGTATGTTCTTGTTAACTTCCATTCTTTTCCTGATGTCGCTATTTTTGACATGTTCCACTCTTGATATTCGGGCAGATCTTCTCCAGAAGTCCATCTCTACTGATAACAACCTTCTTTCCTGAACTCTATTGAGGGCCTAGGTTTCAGAGCCGTAGATCATTATACTTTGGACCACAGCACTATATATCAGTTTCTTCGTCCTTCCCAGTATATTATTACTCCAAAGGAGAGAGTTTAACATGCCAACTGCTTTCCTACCATTCGTTATTCTTTTTTCTACTTCCACATTTGTGGTCCCTCTGCTTTCCAGTATGGACCCCAAATAGCAAAACTGCTCCACTCTGTCCAAGCTCCCAATAGTTGGGTCGTCTGCTTCGCTCCTATCTGTGCACATATACTTAGTTTTAGTATAGTTGACATTTAATCCCCACTGGTTGTATTGGTCTACCGCTTTTCTAAACATGTAACTCGCATCTTCTTCGTCCTGGGCAATAATCACTTGGTCATCAGCAAATAGTAGATGGTATTAAGTGAAAGCCGTTTATAGGTATACCCATCGGATTACATTTTTTGTTACAACTTTCCAAGCAACCATCGATGAAAATCTTAAACAAGGTAGGGGACATGCAGCACCCTTGAAGAAGGCCCTTGCTATTGGGGAAATCCTCTGATAGGGAACTCCCAATTTTTACTTGGCACTTATTATTTTTATATATTTCTTTTATGATTTTTATAATTTCATTATTTATGCCTGCCATTTCCAGAGCTCTCCATAATAGTTTTAGAGGGATGCTGTGATACGCCTTTTCCAGATCTATGAATACCATATTTAGTCTTCTTGCTTTCGCTGTTTGCTTTTCTAGTAGTTGTCGAAGAGTAAATATGTGATCAATGCAAGATTTTCCCGTTGTGAATCCACATTGCTCCTCAATTTGCGTAAATCCTTCCTCCAATTTAGTTTTAATTATTCTACCCAGCAGCTTCGAAATCGGATTTGTCACACATATGCCTCTGTAATTGCCACATACTTTTTTATCTCCTTTTTTAAAAATAGGAGTAAGGTATCCCAGTTTCATTTCTTGTGGTATAATATCACCTTGCAGTATGCTGTTCATGAGGTCCGTGAGTAACCCTGTCACCCCACTGCTGCCATATTTAATGAGCTCAGCATGGATTCCTCCAGGCCCAGGGGCTTTTCCATTCCTTAATTTTTTTTGTTCCATCTCTAGTTCTTCTTGAGTGACACTAATTGATGTACCAGTGTAGGGGTCTGTTTCCTCTTCTATAAATTCCGTCCTGCTCTCATGCAATAATTTTCTATGGTGAGCAGCCCAATCATTCATTTTTATTATGTTCAATCTGGCATTCTGATTCTGATTGCCATTATTGACATTATTTAATCAAAATACAATTATTATATTAATAAATGCCGTTTTTGTATATGAAATATTAAACAGTTTTTCAGGGAGTATTTTTTCTCCAACTTCAAAAGGGAAAGGGTACTCCTCGGCTGGCCTACTTAGCTCAGATAGAATCAAAAAGCATAAGGATTTAATCTTTAAAGAGGATAAAATAATCTAGGTAAAGTTCAAAATAAATTTTCAAATAGTAAGAGAATATTTATTGGGAATCATATTTTCTATCCACATTGGAGATCTTCATCAGATAAACAAGATACAAACATTTTTTTTGTATCACGTTTATTCCTTCAGCCTGATGAACAGTCGAAATGTTGGTTACCAATTAATAATTCTTAACTCGGACCATCTTCTTTATTTAATTTTTATGACCAACAACTTTTAGGAATAAAGTAAATACTTACCAATCCAAACAATAATTTAAAATCTTATACATTATTAACAGAAGAACCTGATAAAATTAGATTAAGAAAAACAGGAACATTCCAGAATGATTCTGCAAACAAATTTAACAGTTTTTAAGAAGTTTTTGAACAGAGTGCTATTAAAATATAAGATATAATATATCCTCTGTTTCAAACGAATTACTATTAATTCACTAATCAAGAATGTACAATTGTATTGTACCATCTGATGATCCAATATATTACCTTTATCATTCATAAAAATGTAATTAAATTTAATAACGTTCTTTATGCATTCTATTTATAGTATATTATCAAATCCTTGAGTGAATAGCTGAAAAAATGAGTAGTAAATAAAAAATCACTATAAATTCTATTTATATACAATAATCAATAATCCAATATTGATTGATATTGATAAATAATTGAATAGTATATCTACTGATTTACATAATATTATAGTGGAACAATATAAGTATACAGTATACACTCACTTAGATAAGCAAAATATGCGCCTTGTTGCAGATGTTTTTCAACTGCAATTTTAGCACAGACAATGTCGCCATCTACGGGAAGTTGGATACATTAGATCTAGGGAGAGAAATACATTTTATGTTTCTGATAGTAATCTAGATAATATCTGAAATAATAATGGCTCTATTTTTGTTCAGTTTTATTTAGTATTGTTTTAAATATAAGAATAATAATTTTAATAAATCGTTAAGCCAAGTTAAAGAATTGTGGATTAATTAGAGTGGTAATGAAGAGGGAGGGTTAGCAAGATGATATTTGGCATGGATATTTATTGGTAGTTACTATTGAAGTAATTAAACATAAATAATAATGAAGACAAGTAACTAATGCTTTACTTTTTAAATTTATTTAAGAATTTAATAATTTACTTTTCTATAACAGCCATGATAATTTGTAAAAATCAAACTTAATTATGATAAGAATTGAATACCAAATACTACTAAATAATATATTTTACATATTTAATAGTAAAGAGTGCATATAAATAAACAAATTAGAGAATTGTATTTGAATAACATTATAAAATACAGAAAATGGAATTTTGGATACTCTTGGAAGAGGGAAAACATTATGTTTGAAAAAAAAACTTGTTCTATTACAGCCCCCGAATAGATAAGCATTCAGTACATGGTAGGGACTGTACAATTTCTTAGTCATCAGTTTCTTAGTTGTGCAGGGAGTTTAGTTTATTGCTTAACTATCAGGTTTTTCTTCAAACTAATAATACCCACTTTATAGAGGCTGGATGAGCCTGAGGAGGTTCAAGGGTCTTCAAATCCCACAGGTTAGTGTCACTGTTGTTAAAAGAATCAATGATTAATCTCCTCTCTAAATCGAGTCAATTATTAACAACTACCTTATAAGAAAATTATTATTTCAATTTACAACTATATATTACTAATAAAGACAACTATATGTTTCTTTGTGACTTATTAGACCAAAAAAAAAATTGTTTTTGCAATTTAAAGTTGTACAGCAAATTGTAAGCTCTTGTCAGGATTCTCTCTCCGGCCAAGTATAAAGTGCAATGTTGTTCCTTCAAATCCATTGTTTTCCTTCTAGCATTCCTATTGCGATATTTTGATTATAAGAAAAGTACTCTTCTAAAAGTGCCTATCCTCTTTGAATGTTGGCGATTACAATGGCCCATCTTATTTTACTAGTCTTTGTACAAAACAAGTCTATTAATGTAGATCCTGTCCATTATCTCAGTTTTTCAACCAGAAGTGGCGCCTGTGAACTGGACCTCTCCTTAATCTGGCCTTGGGTGATTAACTTCAGCAGTCGGTATTTTTCATTTCGCATCACATGACCAAAGTATGCTAATTTATATCTTGTGATGAAGTCCAATATCTATTCGCTGTAGAATGTTTTTGTTTATGGCATGGTGCACCCCTGAAACTGAGGGATTTAATTGAAGGATCCGTAAGTGTACATTCTGATCTTTACAAGAATACTCAGAACACCTAACATCTCAGTACTTTGATTCAAGTCTGCAAGCTCAAATTTAAGTTGCATAGCACCTTTCTGATTTATCAGTTATATTACGTGCCACATAAGTAATTCTAGTAATTTACTATTTACTGAAAATCATTAATTGTGTTTTCTGATGGTTCATCTTCATTCCGCAGTCATTCCATCCTACCAGTCAGTAGGCTACCTATGTGACGCTGAAGACCTTCATTTAGCACTCCCTGCTAGAAGCACTGGTCTGCATATCTCATATTATTTATTCTTTCGCCATTTATGTTTATCCCATCTTCAGATTCATTCAGATCTTCCTGAACGAATCGCTCCGAGTAGGCATTAAATAATGTGAGTGACAGAATGCATCTCTGTCTCTCACCTAGGAAACAACATAAAATATAACCGGGGGTGGATCTTGACCTCCTCTAGGAGCTTCCGCCATCCAGCTGGATCCATTTCTGCAGCTCTCTAGTTCTACTTGCCTAGCAGTAGCCTAGAGTCAGTCGCCAAACTATCCATCCACCTCAGTCTAGGTCTACCTCACCTTCTGGTACGGCCAATCCTATCTTCAAGGACTCTTTTAGGAATTTCACCTTCCACCATCCGAATCACATGGCCGCCCCAACTTAATCTTCCCAGTTTTATGAAGTCGAAGACATTCAAGTTATTATACAGGGCGTATAACTCCCGGTTCTATCGTCTCCTCCAAACTTATCCTTCTTATAAGGGGATGTATGTATAAGGAAGTTATTCTCATCAGCCTTTGTCATCGTCCATGTTTGTGAGGCATAGGTTAACTAACACCGGTCTAGTCAAAGATTTATATAATCGTGCTTTAGTCTGCCTCATGAGTAGATGGCTCAAGCCAAAATAGCAAAATAGCTGCCGCCATTCTTTTTCCTATTTCCTTGGACATGTCGTTAATCGATGCTACAAAGGATCCGAGGTAGGTGAACTCCTGCACTCTTTCAAATTTGTAAGGGCCTATTTCTACATGACTTTCACCTTGCTGAGCTCCCTCGGTCTTTACTACCATATATTTCGTTTTGGCCTCATTCACCTCAAGGCCCAACAGTGAAGCCGCCTGTTGAATTGCCAGAAAAGCTGCTCATCTCAGATTTCGATCTTGCAATTATATCAATATCGTCCGCAAAGCCCGGAATCTGGACACTTCTATTGATAATAGTTCTTGTTATCTTCACTTTTGAGACCTTTACAGCTTTTTCATGGTCATCTCAACAAGGCAGTTAAGCTTTTTGGGAATGCCAAATTCTTCAAGAGCTTTGTTGATATGGGATTGCTATCGTAGGCATTCTTAAAATCCACAATGGATGGCAGGTTGGCATGTTGTATTCAATCCCTCTCACCATGATAGTCCTCAGAGAAAATATTTGGTCCACTGTAGATCTCCCAGTTCTAAAGCCAGTTTGGCATTCCCACAATTAGTTCCGCACAGGGACACAGTGGCTTGAAGAGAATTCCAGAAAAACTTTAATACGCTGTTGGTGGGAGCGATTTCGCCCTGTAATTGTTGCAATCAAGCCTATCACCCTTTTTGTAGATCGGGTAAATTACTCCTTTTTTCCATTCTGTTGGCATCTTTCCAGCAAACCAGATCTGTACAATCAAATTATGAAGGGCTTTATGCAATTCTGTACCTCCATATTTAAACAGCTCAACTGGAAGGCCATCCAATCCCGGACTTTTATTATTCTTCATTCGATGGATCACATCCATAACATCTTCAAAGTCTGGAGGGGATTCATTCTCTCCTTCTGAATTCTCGTTAGGAACTCTCTGTCTGGCATCTTCCTCTGCGTCTTCCACGGTAGGGTTATTAAGCAGAACTTCGAAGTGGCGCACCCATCTTTAGAGAATTTCTTCTTTCTTCGCAAGCAGCATCATCGCTCTTGCAGGGAATTTAAGTTGGCTTGAAATCTTTCCTGATTGACTCAACGATAAAAGAGCCTGCTGGCATTTGCTCTTCATAGTTCCTTGATTTCCTCCAATTTTTTCCTTTCCCAAATTTTCTTCTCCACCTACAGCAAGGTAAGTAGATAGGTAGATAGAAGGTAGATACGTTTTTAACCAATGGTAATAATCTTAACTGTTTGACTTAAAAGCAGTAGGAAAGGACGGTTAATTTCAATAAAAAAATCGTCAGGATTTGTATCTCTAGCACCCCAACTCAACGCTCTGCTCACATAGCTACCCCGTTTAGAAATATTTTAAAAAGTAAATAATATATAATTAAATAGCAAGAACCACTATTTGCTATTAATTATGTAAATAGGAAGTGGATATAATCTTTGCAGAAGCCTCCTGTGCATGATGGATGGACGCCGTCAGAAGCGATGAGCGTGCTATCAATATCAGATATCCGGCCGAAGCAGCCCTGGCCCGCCATTGTGATGTATTGTGGCGTATTCTAAGCGGAGATAGTGTAATATCGGCTCACGTCCAGTCCGTACCAATAATTATATTAGCGGTTATATTGTTGTTAATATATATAATAATCACGTAAATGTACATATTATATAATAAAGAAACGGGACATCTCAATACGCGAGGCGTTGAGTTACTGATCTTTAGGTCTTGGGCTCGAGATCGGTCGAGACGAATTAATTATCTATTTGGTTAGCATCAGTCAGTCGATCCAATGGGATCTGGAGATCCACTCTTTTATCTGGGGATCACTCACCCTTTATAAATTGCGTACTTTTAATTAAGGTGAACATTCTTGGTTGAGCATGATCTCTGCCAAATCACTTCTTTGATCGTTTGCGTAGAATTAGTTTTGAATCCCAATACTCTTCATTGATTTAAGCGGCCCAAGTTCATTTAATTGAGGATCCTCTTGATGGAACATCCGGGTAAGAGTCGATTAAAATACCAAGAATCAGAAAACAATTACACAGGCCAAAAAAAAAATATCTTTTTGAAATTTTTTTTAACTTTAATAGTTGATCTTTACAGATTTTTATGGGCTGAATCTAAATATGGCCTTAGTTTTTTGTATAAGCCATAGTTTTCCAACAATATTCTTTGTATTATATAGTATAAACCCCTATCTAAATCCCTATACGGTATATGAGGGAATTAATGAAACACTATGTTACATCATAGTCATGATTTGTACTTACAGTGGCTACTTAAAAAACAGTGCTAATACAGGTTTCACTTGTCAACTGGAATTTGTCTATACTTTCTTTCTCTTTTTTCTTTGATGCTTCTTGTGTAGCTTTTTCATGAGTCGCTTGTTGAACTTCTCGGGAAAGTGACCAACAGTAGTCCCCCATCATGTTGGTGTTCCAGTGGCCCTGGTAGCGTTTTTCCATCACTTTAACGTCCTGGTGAAAACGCTCACCTTGCTCCTCACCAACATCTCCCAATTTGTCCGGGAAGTAACCAAGGTGGCTGTTCAAAAAGTGAACTTTCAAGCTCATCAAACATTCCAACTTTTTGGATCTACGAGGTTTTTGCGTAGAATGTTCTTATTACCAGGTTTTAAAAACTTCCTCACAAGTCAGTTCTTTCTGCACCAATGTTGATCCCTAGCCCTACTGTCACAGGCACACAAGAAACATGGACATTTAGTAAAACCACGTTGCTGCCAAGGAGCATGCATGTTATTTTTAAATCACCACATATCATCCAACCATGAGCAGAATAGCCTATTCGATTTAACAATGTTTCTAGGTTTTCATAGTTTTACTTCATATGTACAGAATGACCAACAGGAATAGATGCGTACATGTTACCACTGTGTAGTAAAACAATCTTTAAACTAGTTTAGTGGGTGATACAGCTTGTTTAATATCACATTTGGATTCAGCACCCTAAAAACTATAGAATAAGGTATTTTCAGTACAAACGTTTTTTCATCGTTGGCCTGTGTTATATATGAGTATGCAAGAAGATGGAAATCACAGGAAAGAACATTCTCCTAGGCTGGTCACGACTAGAAACAAAATGGATCCTCCGGGCACCTAGGTTGGTTGCTATGATATTTTATTTTTTTACAAAATATATTAACAAAAACTTACTTCTTGGGTTTTATTTACTTTATTGGTTTAATTTGCTGTCGGTCCACGGGTGTATATGCAAGTTTATAGGGATTGGTGAACTGTTCGACGGTAACTCACGCACCGGTCTACAAAAAATATATTTAGTTGTTTGAACAGAGAAGGTAATTCACCAATAGTCGAGTTCAGAACACTAAGCAATATATTAACATTGTTAATTTTTAATAAAACGGGTTGGAAATCATTGAGATTAATGATGTAGTCTAGAAATAAAATATGTAATAAAAAAATTTTTGTTTTTGTTTTTACATTTGAATATCAAAATGTAATTACCACCAGCAAAAATTGTAAGTTGCATTAGAGAAAAGTAGGAAAAAAAAAATGGAACCAGTTAACACTAAATATGTTATAGATTATAAAATAAATAAATAATGATTATTAAAAAAAACTTAAATCAATAAATATAAATGAGACATATGAATTGTCTTAATATATCTTTAAAGGACAATAAGAATTTTAAACAGACAAATGATGCAATGGAGATTTCAAATATTTGCAAAAAGTAAATAAAACATTAGAATCTTTAATATAATTATAGACTGAATGTTTGTTCATTTAAAGCCACTTTATGCTGCTATAGCTAATCGTGTGATACTACAGTGGGAGCTCTAAATCTTGCCTATCCAGGTTTAATTAGGCAGGAATTTTTAACTAGTACCTGAGATCGTACAGGCTCGGGACCCCCGTTTAACGTCCCTTCTGAAGGATGGAATAACTAACGATTTTTTACTCCCTTTAAAAAATCCTAGGGCCACTTGCCGCAAATCTTCCTCCAACTTCTTTGTTCAATTTTTTCAATACCAACTATTGATTCATATACATCTTGTAGTTTGTTCACTGGACATGCTTATTTGACGTAATAAGAAAATCGTATTATCATTATTAAGTTAGCGTAAATATGAATAGTCCCAAGAAAAGGGGAAAAATCGAGGGAGAAAGTAAATATTAGGGCAGAAGTGTGTATTAATATAATAATAATAATATGCTTTATTTTTTTCCTCTTTCTTCTATGTACATTTTTACATGGTTTTTACGTTTACATGGTTTTAAAAAGAAAAAAGGCCCTTCTTTGGCCATAAGCCTCTCCCGATTTACTCCAGCAACGTCTGTTCCAAGCAGAACGGTGCCATAATACTCCGATGAAGTTTTGTATGTCGTCTCGCCATCTCGTAGCTGGTCTCCCTCTTCTCCTAGTGCGGGGTGTACTGGATACCAATCCGTTGTTGCCTTAGCCCAATGTGCTGATCCCATTCTTGCAATGTGCCCAGCCCACTGCTATTTTAGATCAGATACTGTCTTGAGGATATCGCACGTACCAGTCAGCATCCAGGGATCTTGGAAAAAAAGTGTCCAGTAAATGTGCTAACCATTTCTTTTAAATATATCATTGTTTCACCACAATTTCCCACCAGTTTTTGTTGTAAATATAGGTTTTTGAAAACAAATATTTTTCAAAGCCTAGACTGACGTACACAAATATTTGAAATCTATAAAAGGGCATGAGCGTGTAAGAAAATATTTGGCTGACGAATGTGATCGCAACTCGAACACTTGGCTTATTTATTTGTTTTAATGAAAACATGTCTGTGAGGAATCGATAAAAAAAAAGATAAGATAATACCATGGCGAATTATTGAGAATGAAAAATATAATTTTTTTTTAGTACTATTATCTTCCTCGTATTAGACATTACACTTTCAATATATTATAGGATTTTTAGGAGCTCATTTAGAATTTTTTTTTTCTCATCCTCCAAAAATTTTATTTACAATACGATACAAATTTACAGAAATTCCTGAAAATGCTTCTATATAAAAAAAGACTTCTGTTACCTTTCGGTATTTTAAGGTTACAATGGGAGTTCGCTGAAGGCGGTTTTTACTCGAACCGGCTCAAAGTCGCTGACTTTATATAATACAAACACAAAACAGGGAGGGACCGTTCAGCGGGATCAAGAATAGTGGTAGAAAGAAGAAAGTGGAGGAAGGAAGAAGGAAAACGAAGGAAGGATAAGGACAAGGGAGTACTTACCCCATCCCTAGATCAAATGTAAGCACATCGACCAAGGGAACACTGCCCTGCCATCTCCCAGGTCTGGGGGGTGGTTTTAAGTCCCTAAATAGGGGGTTCGCACAGGTCTTCAGCGCATCAAAAATTTTGATGTGCCTCCGACCTATGTACTCGGGCACCGAGGGAAGCCGAAGCTCCTCCCGGATGTTGGTGTTAACTGCTCCCTCGAGCGATGTGCCACTTACGATCTTTCTAAGGATAGAGTTCTGGTAATGCTGCAGGCGCTGCAGCGTTGTTTTGTAGAGGTGTCTCAGTAGTGGTGCACCATAGAGCAACGTAGGTCTTATGATGGACTTGTATATTGGTAATTTCAACCACAGTGGGAGCTGCGGCGACAAGAGCAGATGGTATAGCCTGTGGGATTTCTGTCGTGCCAACTTCAATCTTACCTGAATGTGCATTTATAATTATGGAAATGTTAAGCAGAGTATTGAATATAAACGTTTCACAACTGTCGAGAATCGAACATGTCTAGCGAACATGCGGCTAGCATTAATCGTTAATAGATGCTTAATAGATTCTCTTTAATTTTAACACACAATTAAATATCAATGACATTCCTATGCTATCAATCTGGTTATGTCAGAGATGGTCTATGAGATATTGAAACAGGTAAAGATGAAAATATAAAAAAAACCGGTGACACTAATTGCTAATTTTTTATAATTTCTAACCATTAGTTAAACTTCTAAAGCCAAATATTCAGTTTCTAATAATCCACTATAACCAACGATATTAGGTGCAGTGCTTGGCAGAGAATCGACTGTTTTTAACGGAACCAGGAAGGTGGTTTGGCCGATAAACACACTCAACCTCTAGGTTTTTCCCAAATTTAGGATTACAGTTTTTAGATGATGGGAGAAAAGTCTACAGACCCACAGTTTCTATTCCACGGCTGTTAACAGAATAAATGATTTACCTGCCACCGCCAGTTTTGAGCCCGGAACCTACAGAACAATGCTAAGACCGGAAATGTTGAGGATAATAGAGAGCTAATGAAGTTAATTTAGCCTTAAATATTTAATTGTTTTTTGTATATTTAAGCTTCAATTAACGTAATAAAGTGTGTGCAAGTGGAACCCAAACCCATTGATAGAAGAAATGGTGACAAATCTCATGCCTGAGTACACAAAGAGGAGACTAAAAAGAATGTGAATGAGGGATCTGATGTCATAATAGTATTAAATAAAGGCTCGAAAGAGGTACTGCTGGTGTTCTTCACGCCTCTCATGCCAATTTATTGTAATTTTATAAACAGAAAATCTGTAATCTGAAAATATATAAAATGAGAAAAAAAAGATTCTATGTTGCCATTTTAAATATCGTATTTTTATTCTACATACTATTTACTAATGTAAGTACTATCTTACATATTATTATTTTCTTTTTAACCTTAATGTTTTCTAGTATTATAATATATTAACGATAAAAAATATATGACGACCCGAAACTTGGAAACTCATGAAAATAATATATTATATAATTAAACTAGGTAGAGTAATAAAGTTACGTCGGTCCATTTAGAACCGATAAGTTAGCCTAGGTTTATAATATAGGTATAAACTATTATATTTGTATTATGTTACTTTATTATTGATATATATAATATTGATTTACTTGATTATTTCGTCATATACCTATACATCTTGATTTTGATGTTAATTCTGATAAATTACATATCCATAGTGATATAATCATTTAAAAAGATATGATAATAAAAAACTGAAATATTATTATAAATTAAACACAGTATTAAGCTTCGTTTTTATTATCAGTGAATCGAGACATTTTCTCTAAGTGCTTTAATTATAATAAGTCGAAGAGGGAGCTAATGGTTTGTTGGTAATTGGCCTCAGTTCTCGGACGGTATACACTTTCCACAACTTCCAGCTCACTTATTTAACTCTCTCTAGAGTTTTTATTAGCTCGAATCTGTTCTAACTTTTGTCTGTGGGCTTTTGTTTTTAATTGGGAAACTTCGGACTTGTTTATTTAGCCAGGGCTCCGCGGGAAAAAGGACCTGAATTCAGAATAAAAAAAACACAAGGACTAAGGAAACTCGGAAAGACCTTACCCGAAGATTTACGCCTACCTCAGGTGTCTGCGCCTCGTATTAAAATTTTTGTAAATTGTCGTCCTTAAATAAAAGGAGAAGAATAAGATTCTGGGTCTTAATTTATATTAACGGGACTTTGGAGAGAGTTTCCTCAGGATTTATCGTCCTTTGTGTCCTGGAGAGTTATGTTCCATTATCCTGAGGAGGGAGTCGCCGGTAGGAAGGATATCCTTCATGCTACCGCTGTATGGGAGTACGCCACCTGCGTCTTTATGTCCTTCTATATGGACACTGTAAAGCTTCCCGAGTGCTCATCGCTGAGTTGAAAGCTTAACTTTAATGGAACGCATTTGTTCCAGCCCCCAAAACGTCGATAATATATTGAAAATGAGGGTATTGTGTGTTTGGTCCCGAAAAGGATGAACGTACTGCAGAATATAGGAGGTTACTCAAGGCAGAAGTTTAGAGCATGGGCATGCTTAAAATAATTGAATTGATAGCATCGTGGAGATTGTAATGTCATAGGACTTAGTAATGAACAAATCACTAAAAAGAAAATTGGATCTGATACGACTGATAAACTGTGAGAGGTTGACCGAAGCGTAGGTGGGAGGATTGTATCAAGAGTGATCATGAGTTTCGGTTTTGATTTGGGTAGTAAACCGTGGATGGTAGTTTCCACCAAGTCTTTTATTATTATTAACTAGCATTGATACCCTACTTGAAGGCGTTCCAGTTAATTTGGATGAATACAAATAAAAAATTCACTTTGATTCCACATCATTACGTACTATAATTTTTAATTTATTTTGGTGTGCCAATAAAATTATTCTATTATTATTTTATTATATATGTGAAATTTATAATATTTTAAAAGTTTGTTTTTTATGCTGGTCACCGTTGTTTCATTTATAAACTTGGATTTTTTTATGTGTTGAAAAATTATATTGCATTTTATGTATTATAAGATAATTTTTTGATCATAATGCAAAAATATTTAAATTAAATTATTTAGGATAAAAAATTATTGATTGAAACAAAAAATCGTTACCAAAAAATAATTATAGACATCGATATGCTTTTAAACATGGGTGTTTCTCACGAAACTGTAATCTAAACAAAAAACAACGCGGATTTAAGTACCTATATCAATATAATCTAATTGCCTGTAAATTGTGAAAAAATGCAGAAATTATAATAAAAAACAACACTGTGATGATTTACTGTTATTGCTGAATTTTTCTTTGATAAAGAGTATTTCTTTTTTAGATTACTTGGATTACTATTTTATAAATTCTGAATAATGCCCATATTTTAAAAAATTCTTGTTTGTCTTCATTTTTCCTTTTGATGTTGTTAAGAAACTGAACATAGGAGAACGTGCGTATGTTAGATTCTAGCATAAAAAAGAAAACCTTTACGAAAGTGATTTTAGAGGCATGCGATGTTGCAGCAATTTATCATATTTTATCTTTTTAATCATCAAAATCGACTTACCTAAATTGCATATATATATATACAACTAAGTGATTTTACGTATTGCTGATCTTATCCTCGTTGAAATACATGCTTAAAATACTTTTAATTTGGTTTATTCGGAGTAGTTACCTTTTCTTATTGTTTGAAGTAAAGAAAATCGATTAATATAATCTATAAAAGGATATGACAATTAAGTAAGGAAAAAATATTTCCTCGGATTTTTTCGAAAACTACAGTAGTCTTATAAATATACACTTGTATAGTTTTGATTGAATTAATTATATATGCCAATAAAGAGACATTACATAATGCGTAATTTTATCTTCATTGAAATGCATGCTCTATACAACATACATATTTGAATAAATGTAGAAATATTTCCCCAGTATAAAATTTTTTTCCGAAAACAACAGCAGTCTAATAAAGTATACTGTTCAAAATTTTAAGAAAAACAATTTGACCTGAAAAACCGTAGACAGTTATAGGAGCTACAAAAAAAGCTTTAAGGTAGTTGTAGATAATAATATCCATCGTATTATTATTAATATATGATAGATTATTTAATATAGCATATTATATATTATATGATATTATTAATATATAATATTATATATTATATTATTTAATTTTAAATTTTTAAAATTTATTTCACATAGGGAAGTAAGATAAAGTGGTACAGTGCATCAGACAGAAAGTATAAATTGTACATTAATGCATCAAAGCCGAACGAGAAATAATTTGAAATTTAGAACATCATTTTTTTAACTCTACAGGAATGAGGATGATTCTAAATTCTATTTTAAATGTTTCCTGCTTCGGAGAGCTGGGTAGCTCAGTACAAAGGGCCGTTGGATTTTGAGTTCTCGGTAACGAGTTTGAAATCGGTTATGAAAAATAAATTATTTATTATGTTAATAGTCGTGAATGGACCCTCCTGGGACTAAACCACTTCTATAAAGGGTATCTTGAATTGATGCGAGACCTCGGGTATATCTCCTCATTGATAAACCGTTTACTTGGAAACAGTAAAGTCCCTACCATGTAGTGAACCTATTTTCCTTCATTGTAGTGGTATATATTTTATTCCTGCTTTAGGGATATAAGAAAAAAAAATTTAATTGACACTTTTATGTTATGTTGAATTTCTAGAAAAGATTTAAATTAGTTTTTAATTATGAGAAGAAAAGTAAATTAGAATCGAAGAGAACTATTTCTTAACACTGACGACCGCAATGATTGACAATAATAGATGTTAATGATGAGCCGGGCCGTTTCGCCTCAGCCAATAGACCACTCTATGGTCCAACGGCAGCATCAGCCCAGTTCTCTATAGTTCTGTCTTCTGGATTCTTAAGAAAGTATTCCAAGGTAACCACTAGGTATTAAGGCAAGATTAGTAATATTATTATAAATAATAAGGCATCATTATATGCAAATTTTATGTTAATTTTTAAATTTGTCGTTGATGATGACAGGTAATAAGGTAGGGCTGGAATAATACGACGATACAATATTCTTCGTTAGAAGCATAACCGGTGCACAGTGGGGCGAAAACGCTAAAAATCGCTTGAAAATGTTAGTTATTTTTACTATATTCAATGAATTAAGGGTTAGTAAATTTGCATAGGCCTACCTTTTAGGCGATCACAACTGAAATTATAGAGCCCTTTGTCCACTACAAAGCTAAAGGGAATCTCATGAGTGCGGGAATTTAAAATAATTGCTTTTAAGCAAATAGTCTATACTTTTTTTTCTTATTAAAGGCAGATAAATTTAATTTCTCTCGTCCAGCTATTGTCCAATGATAGTAATAGGAGGAAGAAAATGACTAATCTAATATTCAAACCGAAAATTGGTATTGATCAGCGACGAAAAACTAGGGAATTCAAGGTTTTCAAAGCATTTTTTTTTTCAAAACTCCAAAAAATGGCTTATTATGTACTATTTGAAATAAATACTAATTAGTCATCAAGGGTCTGAATGAAGATCCTGAAAGGGAATTGGCTGTGTAAACCTGCTTGGATACTGAGCCCAAAAAAGCCGAAAAACTCGCTAATTCCATGCCCGTGTAAACAAACAAATGAGAGACGGGAAATCATTTTATTTTTTACTCCATTCTGATATTTTGTCAGTTGTCGTTTATGTGTTTGATTACGCTTACCATGTCATCGATAAAAGTGATAATCCGTGTCCTTGTGGAAGAATTATTATAAGTCAAAGGAGCGAAATGCGCAGACTTTATTTAAATATTTAGGGAATGAATTTCGCCTGCCTGATCTTCATCAACAGTTAATTGAAGATAAGTTAAGATTGAGTATTACTAATAAATTTAAAACAAAATGTTCCCGCATTTCTACGAACGCGGATATTATGCACAACCTCCTCATTAGACCCTTTAATTATGATCTTGTTGGCTTACGTCAATATATATTATTATAATTTATTTTATAAATTATTAAAACAATTTTTTTTAGATTAATTTATTAATATTTACAACTATAATAATTGAATATTTATTAATAATATTACAACAAGTAAATCTGCTAATATGAACAAATGGCATGAAAAAAAACATTTGTGGAGAAACTACCCATTAATAGTGCTATTGGTATCACTCCAATTAAGCTCTATAGTAGGTCTCGAGGCCATCTTCTTTTCAGACGCCTTGGAGGTTTATCACGAATAGTATGGGAAGCAAGTTTAGAGACCAGCGGCTTCAAGTGTGTATGGAGCTTGTGATGGAAGGATAGGTATCTAGTTTTGGCCAAATCAGCAACGTATGGGATATTAAGATCATGATGGATGATTTTGTTTGTGACATAATAAGGAGCATTGAGGATTTTACGAAGGATTTTGGTTTGTAAGGATTGGATACAAGATGAGTTGGATGGTTTAGTAGAGCCACAAAGCTCAACTCCGTATTTCCAAATAGATCTGATAACTGTCATGTAAATGAGTCTTTTGTAATTAATTGGGAGCTTAGAGCGTTTGTCCAGTAAATAAATGTTGAAGTAGGCAAAAACGTCAAGCAGTGTCTTGTCTTTTCAGTCTTGTATGAGGAATAAAAATATTTAAAATAAATTTTCTTTCATAAAAATTCCTACATTTATAAATAGGTATTAAAATTGCATTTGTATTACATGACCTCACACACAAGTTAATATAATATGAATTTATATAGTATTGGAATGATACATCACACAACTTTTTTGAAAAATATTTTTCTTGACAATTGTCTTGTATACTGAACATTCCATAATCCTCTAATTCGTTTCATAATAAATGCAATCCAACTATTAGGTAACACAAAAAAGTCTGCCAAATTTCTAGGCTATTCTTCAATCTCCTGAGGATTTAATGATTTTTAAGCGTTTTCGCCCCTCTGTGCGCTGGTGATTTTAGTAGTATTGATATAGGAGGGAATGAGTTTGTAAATGTTAAGAAATTTAGGAATATAGGGGCTATAGTAACTTATAAAGCAATAATCCTTCCATCTGTTCCACAAGGGTGTGAAATGTGGCCTCTAACGTTGAACGTTATTGAAAGATATTCGAAAATAAATAAATTGTGTAGAATATTCGGTCCAAAAAGGATAAGTCCACTGCAGATTTAGAACATTGAACAATCCGAAATAGCTGAGCTAGCACCCAATTGAAGATGGGCTGGTAAATTTGTTAAAAGTAATGGTAGAATTCCTTAAATGTGCCGAAAAGCTAAGGTCCGAGTAGTGAGTGGAAGGATTGAATAAGGTTAATCTTGCCGGTTTGGGGTTAAATGGTTCGCTAAACATTTCAATATTATCTTTTTGATATTTGTAAACAAACATTAATTATTCACTACATTTGCAGAGTAATGATGGCATATTATTGATGAAGAATATTTAGTAAAATTTCGCTATGGAAGATGGTACCATAAATTATATGAATGAAATTTATTACATTTTCTGCTCATGATTTATATTTTTAGATAGCTATGCGAGACCCTTCGATTAACCTAAGAGTTAATCCTGCTGATATCGATGTCTTTTTACAACTATCCATTTTAAAGGAATAATTTGTAAACATATTTCCTGGAACAGTTTTCTTTAAAAAATACTTAAAGTTTTCTTTTGTATTTCTATTTTTTTTATTGGACCGATAAGAAAGCGAATAATTTATAAAACGTTATGATTCATTTATTCTAGGTTTAGATTCGTCTGGCGAACCTAAGCAGCACTATATAGAGTGACAGAGAGATTTCTCTGTAGTTGTAACAATCTGTCATGAGACCCGTCTTGTTAATACACCATAGTCTACGTTTTCCGAAGCAACTTATTTCTACGAATATAGTTTAGGCACAATAACGAGCAATGAAATGTATTTTCTTTTATTACAAACATTTGTTTAATTATGTGCTACTTTAGTATTTCAAAGTAAATTTTGATTTACCATTACCACACAAGAAAGGCGAATACTCAAGACTTGATAAAAAAATCAAAAATAAATCGAACTTAGTCAGTGATCTCACACTCACACTTCATTAAGAGTAGACTGAGAGCACAAGTGATAATTTTGAATGGTTATGGTTTTAATTGTCAGCAATGAAAACAAGAAAGAATTTATAAAATATATTTTCAAATAGTCGAAAACAAGCACTTGAAATGTGTCGTACTTGATAGTCTATTACTTGACAAATTTTGATGATGGCTTTTTTATTTTCGCTAAGCTAAATTATTATTATTATTATTATTATTGGAAAAAATAATATATATACACAAATGCCACAAATTAAACTACTTATTATGTTTGATTTTATAAAAAAAAAAATATGAAATCAATTTTGAGTAATAGAAGAGATCCTGTCTATTATTATTATAACCTTGTGTATTTATTAAAAATATTATTAATACCAACTTTTGTTGTTTAAAAAGCAGACAGATAATCTAATAAATTATGATAATTATAAGAAAATATAACGTTATTTAAAATAAATTTTTACTTTAAAGTTTGATCGAACTGGCTATTTCAACACCCCATTTCTTAATAAAATCCAGAAACACAAACACAAATGAATTTACCACGAATGGAAATGATTTTTTTAAGAGGTTACTAATTAACCTACATTTGATAGTGTAAGGCGGCGTGCCTTAGAAATTAAAGGCTTAAAAAAGCTAGAGATGAGGTTATAGCGTAGAAGAGAAAAAAAAAACAAGATCGGAAAGAATCAGAAACACGATGATTAGAAGCATCATTTAGGTAATATAGTAGCGGAAAATATAATAGAAAACGTAACCTGGTTAGTCATATGAAAAAAAAGGAGGTGAAAGAATAGCAAAAATAGTCTACGAGGCGAGAGTAGAAGGAAGAAGAACAAGAAGTTGCAGAAACACGTGAAGGAAGAAAGCATTTCTGAGAAGATACATGGAATTGACAACTAGTGAACGGTAGAAGGAGTAAAATATTTAGCAGAAGATCAACCTTTGTACATAGACATCCTCTATTTCTACAAAAAAGGGTATACTCAAGGTTTACATAAACATACCCATGTCTATATACAAGGGTATGCAAAGATTACCTTTTGATGGGCCTTTATTACGGGCTGATGACATCTATAACACGAAGTAACACTTTTACCAAGTTTATGACATGATGTTTATTAAGTTCATCAATGCATATGTAACAAAAGAAACAAAAACGTATACTTTTTTTTTTATTACACAACACTGACAATTGCTTTCACCACATCTTTTAAATTGACGCAAAAAATATAACTAATGATCACGAACTAGAATAAAAAGTAACTATTATTTTTACGATAAGTTGTTGTGTGGTTAATACAAGGAAAGGTGGACACTTGCGATAGATTTAGTAATTCTACTCAATTTGACCAGATTATAGATATTTATGGTTAGATTTTTTTTTATTTATTAATAATAATTATATCTACATAGTATCTCTCGAGCCGAATGGTAAAATGACGAGGAGTACAGCGAGGCGTAGATGGGAAGATGGCGTTAAGGCTTCGGGTTTGGAAGGCATTGGATTTTAAATTGTGAATGAAAGTATAGGCTTCGAATCCTGTATTATATTGTTTCCCCTTTAGTTACTTGCCAAGATCTCTCATAGTTTCATGTTAAACCATATTTTTATTGGATTACAAGATTTGGATTTGATAGAAACGCAATATTGTTACTTGATATGTTTAGACATTGACTATTCATATTAATATGGAATGACCTGCTGTAAATTGTTGCAATAATTTATGTTTCCATTTAATTATTTTAACGCATAATTATTGTAAATGAATGTAGGATAAATGTATATTGAAAGGGATATGGGAATGATAGTGTTGAATTGATTTTAACAATCATTAGAGAATTGTAAAACATTAATGAATTTATTTATTAAGAATTTTAATAAAAATATTTTACTATTTTAATTAACTATTCATACTTTCCGAATGGTAAACAAAGTAAACCGTTTAACCTAGTGTTTCAGTTATTCGAATTATTAATAAAAATGATTGTGGTTGAAGGTTTTACATGTACCATATATATATGTGTGTATAAATTTTCTCACATTTTTAGCAAGACTAGTTTATTTATTATTAGCGTAACCTTATTAATTATTGATTGATGATTAATGACAGTTATTCAAGGCCATCAAATGCACCACATATTGAGTTACCTCGTTACAGGCATATGTCTTAATATTTTTTAGTTCGGAAGATTAAATGTGCAATAATTCTATTTCTTCAATTAGAACTAACTTATTTCTCTGGAGTTTCATTTGGTTTGGTTGTAAAACTGTATTAACAAAAAATTGAGTAGAATTTATTTATTTTCTACAGATCCTTCATTTCATCTCATTTTCAAAGTCAATAAGACTGATTCCGGTTACATCGATCGCATGCCAAGTGGAATGATAAGATAGTATTGAAGGGAAGAGATGCGTTCAGATGACCGGTCGGCATGGTAGGGGGAGGGCAACAAAACTATCAGGTAAGCCATTAATGTAATAAACAATTAAAAAATAATAATGTATCTCGAAATTTTATAGTCTGAATATCGGTATGTAGGTTTTTGGCCCAAAAAGTGAAAAAGGCATGAATATGAGATCGATAAATTCTCGAAATGTCGCCAAAAGGTTTTTTTTTTAATTGATTGAACCTCAAGTACCTAATTTATTAATTTGATTAATTGACTTAAATATATAAAAAATTAAATAATTTGTTATTTCTTATATTTTTTTTAATTGTTTTTTTAAATTTGTTTACTACTTTTATTTGAAGAGAAAAGATATGCCCCCGACCGGGATTCGAACCTGGGTCGTCTGTCTCTCCGTGACAGTACTCTACCCAATACAGTACTTTAACCGTACACCATGTGGACAAGGAAACATAGGAATCACGCTGAAAGACTATAGTTGGAATTTCCTTTACAAATGGAACCTATTATTTATTCCATGTTTTTCTAAATTCTGTTATATGTTGTAAGTGATAATTTATTAACACTTGATAAGGTGCAAGCAGATTTCAATTTGATTCACTTTTAACATGGATACAAGATAGTGATGTTTTGACTGAATTTTTATCCCGTTTTCCTCCAAAAGTACCCATTTTGAATCAATAGGCAAGAAACAAAAGATTGTGCGTAAATCTTTAATTGTTTGATTGCCTTAACCATATTTATTAGAATTATTATATTGATGAGTTGGAATCTTCTATTTTGCACACGCAATAAAAATAAAATATGCTGAAAATGAGCAATTTTGAAATGATACTTATTATAATTTTTTTTGTATTAGATCTTAAAAAAATAATACTACGACATTCATTCATATAATGAATACATTATGTAATTTTAATGTAAAATATGCAAATTTAAAAAAAAGCATTTTAATTACCATTATATCTTCAAACTGCGTTTTATTATATAATTTAATCCTTATATCTTTGTTTATTACATCCCCTTCTTCTTTAATTTGTACCTTTTATAAAAAAAATCCATTCTATAACCGATATTAATTCAGTTTTTTAAAAATATTATATGAATTTTAACTATACAATATTTAATTTTAGTCCCTATAATAACTATAAAAAACAAATTCAAGAGAAAATAAAGGCAGAAAAGAGCTGACATTTTTCAATTGTTATTTTAAACTTGAAAATTAGAGATTAATTAACTGTGTTTTATTAACTTTTTTGAATATTGATTATCGAGAAATTTAGTTGCATAGGGTCTATGATAACAAACAAAATCGAAATTCAGGAAGAAATAAATGCGCAGCTAAAGGCAGGTAATGCTTATTATTTTTCGGTCTGCGCTTAATTTAACGATTTTCATATTTAGCCCGCGGTGTGAAAATATTATGAGTAAAATCGAGCGTTTGATCCGTTACGTTCCTTTGAGCACCTTTCACTTCTTTCTTGAAAAGGCTGTATTATATGTTTTAACAGACAGAAATTAAAAGTTAAATTTCGGTTAAATTAATAATAATAATTTAATACTTTAGTTGGTATTTCAGAATATAATGGGCTAACACATTATGATATGAAATAATGGATTAAGGACAATACAGAAGGTCTATCTGCACTTGGTAAATTTACTGTGACAATCAATTAAATTGTGATTATTGCTAAAAATAAAGTAAAAACGCTATTAATGCATGCTTTGTTTGTATCAAACCACCCCGTGAATGCTCTAAAAAAGAATAGTTGCAGACCGGGTGGTTAAAATTAAATTTAAAACCGAATATTAAGGTTGAAATCTCTGTTTGAACTAATTAAGAAGATAAATGTATAACCTCACCATTACCTTTGAGCTAAGATGTTTGTATGTTTTGTTATTATGGGAATAGATTCAGAAATGTTTTAAATGGTCAGGGGGGAGGATTAGTCTATAAACTTTACTATAAAGTATATTAGTATAGTATAAACTTACAGTAAAATATAAATATATTGACTGCGACCCCCGATATAGCTTTTATATTATAGCTTAAAAATCATCAGATTGAAATTAAAAAAAAACAAACTCAAATAGCTTTATCACTGATTGAACTTCTTTCTAAGATTCATCAAGATTGTCTTTAAATTGAAAAATACTTCCTTACAGCGAAACCAGTATTAGTATGAAATAATGTATCGTTGGTTCTTTCAAAGATAAAGACAGGGTGGGTATTTGTTTATTCACTTGACGTCACTAAGCAAAATTAAAAAAAAATATTTTATTGAGTTGCACAACTGTAATATATACATCTAGTACAAAGGCTGTAAGAATAAATAAATACATGACAGACATTAGAAAACTATTGAATAATGGTTTGATATTATAAAAATTGAAGCATATTCAATGTGAAAATGGACGAGTTCGTTCAAACCTGGGTATCACAAAACTTTTTGCTATGCTGCCCTTCCTAATCTATCGTACCCTACCCCTGCGTTAGACTGCGTCTCAATATGCGCCCGGCCTAAGGAGCATTGAGCCTACTGTTGAACGAGAGAGGGATGTATCTAGGCGTAGTTGGGAAGATTGTATTAAGGCTGATCTTAAGGACATGGATTTGAGTAGAAATTTGAAAACAGCGGTTGGTTGTATCGGCATCAAGCCACGAGGTCCTTAAGCTTTTTATTATTTAGCTTTTTACTTATATTTGTAAAGTGGTATTAAATATGTAGTATCCTTTTGAACTTTATTTGAATGCTGTTTATAAATTTAGGAGAGTAATTTTGAGATACATGAAGGCTGAGAGTGATTGATGTATGCACGCCTGAGTCTGAACAGACAATTAATTGAGGCCATGTTTGAGTGGTTGCCTATGTAATCAGGGACAATTAAAACCCACTTATTATCTACGTTCTTATCTTTGTGATTTTACTAACGAAAATTATTCGCATATCATGACAGTTGAGCTTATGATTATGACACTATCTTTATTGATGTAATAAATAAAACCTGTGGGACTGTAACCCATTCCAGGGAAACGACGAAGCTCGAGACCCTCCATCTCATTGTCGTGGACTATCGTCAAGCTGCTGGAGGCAACGCAAAGGGGCTGATCGTAGGAGTAGTAATAATCGTACCCCTTGCAATATCGAAAATCGTGTTATGGTTGCTTAAGGGACTGTCAGCATTGGTGTAAAATATTAATGTCCTCCTGCACCTGCTGATCGCGAACTGCCATAATCAAAACCGATTCGTCCCTGTATTTGAACACGATTAATATTATTTGTGAGACAAAACTTTTTATTTCAGCTGACGTTTATTTCACTCATCAAAAACTGAGTCCATATACATACCCATGTTTATATCTCTGGATTTCCTCCACAAAAGAAAAACCGTTTATAACCGTCAGTTAATTTTGTTTCTCCTAAATCGGAATACGATCTCGCTATCGACATCCCTATAGGTATTGCCTTTTCAAATCATTCTTATTACTCGAATTCGATTTATACTTTCTTACATTATCGTCTAATAAACAGATCATAAAGTCTATTAGTTTATTACTTTGGCTTTAAATGATATCAAAAGTTGTTTATTGATAGTCTTTGTAGTCAGGCTGAGGAGGTTTTCCCTAGATTTTGAGGTTTTTTTCTAATTCTTTAGAGATTTCTTTTTTGAACTATAATATTTATTTTTATCTATTTTTATTTGTGTTTTATATTTTTAACTAATTGGAATCTTATAACGAGAATGATCTAAAAAAATACTGTTTGGAAAACCCCTTATGGTTTTTTCTTATTTCATTTTACACTCATTTCCCAAACAAGCAGTACAGTAAGATAATATTTCTTGGCTAAACATTGCAATGCTGTATTGTTTATTTGTTCTGAATTAAAATATTTAAAAGATGCGGTTTAATTAATTAATTTAGGCACCTTTTTAAATTATATATTATTCGTCTCTTATATAATTTATTTTGTTCATTTTAAATTTGCTTGTAATCTTTTAATTTGACCTTATCTTTCAACTAGTCTGGATTTAATCAAAGTAATATAAAAAGGTCTAAATGTTTTAACATAAAATCCCACATAATCTTAAACATCATTTACTTACATACTTACATATACATATTTGTGGAGGGGGAAACGGTGAAAATAAATATGATTTTCATACCCTTGAATAGGTAGTTTTTGTTTTTTAGGAATAATTGAAATGGAATAATACAAAATTAAAGCGTATTTGCTGGTCATAGACACTTGTGATCATAGATAATAACGTATCTTCTTATCTAATACCCTCCAAAAAAAAAAAAATAAAAAAAATCCGAGTATGGTACTATTCCATTATTCGTCATTTATCTTTATATTATACTAGATGGATAATTACTGATATTTTGGTTTACTGATATCGAATATTAAAATTAGATATTGATAACTTCTAGCTTTTTATTTATTTATCTTACTTAAGTAATTTTTATAATTCTTCCTTATAATATTGTAATGCAAAAAAGTATAAACTATTAGATTATACATTGGACATTATCAATGAAAAACATCGATAGCAAATTAGACATATGATGAGCACGAAATAATTATGAAATCAATTCTATGGAAACTTTTCCAAGTTTTACATTAAAACAAAATGTTAATTAAAAAACTAATTATAATGAAATAAAGTTATGATTGCAAGAAGAAAATTTGTAATTTTAATTTTTAAAACCATCAATTCAATAAAAATATCTATAAAAGTTGTTCATAGTTTGTTATTAAACAAAATACAAGCTCAAAAGAATGAAATGCTGTTATCGCTACTGAGGAGAAAACTTGTCATTTGGTAGTTTAATTTTAAAAATTTAACGAAAAATATAAGATTAACTATACTTTACAATTTAAAGGAAGTAGAATTTCGTATAATTTCTTTTCTACTTATGAACTTAAAATTTTGCCGATTTTAGAATAAAATAGGATAAAAGGAGTTATTTATTACTAAAATAAATAAAATCAAACTTAATAGAAATATTAGGTGAGGTTGAAACATGGCTACCTTGTACACTTCATCAAACTATAAATTGGTAATTCAACAATTGATCCTGGATCAATTAAATATTAAAATATTGGAAATTAGTATTTTATTACTGAATATAAAAATATACTTCAAAATATAAATGTAATTAATAAAGATGAAAATTTCTATTTATGATTTTTAGCACGATCACTGTAACTCGAATGTAGGAACTAAATTGTTTCAAATAAAGTATTTTGAAAAAATAAAAATGTGATTTGCATTGGTATGCTAATGTTAAATATTAAATTTAAATAGGGTTAGTTAATCTTTATATATTTTTTGGAGCGAAATTAGTTTGATTCTTCTAATATAATACCATTTAAAGTTAATTTAATTTAATAAAATATTCTTGAATACTAAATTAAATCGATCATATATATTTTTTCCAAAATTTGATTAGTCCAAACCCTATAAAAATGAAATCGAAACCAAAAACTCTACCAATTGGTTATGTTTTTAAATAAATATTATTATATTAAACTTGAGAAGTTACAATGCACAACTATAGTAGTTCTAATATAAAGTTTATAAAAATGAGTATCATTTGCATCAGTAAAGTGCTTAATATTATATATAGTGATCTTAATATCATGCAGTGGCTATTAAAATAAAGTGCACAGCTAAAAGTCACTGGAATTATGTATATAAAACCTCAAGATTGTAAACAAAAAACTATTTAAAATGAAATATGATAAATATAAGGCAGTAAACATACTACGATTATTAACAAGCAAAGAACTTCTTCGCTTAATTCACTGTACGATTAATGATCTCCAAGCCAATTGAGTATGGGCAGAACTGCCTAGTAGTGACGTACTTCCTAAAAAGGTTGATATGTATCTGGCGTCTTCGGTTTCCATTTGTATAATATATTAATATATTTTAATGTTCACACAACATTAATTAATAATTGAATAAATGTGGGGGAATGAGTTGAAATATTCCAAACTAGAAGCATTAAATCTCCAAAATATTTTTTAAAAAACTGTACCATTACAACCCGTGAAGGGTCTGGGATTCAGCCGAACAACGGTTGAGCAGGGAGGTGATTTGTCCTAGATCACACTCAACCGCCATATTTTCGCCCTATTTGGGGTACCCACTTTACATAAGCTCAGTGAGCTCCAGGAGGGTTCCTAGATCCGATAGGATTCATCTCTATGAATCTCCAGCTGCTAACAGATTAAATAAAAGTCTGCTAATAAGCGGCGGGATTCGAACGTATTGAGGAAGGCTAAATTAAATATTTTAATTTTATTTTCCACCGACATCATGAAGAGGATGCCTGACTTGGCGAAATATTGACAAGTAATTTTGTTCCATTTCATTCTAATCTTCTTTTTTTTTAAATATTTTCCCTTTATGTCCTACAATTATCATTTTATGTATCATTTGAGCTTTTTTTAATGATAGTTTAGGAACAAACTTTGAAGGGAATAATATTAATTATTACTGACATAGTCATCGAAATTATCGATAATTAATCTATAAAGGAATCTTCCTACATGCGGTTAATCACGTAATCTTTGAAAACGATTGTGATATCTCCGATTGTGAACGTGATAAGATATTTAGACTTATTACAATAATTGCTTCTACTCGAGATTGTGATTTGGAGCATAAAAAATATCTGCATGTCTATCAAGAAGTAAAATTGTTTAATACCGAAAGGTAACAGAAAGCTTTTGTATATATAAGCATTTGCATGTATTCATTGTAAATTTGTATTATATTGTGAATAAAAGTTTGGAGGATGTGAAAAAAAAAGAAGTAAAATTGTATGGTTTCATTTTGTTTTTATAATTTTTGGGGTCATTTAATTTTTTGTTCACAAAAATCACTACATGATGCTCATGCCACCATCCTTTGATTAGTTGCAATTAAATTTATTTTAAGATTTATATCGTCGCTGTCAAAACAATACCGCCAATCTACACTTAGGGCGATTTTAAAGGAGAGAGAACAAATATCGTCCCTACTATTTCCAACTATCGAATGTGAAATAAAACACGGTTTTCGTTTCCGACTTATAGCAGTTGTTGTAGGATTGATAATTAATATAAAATTCATATAGGGGCATCTATCAGTCACAAAAGTCAATGTAAAAGGAACGTCATTGATTTGATTATAGGTACTAATTTTTATTGAACCTTGAAACTGCTTTTTATTAATTCTCCTCAAAAGTACCAATTTTCACATTCGATAGTTGGATATGGCAGGGACGATGTTATCTTGTGTATATCGGTTATCTTTCAATTGCTAATTATAGCACTTCCTCGCGTTCAACCTTGAAAACTTTTTTTAATAATGTGTAATTCAACCTGTAGAATGCGTTACCGTTACTAACTCATTTTCACCAAAAGTTCTAGATAGGCGGTAATGCTTAGACAGCGACGATATATTATGTTTATATTTTACTATTTTATTACATCCCATTGTTTGCAATGTTAAATACTTTTTTTTTCTTTCAAAGTAACCCTTTGAAAGGACCGTTTATTTATTGGCACATTCCATACTTGAGTATACAATGTGTCTTTTCATTATATTTTTACAATAAGGATTAACAATTGTGATAATCTTACTAATATTATAAATGTGAAAGTTTGTATGTTTGTCTCTCTTTCACGCAAAAACTACTGAACGGATTTGGATGAAACTTTACAGTAATCTAGGTTATACATCAGAACAACACATTGGCTGTAGCAAGCGCGGATTTAGAGGGGAGCGCACGGGTACACGTGCCCCTACGTTAGATTTTAGGTACTGTGGAGAATCCATTATAGTACATAATTAAAGGCAAATCACATGATGATAGTGGTTAAAATTACAGAAAGAACATGGGTGAAACTATTGTTTTGATATCCTACTTATATTATAAATTCGAATGTTTGTTATTCATTAACGCAAAAACTACTGAACGGATTTGGATGAAACTTATTGAGTAAAATATTTTATACATCATAGGCTACAGCAAGGGCAGATTTATGTGGGGGCACGGGGCATGTGCCCCCCCTTTATAGTACATAATTAAAGGCAAATCAGGAACTTAGCATGTTGAAATTTGTAGATAGGTTCATTGTATAGTTTAAGAAAGAAATTTGGATAATTCCACCCTAAGGGCTTTCCCTTTAATAAAACAGGGGTTCAAGGCTTGTATATGATCCGTCAGTTTTGAAGTTAGACATCTGAAATTTTGGATGTACGAGTAACTTATATTTTTTTAAAATAATTAAATCATTATTATTATTTTTTTCTTTCTTTATTTATTTTTTCTTAGCCCCTTCAGGTTTGAAGATTTCTAACCTGGATTAGGATTAGGTTGAAAAGGAATCTCTTTTACTGTACTGTGCACATTTTAAGAGGAGGATGAGAAAATGGAAGGCTCTAATTTCTTTCTTTATTTATTAACTTTAGATTTTTTCGGTGATGGGCACGCCGTGCCTTTTCCTTTTATTTGTTTATTTTATTAATTTCTCAGTTCAGGCTGAGACTTTGTACTTGATCTTGCCACGTTTGTGGCCCTCCTGCTGGGGTGAGTGTTCTGAAACGAGGGTTAGTATTGTATTTCAGACTGTCAACAAATTTAATGTGTCTGCGTTTTATGAAGTCTGTAACCTGTCGGTAAGTTGAGAGTAGTGTATAGGAGGTCTATTTTTGTTTTGTTTAATGTTGTGTGTCTCACTATGCGCTGCAGTACGCCATTTTGAAACTGTTGGAGCTTTCTTGCTGTTGCCGGTGTGATGGTACTTAATAGTGGTGTTCCGTAGAGGAGCGCCGGTCTTAAGATGCTCTTGTTGATGGTCAACTTAAGGCGGAGGGATAAGTTAGGAGATGTAAGCAGGTGGTCATGTGGTTAATTCTGTAAGACTTGGTCCTAACCGACCTGAGCTTCTTCTTGCAGTGGTAGGCTAGTTTCAGGTGTCGGTCAAGTGTGACACCTAAGTAGACTATGCTGCTCGCTGGTCTGTTCTCGCATCCCGCTACCCTATAGACCTTAGGGAGAGGGCGGCGCTTTTTTCCCTGAAATGAGAAAATTATGCAGTCCGTCTTTTTAGGATTCACTGTTAAGTTGAGTCCTTCTAGCTTCTGTGTGATGCTCGCACAGACCTCCTCCGCCTGCCGTAGAGCTCTCTCTGCGCTGATCGAGCTGCTGTAGATCGCTATGTCATCGGCATAGGCTGCTACAGCAGCATTTTTGTAGTTGGCTCCAACAGTTTCAGCTGTGTATATCGAGAAAAGTACTGGAGATAGCACAGACCCCTGAGGTACTCCGCAGGTGAATGCGATGGCTTCCGACGATGTTTCACCGATGCGGACTGCTGACGTTCGCTGTTGAAGAAACGATCGCAGGACCGAGTAGAGCTGTTCCGGAAATTCGTTGTCCTGTAGTGTCTTGCATAGTAAGCTATGGAACACTGAGTCGAACGCTACCGTGCAGTCTATGGAGCATAGCGGTCGCTTCGTTCTTGGCTGTGCACTGGCTCACTTCCGCATGTGTATGTATCATTTCGCCAGGTGATGATTCCTGCAGAGGCCTGCCTGATAGGCGGTTTGCTCCGGTGGGATGAGAGCTATCTCTGAGCAATATGTATGAATATGAGTAGAGGAAAAAGAATAGCTCCCTTCCAAATGTCAGGAAAATATCTTAACCGGAGGCAAGTGTTATATAAATTGGTCAAGTGAGCTATTCCTCTTCTTGGCAGTTGTTTCAGGAATATGGTTTGTATCCCGTCGTGGCCTGGTGCTTTACTCCCCTTCGTACGACGGAAATTCGCCTTCAGCTGCTTCGGAGATACAAACATATAGTTGTTTCCTTTCTCTTCAGTAGGTAAATCAGTTTGTGCAGGATCAGTTCTTCTTGCGATGATTCCACCATAGTGATCTGAAAACTTGATAATCTGTTCTTCTACTGTCAACAGCTTGTCCCCGTCGTGGAGTAGTGTTGAACTTCTCTTCTTCGTGCTGGTTTTTAACAGCTTCCAGAATTTTCTGTAGTCACCGTGCGTGGACCTCAGTTTTTCGTGCCACTGTGCAGTCCTCCATTGTTTTATCAGACTGCGAATCTCCGCGGTAAGGGAATTTACCACCGATTTTGCCTCATGATCCCTAGTCCTATACCATTTATTATTCCACTTTTGCGGGTGGCGATAAGGTTCAGGATGTGATCTGGCATAGGACGTAGAGCTGGTGGAAGTGGCCTGAATTTTGGAATGGTTACGTCTGCGGCTCTTTTGATTCTTTCAGTGAAGAAGTCTACGTAGGCGTCCACGTCCGGAGTGTGGGAACTGTTGACAGTACGTTATGGACCTGTGCCCTGTATGTGCCCCAGTCTGCTTCCACATATTTATACTTCGTCGCCGCTGGAACTGGTATTTCTTCGTCTATGATATAGAGCACAGGTCTGTGGTCGGAGGTGATAAAGTCCATCGTTGAACAATCCACGAATCGATGCGGATGCCTCGTGAGTAGAAGATGATGGTAGATGTGAACGAAGGCTTCTCTCGATGTCTGAAAGTGTGGGTGTTCGGATGTATTACAGTGAAAGGAGTCTTGATAAGTTTAGTCCCGGCTTTGTTGCTCCTGATGTTGTTCCAGATTGGGTGCCGAGCATTTAGGTCACCCTTAAATTATTTATTTAAAATGATCTTTCACGAAACTTTATGTGGTCGACCAAATTCCACGCGAGCGAAGCCGCGGGCTTAAGCTACTTCTAACATATGTACAAAAGGCATTATTACTCATATACTGTTACAGTTAACAAAATTAAAATTACAGCAGTTATATAATGATTATCTATGTTTTACTTTGTATGATTATTCTTAAATAGATGTCAACTTTTCGAAATCAATATTGCTAATAAATTTAGTGAATTTGGGGCGAATGACATGAATAATTTTTTTTTAACAATCGTTAAAAAAATCATGATATGATTATAAATTTAGTTGATGTCTGCTAGTCTTGATCTTTGATCAAATTTAGGTTTTTGAAGAGATGGTATTGAAGGGGTTGGAAGATAGAGCTTGGTGATATCTTCCTAAAAAAAACTTGGCCTATGTAGTATAACTTTTCGTTAAACGTTTCAAACCCATTCCTTCTGAAATATACTAATTAACAGAATCAAAATAATGAAATGGTGGGTGATTTCCTATGGTTAGCTAGTTCATAAGCGTCGGTAGTAGTTCGTTGTAACGCCGTTAATATTAGGAATTGAAGATCAGAACAGCCTGAAATGTTAAGGCAGCTTCTGCGCTTCTTTATCATCAGTTTAATAATTGTTACAATTTTCTACAAAAATTAAATTTGATGAAAATCACCCAAAGTCTTCTTAAAGATCTCTTAGCTTTCGTATATGCGTTTGATAACCGAAAACATAAAGATAAAGCAGTTATGGCGTCAATAAAATTTTATTCGCGTAAAACGCAGAATGAATGGATTTTATGATAAATTATGCAAGAGATTATGCAAATACTTATCCTATAATGTGCAATGAAAAAATATTTAACTTGGCCAATATTAGCTTCTTCTTCTTCTTCCTCTTCAAGTGTCATCTTGGTTCGGAAGGTCGGCGATCATCAAGACAATATGAATTTTGGATACGGCAGATATCAAAAGATGTTTTGTAGAGCACTTGAACCATTCTCTTAGAAGTGTCGTCTCTTTTGTATCCTTCTCCTTCTTCCCTACATTTTTCTGCCCATCCTACATATTTTATGAGTCCTTCAGTACAACCACATCTTAAACGCATCTAGTATTTGCATCTCAGTTTTCTTTAAGATCCTCCATAAAAAAACACCAGGTATACATAAAATCTTAGTTTATCTCCTTTTATCTTCATAGAGGGGTAACTATTGAACGTTCTGTTTTTATTCCGATTTTTTTCGAGCTTCATCCTTGTGATTTATCACACTTTCCGAGTATTTATATATCTCTATACTCTACGGAGAATGTAGGGGAGAATACATTCTCACCGTGTATACATCGCAAATTGCGAGAACACGGAGATGTAGGATCAAGTGAAAAGAGGGGAATATGGCTGGCCGAGAAACATGCCAGGGCGGCCGAGATGGTTGAGGCGTCACCACGGACAGATGCAGGTCCCGGGTTCGAGTCCCGGTCCTGGATATATCTTTTCTTTTCAAATAAAATGTATGAAATTTATTATATAAGATAGAATGAAAAGAAGTGGATGCTTCCGAGAATACCATTTCAATCTGTGTTAACTAAACAATATATCCTGAATCAAATTAAAATTATTGCAAAGTTTTAATTATCACTTAAATTACTAATTATTGTTATAAAACATAATACAAAATATAATGATAATAATATTAAAGAAAAATACAACGGTGATTTTTATTACTATGCCTCAATATGTGGTATAGTTTTCAGTTACATTAAAAAATATTATTTCCCATTTTCTCTTAATTATTAGCTCTATATTTGTACTGTTCAGTTCTTAAGTGAGATGATTATTTATGATTCTCGTTCACAAGTTTTAAATAATTTTTTATTATAATTACGTAACAAAAACAGTTTAGGTTCATTTATTGAACAGGGCTTTTATTCAATTAACTATATTAGCAACCATAATTGAATTAATTTAGCCTAAAATCGAATAATTGATAGTAATTGGGTAGAAAACAGTTGCCACTATCAATTAATTATGTACTCTTATAAACTTCCGGAAGTGGTTGAATCATCAGTCCGTTCTATTTTTTGTTGTTTCTTACTGTTGCCTTTTTATTATGTTGAAACTCGTATAATTTGTATAAAGTTTGCTATCTCATTTCTAAGCTCATAAAACCGTTTCAGTATTTTCCCTTTGCTTAGCCATCTGACTTCACAATAATATGTTACGTCGTCATATTCGGCCGATATTTCATTCAAATGCCAGTTATGAGCTAACTATAAGTAGCTTTCATAACATATTCAAGTTGTGTTATTTCTTTATGATACATTTGCTGTTGTTTTTCCAAATTTGCGGTAAGATTCTGGATTTTGTCTTTTCTTATTTCTCCTGTCAGTAAGATAAGCGTAAAAAGGCTTACTTGAGTAATGCCTGGATTTATTACACAGAAAACAAGTAGGCTTACCATTGTACAAAATAAAAAAGCATTCTTCAGTCCATTTTTTTTTTAAACTGGCGACCCTCTGCATCTGCTTTTCGTTTCTTTCCATCAGACATTATTTTCGTTCGATAAACTTAATAACAAAATATAATCAGTAAGCACTCAAGAAGCACAAAAAATCACAAAGCAAATTGATGGCACTAGCAGTTCGCTAGGATATCGCTTGTCGAAGTTATCACCTCGGTAGCTCAAATAGAACTGAGAGTTCGGGCCATCCACCAGCTTAATGAGGCAAAATGAAGGAATGATCTAGAATCGTCTAGTGTAGAACAATAAAATTGCGAAGCAATAATCTTTTGATGTTCGCCGTCACTCGGCTTGTTCGCTCACTTTATTCCGTGAGTATGAGTAAGTAGTGTAATATTTGTTTTTTAATTTTTATTGAATGGTAATTGTTGACCTTGATAATATATGTGGAAGAAAGTGGAATGGAAGAAACGTTGACTAATCAATAATGTTTTTCTCAAATTCTACGAGAAATTCGTTGTGACCTCCACCCGGACCACTTTCTTCCACATTTTTTTTTTGATTTTTCAAAATGCCTCGCGGGCCGGATCAAACCTTACAGCTGGCCGATTGCTGCCAACATATGGAGTAGATAACTGGGGCTCTACCAAGCCATCAAATTCCTCTTGTACGTAATCCTTATAATTAAAAAAATCAATACTCCTTACTTTTTTAGAAATATTGTCATAAATTAATGTTCCATTTGTTGCTGATTTCCCTCGAACCTGATATCAATCCTTTCATGAGAAACTTTTTTCCCACTCTAAACCACTAGTTTTCTACCATCCTACATATTCAATTGCAGATAATCCTCCGAGAGATCTGAAAAGAAGATGGTCTCGGGATCTTCTATCTGTAACCAGTTCTACCAGTAGATGGTTTCTTTACTTGTATTTATCTCATGCCATTACACGTCATTAATTTTCGTTTACATGTTTTATTGTTTTAATACAGTTGTAAGTTTCAATAAATACAATTTTTAAAATTGATTGATTTCAAATATAATCTGAGCTTTGTATCATAGATTTTATCTGTTCATATTGGAAGCGGGTGTTATCTGTTACCATATCCACTGGAGTAGATGAAGGGAATCTCAGGCGTTATATTACCAACTGTTTGTATTAAGTTGAATAATCTCCATTATTAAGCCCTTGATAATGCTGACGTACATATGGACACAGTTAGTTAAATATGAGCCAGATTGCGAACAACTAACCCCACTAGAGGTCGTATTCTGCCTATATAAGCCTCTTAGGCTCATATCCCATCTCTAACTTAATAATAGTTAGTTCTAACTTAGCATATATATGTTATCTTATATAGTTATCTATATAATTATCTTATTGCATCTTAATGCATGCAATCACCATCCTCTTTTAATCGTTCGGAAACTATAAAACACATCTACTGTTCTACAAATTAATTGACTAATAATAATGTATAATGGAAGTGCGAATATGCTAAGTTGCTTTTTATTATTAAACAGAAAAAAAACAATGTTAATACTGCTTCAGTTTATTTGTGCTAGCATAAAAAAGATTTTTTTTAAAAATACGATTTTTTTTTGTTTTTTTTTCTCTTTATATTTCCATTCACACCTATCAAAGACAAGTAATTGACAATCAGCAGATTGGCTGACTGAAAAAAATAATAAAAAATGACATGGAAGGTATGACAAAGAACATTACCCAGCGGTACCTCTCCATTGGCTTGCTTTAATTTCCTGCTGAAATAGATCCCTCATCCACGGTCTTTTTAGTCTCCTCCTAGTGTTCTCAGGCATGAGAGTCGTGGCCATTTGTTGTATCAATGGGTTTGGGTGCCCGAATAGTTTTTCTTGTAAGCGTTTGAAGTACGTTCGTATGTGTTCGTCGACCGTTTGTATTTTTAAGTCAGTATGCAGAGTTTTGTTATTGACGTACCATGGTGCATTAGTGATAAGTCTAAGTACATTTGACTGAAAAGTTCGCAGTCGTTTTCTGTGAGTCTGTTTAGTGATGCCGTAAATTTGTAAAGCATATGTCCAAACTGGTTTTAGTAAATAAGTGTACGTATTTAATTTCTGTCTTAAATCCAATTCGGAGTTTTTCCTGAATAGCAAGTACATTAATTTGAGTTTATGATTTAGTGATTGGCGTTTCATCTTAATTTGAGGACCCCATGTCATTCTCCTATCAAATGTGAGTCCAAGGTATTGTACTTTGTCTCTCTGTTGGATGGGTGCGTTATTAAGGAAAATGGGAGGGCATGTTTCGCGTCTAAGAGTAAAATTGATGTGTTGTGACTTCTCGTGGTTCAGTCTGATTTCCCACAGTTGGCACCACTCATTAACCTTTTGTAAGTTGAGTTGTAAGTTTTGTGAGGCCTGTGTCGTGTCTTGATGTTTGGTGATCATGGCAGTGTCGTCGGCGTAGGTTGCGATCAGTGTGTTATGACTTTGTGGAATGTCGTATATATATATGTTATGTACAGTAGCGGTGCAAGTATTGATCCCTGAGGTACACCGGATAAAATGGGTCTTATTGAAGATAGCTCTGAGCCCTGTCGGACTGAGAAAAATCTGTCTGCAAGGAATGAGAGAAGAATCAGATAATAAGTGTGTGGTAGTACAGTCTTGAGCTTGGAGAGAGAGAAGAGAAGCCCCTTGTGCCAGACCTTGTCGAATGCTTGGGCGACATCCAGAAATACTCCAGTTGCATATAACTTCTGCTCTAGTGAAAATAAGATGTAATTCATAATTTTATAGTCTTCAATGATTATTAACTATGTTATGAACATAAGTTAGTAATAACTATAAAGAATAAGATTAGCTTTAATAAACCTAGAACCACTACCCGATCCCTAATCCCCGAGGCCACTTTTAACAATATCCTCCCATCTACACCTCGGTCAACCCTCAGATCTCAACCTTTGCAACTTTATCATTTCAATCATATTAACCGGTTGCATGATTCCACTGTGTGCAAACACCTAAATTCAGTAGTATCGTTCATTTTGTACCAAAAATTCTACGCAATACCTTATTTTCCATGTCCTTAAGGCGTCCGTCCATCATTATTAATGGCAACGTTTTACGTCCTTATAGAGTTAGGTGGAAGGGTGATAGTTATAAAAAAAACCTGTAACCACTACGACCCGTGAACGAGTCTGGGGTTCAGTACATGGTACAGACTGTATTATTTCCTGGACAACGGTTTTGAAAGGAGGTTACTTGTGATGTGGGTGGTTTTCTCCCTTATTTTGGGTCCCCTATTTTTAAAATGTTTTATAGAGGCTGGATGAGCCCCAGGTTGTTCCTAGATCCTATATGATCCATCTCCCGCCGCAAAAAGACAAAAATAAAGATAACATTTTCTGCTTTAATTTCGCTTTATTCTGATTAACATATTTAGTGTCATCTGCTATCATTAACGCTCTTGTATTTCGTTTTGTAGCTTCCGCGTCCTCGTCAGTAATAAATCGTCTGCAAACCCAACCACGGATATTTTATTATTGATTGTCAAATTCAAACAATTTTCGTTGTATATCACCTTTCTAATAACATGATCAACTGTTAAATGAAATAGCAGAGTTTTAAACCCGAGCGAACCTTGAACTTCCCTGGAAAATAATTAGCGATTCGAACTTTATTGAATGTTTCAGCCATGCACACCCATATTATATTTACTTACTGCTTCGGTATATCCTTTACAGTCAATACATTATACATTATTTGGCGGTCCATGGAGTCTTAAGCTTTTTAAAATCGACATTGAGCTGCTGAACATTCACGTCACATTCTAATTTTTTCTCTAGTATTTGAATAAATAAGAAAAATATTTGATCTCAAGTTAAACAAGTTCGTCTAAAACACATTGATATTCTCCGATATATATGTATAATTCTACTAGTTAAGATTAACGAGAATACTTTATAGCAAGCCAGTAATCGTGAGATCCCACAATGGCTATAACAGCAAGTACCTGGTCCCTTTTAGTGGATCGAAGTATGATACACCTACGATACACCAAGACTCCTGCCTCTCCGTAAAATTGATCATTTTACCAGGAATGTAATCAATCTCTGCTGCTTTAAGCGATTTCAATTTGCCCGATGTATATTTCGACTTCCTCCTTACTCGGTCCTTGATGACTGTTTAGGAAAATATTTTGAACTATGAAATAATGTGAGAAGGGGGTTCATAATCGCACTTTGATCCTATAGTTAATCTGTCCAAAGTTATATTTAGTTACAATTTATTTTGGCCCACTAATTCACATTGTTTTGTCAATTCAGGTGTAACCTCTTTGTTTTCCGTTAGATAAACATTGTAAACAGAAACGACAGAATCGTTAAAGAATTTCTAACAAGTTAAATATAATAAAATTGCACGAATAAATCTTCGTATTAAAATAAAACAAATGTATACTTAACAATGTCAGGTCCTATTACGAAGGATTCCGATATGACGAGGTAGTGTTTGCGCTTCTTTAGTGAAAATGCAAATACAAAACTCGTTATTATTAGTTCTCTTAAATTAGTGAAAACGGATTTATGGCTTGTGACTGAGGAATTCTCTTAAATTATTCCCTTTATCAAGACAGGGCTAAAGCTTCTCTCTTAAATTATTCGCATTCTCTTAAATTATTCGAGACATTCTCTTAAATTATCGAAGACTTCTAGTTCTCTTAAATTATCCTCCACAAGACATATCTTTGTTGACTACAGGGGCAATAAAGTGTGGCAAATAATGGAATCTTACATCATACTCGGTTGGTTGTGGTAGGTAGTTTTATGTAAGGTTAATATCCGCCGAAATATCTAGAAAGAATATAGATATAATACTAATGGAAATTGAATTATTGGAAATGGCCTGCCAATAACCTCACCATGGACATTTACAATAAAAGGTCAATGAACGCGGCTACAGAACTCAGGCATTGCATTGTTATACGACCAAAAATTCTATTAGCTACAGAATGCCTAACTATGAATAAGGTAGTGGGTCTGGAATAAAAATTGGAGCTCTAAGAAAGATCTGTGAAGATTTCAAGGAAAAAAACTGGCGACGGCATAACAGTGAGCTGTACACTAATGTTCATGGCATTTTATGGCCACTTGCTTAGAATAAAACCTATTACACTGACGAACCGGAATTTGTCGTATTTTAAAGAAAAGAAGACCAAGCCTGTTTCGAAGAGGTAGAAAAAGGTTGACAAGAGATGGAAATAACCAACAAGGATTTTCTGGAAATCAACCGTCTCGGGATAAAACTGAATACTCCTGGTGGTCCTTAGTGTAGGCCAGCGGCCAGGTACCAAAAAAGGGCTTTAGGTCGCAATAAATCGAAGAGAGCTGCATTTTTGATATGCTGTAAGGGCATGTCTGAGTAGTGGAAATCCAAATTTGCTAACCAAAAATTGGATGGGAAAACTTTTGGTGGCCGAAAAACCTCGACATTTTCGGAGTTATTTCAGTTTTGGGGCTATATCTTCTAATCGGTGCGTTTTCGTTAAAAAAAAAACATAAGTTACTTTATTAAATGTATATTAAATTTACAACAATTTGAATCCAACCGCAGCTCTGTAGCTCTAATAGATTCTGAGTTACGGTACTTTGCAAATTTGTCAGTTATTCCAAAAAATTCAAATTTTATGTTTTGGCCGACTTTCGTGAGGAACACTGGCCGAAGGAGTGATCCTACAGTGAAATTTATAGGAAATGAAGCTGTAATAAATTTAATTAGCTTTAATTTAAGCACAAACCGAGGCCTGTAGGTCTAATAGATTCTCAGTTACGCACCTTGATAATTTTTTCCAAATAGTCCTAATATAGGCCAGCGGCCAGGAGTTTGAGGGTCGCAAAAATTCTAAGAGAGTAGCATTTTTGATATCTTGTAAGGGCATGGTCTGAGTAGTGTAAATCCAAGTTTTCAACCGAAAAAACGGATGGGAAAACTGTTGGTGGGCAATAAACCACGGGGAGACCGGGTGGCTTAAATAACTCCGAAAATGTGGAGGTTTTTTGGTCATCAAAAGTTTTCCCATTCGTTTTTTCGGTAGCAAACTTGGATTTCCACTAGTCAGAAATGCCCTTACAATACATTGACACTGATTAACAATCGGGACAGACAAAAGTTTACTGTTGTTCGTGTAAGTAAAGGATTAGTATGTAATGTTATTGAATTTATTGAAAAGGATTACTTAATATAAAAGTTTTACTTGTTGTTCTCTCTGCAGTGCTTCAACATGTGATGGTGAACCAGTCTCTCAAAGATTTTGCTCATGTGAGGGAGCAAGCTGATCGGCCTATAGTGCTCAGGTAGTCCCCCACTCTTCCCAGGCTTGAGTAGTGGCACTACGACGGCTTGTTTCCACACATCAGGAAAGTACGAGATCCTCGCAGGTGTTGAAAATGTTCAATAGAAAGGCTTTACCCTTCCTAGGAAGCATCTTCAACATCACATAGGGGATATCATCCTGTCCTGATACTCTGTTACCTTTCGTGCGTCGTAGTACTGACTCGAGCTGACCAAAGGTGGAGAATGTGGGCTTCCCGTTGGGGCACGGTAGTGATCCTTCCGGGATTGGTGGAGCATCTAACAGCCGAGCAGCTTCTCTCTCCTCATAAGCCTTCACCAAAAGTTCAGCCTGTTCCCCAGGCATCAGCAGGTTGCCTCCAGATGAAAGAAACACTCCGCTCCTTTTGGTTACGTTGGTTTTGACGAGCCGCCAGAACTGACGGGGGTCATCGTGAGTCCGACGCAACTGCTCATGCCAGAGGGATGTTTTCCAGTCTCGCATGAGGCCGGCTATCTGCCGGGTCATCGCATTGATGGCCGGTTTTAGCCCGTAGTCACGAGAGCGCTGGAAAATATTCCTCAGGTTATTGCGCTGACTTATGAGAACTAAGATGTGTTTCGGAGGTTTCCTGATGGCGTTGGGTAAAGGACTGAACTTTGGGATGTGCTGGTCTGCCGTGGCCTGTATGGTAGTGGTGATGACATCCACCGTCCTGTCCACCTCGTCCACTGTACTGATATGGGTGATCGTGGGGAGATCTTCCACAATGCTGGCTCTGTAACCTTTCCAGTCTGCTTTGTGCAAAAGGTACTTACTCGCAGGCGGAGCTGCGGGGTTACCTTCAAAAGTATAGAGCACGGGCCGGTGATCCGATGGTCCATACGGGAGTGCAGTGCAATCCGTAACGGTATGCGAATCCCTGGTAAGGAGAAGGTCCAGCGTTGAGGTCGATCCATGTCGGGCTGCATGCCTGAAGGTATGCACTCCGGGGTGATAGACGCACAACCTAGTCTTGGTGATGGTGGTTCCCAGTGTGTCAATGTTGGAGCATAGCCAGGCGGTGTGCTTAGCATTGAAGTCTCCTATGACTATGTATCGGCTCACTGCCTGGACGTGCTTCAACAACAACTTCATAGCTGTATGTACAGCTACCTCATCTAGACACAGCTGAACGTGAAACGGGTCTTGAACCGTACCTCAACTGTGACTATGTGAGTACCATTAGTTGGACACACTGGGTTAGGAATTCTCCTAGAGGGCACATCATTTCGGACTAGTATGGCGACGCTCGCTTTAATCCCCGGTGTGCAGGCCTCCCGGTACACAGTGTACCCCTGGATGTACAGTCGATCCGAGGCGGACAGCATGGTGTCTGTCAGCGCCACTACCGATGGCCGGTGTTGATGCAGGAGTATCTCAACCTCAGCCAGCTTGGAGAGCAGATCTCTGATATTATAGTTGATGACGTGGTGTTTAGTCATTTCGTCTGTTGGTCTCAAAGGCCCTGTTGAACATCTTCAACATCATGTGCATCATCTGGTCCATACGGGCTAAGAGGGTTGTCAGTAGGGCGTCAGTTGTAGAGGCTGACTGCTGTGGCTGGAAAACTGGGAGGTATGTTCCCTGAGATGGCTGAGGCTGGAATGAGCTCTGAGCAGGCTGTGTTCCAGGGGGTATACTATAGTGGGGATGAGGTATGGAGTGGGGGGTAGGAGTTGGATGGGGGTGAGGGGTAAGGTGGGGGGCATGGGAGGAATGGAGTGACGGTCCCTTGCCTGATTGTCTTTTCGGCTGAACTGGGCTTCCTCCTAGGAGTGACGAGTAGCTCGTTTCCTGGTTCACACGGGTAGCAGGCATCTTCTTCCTTCTCTGCTCGATAAGATCCTTTCTGACTGGACACTCTTTGGAGAACGCCGGGTGGTCACCCTTACAGTTCTGGCACTTAGCTGGTTTCTGTTCCTTACGCAGAGGACATTCACTGACAACATGTACAAATACAGCACCATGCGCAGTACGCGGTGTGGCCACAATAAGCGGCGGTGTGCCCGAACCCCTGACATTGATAGCATTGGATCGGCCCCCGTTGCTCTTTGAAAATTACCGGGCGAAATAACACCCGTCCAGCGACTCGTAACTTCTTCAATTTATTGCTAGTTGAATAGTGAACTATGTTATTTTTTTTTTTCACATCCTCCAAACTTTTATTTACAATATATTACAAATTTACAATGAATACATGCAAATGCTTATATATATAAAGGCCTTCTGTTACCTTTCGGTTAATGTTAATAATGTTACTTGTTATTTATTTGTTTTGTTCAGTGAATATATGTAGATTTTGCGAGTAAGAAACACGTAAGCAAGCATACAAACTCCCCCCCTTTTCACCACCCTAGGGGTAGAATTTCGGAAAATCCTTTCTTATCAGATGCCTAAGTCATACAAAGAACACATCCTCCAAGTTTCAGGTCTCTTCGATCAGCGGTTTAGACTGTGCATTGATCCCTCATTCAGTACAACGCATTTTATATGTATGGATGATGCACTGAATTACCATGCATTACCTTTAATTACCATTACCATGCAGTCTGATATCATTGTGTCCTATATAATTTTAAAAAGTAATCATGACTTATGGCAACATTAAGTTCTTATATCATATATATGATCTGTTTCATTTTATATTTATCATCATGAAAATAATTTGGTCAAAATCTTTTTTCAAATGCTCAATATGCTTACCATTCGATGGCATATTGAGATTGCACTCATGTGGCTTAGAGTCGAAAATAAATTTTTCACGAATTTAATTACAAGTGTATACATATATTACAATAATTTATGATAAGATTAGAGATCAGGTAAAAAAAAAAATCTGTCAACTTGGTGCCGGGTGAATTCATCCTCGATGTGGCATCGTATCCAAGGCAATCTATAATTACAATTACAACTAACTTCTATTTTTCAGATCTGTTATAGAAACATGCCCTAAAGACATTAAATGAAAAGGAACCCCATTTTAGAGGCAGTTTTGAAAATGCATCTTACAATACCCAACGTGCAAGTTTATATCTTCTCCACATCATGTGAGTACTCTGTACTATTTAAGTGTTAAATGAATTAAAAGGAATATTTTTAATTAATTAATTTGATGGAAGAGCCTGAAATTTGTTTATCTATTAATGATCAATGAACTATATAACATAATGCGAGGTAAGGAGTTAACTTAAGCCTGACGGAATCTTACGTCGTGTAATTCAGAAATATAGGGACAGTGGGTAATGTAATGTGGGACAAGTGCACACTTTATTTTACCAAGTTAAGTTTTACAGAACTAGAAGTTTGGGTTTAAATATGGAAATCATATCAACCAAGCTCATGGTACGTGCACGTCCATTGTAATCAGATCGATATTTTGATAATGGAGTTGTAAAGTGGTTCTCTTGATTCTTAAGGGGTAAATTTGTAAAAAGTACCTGGATGATCTTTCTTATATTCCAATTAATGATACACTATTATTATTATGAATTTGTATTCGATAAAATGTTAATCATATATTATGGCTGACATAGGCTACCTGAGCATGATGATGTCCGGCCTGAGCTTGGCTTGGCCAGAGCCACTGACAGCCTGGTACAGCAGCCCCAACAGCTCAGTTCCGATGTCCGAGGAGCAAGTATCATGGGTCGTATCATTAGTCGAAGCAGGAGCCGTCCTATCTCCCATCCCCAGCGGAATAATGGCCGACGTGTGAGTACTCTTTACTTAACTAGTTTCTCTCTTTCTTTAAAGACCTTACTCCGAAATACGAAGAAAGAAACTACTTGCGTACTAATCTGTATAATACTTAAACGAGTATGGATTAAATGTATATGATCCTATACATTCTACAAATTTATTTTTTTTTCACCAAAAGTGCTTAATCTTATCAACATGTTCAAAATTATTCTCTCTTTTATATATGTTATCAAAATCTCCACCATTCCTTCAATTAGCATTATAATTAATAGTTATTCCTGATCCAATTCTCTTCTGGAAGTTGCAAATCAACAAACTTTCATCAAAACCAGTTAAATATATGTTTTCTCTTCATTCTCTACTTGAGTGCATTCAAGAGGACACCTTATATCTGAATCTATGGTTGAAATGGGAGTAATAGTGGGAATAGAATGTAGGATTTGGAAAAATATGCTGGTAACGACGGAATAACATGAGGATATTTATTGAAAATCGAAAAATATAGAATGTATGGTGTTTTCAGTAAACACAGAGTTAAGAGTTTTGGTATAGTTGATTTCTCTAGCAATGTCAAACTGAAACAAGTTATTCAATGAACATGTAGTAATACAAAGTAATAAAAGCGATTGATCTGGAGGCGGGCGAGCGATCCAAATGAACAAATGGTTGCCGAAGTAGTGTACACACACATACTCGACATATAGTACGCATCTTCAAATAACTTAGATTTACAAAAGTAAAAACAGGAGGAAGAAAAAAACGTAGAAATATCCTCAAAATCATAGGCTATTCAAAAGTGTAAGGCATTATGAAGTTTACGTTTTAACTTGACATTAACAATAAGTTCGAAAACTTATTCCCGGTTTTAAAAATAAGGTTGGTATAGACTATTACTCTTGTGGCCAAAAGGGAAAGGTATGGGTTCGATTTCCACATGATCCAGTTAAATTTATGTAAGTCGTGAATTCAACGACTTAACCAATGAGGTGATAGAATAAAACTCTTGTGGATGCAGTTCAGAACTATAATTAAAAAGAACATATTTACAAATTTATAACTAACTAAATAACTCCAGGTATCTTTAATAACATACCTGAATCAACACAATAGTCAATATTCAGTATTTACACTCAATACTTAATTTCTACAATAGCAGTCTATAATGTCTATTATAACCTTCGCTCACATCTGTCTCTGCAGGTTATCTCACGTCTATCATATGACTAAGTTTGGCGTCAGTATTCAAACTTACATTCCCCTTTTTTGGAAGAGGACTACCGTCATCATCCCGATAAGGAACCAATTTGCTGGCGTGAAATAAATTTGATTCTTTCTTTTTGAATCCACTGTCGATGATGTATATCACGTTAGATGATTTTTCTTTTATTCTGTGAGGGCCTGATCTAATCACTTCCAATTTACCTCTGTTTAGACCATTACTATATTGAATATAAACCAAATCACCTTCTTTATATATGATTTCCTTTACATTTCTGTCATAATACTTCTTATTTTGTTCATGTATTTTTTTCGAGTTCTCAAAAGCTATTGATCTATTTTCTTCTAAGTTCTCTTTTTTATTTTTTTCCAATTATTTTGGTAAGATTGAGTTGTCAATTCCTGTTAGCAAATAATTTGGTGTGAAATCCGTTGAACTATGGATTGTAGTGTTGTATTCTTCAACACACTCTTCTGCTATAATAGTCCATGGACGTTCCATGTTTTCATATATTTTACACCGTATTCTGTTAACCAACGTTTGATTTGTTCTTTCATTCAACCCATTTGAGAATGCACAGTCTACTGCTGTGAATATTAAATTTATCCCTCTTGACTTCACACATCGTTTAAATTGTGTGGAGTTGATTCCAGAATATTGATCTGTTAACAAAGTTTTTATTTTGCCTTTATTTTCCACTGTTTTTATTAATTTTATAAAGTCTTTAGCAATCTGTGTCTTAGATGTAGCAATGAAAGCATATCTAGTAAAGTGATCTATAATAAGGTGCAGATATTTCTTTGTACTTCTATTTCCTACAAAACCACCAATTGTGTCTAAAGATACAATTTCAAAAGGTTCTTTTGCGGGACCCAATTGTGACATAGGTGCTTTAAAACAACCTATTCTTGTCTTATTCTTAATACAAGTTTCACAAGATCGGCATGTTTGTTTAATATGTTTGTACATATTTTTAAAATAAAATTTGTGACCTATTATTAACGTTAATTGTTTCATGCCAATGTGTCCCTGTTTAATATGTACATCTTTTACCAATTTTTTCCCAAATTCTTCTGTTAGCCAAATCTTCTTTCTGTTGTTCAAATTTTTATAAATGACATCATTTTCCAAAAAACTATTTTTGTCCGGTTTCAGTTGTTTTTGATTGTTTACTACGTCTTCCAATTTTAAAAAGTTTGTTATTTTGATTGCTGAATCATTTTCATTTTCTTCTTCATTTGATTCTAAAACTGGGTTTCTGGAAATGCAGTCAGCTTCTAAATTATCTTTTCCAGGATTATAAACTATAACAAAATCAAATTGTGAAATGTAATTCAATATTTGCAATAATTCTGGATCTTTGCAGTTTTTCACGTTGAAGTTTTCCAGTGGCTTATGATCTGTGAAAATGATAAATCTTTTTCCTAATAGATAATATTGCCAATATAATATCGCCTCTTTTATGGTCAGACTTTCTAAGTATATGGCCTTCTTCCTTTTTTGGGCTTCTGTCAGTTTTCTGGAAAAATTAAATACCGGCTTCAAAGATTTATCTTCTTGTGGCTGCTTCAAAATTGCACCAACTCCTTTTATAGAAGCATCAGTATAAATATATATCGGTGCTCGTGGGTTAAAAATTGCCAATACTGGATCCGAACATAAATTTTTTTTTATTTTATTAAAACTCTCTTCACAATCTTCTGTCTAATTATAATCCACATTTTTCCTCAATAGATTATATAATGGTTCTGATGATGTAGAGTATTTTGGTATATACTCTAAATAAAAACTAATTTTTCCTAAAAACTGTCTTATTTGTTTTTTTGTTTGTGGTCTAGGAAATTTATTTATGGCCACCAGGTTATCATTTAATGGTCTTACTGAATTATCACCAATTTCGTGTCCTAAATATGCAGTTTTTGTTTGTGCAAATTTACATTTTACTTTATTTAATTTGAGACCTTCACTTTTCAATGCTTTTAGTGTTAATTCTATATGTTTAATATGATCTACATAATTTTCGGAATAAATCAGTATATCATCTATATAGTTCACCGCAAAGGCATCTAAACCATTTTTTCTCAAGACACTAGACAATATTCTTTGGAAAATAGCTGGTGACGATTTCAATCCGAACGGGAGACATGTCCATTGCCAGTGTCCATGATGTGTCACAAAAGCCGTTTTATATCTGTCTTTTTCTCGTACTGGTATCGACCAAAACGCTGAGTTTATGTCTAGTTTAGTGTAGAACTTACAGCCTCCAGCACGTACTGTCAAATCTTCAATTCTTGGGAATGGTTGACTCTCTGGAACGACTATTTTGTTTAGTTCTCTGAAGTCTATGCATAAACGAGATTTTCTTCCTTCTTCTTTTTTAAAGACTAATGTTATTGGGGCAGCATAAGGGCTACAAGACTCTTGAATTAGTCCTGCTTTCAACAATTCCTTGGTTTGCCTTTCAATCTCTATTTTGTCCTCTAATGTGCATCTATAAGGTTTTTTCGCTGTATATTTATTTACAGTTAATCTTATAGCTGCTTCATAGTTTCTTATTCTACCAATATCGAATTTATCTTTTGCAAACAATTCTTCATATTCCAATAAGATGTCGTCTAGGTTGTTAATAGCATGTTCTTTTTTTTCTTGAAAAACATTCATATTAATTTTTTTCTCTTCTAACATTTTATAATTTTGTGTAATCTTCAAATTCTCATCTTGTCGCAATTTGAAAGCTTGAATTAAATCTAAACCTAATAACAGGTCGTCTTTAAATCTTCTGCTTTTCACTATAAAAAACGGTACATATTTTTCAATATCGAAAATCTTAATTAGTACAGACACTATACCTTCTGATTTTGCAACGCCTGATACGCCTTCTATGTTTTCACCCCCACTTATTCCTTTCTTCATTTTTTCTTTTTTATAAAACTCGTAATTCATCAAGGAGATATTAGATCCAGAGTCGTACAAAGCAATTGCCGGTTTTTTATCGACTAATATCTTCAATTTTATAAGTGGGGTGACTACACGTTTTTTGCTTCTTCAGCATGGGAAACAGCATCTTGAATTTCCGAATTATTTACTAATTTAATATTCTCATTTTTTACTTTTCTATTGCGACATAAATTTTCAGGATGAAATCTATTTTTATACCCTAATTTTTCACAATGGATGCAAGTTTTCTTCTCACTCATATTTTGTTTTGGTTTTATTATTTTATTTGACTGACCAAAAAGTCTTAATTTAGACATTAAATCTTCTATGGTCACTAATTCTTTTTTATTTAGCCTATTTTTAATAAATTGTGGTAATGACACTACTATTAAATTTATTTGTGACGTTAAAGTTAAGGATGGATCAACTTCAATCAAAAGACTTCTTTTCTTTAAACCAAAATCTAGAAATGATCCATTCGAGTATTTAAAGCTGTAAGCATATTCGATTTTATCCCAGGACTGTTCATCAAAGGTATCCAAAAAAGAGTTGTTCCAAAATTCCCATACATGAGTTAGTGAATTTGTCTGCATATAAATTGTATACCATGTCAGTGCAGATCCTTTCAAAAATAACCTCAGGGCCTCAGCATATTTATTTTCTTTCAATCCTAACCTTTCACATTCCTGAATAAATAGATTCATCCACGTTTTAGCGTTACAGTTATGTCCATCAAATTTTTCCAAAACCATATCCTTAGCTATAGAGTGCATAGACCTTTCTGTGTTAGTGCTTGGTACATTTACTATTTGTTTTTCTTGCACTTCATCCAAATACATATCATAAAAGGCTACATTACCTTCCTCGTCCATGTAAATAGATTTCAGTTCCTCTGTTAGTGATATTACAACATTTCTATATGTACCCCGCACATTCAAACTTTTCACAACATTCTTAACAACATTAGTGGCAAATAATTGTTTATGTGCTTCACAAGTTTGTTGTTCTTTTGGGAAAGCAAAAATTTCCACCTGGTTTACCAATTTTATAGTTTTTACCTTTACTAATGTGGTCTTAGAGTTTGCTCCAGCTTCCGCTACAAAATGAAATTTTGCCTTAATCATCTCAATTGTGTTGATTTGTAAGTCGTGAATTCAACGACTTAACCAATGAGGTGATAGAATAAAACTCTTGTGGATGCAGTTCAGAACTGTAATTAAAAAGAACATATTTACAAATTTATAACTAACTAAATAACTCCAGGTATCTTTAATAACATACCTGAATCAACACAATAGTCAATATTCAGTATTTACACTCAATACTTAATTTCTACAATAGCAGTCTATAATGTCTATTATAACCTTCGCTCACATCTGTCTTTGCAGGTTATCTCACGTCTATCATATGACTAAGTTTGGCGTCAGTATTCAAACTTACCCCCTTTGCCAAAATATCCATTTAACTCTTTTGGTCTACTCTAAAAAATATCATAAAAGAATTTTACTATATTATTAAAAATATTATTTTTTAAAAAATATATATACATTTATATTTTGCAGGATCGGCCGTAAACCAGTTCTTCTCATTAGCGCAGCCGTCGCCTTCCTTGGCTGGCTGTTGATCCTCCTGACCAGGTCGATACCTCTCCTATACCTCGGCAGGGTCCTCGGAGGGATCACTCTCGGCTGCACACCCACGGTCGCTCCTGTTTACATTGCTGAAGTGGCGCCGCCGGAGATTCGTGGCGCACTCTCAGGGCAGTTGATATGCATGTTTTTCCTTGGACAACTTTTGGCGTACTGCACCGGACCTTACATGTCCTACAACAGCTACATTTGCTTCTGCATGTCCATTCCTGTAGTGTTCTTCCTGTCCTTTGTCTTCGCACCGGAAACTCCCTTTTACTATCTGAAAAAGAACAACCTTGTGGCTGCGGAAGCCTCAATGGAGAGGCTCCGTGGTACAGTGATCCAGGAAGAGTTGAACCAGATGTTCTCTCAGCTTAAGAACGACCAAGATGAGAGTAAGGCTGGCTGGAGAGAACTTTTTACACTCAAGACATTCAAGGTTCTCATTGTACTTCAGGTAAGAAGAATGAATTTGAAAATATTATATACCAGCTTTTAAAATATTATGCATGAAAACAGGTTGTTGAAAAACAAGAAGCATTTGCAAGGTTTATAAACCTTGTTACCGTAATTACACTTTCTTACTTTTGTATTTTTGGTAAGAATAAACATCTTTACTAATAACGCATATAATAGTTATGTTATTCTCTAATATATTATGGAGAGCTATAGGTATGTAACGAAAGAGTTCTGAAAAGGGTATACTAGTTATATTTTAAATGTGATATGGTGAAAAATAAATTAATAATGCATCATAAGTTAAAAATTATCACTTATGCTCACCTAGGACTGTTTGTAATTCTTCTAGTAATTGTATGCCATTCATTACATAGGTGCTGAGCTTCGTGAGCCACATGAACGGCCTCCCTACGCTTTCCCTCTACGCTACGGAGATCCTTGGAGAGACTTGGATCACGATTGGGATGGGGATCCTCATGACGGTCACTTCCTTCGTCGCTGCCTTCTTAACCGACCCCTTCGGTAGGAAACCGCTTCTTGTCTTCAGCCTTCTTGGCAGCGCAGTGGCTACGGCAATACTCACGGTTTACTTTCTCTACGCTAGGAAGTGGATAATGTTCGTCGGTCTCATTGGCTTCTGCATCATCTCCTCGATCGGGATATCCCCACTCATCATGACCCTCCAGGCTGAGCTGTTTCCGACTTCCACTCGTGCATTGGCCAGCGCGATCACGGAGCTAACCCTCTCATTCTCAAGCTTCATCTGCCTCAAACTCTTCGTCCCGATCAACCACGCTTACGGGACTTACGCCAACTTTATTATCTATACCATATTGTCAGTCATCGGCGCAGTATCTGTCTTCTTCCTTCCTGAGACTTCCAAAACTGTCATGGCAACTGGTTAATCATGGTGGGACACAGTATAACTCTGTAAATATTTTTTGTATGTTGTAAATACAATATTTTTTAAAAATATTATAGCATTATTATTATTACTTTTGCCTGATTAAACCAAGACAAAAAGTATTCTTTTGGTATTAATAGAATATAAAAAAAAATTAATAAATACAGAACGCAAAATGGCAAACTGATGTAAATAAATCACCAAATAGTTTCAAGATATCAGGTGGATTTACAAGTACATACACTCTTGTAGTAATGTAAGGTTCCTGCAGTAATGTGCCGTACCTGATGCCTAGAGGTAACCACGTAAATGAATATATAATAACTCTACATTGGTGAGAGCAGTGTAAACCGGTAATTCGTTAATTCTAAAGATAAATTAGCCATTCACAAACCGGCCAATGGTACTGCTATAATTGCTTATGGATAAATAAATACGCTTGTTCTATAATGAAATACTGTGAATATGCATTCTAATCATTTCAAATTCTGTATATGAGAAATTTTCATTCAAGATAATTACATTTTAAGTAAACAAAACTTTAATTTCTTATTACGGAAAATTTCATAAAAAAAAGTATATTTGATTGGATATCTAGGGATGAGGTTGCTGTCTAAGATTGACAAGCTGTTGATATGAGATGCATTTGATCTTCACTGATGAGTATTTTTTTTGGAGTATGCCAGAACAGGCGACTTTAGACTTTGTTTTTGGAGTTCCCCTATTATCTTCAATAATTAATTTCTAATTTTTCCGGGAAAAACAAAAATAAACAACAATGCGATACAATCAGATATATTTCTTTATCAAAGTAATATTTTATTAAATTATAAATATTTACTTAATTAATTACTTTTTTCGACTGCTGTTCAGAAATGATAGGGATATAAATTGTCAGTATAGATAAGCCTGACATTTGGTCCTACTACCACCTAAGGCAATGCATAATCATGCATGCGCTCATGCATAAACATGATCGTAAACAACTGTAACTATATTACAGTTGTCTAAACTGCCTGTTGCCAGGAGCATATGTCATGTTATTAGGTCAATGGACATGGTGTTGGCGTTTATTAATATTTATATATTATTATTATTTTAAATTAAGATCAGATGAAGGGGAATCCAATGTAAACCATCTAGTTTTAATTTTTTTTTTTGTAGACATTTTTAAATTTGATCCTCAGATTTCAACAGCAATATTAATTTTGGGTAGTCTCGACGTGATGCATGTATATGTGTCATTCACATAGCACAAAGATAGAAAAATGTAGAATGTTGAAATTTGGTATTATCGAGGCTATTTTTGCATCAACTTTTTGTTCACATGGTCACCGGGAGTAGTGCTATTCTTACTATTTCATTAGACTTTACAATGTTATACATTTAATTAGTGTGAACGTTAAAATATCATATAGAATACAAGCCCATATTTTTTTTAACATGTACATTTTTTTATGCCATAAATAAGTCTTTATAATTGTTAAAACTATGCATTTGCCTATTTCTATGTACAAGGTATCTGAAAGACTCATTATTCAGGTTTCGGGGCGAATCCATAAATGTTTGATTACATGAGGATCATTATTCAAATGTAAACATGTTAAATATTTAAAGCCTGTTCGAGAACACATATTTTTAACTCTGAATTTAGTGATGGTAGTGGGAAGTGGAATACAACTGACTGAATGTATTGTCAAAATAATTTAGGTTTTGATATAATTTTTGTTACTATTGTCCAGTCACCCAAACTCAGTATCATACTTAGAATAGGTTTACAGCATCTATGCTTGTCCAAAAAATGGATCAGTAGAAAAAGTACACTGGTCAATTAGTAGATAAACACTGGTACACTTGAACAACAAAAGCAGAAATATCCAACTTTATCAAAGCTGGAGCTAATATCTTTATAACTTCTCCTCAGCAAACTTGCGTGACTGATGATGATCTCTTCAAGATAATATCTTATATAAATATCAAAGGTATAGTTGCTTAGATTCAAAGTTTACATAGTTATATTAAGTACTGTTAGCATTAGTATTCTATTTGCTGCAATTACCTATTTTAACTGTTAGAAGTATCAGTAGTACACTTTTAACAAAGCGAGAGTAAAAAGAGTTGAAAGTGCAGGGAAAACAACAGTACAAGTTATAACGATAGGAGCACAGATTTATTGGATATAACACTATATAAACATATATAGACAAGTCAGTTGGTGGGATGTTTTTATTGTTAAATTACAAACCTCAATTCCTTTTTTGATTCTCAGTTCTTCGGTTATTAGATGAAATCAGTAGGAAATTTAAGTGTAGGTGTAAGGTATTAGTTCAAGACAGTTTTTGTATTATTAAAATAATTTAAGCCAAAACATCTTTTACACAACATTAAATTTATTGTAAGCCTTGTTTGTTTGTTTTTTTCTGAGTTATAGAATTCTTTTGATGTTTAAGTAAATATATATATTGTTTACTAGTAACTTATTAACCATATTGTAAAACATTTAGATCAATTCACTTCATCTGCATAAACTGAACTGCAGCTTCTGTGATTAGAGGAATGGAAGAGTTAAACATTAATATTATATTTACATTAGCTAGCAGATTCCAGTTTGCACAACTGTTACTATTAAATTCATATGATAAGACTGGACACTTCAATCATTAATATAAAACAGAAATTTGAAATATATTTTACCAGTAACTTCTGTAAAAACCCTTATAGTAATGAACTTATCAATTTATTTAAAACCGATAAAATTGTAATGATTAAATATTGAAATTATGCTATGTGCTTACTGCATGTTTTATAAATTATCTTTATTGTGTGTGCAGCAATGCAAAGTAGTTCGGAAAGACATCCCAAATAAGTGTTCATCATTATGTTATTATGGTAAAAAAATTATAATAGCATTATTTGATAAATTTAGAATGAGAAATACAATTAAAATTATTTGTCAAGTCTTTAAAAAATGGTATGTTATCAATGTAATTAGTTTAGTTAGAGATGAGATGGAGCACTGGCAAGAGAGATGAAAAATAATGTAAAAGGCAAATATTATGATGTGTTTAAAACAAACAGATGATGAGGGTACCATCAAAGTAAATTTGACTAGGATATTACTCAATATTAAGTTTGATCATGATTGAAGCGAGCATCATCATCCTATTATATATTATTTATTTTAATTGGAAATTTGCTTGAAAAATATAATTATTTTTATATAATTATATAAGCGTTAAATTAGGTTTAAATAAAGGTTATTTTTCTAATTGAAATGTTATTTAAAATAAAGTTTAGTTTATTGTTTTGGTTTAGTTATTTAGGAATGTTTATTTAAACATTTTTAAACAGAACTAATAAATGTTTTATTCTGCTTGGTTATCAGTAAACTATGTCTATTTGTTTAAATTAACCATTAAACATAAAAAATTATTGGCCAACCAAATAAATTATACGGAGAATAGAATAATTTAATATTTTCAGTAGCCAAAGTAATTTCAGAAATTTAGTCATTTTAATTTTAATTGAATGTAATTTTAGTATATTTATTAGTTTCCTTAATAATTTACTTATTTTGTTATGAAAGAGAAAATCAATTTTCTAATACTGAAAAACTATTAATTAGAAAACGAAAAAAAACATAACAATGCTTATAACTTTTTTTAAGGATTATTATTATTTGATAGTTTATAAATTTTTGAGAAATATATATAAACAATAATTAAAGAAGAAATAATAAATAAACTAAAAATAATTATAATTTAGTTATCGAAAATACTTAATAATTTTTATAGACTTCTTGCAAGATAGATCTAAGATAATAATTACAAAATAATTTTTATTTTTTAAATATTCCTGATAAAAAGAATAGAACATAGGCCACAATTTGTTGTTTTCTAGTTTAATGTTGTTATATTGCATGAACTAACTTTTTACAGGTTAGGATATTATATACATGTAAATCAGTTTTATATGTATAGGATATTAAGACTGAATGTATATCCACTTTTGTTCTAGAAAATGATAGAGGTTGGGTACAAACTCAGCCGCATTAGCAACCTACACCACTTGCTTAGAAACAGTATAGTCTTTACAAAGTACTGAACCTAGACCCTTCTAAAGGTTTAAGTATTTTTGTTTTTGTTTAGTCCTTCAAACTGATTCATGTATTTGGCTACTTATTTTCATGAAACTCTAATTCAGAAAGAAAGAGTTTCTTCTGAATTAAAGAAGGACCATGTATAAACAAGCAAAAGTAGAATTAAATTAATATATGTGACACTATTTGGAATGCTAGAAATTTTTAAATAAATAAGTTAAGGGCCACTGAGCAGGTAGCATAAGTGTCCCTTAGGATCTGCACCTGAAGATAAATGATACCTTACAGTAATAGTCAGAACAGCAGACCCTCAAGATGTAGGTACTCCCATATAACGAAAGGGCTCCCTTTTTTGTAAGTAAATATTTATATATTTATATCTTTGTAACTAGGATCAGCCCACAATAAATGTAATGTAATTTAACGAGATGAAAAAGGTTCTTACTAAACAACTCCTAGTCATGGACTTGGAAATGACAGGGATATGTTTTTTAATCATTAAAGTTACAGTATTACTGCACCTAACTATCTCTTGCAGTAGTAGCGATCCCAGGGTGGTATCCCAAATTATTATTTAAATATTATTCGAATCAATGGATCTTAATTTTCCCCGAGATCATTGTTTGGGCAGTGAAGCCAACATAGCACTACTTGTCGAGATATAATCAATAGCAGGGATAAGTCTTGAGCATTTATAGAACCAGAGCTAATTGAGACCGCTCCCCCCTAACTGAATAATTCCAAAAGGACGGAGTCGGGAATTCGGAGGGTGAAGCACAATTGCCAACAAATCACCCAACGGATTTCAGTCAGAAAAAAACCTAAAGAGCAGATTACACCCGAGCCGTATTTCCGAGCAGATTAAATTTTAATCTTTTTTAACTGGCCTTTTTGCTTCCCTCCATCCCGCGTATCGGAAATCTTTACCACAACATCAATACTTTTGTGGACCTTTTCCAGATCATTCGTACCAGGAGGGTTATGTCACAAAGGATTTTACAATACTAAATACAATTATACTATAATAAATACAACTATATCATAATGAACTCAAAAATAAAAATAATAATGTGGTTTAGTGAACTGGAAGGCTCGATGACGATACTTGCAATCTCTGCCAACGAACCTCCGTGCACGGTCTACCACCCAAACCATCTACCATCTATCATTTAGATCAATTTTAATACAATCCTCTACCTGAGCTTCGGTTTTCTCCTTGGACATTAACAAGTCGGCTGCTACTGTAGCGGTTCATCAATACTGTAGTTAACAAACCGTAGACCACTTTTAAGAAAGAGTTATATTTATTGTGAAATGAAACAATCTAGTATAGATATACAAGTTACTTTCAGACATGAACTAACTAGGTAGACTTATTAATTATGGACTGACATTATAATGTAGTGACTATTCTTTACATACGATTACTATATTCCAGCCATACCATCTACCCAATCTCTCTCCCTCCCTCTATCTCTCTCTCTCTCTCTCTCTCTCTCTCTCTCTCTCTCTATATATATATATATATATATATATATCTTTCCCATCTTTATCTTTTAGGTGTACTTATAAAGGTTGAAAGAAGTATACAGTGCAGACATTACGGAAGTATTGATGAACTTCCTGGTCACAAATCCTTTTTATATACAATTTACTTTATGTCATCGGCAGTATAGTAACTCTATTAATACCGTTTGATGAAATCCGCACCAGTACTCATAAGAGAGATGACTACTTCACTTCGAAATCAGTAGTTTTTATTAGATAACAAAAAGTAGAAAGTAATTCGTATTCGAAAAGTAGAATGGTCTTGTTGAAATTTAGCAGGTGTACAAACCGTATCCTCATTGCGTTCATAACAATTTGAAAAGTTAGTGGCTAAGGCTACATAAGCCTCGAATCTATCAAATTCTCCCCTAGGGCAATTTATCGGATATATGCTAATAAATTCCGTTCACGAGTTTACTTAGAAATGCTCTCTGGGGTCGTGTATAATTTGCAAATCAAATACAAGTATGACTGATGTTTCAGCGGGCCATATTTGAATTTCACACAGTTTCGTTGGCTCCCTTTCGTTGGCTAAAGTTTTGTTCTGTATCAGTGTAATGGCTTGTTTGAATTGCTCGAAATTAGCATTCAAAATATGAGACTGCTAAAGATGGAATGTATCAGTATTAAAGACAGCCACTACATCATCAATTTATCGGTGCATCATCATTATAAGTGAATAAAGTTATATACACAATTAGGAGTTCGGAAAGCTGAGCAAAGTAGAACGCTACGTCACTGTTTTGTTCTGAAGGTCCAATGAGGTTGAGGCAGATAAATTATTTAATCTGTTAAAAGCCATAGTACAAGACCCTAACAGGGCTCATCCAATGCCTCTGTAATTTCTGCATTAATTGAGGAAAAACATGGTGGTTGAGTATGATCTCGGTTAAATCACTGAACCCAAGGAACTTGATCGATTGTTGTGGCACAGTTTTTTTTTCCTATGGGGCCCATCGTAATACTTACCTTAAAGTAAATACTTGAATAATTATTAGCTGACCATATTAATAGCGAAACGGTTTATCAGAGACCTTTCAAGTCATATTGAAGTTCTTCTTCAGGGTTCAATTATTTATTTTTTATTACAATTAATTTAGCTTTATATACTTTTGCATCTTGTTTTTTCATCCCTGTAAGCAAGCGTTACACCAGATTGAAAACCGGATTACCAGCAGTCAAAGGAGTTGTAGCATTCAACATTCGCGAACCTATTTCATCCACAAGACTAAAACCGAGACTCTTGAAAGATAGTTTGATGTGAACTCAATAACAGTTCTCACCAATCGTTAACAAATTGTAATTCATATTAGTTTTCCGTTTTATAGTATTATAGATCTATTTATCATTACATTATAATGCTTCTATATGAAAAAAACTATTATATATTTATATCTTCTCTTGTAATTAATCTGATTATGTAATAAAAAATTTGCATAAGACGAAACCCACACTTTTACCTTATGTTAAAGATTAAAATTTATTATTAAAAAAAAAACATGTAAGGCTAGGAATAGCCGGCCTGGAAATAAAGGATATAAAAAAAAAGTTCTGTAAACCTGCAATTTAGGTCGAAACGTCGGTTTCTAATAGTTTAATTATTTAAGGTATTATATTTTGACCTCCACCCGCAGCATTTTTTCCTCTAAATATAATTGCTAATACACAAGAAAGTAGTCCTGATGTGAGTGAAGGAAATGGACATTGACATTCATGTTGCAGCCCAACGTGTTGTAGTTTTGTAACAATTCAGTAACCAAAGTTTTGTAGTTTGGCTCTTTTTTGTTCCCAAGAAAGCCTGCTACAACAAGTTTAAATGAATTCCAGGCATTTTTTTTTCCATTTCCATTTTAGTGACATAGCTTTCATCTTTTACAAGTTTTCTGATTTCAGGCCCAACAAAGACTCCCTCTTTCAGCTTAGCATCGGACATACTAGGAAACTGTTCACCAAGATACTTGAAACACTCTCCATCTTTGGGTAATGCTTTCACAAACTTTTTCATTAGTCCCACGTTATGAAGTGGTGGAGTAAGATCTTATTAGTTTTTTTATACATTTAACATTTTTAATTAAGAGCCTTTCTGATTGGCTACGTCTGCTTGACATTGTGTTGTTTCCTGTCACGGCTATCCCATTCACAGAGGAAACGTGGAAATTTTGTCACGTATTTTGAGGGATTGTTACCTCGTCGGGCAAAATAAGTTCAATTATTTCAATTGAACACTTTTATTAAGTTTATAACTCTATTCCTTTTTATTTACACTAACAATTACAAAGGTAGTATTACCGCAACAGAAGCGTTTCACACTAGTACACTATCAACCGTACCTCACTATAACCTTCCAACATACAGTTCATCGATATATCGATAATTGCGGTTATTTAATTTATTGATCAATCTTGATAGCATCGCTACAGGGCTCCCCCTTAAATAACCGCATCCATACACCTGATGTTAGGCTTTATAGTTCTTCTACACTTGTTCCTCAGAACCGGTCTTGTCTTAGGTTCTTCCTTAGTTTTCTTCTCACTAAGCAGATCCTTTGTTATCCGAGGGCCTTGTGGTAAGGCTGTTGCTGATTCTGTGTCGAATAATAAAAATGCGGGCTTTAGTCTTTCCAACGAGACGGTAAGTTCTCGGTTAGGAAGTTTTAGGGTGCACAACTTGTCTGTACGGCTTAGAACTGGGTATGGTCCATTATACGGTGGGGATAGAGACTTCTTCACTTTGTCATCACGTAAAAATACGTAAGTACAGTTTTCCAAGCTCTTATGAAGGAAAATGCTGCGATTACTTTTTCGAAATTTTGCCGGACGTAGACTCGACATATAGTCCTTTAGGTTTTGCACAAATTCTGGAACGTCAGACCTGCAGGGTGATACGGAAAGATATTCTCCAGGTAATCTAAGTGTTTGCCCGTAAACAGCTTCTGCAACGCTGAAGTTTATGTCGTATCTGATGGTCGCGCGAAGTCCGAGGAGAACAGTGGGCAATATCCTTGACCAGTTACTCGCATCGAAGTGTGCAATCAATGCTGCTTTCAAAGACCGGTGCCAACGTTCTATACATCCATTCCCTTGAGGATGATATGGTGTTGTACGTATCTTCTGCGTGCCAAGGAATTGGGTGAGTCTGTGAAAAAGATTACTTTCGAACTGTCTTCCTTGATCTGTTGTCATTTTGGATGGAACTCCAAATCGGCAAACCCATCCTTCGTAAAAGACGAGGGCTACGGCTTCGGCAGTGATTTCTTCAACGGCTACAGCCTCAGGCCACCTCGTAAAACGGTCGATCATCGTGACGCAATACCTCTTTCCTTGGGAAGGTGGTAAAGGCCCAATAATATCAATATGCACATGATCGAACCGTCCAGCTTGTTCAAAAGTTCCGACTTGGGTCACCGTGTGTCTCGTTACTTTTGCACTCTGGCATTGTCAAGGGTGGCTACATTGAGATGTAACCTCCATGGAGCCCTGTATTGTAACCTATGTTAACCTCCCAGTTTAGTGTAATTTCTATTGAGTATGTGGAATGTTATTCAATAAAGTTTATCTTAATTCATCCAGTTTTGTTTAGTGTAAATTAACATGGCGCAGTCGTAATTTATCATGGAATTCAATAAGCCGTCGAATTTCAATACCTATGGAGACGATCTCGCCGAAAGTTTTCTCCGCTTCAGGAGAGAAATTGAGGTATACTTTGTGGCAACAGAAACGGAGAAGAAGCCTCGAGAGGTTCAAGTGGCAAGATTGAAAAATTTATTAGGCTCGGATGGATTGCAATTATATACTACTATTACGACCCTCACGCCGTCAAACGAGACAGTTTTAGCTATTTTGGATGTTTTAGAAAAACACTGTATCCCGAAGAAAAATGAAACGGTAACTATCTTTAAATTTTTTAATCGGAAACAGGGTTTTAACGAACCTTTTGAGCGATTTTTCACTGATTTAAAGGCATTAATAGCTCCCTGTAAATTCGGGGATCAAGAAAATAAATTATTAAGGACCCAAATAGTTCTGGGAATATACGAAAAAAGTACCCAAGAAAGATTATTAAGAGAAGACTGTTCACTTGAAAAAACTATTGAATTTTGTAAAACGATAGAATTGGCAGGAACCAACATGAAACTGTTAACTAATAACAAAACTGATACAGCAGAAACTTTAGGATTAAAACCAAAGTCGTCAGATAAATCCAACAATAGTTTAACTCAACTCAAGCCATCAAACCGTTGCTGCAATCGTTGTGGGTACAAGCATGCTTGTGGGCGCTGCCCTGCCCTAGGTAAGCAATGCTCTATTTGTCAAAAACTGAATCATTTCGCAAAGAAATGTAACTCTGGCACTAGGAATGGTAAAACTGAAGAATTGGTCGAAACAACACGTGAAGATCCTGACATTTTCAAGCTGGACTCCTTGCATGTACATTCCTGTGATATGAGGGGCAGCATGGACAATGAGTGGTTGGCGAAAGTAATGATTGGGGATATAATTGTTACATTCAAACTGGACACAGCCTCACAGGTAAATGTCATTCCTGTGGGATTGTTGGACCGTATTCCTCAGGCTCCGAAAATGGCTAAGACAAACGTATCACTGGAATGTTTAGGAGGATTTCTAATTCGACCACTTGGAACTGTTTCCCTTCCATTGGAGAACAAACTCAAACGAATAACAGCAAGATTCATGGTGGTGGATGAAGAAAGAAGACCACTTCTAGGTCTCAGGTCTTGCATTGACCTAGGACTGGTACAACGAGTGGAGGAGACTCTGATCATACCGAATTCAACCGAATTCATCAAACAAAATCAAGACGTCTTTAACGGCCTTGGTTGTTTTCCGGACATTTGTAAGTTGAAACTTTCTAAAGACGTTCCATTCAAGATCAAAGAAAAATTAAAAAGCTGCTTAGATGATTTAGTTGCTAAAAAAGTAATTGAACCAGTGGATGAGCCCTGTGAATGGATCAATAGCCTTGTAATTGTTGAAAAGCCCGACTCGTCTTTACGTTTGTGTATAGATCCCAATCATTTAAACAAATTCTTACTCAGAGATTATTATGAAATACCTACTTTAGAGGAAATTAGATCAAAGCTTGCTAATAAGAGTCATTTTTGTTTATTTGATTTGAAACATGGATTTCACCAACTCCGCCTTGACGATGAGTCCAGTAAACTCTGTTGTTTCAGCACTCCATTCGGCGTGTATAAATATTTACGAGCTCCTTTTGGGCTTTCAGTTTTGCCTGAGTTATTTCAAAAATTAACTTTTAAGTATTTTGGTCATATAAAAAATGTTGTTGTATATTTTGATGATATTTTGTGCTTTGGCGAAACAGGAGAGGAACTTAAAACTACAGTTGATGAGGTGATATCTGTGGCCAGAAAATATAATATAAAGTTTAATGCTGAAAAAATTCAATATTTTGTAGATGAGGTACGATATTTGGGATTCATATTTACCAAAAATGGTTATAAAGTGGATCGAGGCCGAATTGAATCCATCTTAAATTTGAAACCCCCGAGAAATGTCAAAGATTTGCAGAAAATATTGGGGATGATTAATTTTTTACGAAATTTTATCCCTAATCTCTCTGAGTTGTGTGCACCATTGACATCTTTGTTGAAAAAAGATTCTGTCTGGCTCTGGACCGATTATCATAATAATGCCTTTGTCCAATTGAAAACAATAGTATCAGATATTTCTTTACTTGCTTGTTTCGATTCAACTAAAAAAATAGATATCCAAGCGGTTCAAGCAGCCGTGCTTTGGGCTGCACATTGTTACAAGAAGGGAAGCCAATTTTATATGCCAGCAGGGTCTTGACTTCTTCTGAGCAGGAGTACGCTCAAATTGAGAAAGAATTGTTAGCGATTACATTTGCATTTTCCAAATTCCACAATTATGTTTATGGTCATGCTAACGTTACGGTATATACTGACCATTCACCTTTGACTTCAATTATTTTTAAAGATCTAGAAAAAATAAAAAATAATAGGCTTAAACGTCTCAGATTGAAGCTGTTACCTTATAAATTCGATTTGAAATACTTGCCTGGTAAATCAATGGTGATAGCTGACCTGCTTTCTAGAAATGTTTTGAAAAAAGATGTTAAGGATGATGAATCAATGAGGGATGTGATACATACCGTGGGGGTTCAGTTTGATTGCTCGGGTACTCATTTGAATAATTTAAAAATTGAAACTGCGAATGATGCTGTTTTAAATGCAATTTTGAAATATTATAGAGAAGGGTGGCCTAAATCACTGCATGAGTCTGGAGACCTCAGTCATTATCATAAAATAAGAAACGATATCACAGTTGAAAATGGACTAGTTTATCTTGAAGATAGACTGATTGTTCCCCCTGCTTATAGAAAGCGAATTCTGCACTTGCTTCATGAAACACACCTTGGGCTTCATAAGACCAAGGATACGGTTAAAAAGTTTTTTTACTGGCCTGGAGTTATGTCCGATGTAACTAATATTGTGAATACATGTAAAGTATGTCAAAGATTTCAAAGGTCCAAAACCAAAGAGGCTTTGCTTCCTCATGAAATTCCACCTATCCCTTTCATTCAATAAGGTAGGAATGGATGTTCTTTAATTTGGTAGTAAATATTATCTTGTTGTCATAGATTACTATTCCAGATGGATTGAGTTGAGCCAATTGAAAGATAAATCTGCCGCAACAATAATTAAATGCCTTAAATCTATTTTTGCCTCTTTTGGAATCCCAAGAATTGTCATAGCTGATAATAATCCTTTCAGCTCCAGGAATTTAGAAATTTTTCAAACGAATGGAATTTTAATATAATTACCTCTAGTCCTTATTACCCAAAAAGTAATGGCCTCGCCGAAAAGGCAGTTGGTGTGGTGAAATCCATGCTGAAAAAATGTTTTTATGAAAATGATGATATAGAATTGTATTTATTAAATTATAGGAACTCCCCAGTAGCAAGACTCAAATACTCTCCATCCCAGCTCCTCCAAAGTAGAACCCTCAGAACAAAATTACCAATTGGTGACCACCATCTTTTACCAAAAACTATTAGTGATCCTAAATTATGTAACAAAGAAAATCAAAGGGCTTACTACAATCAACATTGTAAAAAACCTGAGGAGTTTGTTGAAGGTGACCAGGTATTAGTTCAAGACAAATTTAATAAGTTATGGTCATTAGGAGTCATTGTAAAAAAATTAAAATTCAGATCATACCTTGTAAAACTTGGAGGAAAGTTGTATAGAAGAAATTCAGTTTTTATTAAAAAGTATAAGGGTGATGTAGACATTCATTTTAATGAAAACCATAGAAGTAATTTATTTAGGGATACAATTTTTGACATACCTGTCAGTGAAGATGATGTCAATAGACCTATACCAGATAATGACTCTCATACCTCCACTGTTTCAGATAACTGTTACATTCCAGAAATGAATGAAGGTTCGGTTGTAAAGCGTTATGGTCGCATAGTTAAAAAGCCTCAGCGGCTTGATTTGTAATTGTATTTTTATTTTATTTCTACTCTTTAAGTTTATATCATTTGATTATCTTGTATAATACTTATTATTGTATTAAAAAAAAAAAAAAAAAAAAATGTAAGAAGATTGTGTTTAAATAATGTACCAAATAATAATGTATTAAATAATAATTTTGAAATAATGTAGGTGATAGGTATATAATGTTTTAATGTTTTGTTTTTTTTAATTTCCTTATTAAATGCTATATTTATAGAGCTTAATGAGGGGGGAGTCAAGGGTGGCTACATTGAGATGTAACCTCCATGGAGCCCTGTATTGTAACCTATGTTAACCTCCCAGTTTAGTGTAATTTCTATTGAGCATGTGGATTGTTATTCAATAAAGTTTATCTTAATTCATCCAGTTTTGTTTAGTGTAAATTAACTGGCATTGTATGCAGCTTCTAGCCCAATCAGAAACATCTTTGTTCATTTTAGGCCAGAAGTATTTTTTAACATTTCGATCTCCTGATCTTCCTTCTGCAGCGAAACTAACCTATCCATATCATTATTGAGATCTAATTCCTCCACTCTCGATAACGCGTCTGCTACCAAATTTTGATCTGCTTCGACGTGTTTTATATCTGTGCTGAATTGGCTTATAAAATTAAGCCACCTAATTCGTATAGGCGATGCAGTAGCGGGACGCTGGTGCATTGCATAAATTAAAGGTTTGTGATCCGTCCAAATTGAAAACGGCCTTCCTTCTATAACAGGTCTGAAATGGCGGACTGCCGAGTAAATAGCAAGCAATTCCCGGTCATAGGCTGAATAGGTTCTCTGACTATCGGATAGGGTCTTAGAGAAAAATCCTAAAGGCACCCAATCTTTTCCATCCCTTTGTTGAAGAACGGCGCCCATTGCGTAGTTGGAGGCATCGCATGCCAAAGATAAGTCTGCCTCCAATTTAGGATGAGCTAAAAGAGCTGCTTCTTTCAGGCAGTTTTTGCTCGCTTCGAAAGCGGTGATACTTTCCTGGTTCCAGAGAATCGGAGTCTTGTCGTTCTTCTTAGCCCCATGTAAATACCGGTTTAATGGAGATTGCACAGTAGCGGCCTTTGGAATGCATGGTCTGTAGAAATTTAGCATCCCGAGGAAACGGCGCAAAGACTTCACATCTTGTGGCTGGGAGTAGTCCGTTATAGCCTGCACTTTAGCCAACTGCGGTTTGATTCCATCAGAGGTGATGTGGTATCCTAAAAAATCTACCTCACTGACTATGAATTCACATTTCTCATAACTTAAAGTCAGCCCATTTTCATCAAGTCGATTAAAAACTTTTTCAAGGTGTAACAGGTGTTCCTATAAGTTGTTTGAAGCTACAAGGATGTCATCAATAAGAACGAAACAGAATGGAAGGTCTCTAAATTTGTCATCCATGAATCTTTGAAAGGTTTGGGCAGCATTACGCAACCCGATACACATTACTTTAAATTCAAAGAGACCAAAAGGAGTGGTTATTGCTGTCTTTGGGATATCTTCCTTCTTAATTGGTTTGTGGTAATATGCTCGGACCAAATCCAGGCGTGAAAAACATTTTTTATTTTTTTTTTTAAAAACAATTATTCCTAAAGTCCATTAGGTTCGGGACTCCATATCGGTCGGGTATGGTTTGAGCGTTCAGCCGACGGTAATCCCCGCACGGTCTGATAGAACCATCTTTCTTGGTAATCACATGTAAAGGGCTAGACCACTGGCTGCTAGATGGTCTGCAGATCCTCTGCTCCACCATGCGCTTAAATTCTTCTTTTACTTGCAGGTGCTTTTCAGGTGGAAGTCTACGTGCTTTAGCAAAGACTGGTCTTCCTGTCGTCTCTATGAGGTGCTCAGTGGTATGCTTAACCAGTTTCTTCGTTGCGGAGGGCCTGGTTATATCCGGATATTTCTTAAGCAATTCAGCTAAAGGGTGATTGCCTGGTACTGCGGAGATGCTAGCAGGAACGAAATCTCCAGTATCAACTCTTCCTTTCGACGTTAAACCAGAATTTTTATCAATTAACTGCTTTCCCTTAAGGTCTACTAGTAAATTGTAATTGTACATAAAATCTGCACCAATAATTGGCTTAGGTACGTCAGCCATAAAAAAATCCCAACGAAAAATTCGCCCTAATCCGAAGTCCAACTGAAGTTCTCGGATACCGTAGGTATTTATTTTCGTTGAGTTAGCTGCATACAAGGTGAAATCTTGAGGTTCCGGCTTCAGCATCTTATTCGGAGGTATGACTGAAATTGAAGCACATGTATCTATTAGAAATACCCGTCCTGACCGCTGATCTTTAATGAATAGGCGGCGTTGGGTGTCGGCGGTACCGGTTAACGCCACTTCCGGCCCGCTTACTAGTTTCCCGGTTTCTTGTTACCATCTTTCCAATCACAAGAATGCACGCATTTGCGAGCTTTCTCCTTGAATTTGAAATGATAAAAACAAAGCCACCCTGCTTGAAGATTTTTATCACTTCTGCTTGAAGACCGATTTCGTTTTCGCTGGTCTCTACTCCTACTGCTGCTTTTTGTAGATTTTTCTTTAGCAACAAGAGCGGCAACTTGCTCTGCGAGCGCATCTACCTTGTCTTCTAAGCTATTCCTACTTTGTGAGGTAGAAGCTATACAGGAGATATTTGCAGCAGGTTCGACTTCATGGATTTTATCGGCTATACTAGAAAGGAGGTCCAAATTTTCGTGATTCGTAGCCAGAAGTATAGCCTGAGTGTGTGACGGCAGAGAACGCAACCACAGTGTTTTTAATAATTCGTTCGATACTAAATCGCCACCAATATTTCTCATGGTTCGCAAAAATTGAGACGGTCTTTCATCCCCAAGTTGCTTACCTTCTAGTAATCGTTGTATACGCCTACTATCAGATTCGGCATAGACTGAGATAAGCCTGTCTTTAATGTCCTCATAGGGTTGAGCACTGGGTTTCTTAACCAAATCTGAAACCTGTTTAATTATTTCGAGGTCTAGTAACGGAATAATTATTTCGAATTTCGTCACACTGTTGGTAATCTTGGCCCTTGAAAAAACTGCCTCGACCCTGATGAACCAGAGTTCAGGTTCTGATTTCCAAAACGGTGGGATCCTTCTGTCCGTTGCAATTGCTTCGCTTACCTCGGATTTATGAGAAGGCTTATCGTCGTCTGAATTTCCCATCTTGTATCAATTTTAAAAAGTTTCTTCTAAGAAATTAAAAAAATCAAAAAAGGTTAAGTCAAATTTTTTTACTTACTATCGGGGTCACCAATGTTACCTCGTCGGGCAAAATAAGTTCAATTATTTCAATTAAACACTTTTATTAAGTTTATAACTTTATTCCTTTTTAATTACACTAACAATTACAAAGGTAATACACAGAAGCGTTTCACACTAGTACACTATCAACCGTACCTCACTATAACCTTCCAACATACAGTTCATCGATATATCGATAATTGCGGTTATTTAATTTATTGATCAATCTTGATAGCATCGCTACAGGTTATAAATAACGCAATTTAAATACATTTTATTTAATTTAAGACGAATATGTGTAAACCATAGCTATACATGAATTTGTAACATGTGTCAATATCCCTATTTTAATTTTATTTCTACAATATCAATTACAGTAAGCATATATTTTGCCCGAATATAGGTTATGGTACTTATTGTATGTTATATATTCTTATATTAAAATTAATATAATTTTATGTTTAAATGTAATATTCCCAGTTAAAGCTATCAAACAAAATTTCGATATATTTCCGACTCAGGTCAAGGAGGTTGTACATCGATATTTAGTTGGATACATTGAAATACTACTTCGATTTAGGTATTCGAAAACTATTGAGACATCGATATTTTTTTCAGATAACCAGGACTCAGTCCAATTCCTATAGTTATACTAGTCCTTGACATAATTAGAGACATTTGCGTGTAATTTTGATTGAAAAATAAATGCCAGTAATATCTTAAAAATATTTAGGTAACGGAATTCATAGGTAATAACAGAAGTTATAGTTAATTAAACACAGATAACTCTCCTTTAAATGCACTATTGTAATATGATAATAAATAAGTAAAGTTAATGGAATAACAAATGAAAGTCATTAATAAAGGTCCGATTTCGATGATTTGTTTTTTACTTTTGTAAAGTACTTAATGATCTTTCCATGAATAATTAACCAAAAACATAAATTATACTATTCAATAGTTGTGTATATTGTAAGTGCGAACTCAGTTACTGGGCGGAAATCTTATAGTAACCTGTTTCTATCTTTTAATCATTTATTAGAGTTTGCCTGAACAGAGATAGACAATTATTGTTAACTACATCCTCAAGAGTGGGAAGTTGGCAGTCCGACGTCTTTCATCCCAGAGTCGTCTTAACATAACTTATCTCGTTGAAGTGACCTTACACATAACTCTATAACATTATGTAACGTAAGACTGTATAACAATGATTAACCATTTAAATAGACAAAATTGTGAATGTTTTAAGGATGACCGAATACAGTAAAAATTGTTCAAAAATACTTTTTTGAGATTAAATGAAATACTAAACCAATTTTTATGTATGTTAATTAAAACCATTAACGAGAGACTAAATGTTAAATGCTAAATAAAATTTTATAAAAAAGTTAAATAATGACAAGAAATACATACAGATTACAATCAATTAATTTGATTAAGTGATAGTGTTAGACTATTAGTATAGTTGTAGGTAATATAAGAAACTTCTGCTTAAGTCTTTACTGTTGTTTTAATTAAGCTTAGTTAAGCCGTCCTTCAGAGGGGAAGTCAAATGATGGGCCCAAGCCTGTGCGATGTCCGATTTCTTATATTAGCCAATTCTTATACTTATACTAGTCCTTGACTAGCTCAGCGTTATTTTAAGTAACTCTTTTAAGATATTAACTACACCTTGATAGGCAAAATTTAGGGCTCCGATTGATATTCTTTAGCATCATCCGATTAGCCATAGTAGGACAAAGTGATGTTAACAAACGAAACAAACAACTAGAAGTCACATATGGAGTGGATAGTTTGCGTATGACCCAAACTGATTACCTATAGATATACGAAATAATATATTGTAAAGTTGAGTACGCTGTATCTCAACTAATAAAGTTCCCGTTTCGAAAATATTTTTCACAGGAAAATTCCTTAGTTATCGATTGGTTGAAACTAAAACCAATTGATGAGATGAAAATGGTTGACTGGATGATCTTATGTAAAGGAGATGGTTGGGGGGTGCAGTCAATAAGAACACCGAATAAGTGAAGTACTTATATTATGTGCCGACGTTTCGACCTACAGTGTAGGTCATCTTCGATTAGGTCATTAAAACCGATTGATATTTGAATTCTACTTATATATTATATTTTTCTTTTCTTGTCCGATTACAATAGTTCATTATTGAAACTAATCAAGATTTTGTTTTAATACTTAGAGCCTACCAGAAATGTTTAATCTCAAATTTGATGGGATGTAAAGTAAAGGGTTATTAATAATATAAGGGGCTCTCAGAAAGTATAAAATTGGTAGAAGTCTTTTGTAGCGAGTTTTAATTAAGATAAAAAAAATTGTAAAATCATTTCTATACTTTGATCGAGTACATTGGTTTATTAATTGTAACTAATAAATAATAACTTATGCTTATTAGTGTGTTATTTATTATTTATATCATTTGCCGCATCCCACACTAATTTATACATAATTATACCAACTCTTATGAGGAATAACTAATCCATATGGATATGGATCGAGTTAAAGATTTTCTGATTTAGATATTTTTTTAAATTGAATTATTTCATTTTTTTTGTTATTAATATAATTGGATTATTTTTTTGGAGTTACCAACAACCTATCGAACTCCGATGTTGGGTCTAGATGTACATACTACATTTATTCCCCTCCCAATCTCCCGATCTGTGTATTTCCATTTGGCCGAAGATGGCCGATAAGCAGCGAAGAAGCGCGAAGAATACGTTGGAGGAGGCTGATACTTATATCAGCCACCAGCCTCGTAGGGGGACAGCGAGTCTAGAGATGTCGGGCAAGTTAAGGCAATACCTCGCCAGTGCCATCAGTGAGTATTCAGGAGTACCTCAATTATTAGTATGTTTAGAATTAATATCAGAAGGAATAATTAATATCAGAGGAAAAAATCCCAATATTTAGATTATGACCTAACTGAGTGTTCTAATTTAAAAAAAAAAATTCATTACAACTAATTCAATATTGTAATGTTAATTGAATTTAAACAGTAAAAAAAACTGGTGCAACTTTTACACAACTTCCACTTATTTGAAATAAAGTTTAGAAGTTTACATTTAGTATCCATAGCAACTCCATTGAAAAACTAAGAAATAGGTTTCCTTGGAAATTCAGCAAACTATTAAAAAAATAGATAACAAATCCTTAGTTGTAGGGGAGATAAAGTGTAAAAAAAATGGCATCTGTATAATTCATAAACCGATTTCGGCATTTTCTTATTAAATGGTAGTATGCAACTACTTATCCTAACTTGTAATTGGTAGTAAGTTTTTTAAACTATCACCAGCTATTTTTAAATTATAGTTATGAAGTTATATCGATAAGTTGAATCGAAAACTTCAAAATTAACAACTTCTGTGAAATAATATATATTTGTATGCAATAAAAATAATATAACTTTAATAATTACAAACATTATTCTTCAGCTTAAATAGTGATATATATATATATATATATATATAAAATAAAATAATATATTTATAAAATATGTTTCAAACTTTGGTGTCCGTCCGTGTTAATATTCCGCCTAATTAAAAAATCAGAAACTGTAAAATGTGATTATTGTTTTCGAATTGTTACGTTACTCTACAATTTTGAATAGAATTAACAGATGCTTTATAAGGTCACCTGTGGTCTAGTGGTTAGCGTAACAAACTACTAAGCCCAAGATCGCGGGTTCGTAGCCCGGCAGGTGGCCCTAGGATTTTTTTAAGGGAGTAAAAAATCCTTAGTTACGCCGTCCTTCGGAAGGGACGTTAAACGGGGGTCCCGAGCCTGTACGATGTCAGGTACTCGTTAAAAATCCCTATCCTAATTAAACCTAGATAGGCAAAATTTAGAACTCCCACTGTAGCATCGTCCGATTAGCCATAGCAGCATAAAGTGACGTTAAATGAACAAACAAACAGATGCTTTATTTGTAGACCGTTATGGATTTCTATTAATAATTATATTGTAATAAAATGCGAAACTTTTCAAATGTCCTCCGTTAAATTTTACAAGATTAAGTGACACTTTACTTGAAACCCTCACAGATCTTGCCAGTTCCCTTTTTACTTATTTGTTTGGTAAGCGATATAGATCGATCGACAAGATCTTTATGCGGTTAACGCGAGATATGCGAGTGTATTGCTTGTGGGAGCTGAGACAGTCCTTAGGGGTCACCTGGGATCGAGGACAGGGACAAATCTGTCTAGATCTATGGTTGGTGGCTGTTAGGGGTGAGCGGACCCACGAGGGCCTACATTTCTTTCTCCTAAAGCCGATTATCACTGGGCAAAACCTCTGAACGGCTATTAAATGGAAAGCCATGATAGAAGTATATTCTTGATCTTTTCTACTCAATATTTTTTTTAAAGATTAGGACCCTTTGAACTGATTTTTATTTGTTAGTAACTTATTTTTGAAAATGATGATGCCATGAAGATTATTTACTAGATTTTGGTGAAGATTATTGAAATGTTTTTTTGGGGTTAGTGAATGTAAACCCAAAACGGGGATGTCTTTAACCTTTATAAGATTTTTTTTTTTTAAATTTAGATAATTATACAACTCTTGGGGCATTCAATTAGTTTATATAATTAATAATCTAATGTTATATGAAGCTAAAAAAGAAAAAAAAAATCTTATCAGAACAAATCTAAGTTTTATTTTGGATGTTTAGTCAAAAGAGATAACATTTAGTGGATTGGATGGACACACCAGATATTCTTCTTATTATTTACGTTTGTAATCGAACAAAAAAGATATATTAGCCTATTCTCTATCTCGAAGTTTTTATGATCGGATCTGAAAATCGCACCCTTATGTGCCATTATATTCATTATTTATCCTTTTCGTCGTGATATTATTGCCACCAAAACACTATTAAGTGAACTTGAATGAATGCCAATAAAGATAGTCGATTCGTAATCTGGAGTAATGGATAATGGAAGCGATTACGTAGAAGTAAAAATATGATCTGATTTAGATAATGAAGGTATTAGACAGATATTAGATTTACCTAATCATAAGGAGAGACAAAAGTACATGATTTTATGTTTTAAATTTATTTGTACGGTTCTCAGTGCTTACAAGATTAAATTAGGAGGTATGAGATTGAATCATCACATCTACAGCACCGGTGAATAAATGGTTAAGTCGGATTTTGTCCAGAGGGAGTTAACTGCTTTCAGATAACTGGAATCGGATCATTCTCATAGTTGTTGGCTTTAAATGGAGTTCTAATATAAACAATAACTTCTTTTCAAGCCGATGCCTAACATAGCCCCTTATTCACAACAAAAATAATTCTATTCCGCTTATACTAAAGTACAAAAAACTCATTTTGGAGAAAAATACACTTAACGACTTATTCACCGGGGCTGTAGATACAATTTTGACAATAGTTACGATGTTAGGAAAATGGTTTTGGTAGTAGGCTGAATGTGCAGGTAGGAAAACACTAGGCTTGATTCTTATTGATTTCATACTCCGAGAAATTTGGAGAGGTTTTTTGTATAACTGCTCTTCGTTTTTGTATTATTAGAAATTATTTGCCAACAAAAAAATCTAACCCTTCTTCTAAATTTGAGATCATAACTTTCAAGATATGTGGATTCTGAAATGTACAGTCGCAGTGTACTGTCCGAGGTCCATGACTACGAGACAATTCGAGACAATGTGTATGACGGATCAATGATATTAGTAGAGTCCACAATTTGTTATCTTGTATCACCTTTTTTTTATGAAAACACTATGCTGATGAATCAATAGCTAATAAAATTACCCATAAAATTATGGAAATCAGACCATTAGTAGCTGTAACAAACCAGAATTTCATAGATTTTCGATTGGTTCAGGTCTCATGATTATGAATTGGGGACTCTAAGTCCTTACCTCCTCTTTCACTTTGATCCGCCCTCCATTTACTCCTGTGTCTTGCTCTTTTCCTTGGCACGTTAATGGATGGCAATGAGTTCTACAATTTTTTTAAAAATAATTTTAATTTCTTTCATTACAGCAACCGTTTTGTGTCTATTTGATAACTCGAAAACGTAACATCTACGGAAAATTTCCTGATGGTCACAATGTAACTCAAGATTCCAAGTTAGATAAAGCAATATGAAAAGGGGCGCACTGGTTATTTAAGTATTATAATTATTTGGTAATAATACACCAATGGATAATAAATTGCAGCGTTTTTATTTATAATACTGTATGTCTTACCTTAAATAGGACATGTAAATCCCGCCTATACATCTTAGAAAAAAACGAGGACTTATTAATTTAATTCGTTTATTAGTTAAAAATTAAGATACTATGTCAATAATTTAAGCATGCTTATGGTAATTTTGGATGCTGTTAAATTTGAAAGTCCAATTTATTATGATTAACAAAATCTAAAATCACGTTTCGCCAATTTAGGCATTATGACATACACCTAAAAAAAAACATGTTGCCTGAGCTGACGAAACGTTGAGTGGTACTAGTAATATAAACTGCTTTTTAAAATCTGCCAAGTATGAGAGTAGCAGGAATGATTTCTTTAATAATCGCACCTCTTATTTTTATATTTTAGCAATATTCTGCAATAAGTAACAAGTGAAATATAGTAATAATTTAGATTCTGGATCAAATTAAATTTAAGTGCCCGCTTTTCACGATTTCTTTTCAAACAAATAATTTTTAGTTTAATAGGCGTACAAGATTGTCATGTTTTGTCTATTTGTAATATGAAAAAATGTGTAATTATCCCACTTTTTCAAGTTATAACTAAGTCATTGGTGGCTGGCAGATTTATCTTCCGATATCGGCAATCCGTAGTTATCATAACTGCATGTATATAAAAGCAACAAGCAAGTGATACTTCAGTAATGTTCATACCGAATTCACAGGTTTTAATTTGAATTAAGTTCTCTCTTTTTTGAATTTTTCAGAGAGTTTAATAAGTTCACAAGGAAGTTAAGTATTGTCCACTTTTAAGCAGAAGTGAGAAGATTTTATCATATTACTAAGCTATTACAAAGGCATTGGTGACTGGCATGTCTCACTTCCGATGCCGAGCAATTACCATTGCGACCTTGGCCTTCTGCCGAAAAACCATGTTGTGCAATGTCTTAATTTTCTTATGGTTTTCCTATCTCTTCGGAAGTAATGTATTGTATAAGAAAATTAAATTGCATCACTGCAATCATTTTAAAGTTAGAAGAAGGAACCAATTAAAAACAATAACAATACAATGTTATTGATTATTTTCTACTAATAAATAAACAAAAAATATATTAAAATTAGCACCGCAACAACCCAGGGAAGGTATTGGACTTAGTACCCATTTAGTGACGGTTTTGTTTCCAAGACAACCGTTGTGCAGTGAATTTATGAAATCACGCTCAACCACCGGATTTTCTCCGAATCAAGGTAACCTATTCTATATAGGATAAGCGAGCCTTAGGAGAGTCTGAAGATCGCAAGGGTCCAAGCGTGGCTTTTAAGAGTTTCAATAATTTATCAGACACCCATATTTGAACCCAGGACCTTCAGCAAAGCAACTTGACGCTCTATACACTGAGCTACGCCTTTCTATCAAATCTACTAAAACCATTATTAATAACATTCACACCAAGTAAAATAAAACTATTGTCGAAGTGTTTAAATCTGGAAGAGGTCAAGTGGAAAACACAGAAATAAGAAGCTTATTTGTAAAGTTTCATTGACTGTATTAGTAACAATTATTAAAGATTATAAGGGAAATAAATCTGTGAAAAATCTGAATGGTCATTATAAAAAAAAAATTGTATATAACTTATTCATAAACTAATTTATCTCGTAAATAATGATAAATAAAATATAAAAAAAAATGGTAACAACGATTATTTATTTTAGAATATTATAGTAAGAAATTAAAGTAGTAAAGTTATAATTTATTTTAATTAAATTAATTTTTTATTTATATTGATGATAATTGTTGACCTATGATAATTTATGTTGAAGAAATTGGTCCGGGCTAAGGTCACTGAATGAAATTCTCAAGTAATTTCAGAAGATATTTATTGATAGCCAACGTTGTACTTTTTTATAATTTTACAATTTTTATTTCTTCTTTTTTATTACCTATAATTTTAGTGCGTAATTCTTATCACTTTCTAATTTACCCATATCATTTCACATTCCTATTGTATATTCAGTTTTTATTTTTTATCTGTAATACCTTAATTTTTTAACTGTCAACACTTTCTGTTTTATTATTATTTTCTTCATGTTTTATTATTATTTTCTACATTTTAACCTTCATAATTACCTTACTGTACATCTTTATCAATTTTTTTTGCCTGTATTCACCTTCTTTTAGTTTATCTATATTTAAAATGTTTTAATATTCGTACCGTTTTCTTAAATTGTCTGTATTTTGCATATAGCCCTGAAGAAGACCTACAGCGTAGGTCGAAACGTTGGCTATCAATAAATATCTTCTGAAATTACTTGAGAATTTCATTCAGTGACCTCTACCCGGACCAATTTCTTCAACATAATTTTTTATTTATTTTTGTTTCGATAAATCATTATAGCAAATTATGATTTCATACTAGTTAAATTATGAAGTATAAAGGAAAAATATTTTTATTTGTCAAATAATTAAAAATGATAAACAAAGATAGTGAGTTATTTAAAGAAATATGGAGAAATGTGTTTAAGAAACATAAAAAATATCATTTATCTGATAATAATTATTCAATACTTTCATTATTCATTGTTATCGTATTTAACTCTACATAAGTTTCGTATTCTTGTAAATCTTCCTGCCAAACAATGTAATTTAACATTTTTTATTATATCCCACATATAATACATTTATCCTTTACTCTATTTTCACATAATACTTTCATAATTAACTGTAATAACAATTATTACAGCAACCATCGTAATTATCTTAATACAAATTTCATACTCCTAAATAATCATAGTATGTTTTTATTTTAACTATTTTATCATTATAATCTCTGTTTCTCTATTTTTACATTGATCAAATTACTATTTTGTAAATTTTAAATTGATATAATTTAATAATATTAATTTTCAGATAATTGTAATTTTTATGGCTCTGGAAAATGCGATTATTTCAAAAGTACGGCTGAATGTGATATTAAATTAAAATATCGTGTTAACCATTTATTAAAAATTCTTAAGATCTCTTTTTAGTGATTTACAGCGAAATATGTTTTTGAAAAACTAGATTTAGTTTTTGAATATTTGCATTTTGATCGAAAAAATGGATTAAAAATACTTATAAATTTTTACAGGCTATCGCAGAAAGAAATGTGAGTAATTAAGGTAGGCTATTAAAACGTTAGTTAAGTCAGTGCCAACTGCAACTTGCTATCTCAATCTGAGGTTTATTTTTTCCCAAAAAAAAAAAGAAAATTTTTCTCTAATATCGACAATTTGATAGACATACGAATAAATCATACATAAAGAAACAACTAATTTGTGGCAAAATTATATTTTGTAAGGTAATCATAGCAAAAAAAAAAAAAATCAGAATATTTCGGACGAATATCATCAGCTTAACAATGGTGTAGCATAAAAAAATAAAATAACGAAAAATGCTTAGCTGTAGGGGAAAATTAAAAACATGACAAATATCCTTTCCATCAGGACAAAATGCAATTATAATTACTAACATCTACCTATAATAGCGACCGGGGCAACTCAGTGGGTAAAGCGTTGAGTTGCAATGCGAAGGTTCCCGGCTGTGGTAGATAAATTATTTAATCTGATGTGGTTGTATCTGAGAACCCTCCTGGGGATCACCCAGTTTCTACAAAAATGGGTAACCTTAATTGGGTGAAAACCTGGCAGATTTGCGAGATTTCGGAGAAATAACCTATTTACACAACCGTTGCGCTTGATACAGTCTGTACCATCTACTGAACCCAGATCCTTCATGGGTTGTAGTGGCATAGGTTTATTATTATTTTTTAATATAACTACAGTTAAACATATGCAATTACTCGTCTTAACGATTTATTGTTAGGAGAGAAAATTATAATCAATAGTCGTCATTATTTAACGTTTTTTACCATCCAAATCTGAATATCGAAATTAGACTTGGAGTAACTTTCGAATCGTAGTTAATCGTTGGAAATTAATGAAATATTTTTTCCTCAATCTGCAATCACCTTCCTATAGACACTTTCCAAATTTCTAGAAATAATATTTCAGGCGTTAATGCTTGCAGAATACACAATGATTAGTTTGGGTGAACATAGACGAATATTTTACTACCTACATTCAAACATTTTTCGATGTGCATCGCATGTTTAATGACATGGTGCAGGTGAAAGCGTTTTAGACCTTGTTCTAAGACCGAACGAACCTTAAACTGAGATTCTGAAAAATTATAACTGAAATTTAACTTTATTTAATGTTTCGTTTATGCACAGTTCTGCTAGATTTATTATCTTTTTCGGTATTTTCTGTTCAATGAACATATCATACAGTAAATCCCTATATCCTGCACCAAATACCCAGCATACTTCCACCGGTATCCACATACCTCCAAGATTCCGATTTTAGAAGCCCAGACGCGACGACTGCTGGGGCGGCGAGATCTAAAGCACTCCTGCAACTCCTGATGAGATAACAAGATCGGGCTGATAAGATAAGTGGCTATATATACAGCCAGCAGTCCCAGGCCCAGCCGGCAATGGGATCTTGCCATTTATCATTAACAATCACTGTAACGCATCATACCAAAAAGTAATCGTAATTCTTCTCATCGAAACTACATTAGTATAGTGTATTGTATTATTCCCCATGAAAATCTGTTATAGGACATAAACGTTTTTAATCCCCCCCCCCTCCAAAAAAAACAAACATTGGTTTTAGGATCAATCACGTTTAAAAAAGCTGATACCCACATTTTTATAATTATCACCTTTATAATTAAAACTTCTGTTAGTGCATGTTACTAAACTTCTCCTAAACGATTGGACCAAATTTGATGAAATATTTTTGTTAAGTGGGTTCGAGAATGTTTCAGATTCACATTTCGATCGGATCGATAATGTTTTCTTAATTATTTGTACTCCTCCTAAACGTTTGAACAGGACAATGTTTGTCAGATTCGGAAATATAAATACATAACGTCTTCGAAGTAAGTTTTTGAGAAACTTGTGATATGTAAAAATTTTAGGTAGTATATTATCTCTTCATTGCCTGAATATTTGTTTGTTGTTTTCACTTATAAACCACCATTTCATTAATTTCTAAAAAATGAAAATTTTGTATATAAGTTTTTGTGTCACTGAGTCGACATTATATTCGGTTTTTTGTTTTGAGACAGTTTAGAACTCTGAAGTAACCTAAAAATACAGTCTCTAAAGCTGGTGAGCATTAAATTACACGTTAATATAAAATACATAGAAATCAAGTTGATTATGATTAATGACCAATGATTTAATGATGAATGGGAATACAAATAAAAATATTAGAGCAGGTGGGACGAAAGCCCCCTTAGTAAGTAAATTAAATAATAATAAAAAAATTGTAACACCAGGTCTATTTCCTACCGCAGCAGCCCTTCCCCGTTTAAGGTAATAAATTGCCACCTTCCTCAAACCAATACTGTGACAATCTTCTAACGATAAACCATATTTTTGAGGAATGTATTAATTTTGTTCAATCGATGAATAGAATAGGACTGAGTCCAAACCTATTTAAAGCACTTAATGGCACCGAAGCTACAATCACATGCGTGCTTGATTTTGTGAAAACATTTCACCTCTAATGAAATGTTGTATTATATAGCATTATACCTTTCTCGGTTTTTATCATGTATGGTATTTGTGCGCGTGCGAACTTATGATTGAGTTTGTTGCTTTGTGTATGTTTTGTTTTTAACAAACCAATATTCTAAAATATATTAAAATCAATATAGCAAACCATAGGAGTTGATAAGCTAAGGTTTTAATCATAAACAAAATAAACGTTGTAGCATAACATAATGAGTTAATATTCTCCATGTTGGGGGGGGAGGGTGCTTTTCCAGACCCATGAATGATCCAATAGCAAGTTTTGATAGTGTAATATAAGTGATAGAGCTGTGGATGTGAACCCGCTCCTACCATTTTAATTGTAGAAGAAAATGAAGAAAACAACAAAACATCTATAATTCAAATCAGGTCGTAACTAGTTCATTATTTATTTCCTAATGTTCCACGGCCCTTTAAATAACCACCCGTAAAAAAAACATCCTTCGTACACATAAAAAACCTTCAGTATCAACAGTGGTAATCTTAGCACCTTGTTTAAAGAAATAATATTTCGCAAAAGTATTTCTAATATGACATTAGTATTTCTAATGTGACATAAGTCAAAAACTATTATTGAAAAAACGGGAAAAACTATTAGTGAGCTTGGAATAGCATCAGAACACTAAGAGAGACACAAGTTCTTTCTGGCAAACAAGCTCTGAAGCAAGGTGATATAATTTTGATTAATAATAAAAAGATATTTCTCCATTTTTTTCTTGGTCGTAACTCTCGCCGAAAAAACACTTCTGAGTTGTTTCACTTTAGAAATACTAGTGCGACGTGTGCATCTTGTTTTAAAATCTACGCTAGGTTAAAATATCCCAACCCTATGCCAATATTTTTTGTTCGGATCGAACCAAAAGTAGGTATTAAGTTTATCATATAAACCAACAAGGTGTTTCAACGGATTGTAAATCACGTGTTGTGTCTTTTATTTTTTCGAAAAGTTGTGGTTAAAACTTGAATGGTACAGATATAAAGCTTGAGTTGTATTTCATTTATTCTGGATAATATAATAAGACTATGTATTATACAGGTGTTTGTATATATATTTATGTATTTCTTATTTTCTGCCACAGGTATGATGTCAGTAATGGTGGCAGGGGCGGCTTACAGCTGGTTCGAGCCACTGACATTAAGACTCACCGAACCACCCGACTCTTTTTCTATGGACCAGGTGTCCTGGATGGTCTCCATCGTCGAGGTTGGATCAATCATCGCACCCATGATTGCTGGAGACCTGGCCAACAGGTATTGTACAACACTTCGATGCCTCGCAAATGTGTTAAGTACAAATTTTTCAAAAAAGAGATTATATCTCGACAAACATTTAACATGTAGTCCTCATACTAGAATGAAACAAGAAACTGCTCGCCGTTTCAGACGATTGCAACACTTAATTGACAAACGCTCCCAATTAGTTACAAAAGACGCATACACATGACTAGTGTCAGACCTAATTGGACTTACGGAGTAAAAGCTATGGGACTCCACTAAGCCATCTAATTCCTGCCATATTCAATCCTTGCAATCCAAAATCCTCAGTAAAACCATTAATCTTTCTAATCTAAAATCCTTTCTTTGTTACGAATAAAGTAATCCACAATGACCTCAATATCCCATTTGTTGCTGATTTGGCCCGGTCCCGATAACAGTCTTTTGATGAAAAACTTAATTCCCACTCAAACCCTTTAGTTTCAATCGCAGCTACATCATTAATTCCTGATAATCCTCCGAGGCGTCTGAAAAGAAGATGCCTCGTGACCTTCTAAGTTGAATTTATTATTTGAGTACTACCACTGAGAAGCTTCTCTACTTGTCTTTATCCACGTCAATATGTAACATTCCTGCCATTTCCTTGTTGTAATGTTATAATAAAGTTGTAAATTTCAATGAATAAATTAATTTAAAAAAATGTATAAACATGAGATCTAATATTGCAAGTTTCTAAGCGTTCTCAAATAATATCAATAATTATTATATAATTAATCAATACAATTATAATACAATAATAAAAAAAAAAATAATTATTATACAATTAATCAATAATTATAATTGGCCATTTATTAGCGATGATCGATTTTTCTGCGTTTTTTTCAATCAACGTTCTTGGTTTTTTCCTTAAGTCGAACGAAAGGAGGCAGACCGATTTAAAATAAATTTGTATAAATCTATGGGTAAAAAAAACCCTACCTACCAGTACTAACTAGACTCAAACGATAGCTAAATTGTTTATTGCATGTCGACGAATAACACATTTTTGAAGTTTGTAAATTTTCTTTTGTTCACTGATTTTCTTATGGTTCTAACTAGGGACTTACACACCGCGGGGATTAGTTTAGAATAGCTACAACAAATTAATATTTGGACATTTTAGCTGAGTAACCGAAGTCAGTGAAAGCGATTGGATTATTCAAGTATCTCTAACTTATCTCTAACTAGGTTTTTTGGTTAAAATAATTTTTTTTACGGAAAGTTATTTAGCTTTTAAAAAAATAAATCTAACCCTCATTGTTCACTAGGTTTGAAAATAAAGAAAACGTTACTACCACAAAAGTAAGTGAATTTTGCCGTTATAAGATTATTTGGTATTTAAGAGAATTAAGGTTACTGTAAATTATATAATTATTGATTATATGATCTGTAATCAATTACTAAATCTCACTAACTATGCCTCATTTAGGATTGGAAGGAAGTTGGTCATCCTAAGCGTTGGCCCGCTCTGCCTCCTCGGATGGTTCTTGGTCATCGTGGACATGTCCTATCTTTCGCTCAACCTGGTGCGGCTCATCCATGGCCTAGCTACCGGAATCGTCTTCACGGTGACTCCGATCTACACCGCCGAAATAGCAGAGCCCAAGCTTCGAGGCACACTGTCCGGGTTCTTCCAGATCGCCTGGCACATGGGCAACCTTTACGCCTTCATCATGGGGCCCTACCTAAGCTACAACAATTTTGTCTACGCCTGCCTGCCACTTCCCGTCTTCTTCACTGTTACCTTTCTCTTCTTCCCTGAGGCTCCTTACTACCTCTTGATGAAAGGAAGGACTGAAGAGGCTAAACAATCTCTACTATGGTTCAGGAATACCGACAATGTGGATGCTGAGTTCGTTGGGATGCAAGCTGCTGTAAAAGAAGAGATGAACACTAAGAGTTCTTGGAGGACACTGTTCTTCGACAAAGCAGAAAGAAGAGCATTTGTCATCGTTCAGATAGTCTCGGCTAGCAAGTTCATGACCGGCATGCCAGTGATAGTAAATTATGCGGCAGAAACCTTTGCCAGAGGCGAGTCTTTTTTGCCGGCTGCAGAGATGTCCATCATCTTGGGAGTTCTCCTTACCGGCATCGCAGTGCTCTCAGCCTTCCTTTCTGACTGGATCGGACGAAAACCGCTGCTCCTGATTTCCTGTTTCGGATGTTTCGTTGCTCATGGCCTTACTGGAGCCTACTACTACCTCCACGAGAATACTGTAGTCAACGCAACACCTTACGTTTGGCTGATGTACCTTGGCATTGTCTGCTACTGCTTTTTCATCAATATCGGTTTGGGTCCTCTCCTTCAAACTTTGCAGGCGGAGATGTTCGGAGCGAGTACACGTGGTTTAGCCGCAGGAATCACTGAATTGTTAGGAGCTGCATTTAGCTTTGCAGTTCTCAAAACATACAGTCCGGCGAACGAGGCCTTTGGAGTATACTTCAATTTCTGGTTTTATAGTGCGGTTGGTCTGGTTGGAGGACTGCTATTGGCTTGGTTGATGATCGAAACTGCTGGGAGAACGATCGGCCGGATGGAAGAGGCTGCTCCTAAAGAAGTTAAGTGTTGATGATCCATTAATGAATGGAGGGGATCGATTTCGAATCGCATGAAAAGCGTTCTTACTTTTTTTATTTGGTTGAAAATAATTTTCCTTCAGAGAAATTCCTTTAAGGAAATGAAAACAACCAAACAATGAAACCCCCAAAAATTTCAACCCAGAACCTTAATAGGGACCCTGACCCTACCTTGTTAGAAAGGTTGTGATTAATGAATGTGCTTGCATGTCGTGTCTACTGTAGCATGAAAAAGTGATATTTCGACACCAAAGATATATTTTTTAAATTTACAAAGTAATTTAATACCGGTTTATATAAGCGTGTTACATTTTTAACTAATGTAATTAGTCAGGGTGATGCTAAGATTATTTCTTCAAGGATAGTGTGAGTATAGTGTAAAGCAAATAAAACCACGGTTTTCAGTTTAAAGTTTGTACCATTGAACTTAAATATAGTATACTATTATAAATTGATTATTGATAACGACCAATACATTTCGAAGTATCCAAAGCAAAATCCTTGTTAAATAATTAATTAAAAATAAAATTAAAATAACAAATAACAAATGAAAGGAAATGATAAACAAAATTTGATAGATCCCAAGCTGGGAATCCGACCTTGGTATCCCCACCTCTTAACTAAGAGGTTAGTCTCAGTAGCAGTGTAACAGTGAGTGGTACCACATCAGATCATATCATATCTATCATATCTACTTACCTTAGATGCCATTTGTTTGTTTAACATTTGTGAGTAGCTACTCTTTTATAAGATGTATTGGAATTTATTAATTAGTAATAAGTAATTTCAAGTGTTAAAAACTACCAACATAATTACAGTCCACTAGAATTTTTTTGTGTGTAAAATACATCCATTGTTAATAAGTTTTTTTACTGTATTCTTTACTTTAACGACAATTTTCCTTCTCTTTCAACTTCCTTCCTTATTTTTGAATTTTGTTCTCGATAAATATCTTAACATAAATTTGTGTTGGTCAATTCCGGGCCACATTATTATAAATATCATTATAATACCATATCATAATTACTGTCGTTAAAATAAAGAATACCATATCATTATCATTTTTTTATTAATTATCACATCTTAGAATAAGTCTTTAATTTCGATATTTATTATGTTCAATTTGAAATTACTTTCATAGTGAAAGAATATTTATTAAAAAAAAAAAAAGAGAGAACTTTTGTTTTGTTGTTCAGTTTGTTTCATTTTTTCGATCTATAAAGGGTTCATTTTATTTTTTATTAACTTTCCTACTTAATTTGTAATTTATTAGAAGGTAATTTCATTTTATTTTTAATAGAACTGTATATAATTTTGGTTATTTTATTTTTATTTCAAATTTACTTCAAAGTATTGACTATTTCATCAAGTTATGTTACAAGGTTCCTGTATTATCGGTCTTTAATACCTACAGCGTGTTTGTTTACCTCCCGCATAATCCTTACAACACGTAGCCATTGTTATATACTAGCTTTTATCATTTATTTTGTTTCAACTGATTTATAAACGAAAACAAATATTGATATTTACAGTTTGTATTTTATTTCTTTTTCTATTTGGATCAGAGTTTAATATTTCTTTTCTCAACGTTATTTGTTTATATTTTAGTGCAAGTTTGTATATCTGTCTCGATATTTTCTCTGCTTAATTTTAACCTCCTAATTAACAAATTCCTACCTATCCAGTCATTATGGGGGACGCGGAGTTAACCGTAGAACAAAAAATTAAACTTGCTAAAAAACGATTGCAAGCAGCAGCGGATGAAATAAAATTAATTCGAGATAAAGGTAACGCTGCGGCCGCTGATCCAACTTTAATAAACGCATTTCGAGGAATGTTTAGATCTATAGATACTATTTATAATAAATTTATGGATGAGTGGAAGACTTTAGAAATTTTGTATGTAATGGCGGATAAAGAAGAGGAATTTCCATCCCAGAGAGATACTGAATTTTTTAAAACTGTGAAACGTTTTTATTATGAAGTTGGGGGAACTTTTGAGGCTCTTTGTCAAACCCCTAGAGAAGTGACTGCTTCCACAGGCCCTAATCTTGATTTAAACATATTAAATCAAAGTTTATCTGCTCGAATGCGACTTCCACCTATACATATTCCTAAATTTTCTGGTCAACTTAGAGAATGGCCTTTATTCAAAGATACATTTTTGACGATAATTCACGACGAACCTTCGCTAACCAATATTGAAAGATATCATGTCTTATTAACTAATTTACAAGGTCGAGCGTTATCTATTATTAAACATATCCCTATAACTGACGCAGGTTATCAACAAGCCTGGAATGCATTGTTAAAACATTATGATAGCAAACGCCGACTTGCAGCTGCTTATATCGATAATATTTTGAATTTCAAACCTTTGGTTGGTAAACCTACTTCATCATCACTTAATAATTTTATTCAAGTAGTTTCTGAAAGTGCTACAGCCTTCGAGAAAATGAATGTTCCCAATGCTTCCAAGTATATTTTTTTTGAATTAGCTGTCCGTGGGTTAGATAGTACAACGAGAGAAGCATTTGAGACAAAACAAACTGATATTGAATTTCCCACCTGTGATATTTTAACTGAGTTTGTACGTAAAAAAGTCAAAGCATTAGAGTTAACAGAAGGAGAAAAAGGGGTCCCTGAAAAGTCACTAGCTGTTAAAAAACCTGTTTCGCCACAACAATATAATATGAAAAATTCTAAATCTGCTAGCAAATCTACAACCACATTTTTTACTAAAGCTACTTCTTCTAATAACACTCCTGCTAAAATTGGAAAGGGTTTTTCTACAAAAATGAATAATTCATCTAACACACCTACCAGCCCTCCCACATGTTTTCTTTGTAAACAACGCCATAAACTCACTGATTGTCCAATTTATGAAAAAGCTTCACCTGAAGAACGTTTTAATAAATTACAGAATTGGGCTGTTTGTAAAAATTGTTTATACCCTGGGCATCGAACGAAAGAATGTGGTTCATCTTGGAGATGTCATACATGTGGCGGCAAACATCATACCACCTTACACTTTGTGAAACCTTCCGCGTCTCAACCGTCTAATACCCAAACACCTTCAAATTCTTCGAAAAAAGAGGAATCTAAAGAAACTTCCTTCAATGCTTTTGCTGATGTTTCATCCGATATATCTTCGGAAGTTCTTTTAGGTACTGCTGTTGCACTGATTTGTGATAGAAAAGGGTTTTATCATGAAATAAGATTGGTCATTGATAGCGGAAGCCAATATTCTTTTATTACGGAATCATGCGCCTCTAAATTAGAATTAGAACTTTTATCTTTTAGTAAGTCAATCTCAGGAATAAATCAGTCCACTTTATGTTATCCAGATAAGAAAGTCACTTGTAAATTACGACCCCTAAATGGTATATCACCTGAACTTAACACTGAAGCTATTGTGGTTCCTACCATTGCACCTCAAATACCTCAAAGAAAATTGTCATCAGATCTTTATAATAACTTTAAACATTGCAACCTTGCTGATCCTAATTTTAGCCGGCCAGGGCCTATAGATTTCTTACTAGGTGCAGACCTTTTCTTAAATATTTTAATGAACACTAATCCTAACAATGAACAACATAATGAATTGCAAACTCCTAAAACATTGAATACTATTTTTGGGGAAGTGATTATTGGCAAATGCGATGAAGGGCTTAGTTCTACAGCTACGTCACTATTTCTCACCGACGATCAGAATATTAATACAATAATGCATCGATTTTGGGAAGTGGAAGAGATTAGAGAGGACCTCCCAAAGATGTCTGCAGAAGATTACTATTGCGAAGAACACTTCCAAAATACTCATACCAGAACTCCTGAAGGGCGTTATGTAGTGGCTTTGCCTTTTAAAAATCCACCTATCCAATTAGGGCTCTCTCGTCCACAAGCACTGAAAATATTAAATAATTTAGAAACTAAACTTAGTCATGATCTATTACTCAGCAAAGAATATCACACATTCATGAAGGAATATCTTGAATTAGGGCACATGGTCCAAACTAATAAATCTGCTAACTACATCATACCTCACCACGGTGTCCATAAGATAGTTGCTGATGTACCGAAATTAAGAGTTGTATTCGACGCTTCGGCTAAAACATCTAATGGTTCACTTAACGAACATCTACTTTCTGGTCCTAAACTACAAAAAGATATTAGCGATATCTTATTAAATTTTCGACGTCATAAATTTGTCATAACTGCGGACATCGTTAAGATGTACCGCCAGGTTTTAGTCACTGAAGAAGATCGATCGTATCAACATATACTATGGCGATTTAATGAAGATCAAGAAGTAAATGAGTTCGAATTAACCACTATTACATATGGACTAAAACCGTCTCCTTTCATGGCCCTGAGAGTTATTCAGCAATTGGTGATAGATGAAGGTGATGAATTTCCCTTGGCAGCCCATAGTCTTACCCATGATATCTATGTAGATGATATTGTCTCTGGTGCCCCAAGCATGACACAAGCGTTAGAGTTAAAGGAACAACTTATTGAATTATTATCAAAAGGGTGTTTTAAATTGAGCAAATGGGCCAGTAATTGTCCTATTATAATTCATTCTGTAGAGGATGAATCCTCTTTACAACCACACTCTTTTAACGAAACTGATGACTTGGGAGTCAAAATACTTGGTCTACAGTGGGATCCTGCTAAAGAGGTGTTCTCTTATTCCATTAAGCTACCTAACCTACCTCCAACCAAAAGATCAATATTGTCTACTATAGCAAGAATTTACGATCCTCTTGGTTACCTATCTCCTACTGTATTTTACGTAAAAATCCTGCTTCAAGAAATATGGAAGTCTGGTCTAGACTGGGACGACATCGTTACTCCAGAAATACAACAATTATGGCAAGATTATTTGTCAGACATAGCCAATTTAAATCAAGTTATCATACCCCGATATATGCTATTAGATGATACGTCTCATGAAGGTTCTATTTTTGGATTTTGTGACGCCTCCCAACGTGGCTATTGCGCAGTTTTGTATTTAGCTACTAATCACAACAAATCTAAACAAGTTTTCCTTCTAAAATCTAAAACTAAATTAGCCCCTATCAAACCTATGACCATCCCGAGATTAGAGCTCTGCGCCGCTCTACTTTTAACACGATTATATAAATCAATTGCGAACTTTATTAAACACTTGAACATTCAATCAATACGTTTCTTCACCGATTCATCAACAGTTTTATCTTGGCTTCATACTCCAGCACATACCTTGAAGACATTCGTTGCTCATCGTGTCGTTAGCATTATCGAAATCATTGGAACCTCTTCTTGGCGTCATATTAAATCATCAGATAACCCGGCAGATTGTGGATCAAGAGGACTACTTCCATCACAACTAATTGAACATGACCTATGGTGGTCAGGACCACCGTGGATATCTACGGATGAAGAACATTGGCCGACTAGTAGTATTTTAATACCTTCAACAGAACTACCAGAAGTAAAGAGTAATTGTATTACGCTAGCAACTACAGAAGCAGAACCTGTTATATCATCTGAATTATCAGAATTTGTCCAATGGACTGAACGTTTTTCAAAATACCGGCGTTTGATCCATACCTTAGCTTATGTTCGTCGATTTCAACCTTCTTCTAAATTCCCTAACAACAGAAGACCTAGTGGTCCTATAACTTCTAAAGAATTTGAAGCCTCTAACATACAATGTATTAAACTATTGCAAAGATATTATTATCCGGAAGCCTTTAATAATTCTAAACCATCACAACTTTTATTGAGTCTTAATGTTTTCTTAGACCGAGTGGGAGTTCTTAGGGTGGGCGGTCGTTTGCGACATTCCGACCTTCCTGATGAATCTAAACATCCTATCCTATTACCTAAACGCTCCCATTTTACTAACATCTTGGTAGATTATTTTCATTTACAGCACGCACACTCCGGCCCAGCAACTACACTCGCCGCCATTCAACAACAATACTGGATTCCTTCAGGACGAAGTTTGGTTAAACAGAGAAAATTCAAATGCCTTGTCTGCTTCAGAGCGACGAAAAAACAATTCATACCTCGTATGGGAGATCTTCCTCCAGATCGATTTACAACAGTCAGAGCGTTTTACCACACTGGTGTGGACTTTGCCGGACCATTTCTGTGCAAAGAATCTTCACGACGCAAAGCTCCTGAAAGGAAAGCATACTTATGTCTTTTTGTATGCCTCTCAACCAAGGCAGTACACCTCGAACTAGTATCAGAACTATCCACAGAGGCCTTCATTGTCGCTCTGGACCGTTTCATCGCCCGTAGAGGCAAACCTTACAAGATCATGTCTGACTGCGGAAGGAATTTTGTTGGAGCTGCGAATTATCTCGCTGATCTTGAGTCATGGCATGACTCGCCAGAAACAAGAAAACACCTAATTGAGCATGTGAGTCATCAACATATCGAATGGGATTTCAACCCTCCCTATGCTCCCCACTTTGGAGGCATATGGGAAGCAGGAGTGAAGTCAGTCAAGACCTTACTTCGAAAAATCATTGGGAGCAATCCCTTTACACCAGAGGAACTAGCTACGCTGTTCACCAAAGTGGAAGCCATACTAAATTCGATACCACTGCAACCATTATCATCTGATCCGGAAGATCTGCAGCCACTCACTCCTGGGCATTTTTTAATTGGAGGACCACTTACAGCCTTACCAGAAGCAGACGTTACAGAACTACCAATTAATCGCCTAAATCGCTGGCAACGTATCCGAGAGCGCATTCAGAACTTTTGGCATCGTTGGCGCACTCAGTACATCCAAACCTTGCAACAACGCCACAAATGGCGTGCCAACACTCCCAACGTCAAGAAAGGAGATTTGGTGCTACTTAAGCAAACCAGAACACCACCTATGCAATGGCCTCTAGCAAGAGTTCTTGAGGTATATCCTGGTGCAGATAAAGTTGTTAGAGTAGTCAATCTGAAAACAGCTCAAGGCATTTGCAAACGTCCAGTTGTCAAGCTGCTACCACTACCACACCTTTCTGAAGACAACTAGCGACTCATCATATCATCGCGTACATGTAATTCCGAGCTTGGAATCCTCCAAATTTTGGTGGGTGGTTTATGTTAAATAATTAATTAAAAATAAAATTAAAATAACAAATAACAAATGAAAGGAAATGATAAACAAAATTTGATAGATCCCAAGCTGGGAATCCGACCTTGGTATCCCCACCTCTTAACTAAGAGGTTAGTCTCAGTAGCAGTGTAACAGTGAGTGGTACCACATCAGATCATATCATATCTATCATATCTACTTACCTTAGATGCCATTTGTTTGTTTAACATTTGTGAGTAGCTACTCTTTTATAAGATGTATTGGAATTTATTAATTAGTAATAAGTAATTTCAAGTGTTAAAAACTACCAACATAATTACAGTCCACTAGAATTTTTTTGTGTGTAAAATACATCCATTGTTAATAAGTTTTTTACTTTATTCTTTACTTTAACGACAATTTTCCTTCTCTTTCAATTTCCTTCCTTATTTTTGAATTTTGTTCTCGATAAATATCTTAACAATCCTTTATATGTTTGTGTAGCCATAGGGAATTATATGCTGTAACTTTTGAGCTGACATGTTCTGGTAATCTGTTCTGTTCTGTCAATCAACAAAATGATAAGTAAATATTTAATAAAAAGCAGTTTAAGAATAAAAGGTTTATCTAAAATTATTAATAAACTTAAGAATGAATTTAGAAAATTTATTGTAGTCCTATTATTTTTTATTTAACTGTTAAAAATAATCACGTTGCATATCATTACAAACTATGTGATTATACTTAAAATTTGGTATTATAAAGTTATTTCATCTAAAATTGTAGGTGTAATTTTTTTAAATGTGAGCAAAAATGACTGTAAAGTTTGCAATTACTACAAATAAAAGTATTAAAAAATTCTGTCAGATATGTTTTAATGTTGAAATATCTTCCTATCAAAAATATATTATGTTTATAAAACTTAGAAAATCATAAATGTACTTGAGAAAAATTTACTTATTCAATTTACTTAAATAATTGTATTACCTGAATATAGAAAAAATGCCTACTACAAATTAAATTGTTCAAAATTATAGTTGACATTTTCTTGTTTTTATTTATTTTTTCTTGTGTTTTTTTTTGTAATTCTTTCCTATAAAATCAAATTAATTGAAACAATTTTCAATGTTTGGTTCAAACATATCATGTGTAACAAATAAATAAAATGCCTGAAAAAAAACACTCCATTCAAGGCGAAAATATATTTCTATTGGTTTGTATATGAATAATAAATAGAAATAAAATAAATATAAATATCAATAATTAAAATTCTTTTGTAAGCTGTTTATGGTTGAATACATAGTAAATTCATAAAGTTAGGATATAAATGGAAAATTCCTAAGAAGAAGCCAAAATCCTAAAATAACGGAAAACAAGAAAACTTGAGGATATTTCACCAATTCAGGCAAAGAAGGAAATAAATATAGACATATAAACAAAAAAATGCCCTCCATCCCACTTTTACAGTCCAAAAAGACAAAAACCAGAGATAGAAACCCACCACCATAACCCAAATGCAAAAACTGATGCAAAAGGAAGAATATATGACAGCAGCAGAGAATGGGAAAATAAAAACATAATAATAAAAAAAATATGCACTAAAAACATATTAAGGATTATAAATCAGAAATGAAAAAAAAAGAAAAGTATAATTTTTGCCTTTTTGCATATTTTATATATTTCATTATTATTATCATCTGTTTTTATTTTATCTTTACCTATGTATTTTTATACTTAAAACTTTTTGTAAACTGTTTTACTCTAACGTTACGTTTAAATGAAACAAGCACAGGAATTGGCACAAATTGTATTCTGGTCTCTATAATATTGGTCCCTCTTAAGTTAGACTAATACTATGAGACCAATGGAGAATTAAAAAAAAAAATAATTTTCTGTTAATCGATTCTTCTTCTTCTTCTTTATCCTCCTCCTTAGTGCCTCTCAGCGTGGAGGTGCCCAAATCCAGGACAGCCAAGGCCCTCGATCTCCAGTCAGCGCTTTCATCTCATTCATATTCCTTCCCTTCCTTTCACCAATCCTTGAGGTGTGGTCCATCCATTGCCGTCTAAGTCTTCCTCGAGGACGACGTCCAGTAGGCCTGGCTTCAAGAAACCTCTTTGGGTCCTGGTCCTCATCCATTCTGCACAGATGACCAAACCATCCCAACTGTCTCGTCTCCACTGTTTCCCTCAGTGCAGGCACTCCCAGGTCTCCCCTTATCCTCATATTCCTAACTCTGTCCCTCATTGTTTTGCTTGCCATTCTCTGTGGGTATTGCATTTCAGCAGCGGTAACCCAACTCCAGTGCTAGTCCATCGGCACCCAGCTCTTGCTTCCATAGATAAGGGCAGGTAGGGGCTTAAATATGTGCAATTTTACACTATTTTCCAATTCTCTTTTCCCCACCACTGAGTTGCATAGCTGGTAGTATATGTTATTAGCTTTCTTAATTCTGTTTGAGAGCTCTTGGTCCATTTTCCTATTTCTGCTGAGCACTACTCCTAGGTAGGTTTATTCCTGCGCTGTCTCCAAGTTTTCTCCTTTGTAGTGAATCAAGACCTCCTCTTCTTCACGCCCAATGTGCATCACCTTGCTTTTTCCAACATTTAATATCATGCTCTTCCTTTCCAGCTCTGCCTCCCATTCCGTAATCGCCTGTTGTAGATGTTCTTTGGATTCCGCCCATGGAAAACCATTGATTGTGCTAGGATTGTCCTCATGTTCCACTTTCCCCCGACCATCCGTGCTGTCCTCCGCTTGCAGATTTTCAATATCTCATCCATTAGAGTGATGAAAAGAAGAGGGCTAAGGCTGTCGCCCTGTCTAACACCCTTTTTCCAGATTTCTTCTCTAGGGACTGAGTCAAATGCTGCCTTTATGTCCAGGAATACTAGGTACAAGCTCTTTCCTCTATCCCGTGCCTTCTCAATAATCGTCTTCAGTGAGAAGATGTGGTCCTGTGTTTGTCGGTAAGCTGCATGTTCCTCTTCTAATTTGTCTTCCACAATTGATTTGAGTTTTCTTTCCAGTATAGAGGAGTAAAGTTTATATACTGTAGGGGAGAGATATATAGGCCCATAGTTTTGGCATTCACTCGAGCCACCCTTCTTGTGGATTGGTATGATGATGTTACTTCCCCACTCCTCAGGCATAGATTTGGAAGAGAAGATTTTCTGAAACAGGTCTTGCAAGGCTTTATGTAATTGTAGGCCTCCAAATTTTATAAGTTCTGGGGCAATACCATCTTTGCCTGCTGCTTTGCCAATCTTCATTTTTTCTATAGCCCATGTGACATCTTCCTCCCATATCACATCATCATATTCTTCTGTTTCCTCTGTTTCCTACCTGTCTTCCACTATCTCTTCCGAAGCACCAGAAAACAATACAGAATAATGGCGTTACCATCTATTCAGTATTTCTCTATCTCAAGTAATCATTCGTCCTGATTCGTCCTTAACATTTCTAATGGGTTTGCTCGTCTTTCGCTTCATTGACCTCATTATCTTCCAAAAAATCTTGGTATTTTCCCTGTAACGTAAAGACTTATACCGAATTTTTCCCAGGTTTTCCTCTTCACCACTCGAACAACTATTTTCACTTCCCTTCTTCTTCTTCCCTTCTTATCTCCCAGTTGGTGGCAGATTTGATTTTACAATACACATTCTAGGGTGTCTTCTTCCTAGCCACCACAGCTTTCACTAGATCACTCCACCATTCAGACCTTTTATTTTTGGTACAGACTACCTTCGTTCCGCATACAGTTTCAGCAGTCTCAAGAATGGCACGTTTCAATGCTGTCTATGTATTGTTTATATTCATTTCCGTATTGACATTTCTAAGTTTTAGATCTAGAAGTTAGACCTAAAAAGAAAAGCCCCAAACCTTACAAGAGGATTGAAATTGCAAAACAGCAGGATCCAGAAAGGAAAAAGGAATATGGAGAATTTCTGTTAATTAATTAAGTGACAAAAAATATCAGTGCTAGACTTTGTTTATAAAAACTTCTTAAAACAAAGCATTATATTAGTAGAAAACATGCAATTATTATACTAGAAGAGGGAATTGTAATTTAATCTTTTGTTATCCAATTGCTCAAAACCATCCTTCATCTATATTGAATATTTCAACTATAGAGGTATATAAACTGGCAATGAAATAATGGGAAATTGCTACTGACAGTGAATATTGAAAAAGATGAGTATATTAAATGCTTTGGCATTAAGTTAATAACACGGGAGAGAAAATAGATTTCCAGCAAATGTAATTAATTAATTTCCAGGGAATTAATTAATAAAAATGGAATTGACAGATTTCAGAATTTACATAAATTTAATTTTATTAAATATCCGTAAAATGTTTTTCTGCTATATTAATATACACATTAAATTACATTGTTAGAGAAAAGCATATTTATAGGAACAACATGTAATAAATAGTACCAAATATCAAAACTTCAGGATTAGCTTATAATTTAAAATGCTTTTAAAATATTTAAATAAATTCATTTTGATTACATAAAAGAAGCAGGGAGATAATTAAAGAATGGACCACTGTCTAAACAAAATAAGTGGGAAAAAGTCTTTCTGAGCATCCAAACTTCTGATTGTGAACAATAATCTAGAAGCATTATAATAATAAAACGTTTTCAAAAAAGTGTTGAAGGTTTCAAGTTTTTAATAAATAAAAGAAACTATCAATCTTATTCGATCATCACTACTATTTATACTAATAATTCTATACAGTGTTATATTAAATACAATATTAGAAAATATTTTTAAAAAAGTACTTCTTGAGAGAATGGTGTTCTACACTTACCAAGAATTAGATCAAAAGTTTCAAAACAAAACTGTTGCATATACCCAGTAAATGAATTCAATCATTAATGATTCCTTAACATATAGATTGTTAAAATTCAAATCAAACTTTACACAATTCACTACTGTCAGTGTTTATGAAGGCGATATGGTAGTAACTGACTAAAACCAGGTATTTTTTTTATTTATAAAAACAAGTTTTAATATATTTTCCTAAGCATATTACTACATTTATTATTTATTCATTGAGGCAAGGCATTGAAAATAATTATTTATGAACTTATATTCACTAGCGAATATTGTATATAAGTACACCCCACTTGGAAACACCTTACGATTCTCTAGTGCAGTGAATATTCAGTAAATCGGTTGCAGTTAAATCTTTAATCAAAATAATTTTAATCTTTAACATTTAATGGATATTTTTTTTAATATTTTAATTACAAATGTTTTTATATTTAAATTTTTGTGTCATATATAAATAAATTTTAATAGAAATAAATATAATTTAGCAGATTTTATAATTATCCTATATTTTTTCACTTCTACATTAATCATATTTTTACAATTTTCATTTAAATCTCACTAGGGTGCTAACAATTTATTGTCCTAACAATTTAAGTTAGGACATAATAATTTGAATAAAATCACTATTTCATTTTTATTTTCTTATATATGATGAATTAGATCAGTATTATTACATTTAATTATGATTAAATTATCTTTCTCATGTATAATTCAATGTTCACCTTACTTCAATTTTAATATGATATTTATTTAAATATTTTATTTGAAAAGAAAAGATATGACCACGACCGGGAGTCTAACCCGGGTCTCCCACCTCTCTGTGGTGGTGCCTTGACCATCTCGGCCATCCTGATTCGTTTCTCGGTCAGTCATATCCCTGCTTTCCACTGATCCTAAATCTCCGTGTTCTCACAATTTGCGATGTATACACGGGGTTGGCCATAATCAGGATGGCCGAGATGGTTAAGGCACCACCACGGAGAGGTGGGAGATCCGTGCTAGAGTCCCGGTCCTGGTCATATCTTTTCTTTTCATATAAAATATTAAAAAAATTATATCATATAACAATAAAATAAATTATCATAATATTTATTATTTCTTTCCTTTTTTTTATTTTGGTATACAAAGGGCCTTCTACCTTGCAATAGTCAATGATTTCTTCTAAATCACATTTGATGTAACAGTACATTCATATTATATTTTTGTTAAAGTGTAAACCTCAGTTTATCAAAATGAGATTTTTTTTTAAAATATAAATATTTTAAATTGGTGAATATTTTCACATTGACTCTTTTCTTAAGGGGAAAATGTATTCGATTTGTACCCACTGATATATGGTTTTACCAATTAACAAGCAGACCCCTAGAATTACTTTTCTGTGTTGTACCATCACATTGTATATTATGCTAATCCACTCTCTAGCAGAATATGTTTAAGCTAAACAGTCTAATCCAAAATACTGGAAACATTTTATATGCAGTAAGATAAACAGTGAAAATTAAAACAATTAGAATCAAGAAGGATTCTTTGTTGTTAATGTAAAAGTTTAACAATTATTACAATTTTACCAAATTCTGTAAACTAATCTCTTAATTATTTGTTATCCCAGTGGAATTATTAATAAAATAATATTAATAAATAAACTTTATTAATCGGCAAAGTACCTGAATCTATGAATATAATAAATAAGACTTTAATAAACAGTTGAAAGTATTTGTTTAAGACTCTTAGAGCCAAACTTTTTATTGAATGATAACAAGCCACCACAACTCAAGGGTATTAGAGTGCATTGATATCACTCACTATTTGTGATCATTAAGCCCTGAAGAAGACCTGCACTGTCGTTCAAAACGCTGGCTTCACTGACTAAGGAATTGCTTTTGTAACTCTGTCGGAAACTATTTCTTCTCCATTTTTATTATGGTCAACAATGAGTAATCAAGAAATCAATGGAGTCGGATAAGGATACTTCAACTGCAGACATCCAGTCTTTGAGAAGCTGCCACAAAACCCATCAGAATATTTCTAAAAGGCTACTAAGAGGATAAATATACAGATGGTTTGATCTGAATAGGGATTATGTTGTAGGATTAGGCTAATGGGTAAGGGATATTAACTAAATGGTATGAGAAGGATAATATTTTAAATCTATCTGTAAGCCTAGCTATACCGGGACACAAACAAACACATATTATTTGTTTATTCATTTAATGTTCCTTTATGGTGCTATGGCTAATCAGACTATACAACAGTGGGAGTTTAAATTACTGTACATGCAGGTTTACTCAGGGTAAGGATCTAAAAAGAGAACCTGAAGCCGCAAAGGCTCTAGATCACTATTGTACGTTCCCTCGGAAAGACCGCACTATTAATGATTTTTTACTCCCTTTAAAAATCCGAAGGCCGGCCTGCCAACTCACGATATTGGGGTTTATCAAAGGTTGTTTGTTAGGCTAACTGCTACCACCACGGGTGACCTTACTTATTTAAATATACTTAGCGAGATTGGTTGTATGGTCTAAGTGGAACTTGGAGTTGTAATATAGGAGAGCCTATTTTTAAAATAAAACTATGTATTTAAGGTTTTTTTCCCCAAAACTCCTGTAACTAAATAGTTAGAAGTGCTTCTTCTTATCTCGTTGCCTTGTTCTGAAATTTATTGAATTTAAGACATTCCGTGACTTACGTTAGACTTGATGTTAAATAACAATAACTACGATGGCGTTGGGGCCCACCAATTTTTTGGTTTGTATTTCTTCTATTTAAGGTTATACATGGCTGCATAATCTCTTTCGAAAAAACCGATCAAACAGAAGTGCCTCCTAAATCATTCGTTTTACCTTTTTATTACTGTCATTATGTCAATGTGCATTGAATGAATGTTCTTTGATACCATTGAGATGTAATTCTCATGGAGATAATCTGACAGGGATTAAATGGTGAATTTTGAAATGCTATCAGACAAAACATTGTGGAGTTAAAAAAAAAAAAATCAGTTCTAACTTTTGTTAAAGTAAACATTATTATTTACATTTTCATCAAGATTTTCTTGTGTAAATTTCTTGATAAGTTTAAATAGAGCTCTCTTGCGGCATTAACAAGACAAACTGGCAAGATCCACTCAACTAAGTTCAAAGATACACTATGGTCTGGAACAGTTAACTTTGCGGCAACTTCTAGCCCAATGCTAATTTAATCGATTAAATACTGAGAAAACAATCGATTAAAACGAGATATCAAATAATATTATGTTTTCATTCGTTTTATTATTAATAATTTAAAAAAATAACAAATCAAATTCAACGATTTAAAAAAGTAAATAACAGTTTATTTTGTAATAAACAAAAATATTGTCATAAGAATAAATCATTCCGGGCGTCATAATTGAGATGAAAAAACAATATCTCTCTATTATATAAAAAAAATGTCCATACGTTTTATAAAATTATACATTCGTGAGGTAAGGTTTAATTAAAGCGTAGTGTGGGCTTTAATAAACAATAACCTGGAAAAGTTACTTAGTCCCTGGATGTTTTTAGGTCACAAGGCTCTCTATTCCCACCCCTTCAATCGCTTATCTCATATTTTATTAATCTTTTTAGAGAGTGACCAGTTATTGTTGTTAATGAATATCTATAATATCTCTGTCTCTTATATAAACAAATAAAAATCCGAAAAGAAATAAATTTATAAATATGTATAAGATGGAATAGAATAAAAATGGGTCATATTAAATTGATTTTAACTTAAGAAGATCGCCAAGAATTCGTTATGAGATAGAAAAAGCGGAAAGATGGGAGTTGGCCTGTCGCTAAGCGGAAAGGGGTAACTTCCCGCTTTGTATATTTCCAAAGAAAAAATATTTAGCGCACAACCCACATTTTTTACATTTTTCAACCAAATAAATATTTGTCAAAAAAGAAAAAAGAGAAAGACATCTCCGCTTGCGTAAGCTAAAAAGTAGAAAAGGAATTCGATAAAATTAATAAGAGATAATTAAAAGACCAACCAACCTATACAAACCTTAAAAAGTCCATTATATTTTGTTAATGTTATGCTCGTCCTATAGATTACACGACATACATAGAACCTGCATATACTTCTTAAAAAATATCTTATCCCAAAGTTACCGAATAGTAGAACCTTCCTAGTAGCTGAATTATCTATAAATACATCATTACACCGGAAAGATTCATCCATTTTACCTCATAGACGTAAATAAATAGCAATAGGGATTTTCGAATCACGTTTAAACATACCAACATTCGATTTGTATGATATATGAAAATATTCATAAAATGATTCCACTTTTACTGCTATAATTTTATTATTATATTTTGCCAAATAATAAAAAACGAAACTAACAATTTCTTCTAAAATCATTTTAAACATACAATATCCAAGAAATCATTATTTTAAAATGTTTATGATTATTTTTAATCATAAAGCTCTTGTATAAGCTCTATATGTGTATGCTATGAAATATACTTATATATATATATATATATATATATATATATATATATATATATATATATATATATATACATGAGTGTTTCTATTGTAACTGTTACTAGTTTTATTAATTTTTTTAAAATTCTATAATTAAACTTTCTTTATTTTTGTAATGAATATTATTACATTTCATATAAAAATGAAATTTCGGCACAACTTCAAAATATCGTGAATGACAATCAAACTTTAAGTTTTCATGCCACAGTACTGCCTTAAAAATTTGGTAGACATTCTTCAGAAAAAATATCAAATATATTTATGAATTAAACAATAAGATTTATGAATTAATTATTTTGGCTCATTTTTGTGACAAGAAAAAATTCATAGTTAAATACTAGAAATGGACACGACGAGTTTCTGACATTTGAGCTATAAACTGTAAGTTTTCTCTAGATTGCAAGTTATATTGTACGAAAGAAGCGCTGAAATATGTTCATGAGGATCATATTGATACAAACATTTTATAAATAGATTGGTAAGGAGAGCCAATAGTACAGGGCATTAGTAAACACCGTTAGAATGGAATCAGGCTCATACTTTTGCATTGATAATTCTAATTTTGTAACAAATACTAGCGACAAAAAAGAGCACAAATATTCACTACTATCTGCTTTCCATGTGAATGTAAAACATGTCTTCATAAAACGAAAAAAGTGTAGTTGCATAATGGTATCAATGAATTAACTTGACATAACATTTTATCGAATGAATCATAAAAAGAAGAAAAAAATCGAGTTACATAACAATATCAATCTGTCAACTTGGCATAACGTTTGGCCTACCTCGCCTCTTCAGTAATTTATCTTACATAAGTACCTAGTTAATGACATGACCATTTAATCATCTTTGCATAATTAAATATTTTAAAGCATTTAAATATTTCATTATAAAAAAATTAGTTTTCCGAAAAAAAATGTATGTCTTTAATAGTTTATAAGACGAGGTAGAAATTACTGATTCATTCTGACTGATGGTAAAAAATAATAAATGTCTTGCAACCAATGTTTCGAAGCCCGTTTGGTTTAATCGATTTTATTGAAAAACACTCAATTTACACACTTAACTTAAATACTTTATTTCAGTTGCATATAAGTTTTCGGTCTTGACCGAATGGGATACAGTTAATTTATTTAAATTCTAAGTCTGGGGCTCGAGAAAGGCTGTTCAAGGTACATTTTTCTTTCTCTTAAAGCCGTGAATCTTTTTTGAGACCTTGAGACCCTCCTGGAACTCACCTAGCCACTAGAAGGTCGGTATGCTCAACTATGGGAAAAACCTGGCGATTAAACGTGATCTCAGCAAAATCACATTAGACATCTGTTGGCTTAGATATAGTCGCTATTGCAGTTGATCCTACCCTTCATAGAATTCAGTTGACTACAGCTAGCTACAATCTTAAACTGCTGTGAAAAGGGTAAATCCGTTAATAACTATATGTAAAAATTGTGTAACGATTAGAATAGGTTTCTCACCTAGTAGTGGTAAGATAATAAAAACTGAAACAAATGAATTATTTAAAGTTTCAATGAAAAATTAAGCTAATCTAACAGGAACTTATTTATGTGGAGAAAATGTTCCGGGTGGAGGTTAATGAATTTCTCTTAGATATGGAGAAATATTTATTATTGTTACGGGCTACTGGGTATTAAAAATGACTTAAACAATTCCTTAATTAAAGATACAAGTATTTATTTACAAAAGTGATAAAATAATACAATTAGACTATTATCAATAATAGAGAAATTACTAACAAATAAATTATTAACTGAAATAAATTTACAACAACAATATTTTTAGATATTTATACTCTAGGCCTAACTTATTTAATTATTACAATAATATAAGATATTATTATTACTAAATAGCTCAACTATTTACATAAGCTTGTACAAATCATATAAAATTACAATTGCTACTTAACTAATTAATTACTGCTACTTAACTAATTAATTACTGCTAATTAATACTTACAGTTCACTAATTAAAGTCCACCGACCGTAAGAATCTCTGAATATAACAAACTGCCACACAATTACACTCACAAACTGTCACTGACTTATTACACTGGCTTATCACTGTTTCCGATGTTAACCGTACCGTGTGCTTTAACACTTTGTCTGTACTCGCGCCGAGATGCTGTTTAAATAGACAGAATGACAGATCTAGATCATACGGGAAGGATCTCGAAGTTTCGCGAAAAGGTCTCTTTCATCTCTGCCGACAAGGGGGCTTTGTTCTCTTCCAGGAATCGACAATTCCCGCGCTCGTAACATTATGTTTGGCTCAATATCTAAGAGAAATTTATTGACCTCCACACGGACCATTTTCCTCCACATATGTGATCAAGGTCAACGATTATCATGTTATATTTTATAATAATTGGTCATTATTTATGAGTTATAAATATTTTCATTTTTTAAAGAGAAAAGATAGGCCCTCGACCGGGATTTGAACCCGAAACCTTTGTCTCACCGTGACATCGCTCTGCCAATTGAGCTATCTAAGGCCCATGCCGGTCGAGGACTAACCATTTAAGACCGGCATGGGCCTTGGATAGCTCAATTGGCAGAGCGATATCACGGTGAGACAAAGGTTCCGGGTTCAAATCCCGGTCGAGGGCCTATCTTTTCTCTTTAAAAAATAAAAATATTTATAACTCATAAAAAATGACCAATAATTATAAAAAATTATAAATAATAATATGACGTAAGTCAATAAGATCCTAAATTAAAATTAATGTTCAAAGAACTTCGTTCTAGTTTATTCATCGCAAAAATGGCGGGAGCACACTGGGGCTTTAGGATCTAGGAGAGAAAAGGTTTGTCCTCGACCGGTAGGGGCCTTGGATAGCTCAATTGGCAGAGCGATGTCACGGTGAGACAAAGGTTCCGGGTTCAAATCCCGGCCGAGGGCCTATCTTTTCTCTTTAAAAAATAAAAATTATCATGTTATATTTGATATCTGACACTTAATTTCCAGACTTCTGCCAATGCTTGAATCTTGTCTACTTGTCTAATTGGCTGTCTCTGATAACGGTACAGGCTTATCTCCGAGAGTGCTTTCAGGTACTTACTCTTTCGTGAGTTTAATCTCGAGGGTATTTTGTCTTAATTATATATTTCTTATGTGTTGGTTAGATGCATGTAGAAACTAGATTGAATAGGTTTTGAATATAAAATATTTTTCCAGAATATTAAAGTTAACCATGCATTGTTTCTCAAGCTACAAGAAAAGGAAGATGAAGAGTTAATTTACTCGACTTCAATAACTTAAAGTTATATATTTGAATAGGAATACTCGGTATGATATTAGTTGCTGCACCTTCATTAATACTTTTTATGTTTTCCTCAGCTCCAAAGTTGCACCCCATCTTATTACTTTAGTATAACATAAACGTTTGGTTCGTATTTTTGGTGAAAATTTATTGTCCGGTAGTTGTGAAACTTGATTGTAGGACCTAGTCAGATATTGTCTTCTGAATTTTTTATGTTTAATTTTGTATCTACGTGAGCCTTTTGCTCAAATATAGTAAGAGGAAGCGTACTTAGTTTTTCGAAAGTTCATATTCGTCGGTTTTCATTGCTGGATAAAATGTTTTTCATACAGAGACTCGATTATATGACATTAGTTTTAATTATCCGTTTGTGGAACCACTTTTCTAAATCATATAGACGGTTTTGAACGGCTATACAGACTATTTTAGGATCTTTTGTAATATGTGACACTATTTAAAATGCTATGGATGCATAGTAAAAAATGAATTTAAAAGCTGAAGAATCAGGATGCCAGGTGGTATCAAATAGGTATTTTCAGATGTATAACAAACATATAAAGAAAGGGGACATTTTTCAAGTAGATATGTATTCTAAGAAATGGTATAATTTGGTTTAACTATAAAAAGTACAGTTAATTTTATCCGATGTAAAAAGATGGTGACAACTCCCGGTCAATCAAGGCCTTACAGCCCTGTATCAAAACTGGCTTTATTTTGGCGTTGGACATCCACAATATTAGATTTTGAGAGATTTTTCGGGATTTTAATATTTTGGAAAGAGAGAAGAATGATCATGTTATTCAATGATTTGTATCAATTAGTTGGCCACTTGCTGAGGCATTTTGGAGCCGAGGAATTTGAAGCTGTCAACTTTGAGTAATGATTTGCCGTCCAAGTAGATACTGGAGCATAATTTACTGCTTTCTATCGTGTGTTTTGTTTTCATTTACGTGATAGCCGATATGGTCTACTTCACTTAACAGTATCTTAGCGAGACTCAATATCCTTTTACCTATTTTCGAGGACTACCATATTATCGATATATGCAAACCTAAATCATATATGAAACCCTTAGAATAGGCCATATCACCTGTGTTCCAAACCTCTGATGTCCTCTCCTTATACTGAATTATCAGAAATAACATAGAATTGGTAGATGTTTGTTTCATCACATGGCTACACGTTTCCCCAATACATCTACCCACACAGTGTTTACAATATTTGCGGGTGATTAAATGATAAAAGAAAATGCAATAAATATTACGTACACTCACCCACAGTCCCCCACCACTCTCTGATCCTCGATGAAGGATACCGCCCGAAACTGAGGGCCAGTGCTTACGCAGAATTACTATATCTCAAAAGATTCAACATGGCGTTTCGTTTTGGGGTGTCTGCCAACCGTGGTGTACTCAGGCAGGTTATCATCAGTACTATCAGTGAGTCATTTATTTACCGTTTGGATTTTGTACGACACATAGTTATGTAACAAACATATATTATTATAGAAAATCATTGCGATAGTGATAAAATTATAAAGTTGTTAGGTTCCCTACAACATTTTATCCATCTACATAACTATTCTTATTCTAGAAAATTTATTTTCAACATGGGAAAATATTTATCTAGAGGAGAGAGCGGTCCGGGTGGAATTCAAAATAGTTTCTCAGATAGTTAATAAAATTTATTAGAAAATAGCGTTTCGAATTTTATTATGGCTTCATCATAACACATTAAAAAAGTTTATTAATAGACGAAAACACTCCATCTAATTTTTTAAGAAGCTAATTTAATTTATTTTATTTAATCTGTTTGTTCAAACTTGAATAAGGGTATGGTGCAGCTTCTTCCATTTGAGCTTGACTTACAGAGCAATACAGCCTAAATTGAGAGGCTTGATAATCTTGATTTAGGGAGGCTTTGATCAGAAAAACCGCTGTTATCCCTAAGTACTTCATCAACCTTTTCAGATTGGAGTAAATTGAAATATGCAAGCGTGATAGAAAAACCTGATTTTAAAAACAGAATCGGATCCTCAGATTACATAGTGAACATTATATCCCTAACATAAATTATTATTATATCCTTAATGATATAAACTTAAAATACAAGATAACCAAAAGTAATAACAATTAATGGAAATTGTCAGGAACATTGGAAGAAACAATTGAATAACATCATATACAATTTCATATGCCGGTATCTATTCTTTTGTAATGGAAGCTCACAAAAAATATTTTTATACATATGCGTATTGAAAACCGTAGGCTTTTCATTAAAAAATATATCTTTACATAAGAGTAAGACAGTTATCAGATGAAACTAATCTCGGGCCATCAAACAACCCAACAGACAATAATTGTAAACCTTATCAATTGTAGGTCCATGAGTAATCAGACGTAACTCACTCAATAAAATATTGCTCTATAAAACTACTTGGTTGAACCTTGTATATGTTATTATAAGCCTAGGGCTTTAGTAGAAAAAAATTATAAACTAATGAAAACAAATTTGCAATAGTACCAAAGAAAAGCTCCGGATTTTAACTCTTTGTCAGTAATATACACTATACCCGTACAAGGTGCTCACTCATCATTGTCAGTAAAAACGTCATGTGAGTGCCGGGACTTCCTGCTGTGAATGCATCAACTAAAGGCAGATTAATTAATACATATTTTTGTGTTTTTTTTAATTTATATTAAACTGCATTAATTTTCTCACGTATCTGATGATACCCGTAGACTAGTTAGCCCCATCAATTGCTATTGTACTCAAATGGTATCTAAGAAAGATAAATAATTTCGATAAACACTGGTAATCGTGTGTTCAATGATATTAAGCCATTTATTTCTGATACATTTTTAGGTCAGCTGTCGGTGTTCGTGTCGGGCGCGGCCTACTGCTGGTTCGAGCCGCTCACCTTGAGGCTCAGGGAGGATCCTAACTTCATGATGGCCTCTGAAGAAGTTTCCTGGCTAATATCGCTAGTCGAATTCGGAGCAGTCATTAGTCCTATGCTATCAGGCTACCTGTCAGACAGGTAAGGTACTTATAACAAATCTGCTAATTATCAGGTTACTGAAGAGTTACTTTTCATTATATTACAGGTACGGGAGGAAGGCAGTAATATTAAGCGTGGGACCGATGTGCCTTGTTGGCTGGGTGATGGCGGTGCTGTGGAAGAACGTAGTGATCCTTGGAGTGATGCGACTACTTCACGGAATGGCCACAGGAGTCGCCTTCACCGTGGCGCCAATCTACACTGCCGAGATCGCGGACCCTAAGCTGAGGGGAGCACTCTCTGGCACCTTCCAGATCGCGCTCTACGCAGGAGCGTTGTACGTCTTCGGCACCGGACCGTACCTCAGCTACGACAACTTCGTCTACATATCCTTACCGGTACCCATTGTCTTCACTATTGTGTTCATGTTCTGCCCAGAGACACCTTACTACTTCCTAATAGACGGAAAGGAAGAGAAGGCCGAGAAGGTGCTCAAGTATTTCAGAGATAGCGAAGACGTGCATGAAGAAATTTCTCAGATGAAAGCCGCAGTTGAGGAAGAAACCTCTGGTTCTAATTCATGGAGGACACTTTTCTTTGACAAGGGAGAGAGGAAAGCTTTCATACTCGTAAATATCGTCTGCATCGCAAAATTCCTGACAGGAATGCCCGTCATCGAGAACTACGCGGTTGAGACCTTTTCGATGAGTTCGTCTTTCCTCCCTCCGGAGGAGATGTCGATCATCCTGATGGCTATTCTAGCTGGGATCGCAGTTTTAGTTTCCTTCCTCTCAGACCGGTTCGGCCGGAAACCACTTCTTCTAGTTTCTTGTTTTGGTTGCTTTGTTGCTCATTTGTTCACAGGACTGTATTACTTCCTTTATGAGAAGACTTCCTACGGCTCCCAAACTTGGATGTTGTACTTCGGAATAGTCCTTTACTGCTTATTCTCCGACATCGGATTTGGCCCTCTGTTGCAGACACTTTTGGGAGAAATGTTTGGAGCAAACACGAGGGGATTGGCAGGTGGTATCACAGAAGGCCTCGGTGCTGTCTGGGCTTTTATATCTCTCAAGTCGTACAGCCCTGTGAATGAAACGTTCGGTATCTACTTGAACTTTTGGTTCTACGCCGTCATATCTTTCGCCAGCGGAGTAATCTTGTGGGTGATGCTCTACGAGACAGCGGGGAAGAGGATAGGGGAGAAGGAGGACAAGATTCATAAAGATCCTCGAGATTGCTAATATTATAAAAAAAATTACACGCATAGGCACCGACATCAAGAGGAGCATTTTTCGACATTACCCCCTAATATTTCATAACATTTTGTTAAAAATAAATTTTACTCCTGTACGTCTTTATATAGCATTATTCTGATCCAGTTTGAAATGTTTGTTTTGCATTACTAAATAATGAATATTATCTCTTCATGCCCCCTTCCCAATATTCCTTAGTGATTGTGATATTATAATTATAAAGTAGGATATTGCCTGCATGCTTTAGACTATATCATAAATAATTTTTGTAAATAAGGCCATCGCATATTTAATATACCTCTAATAAGATCTTAATTGTAAAAATATCGATAACACAGGCCAACGATGAAAAAACTTTTTTAATGAAAATACCTTATTCTTATGTTGTTTAGGTTGCTGAATCCAAATATGATGCTTAAAAAGTTGTATCACCCACCATTTATTCACATTTTATAGTTAAATTCATGAAATAAAGAAATATTTTTAGAATTTAACAGCTTTTTCATAGTTAAGATAACATGAAAAAATAGGTCTAATGAACAAAGATGATGTTGGCAGCACTGCTGAAACACATGCTAAACAGCTGATGTTTTGTTTATTTTCAACATAACCTCACTTTTACGTTTCCTGTACATGTGCTCAGTGCAATGTCTCATCGCGGCTGTAAAAACTCTGCTGACAGTTTTTGTTATATTTGTGGTGAGTTTGTTATTAAAAAGCACCAAAGAAACATTACAGACTTTGTGAAAAAGGTTTATCTAGCATACTTTGGAACCAAACTTGGAGACCAGGATAAACCTTGGGCACCGCATAAGGTATGTTATGTATGTGTTGAAGACCTCAGGAAATGGTCAAAAAAAGAGAAAAAACACTTTAAATTTGCTGTTCCCATGATATGGAGGGAACCAAAAAATCATTCCGATGACTGTTACTTTTGCAGTGTAGATATTACTGGTCATAACTCTAAGAACAAGAAGGTAATAAGCTACCCTAACCTTCCGTCCGCCATCCGACCAGTAGGGCACGGTGTAGATTTGCCAATCCCGGAACCACCAGAGGACTTAAATTCTATTGAAACAGAAGTATTTTCTGATGTACAGTCGGAGTTAGATGAACACGATGAAGAATTCCAATGTGTTACAGAAAATGTAGAGCCTAAATTGTTCACTCAGGTCGAGCTTAATGACTTAGTTAGGGATCTGGGCTTAACAAAAGAAAAAGCTGAACTGCTTGGCTCTGGGCTAAAAGAAAAGAACTTGCTGGCGGCTGGAACCAGCATTCATGTGTATAGGAAGAGAGAACAACAATTTTCGAAGTATTTTGAACAAGAGGGTGATTTGGTGTACTGCTCAGACATTTCAGACATGGTTTAATGAATGAGTTTGGAATTGAATACAAAACAGAAGATTGGAGGTTGTTTATTGATTCATCCAAAAATAGTTTGAAGGCAGTTTTAGCACACAACGGTAACATGTATGCCTCTGTACCTGTCGGTCATTCTGTACATATGAAAGAGAGTTACGAAAATCTAGAAATAGTGTTAAATAAAATAGGTTATTCTGCACACGGTTGGATGATATGTGGTGATTTGAAAGTTACGTGCATGCTCCTTGGTCAGCAAGGGGGTTTTACCAAATTTCCATGTTTCTTGTGTGAATGGGACAGTAGAGCTCGGAATCAACATTGGTGCAGAAAGAACTGGCCTGCTAGGGAGTCTTTAAAGCCTGGCGAGAAGAACATTTTACGCAAAAACCTTGTAGATCCAAAAAACGTGCTCCTACCACCACTACATATTAAGTTAGGTCTCATGAAACAGTTTGTAAAGGCTTTGCCTAAAGATGGGCTTTGTTTCAAATATCTCTGTCAGAAGTTTCCACACCTTTCAGAAGCTAAACTGAAAGAAGGCGTCTTTACCGGGCCTGATATTAGAAAAATGATGTTTGACGTTAACTTTGAATCCACAATGACCTCAAATGAAAAGGAAGCATGGGTTTCATTCAAGCAAGTTGTCACCAAGTTTTTGGGAAATGAAAAAGACCCAGAATATAAGGCTATTGTTGCTAACATGTTAAAAAAATTTGAACAGTTAGGATGTTTGATGAGCCTGAAAGTTCACTTTTTGAGCAGCCACCTCGATTACTTCCCGGAAAATTTAGGAGATGTTAGTGAGGAGCAAGGTGAGCGTTTTCACCAGGATGTTAAAGTGATGGAAAAACGTTACCAGGGCCGCTGGAATACCAACATGATGGGGGATTACTGTTGGTCACTTCACCGGGAAGTTCAGCAAGCTATTCATCGCAGGAAAAGCTACACAAGAAGCTTCAAGGAAAAAAGGGAAAGAAAATATAAACCAATTCCAGTTGACAAGTGAACCTTGTATCATCACATAAAATTACTATTCCAAGTATTTTACTGTAAATACAAACCATTTTTACGATTCTACAGTGTTTCATTGATTTCCCTATATACTGTAAATGGGTATTAGACTATATAATAAAATACATTTTGCTTGGAAACTAAGGGTGATACATAAAAACTACGAGCAGATTTGGATTCAGCACATAAAAATCTATCAAGATCAGCTATTAAAATTAAAAAAGTTTTCAAAAAGGTTTTTTTTGTTGGCCTGTGTAATGGCCACAAGAATAATTTGACTCTAGATTCCGTATTTTACTTTTACAACATTTTGTTTTTTATTTTTGGAAAAATACAACTCACAATTCCTATGTTTAATATAGCTAAATCTATTCATAAATTATACAGGAACTAAAGAAAGAAACATGTAGAAAAAGAAATGTAAAGTAAAATTATGTATAAATAAAATAAAAGCCTGTATACAAACCTGTGCATATTGTATATGTAAGCGTTAATACGTGAACAAATATTACACTTAAAAGCACGAGTAAATTAAAGAAATTCATGTTCATATTATTTTGTTGTATTTGTAATTATGTAATAAACGTATATATTTGACTTATTTTTTCCTTCCCGTTTTTACTCATTTCATGAATGTTGGTGTTGGAGAATATCTTGAGATATTCTTATGGAGATTATCTTGTAATTCTTCTGCTTATAAAACGTTTTCTGTAACTTTGAAGCCGTTATGAGATTGCGCATTACATAAATTACTAAAATTGTAGCTTTGCATTTTGAGATTATAAGATCTGTACTTGCCGCAAGAGGAAACATTGCATGCAGTTGCCTGGGAGGGGGGGGGGACTGCCTCCCTACACTCTCAATATAAATGGCATGGATAGTACATACCTTACAGCTACCTCCCTCGGTGCTCTTTCTGATCTTGAAGCCAATGATCAGTTTCCCGCAAGTTTTCCCCGACTGAACTTCAAATATCACAAGAAAAACAACTGATGTCAGACAAGGTTAGAGTATGAGGTGAGAGAAAAGTCACTAGGGACATACACTTACAAACTAAGTTGAATAAATGTTCAAAATTACACATACAAAGTTTATGATTTTTGTAATATTAATTAAAAAAATGAAATACGGACCATATTATTCACATTTTCGAAGATTTATTCCACTAGAAAAAGGAGACCGGATTAGACCTACTAATCTGTGGTCCCGGGTTCAATACCTGGTATGGGAGATAATTTGTTATCAATGGTATAACACATGGATAGACCCTCTGAGATCTAGATGCTGGGACTCAACAAGTGTCTATAAAACGGTAACGACTAATTGTAGAATACTCCAAACGGTTGAGCACGATTCAAGCCGAATCAGCTCCCTGCACAGTCGTCGCCGTAGAAAATGTACAATATATACTGAACCCAAGATCTTTTACGAGTTGTATCTTTTGTAATGAATTGTTTATTTAGGTTTTTGTAATTTTATGGGTACTTATAATCTATTAAGAAGTGCTATTTTCTTAAAATTGGGTTGTAAGAAGGTCTTCCTAAGCCTATAATGAGATACGTCTGAATACATTTACAGAAAAATTAAATTTGGTTTCTATCACAATAATTAGCACGAAATATTTAATAATTAGCAGAATAGGAGACCATTTCAAAAAAGTATTTCCCTTCCTGATTGACGATTTTATTATTTGGGTCCAGAGGGTGAAGGAAACAACAATAAAAGAAACTCAGATATGGAACACTTCTGATAAAAAAATAATAACAATCGAAAATCAAATGTCCATAGATAAACATAAATGTCTACACTTCAACCATAAACAAAAAACTCCATTATCTTAAGATTTTAGCCTTCGAAATTCATTTATACTCTATATGTAAACAAACAATAATTAGTTCAGACGGATTCAAAAGGTTGGATGGCCAAGCTCGGCTTTCATTTGGGCTAAGTTAGACTACGGTTCTATTATTGACGGCTCATCCCGTTGTCGAACACTAGGTATAAACTATATTCTATACGTAATACCGGAAGCAGGATTACCTCCCTTGGTGTATAGAAAGAAAAACGGCTATAATTTATATCTCAAAATTATTTCTGCAAACAGACCATCTCATTTACAAGTACATTTTTTAGTCGAAATTCTCTACAGAAATCAACTAAAAATCAAATAACCAACTAATAGCGTTGAAGACCATGCGGTTGTTATACCATAGAACAATAACAAACATCACATGTTACTCTCTAATATAACATCATAACAACCTTCGAGTACATTAGCATTCCTTTTTATAAAGCTGCTCGGTCCACTTGTTTCTGATTGGCCATTAATTGACTATCAAAATTATCTATATCCCGACGATAGAAATAGAACATGATCATAAAATTTTCTGGACGCGATGAGACAGTTGTAATAAAAGAACACAGAATACACATTTAGAAAGTTTAACTTCGAAGACTATTTCAGACGAGGAATGGGTGTTACAAGATTAGTACACTTCTCGATTTTTATAAATGAAAAACTTTTTTTTATTTATTTATAAAATTCCATAAGTGCAAAAATCTTGTAACACCCATTCCTGCCTTTTTATGTTATTTACACCTGCCTTTTTATTAATTTATTATATACACAACTTATTATTAATTATTTATATTATATTAAAACAACAAGGGAGGTAATCCTGCTTCCGGTGTTACGTATATAGTCTAGTTTACCTAGTGCTCGACAACGGAATGAGCCGTCAATAATAGAATCGTAGTCTAATTTAGCCCCAATGAAAGCCGAGCTTGGTCATCCAAACTTTTGAATACGTCTGAACTAATTATTGTTGGTTTACATATACATTATCAATGAATTTCGAAGGCTAAAATCACAAGATAATGGAGTGTTTCGCTTAAGGTTGAAGTGTAGACATGTATGCTTATCTATGGACATTTTTAAATCTATAAGACATTTGATTTTCGATTATTATTTTTTTTTAATCAAAAGTGTTTGTTCCATATCTGAGTTTCTTTTATTGTTGTTTCCTTCGCCCTCTGGACCCTTAATAATTTAAACTAGCCAACAAATTATAAAAACCTAAATAAACAATTTATTGCAACAGATACAGCTCATAAAAGATCTTGGGTTCAGTATATATTGTACAGTTTCTACGGCGACGGCTGTGCAGGGAGCTGATTCGGCTTGAATCGTGCTCAACCGTTAGGAGTATTCTACAATTAGTCGTTACCGTTTTATAGACGCTTGTTGAGTCCCAGCATCTAGATCTCAGAGGGTCTATCCATGTGTTATACCAATGATAACAAATTATCTCCCATACCAGGTCTTGAACCTGGGACCACAGATTAGTAAGTCTAATCCGGTCTTCTTCTTCTAGTGGAATAAATCTTCGAAAATGTGAATAATATGGTCCGTATTTTATTTTTTTAATTAATATTACAAAAATAATAAACTTTGTATGTGTAATTTTGAACATTTATTCAACTTAGATTCTTAGATTATGTCCCTAGTGACGTTTCTCTCACCTCATAATCTAACCTCGTCCAACATCAGTTGTTTTTCTTGTGATATTTGAAGTTGTGGATGTACAGGAAACAGGCCTGTCTCGTCATAGTTCAGTCAGGGGAAACTTGCGGGAAACTGTTCATTGGCTTCAATATCTGCCCTATATCAGAAAGCTCACCAAGGGTACCGGTTATGTATCGTACCGGGCGGCATTATAAAAATAAATATGTTTTTGCACAATGAGCAATGATCGTTTTGCGAGAAGTAGGTCGCTCAGGTAGAAGAAGGGTGTGCCCACATGCTGGATGCCATTTAATAATGCTTTGTTTTATACTCTTAAATATATCTTTTAAATATTCTAATTGATATTGGGATGACAGAGAAATCATTTAAGATAATTACTCAAATTTAATATTTCTAACTTCTTAGTTGGATTCTTTTCCAGAGGTCTGTCGTGTGTTTACCAATTTCCTAATTAGTTAAACCTTCAATATAATTATTATTCATAAGCATGTAGTGCATCTGGGTTAACTAAGCACCAAAAGAATCAAAATGAATATAAATTAGGGTTCATATAAAGAATAAATCAAGATTTTTTTATGAAGTTCAATACATTATAACTTTGCCAATACTGGCCCGATAAAGTAAGTATTTTTTCAAGTAGAATTTAGTAGCGATAACGATTAACCTTAGGTATAAACTGTAAGTTCGAAAAAATCTCTTTACATTCATGCTACAGGAAAATGTAATTAAACTTATAATATAAATGTACAGGGTCTTTCAGGGTTAAGTAGCCGAACTGAAAATATGAATTAAGGACATCAAACCAAGAAAAAAAAAACATATGAAGGTATTCCTGCAAACGCTTTGTTTAGGAGATATTCAAACCTAAATATTTTCATTGTTACGATTGGGGCAGAAGAAATCATTGCAAAAGTAGGGAGAAAGACAGTTGTATGTCTTATTCACAAGAAAGAAGATCTTCTTGAATGTAATAACTATCCATGCATATCTCTCCTATATGCGCCTACAAGATTTTCTCAAGCATACTTTATCAACGATTACTACCGCATGTTGAGAGAGTTCTGGGTTCTGAGTTCTGGACCTACGCATCAGAAACTTGAGTACTTACGAAGTCTGATGAAAGGGATATCCAAACATTTGAGAGAAAGATACTCAGACGCATCTACGGCCCAGTAAATGATGGTTTAGCTTGGAAAAGACGCACAAACAGGGAAGTACACTCATTAATTGGTGAGCCTGATATCGGAAAAATTGTGAGGATTGGTAGACTGCGCTGGGCAGCCCATGTAGCAAGGATGGGAACTGCTTAATGAGCGCGTACACGGAACACGGCCGAGAGGCCACCCTAAGCTGCGATGGTTGGATGGTGTTGAAGAGGATGCAAGGACTCGGCTCGGGTACGGAATTGGAGAGCAAATGCACATGACCGGTTGAGCTGGCGGAAGCTGCTTGAGGAGGCCAGGACCCAGTAATGGGTTGTGCGCCGATTGAAAAAAAAAAATATTTTCATGGTTATGAATAAGGCCCGGATTTTTATGTTTTTGCATATTTTTTTTTATTCTTTGTACATCACGTTTGAAGTTTTTAAAACGTGTTTTGGGCCAAAAGCATTCGATTAGGGCAAGTTTTATTTTGCACATTTGTGCATATTTGAAGGAAAATGCATATTTTTGCATATTTGATCGTTTTGCATATTTTTAATGCATTATGTTCTATTTTAGGTTTTATGTGTTGTTAGAAGTGTTCAGGTAATTTTTAAAAACGATGAATCAATAAAAACAACTTAGGAAACAATTAATTATAACATTTCTTTTTCTAGGAAGATTGGCCCTTCCCCTTTCTATGTTAAAATTCTTAAAATCCATTTCCATTTTTGGTTCTGCTGCTCTTCTATAACTAAAAATTGTGTTAGTTAGACTCGAAATATCGCACCATTAACATCACGAAAGTTAAGGCTAAAGCTAGTGAACTTGTAACCAAATATTTACGCGAATTCCTTGACGAAACTTTTCATAGTGATTCGGGCGTTTTACTTTGTAACAGTTGTGATATGTCGACATCCCGAAGATCGTTAGTAACACCGCATATCGAAACTACGAAACATAAAGAAAACCTACAAAGAATAAAACAATTCATTCAGACATTTATTTCTACATCATTTACATCACCTTCGATTTCCACTAAGTCACAATTTTTTAATGATTTGACTCATGCTTTTATAAGCGCAGATATTCCAATTTATAAGATCAATAATTTTGAATTAAAAGAGTTTTTTGAAAGGTATACCAGACTCAAAATGCTAGACAAAAGCACTATTCGAAAAAAATATCTCTATATATGGTAAATATAGATATTTACCAGGAGACCATGAATAAAATGCGCAACCAATAAAAGACGTACCAATTTGGGTGTCCATAGATGAGACGACTGATTCTCTGGGAAGGTACGTGGCCAATGTTATTGTCGGAAAGCTGTCAGAAGATTTATCAAAACCCTTTCTTCTAAACATGAAGTTGTTGGACAAATGTCACCACGAAACCATAGCTAGATTTTTTAATGATTCCATAACTTTTCTCTAGCCAAATGAAACTCTACACGAAAAAGTTTTTTATTCACAACTGCTCCGTACATGGTTAAGGCTGCAAAGTCATTGAAAATATTCTACCCTAAAATTATTCACTTGACTTGCCTTGCCCCTGCATTTCATAGGGTCGCGGAAACTGTCAAAAATGAATTTGAAGATGTAGACTTGCTGATTTCGAATGTCAAAAAAATGTTTCTCAAAGCGCCAAGTCGGGTAACATTATTGAAAGAAAATTACCCATAATTAAATTTACCACCGGAACCAATAATCACAAGATGGGGAACCTGGCTAGATGTATCCCACTACTACTATCAACATTTTTATAAGATCAAGCACGTTCTTTCCAAATTAGATGATACAGCGTCGGCAATATCAAGAGCAAATAAATTAATGGAAAAACAACACGTTTTCGAAAACAGCTCTGGGCTAAAACAGTTACGATCCATTTGCGATATTCTAGAAGGAAACTTTGGATAAAAAGATATGCCATTCAGCCCTAGTAAAGCATCATGTTTTAAAAGCATCATGTTCTACATCAGTCGACGTGGAAAGATCATTTAATAGGTACAAAAAACATTGCAACTTGATCGCCAGAGCTTCACATTCGATAATCTAAGGATGTACACAATTTCAAATATTAATTTGTAAGAGGAATAAGTGTTTTGTAACCATTTTTATATTATAAGGGTGTAATATTAGAAATCAAAAAGTACGTAATACATTTTTTATTTTGCATTTTTATTTGGTTTTGCCTGCATATTTCCCCAAAATAAATGCATATTATATGTACATATTTAAGGATTTTTATTGCATATAAATCCGGGCCCTAGTTATGAATTATTTAGGCCGAGTAAATAAATAAAACTTATTTTGTCTGTCCCAACTACTATATTCATTAAATGTAAATATTAACATTGATGTCAAATGTTGATCAAAGTGATTTCCTTGAGCATTAAGACAGGCTCGGTATCTTTCTGCACCAGCAGTAGAACAGCAATAGATATGTGTTATTCTTTCACAAGATTCAATTACCCTTCTTCGTAAAGAATTAAGGTCATTGACCGTCCTTGCATAGACTTTTCGTTTCATGTAACTCCAAACAAAATAATCCAGTGATGTCAGGTCTGGAGAGCGTGCAGGCCAAGCCACTGATCCTGCACGACCTATTCATTGATTGAGATAATTAACATTTAGCCATTGTCGCGTACCTCTTCCGTAATGTGCAGGACAGTCATCTAACAGAACCCACATATTCCTTCTCAGTTGTTGTGGAATATCTTCAACTAAATCATCATTTTTGTTAATCTGTCCGTTGCTAATACAAATATATTAGATGGTTTACTAGCACGTGAGCATACGACATATAATTGCCCATGGGTGAAACATGGATTTTTTAAGTCCAAATCGCAAATGGACATTGTCTGGCCTTGAGACCTTTTGATGGGCATAGCAAAACCCAAGCATATATCAAATTGAAGTCTTTTGAACGGTATTATGGACTCTGATGGTATCATTGGAATACATGACTACTACAGGATGACTTCTCCTTTAATGATTCCAGTCAACATAGCTGCTTTAGTAACATTCCCAGTGACACTTTTGATGACCAAACGTGTAAGATTCCATACTTGGTGGATTCAAATTACACATGATCAACAATAATGGCCGAAACATAACACTTCGGGGTATGAAAAACAGTTGCCATCCTATTCTCTGACCTACTGAATATGGACACAAAATTTCATAAGAATCGGTCAAGTTGTTTCGGAGGAGTTTTGTTACACTGTGGCACGACAATTTTATATATTAGATAAGAATCCGGTTATTTGATATACGATAAGACTGAACTCAGATTCTATTATACCTACAGACCTGCGGTTGGGTTCAAATTGTAGCAAATGAAATCTTCTTTAAAATAGATCGATTACGTTTTATTTCCAAAAACGTACCGATTACGATATAAGGTATTTATTTATTTTATTTTATAGGCGTTCCGACAAGGGTTGCCTCAACTGGTCAGAGCAGAGTTCCATATCTCCCGAATCATCCAATCATTTTCTTGGAGTCCTCGAACAGCCCGGAGCCTCGAACAGACTCCCTCCATCCCCCTGCTTCTGGGCCGTCCGCGTCGTCCCCTCTCAGGTGGAACCCAATCCAGAACTTGGTTTGGCCAACATTCAAACGCCATTCTCTTCACATGACCGTACCATCTTAGGCGGTGTGAACCGACCCTTTCATTTATTGATATAACTAAATCCCTCCTCTGTCGAATTTCTTGGTTTCTTAATTTATCCAACCTAGTGATACGGATACACCTCCTCCAGAAATCCATCTCAACCGCCTGCACCTTTGAGTACAGACGGGGGCTTATAGTCCAGGTTTCCGAGGAATATGTCAGGATCGTTTCCACTATGGCTGTGAAAATACGGCGTTTGTTTTCTTTAGATTACTCTGTATTCCAGAGGACCGGATGCAGCATTCTGGTAGAGGATATAAGGTAAAAACGGAAATAACTCCTAAAAGTTCGAGGTTTTTCGGCCAATAAAAGTTTTCTCATCCGTTTTTTCGGATGTTAATTTTGATTTACACTACTCAGACATGCCCTTACAGACATATCAAAAATGCAGCAGGTTAGAAAAAATGTAATTTTTCCAAAAAAAAATATTCCGGTCGTTAATCGAAATAAAACATAGCCTATATTTTAAGTTGGACAGAATTTCATTAATCGGTCCGGTAGTTTCGGAGATTAACCCGGACAAACATCGTGACAGGAGATTTATATATATATATATATATGTAATTCTGTATTCTATATATAAAAGGTAATCAGGTTTAAACAGTCCAATGTCTGAAATTTTATTAAACAAAACAAAAAATCAGTAACAAATAACAAAAATTAAACTAGAAATACAATTAGAAAAAATAATAATACCTGAATAAACTGAATTGATGATATTTCATTAGAATATCAGAATTAAATGAAGTGGAAATCATATAAAAAAATAAAAGACTCAATCTTAATAAAACATGTGCTACATTACTTATACTTCACTATCAGCGGTAGGTTACACCAAAGCCTACATTATCACTCCAATGCTCATAAATTATTTTACATCCCCCCACTTTGAAACATTTATTTCTTTTTTTTGTAAAAAAATAAAAGATATGATGAAAGGCTGCAACAGAAGTAATCACTTTTTTTTTTTTTTATATATAAAGCATAGATCTGAATTTCACTTAGCAATAACTAACTTATTTTTATGAAAAACATTTGATAAATCTGTTTTTCTATTAGAATCTAATTTATACATTAATGGAGAAATTTTTGGTATATATATATATATATATATATATATATATATATATATATATATATATATAAACGTAAAAAAAGTTTTACCTTGTTTTACCTTCTCCTTTTTTATATGCAAGCGTAACTGGAGCTGCAAAAGGGAAACTTGACTCTGATACCAGACCTGCGTTTAATAATTCTAAAACTTGTTTCTCAATTTCTAGCCTATCGGGTAATGAGCATCTATAGGGTCTTAGAGAGATATATTTTTCAACTGTTAGCTTAATATGTGCAGTGCCTGCATCCATTTTTCCAACATCATATTTATTAACCGCAAAACAATCTATATTATCTTCTACTAATTTAGTTTTTTCTCTTTGTTCTTCTTTATTGAAGTGATAATCCTCACCTTCACATACATTCACAAAATTCTTAATAAAATCATTTCTCTTTGTTTTAACTAATGCAGAACTCTCTTTAGGTACCATATCCATAGCCCATCTAACTGTATCATAATTTCTTTGTTTATCGATTCTTTTTAAACTATTACTTTTTTGTATTCTCTGCATAATATTCAAATTTTCATCTTGGATTAGCTTAAAAGTTCGTATAGCATCTAATCCTAGTAAAATTTTATATATAAATGCATGACTGTCAATAACATGAAATTCCATAACTTGTTGAATCTTTCCTATTTTTAATCTCAACTTTGCCCTTCCGGCTCCTAAAATATGACCAGATAAAGAATTCAATACATCAGATTTTTTTATCAATGTAATTTGTAAGCTATCAATAACATCTTTGTGGATTAACGAAATAGTTGAACCAGAATCGTATAGTGCTTCAAAAACTGTATCTTATATTTACATAAATTTTAATTAATTTCTCTGGTATTCTGTCCTTCAAACTAGATAGTCATGCCTCATCTTCATGAACATTCATAATTTGATACATTTCATTTTCATCTTTATCTTTATCACTAATGTTTACACTTTTCTCAGCTTTAATTCTATCTTTATTTCTACAAAATATTTCTGGATGAAATCTGTTAGGATAATTTAATTGTTTACAAATAGTGCAAGGAATTTTTGTGATTTTTCTAGTTGAAAATATGTGCTGTTTGCTATGGTTTATATCTACATTATCTGTTTTATTTAACTGTTGTTTAAATCGTGGTCTAGAGGGTACCTGAGCAATGTCCAAATTAGCAACTTCTTGAAACAAGTGATCTATAGTTATTATGTCTGTTTTCTTTAATTTATTTTGTACATATAGCGGTAGTCCTATGACCATCAAATTTATTAAGCTAACATGGGTCATATCTTTCTCTATATCTAACAGTAATCTCTGCTTAGTAAGCAAATAATCTACTAAACTCCCATTTATATATTTATATTGGATGGCATACCTTACGTATGCCCAATTTTTTATGCCAAAAACAGATTTAAATGATTGTACTAATATGTTCCAGTCCTGTATTCCTTTTTTCATACTAGACAAGTACCACTCTACAGCTGAATCAGTTAAAAACACTCTCATAAACTCTACTTTATCATCATTAGATAAGCCAAACCGATCACATTCACTACAGTATTTCTCGAGCCAACCAACCGCATCACCTTTACCATTAAATTTTTCTATGTTAAATTTTTTTTCTGCTTCATGTTTTGGTAATCGTGTGCTTTCCCTCAATTTTTTTTGCAATTGTTGAATTATTGATAATAAATTAGATGTCTCTTGTGGTGGTGTATCAGTCCCAGAGAGTATCTCTTCATCTAAATATGTATGTTTAAAAACAAAGTTTCACTCAATATCTAGATATAGAGGTTTTAATGTGGCATCTAAGGTAATAGTAATATTCCTGAAACCCTTTTCTTTCTTAAGAGAACTGGTACTGTTCTTTATAATACTATTATTAAATAAACTTACATGCTGCTGTTCATTTTGAAATTCAGAAGGAAAAACATACTTAATATCTTCTTCTACTTTCTTAATACTTTTCACCTTCTTTACTCCTTGTTCATTAACAATGTGAAATGTTACCTTCATCATTGTGCTCAAAAATTCAGTTTATGCAATTCTGTATTCTGTATATAAAAGGTAATCAAAGTTTAAGCAGTCCAATGTCTGAAATTTTATTAAACAAAACAAAAAATCAGTAACAAATAACAAAAATTAAACTAGAAATACAATTAGAAAAAATAATAATACCTGAATAAACTGAATTGATGATATTTCATTAGAATATCAGAATTAAATGAAGTGGAAATCATATAAAAAAATAAAAGACTCAATCTTAATAAAACATGTGCTACATTACTTATACTTCACTATCAGCGGTAGGTTAGACCAAAGCCTACATTATCACTCCAATGCTCATAAATTATTTTACATATATATATATATATATATATATGTAATATATAATATATAAATATAATATATATGTAAATAATAATAATAAATAAAATAAATAAAAAATAAATAATAATAATATATAAATATAATATATATGTAATATATATATATATATATATATATATATATATATATATATATATATATATATATATATAAGGTAAGATTCCGGTTATTTGATATACGATAGGACTGAACTCAGATTCTATTAGACCTGCAGAGCAGCGGTTGGGCTCAAATTCTAGCCAATTAAATCTTCCTTAAAAATGGTCTATTACGTTTTTTGCCAAAAACGCACCGATTAGGAGATACAGGCCAAAAACCGAAATAACTCCGAAAATTTCTCGGTTTTCGGCCGCCGAAAGTTTTACCATCCGTTTTTCGGATACAAACTTGGATTTATACTACTCAGACATGGCTTTACAACATATGGCTATAATAAAATTGAACAAGGATAGAAAAAAATACAATATTGCAAAAAAATTTGTGGTCGTTAATCGAAATAAAATATAGCCTATATTTTAAGTTGGACAATGTTACATAACTGTGCCAAATTTCATTAAAATCGGTACGGTAGTTTCGGTGATTAGCCCGGACAAACATCGTTACAGGAGATTTATATATATATATATATATATATAGTTTTTTCGGTTGGCTCTACAGACCTTTTAGATGTTTATGACCGCCTATACCAGCCTTCTTCCCCTCTGTCTATTCTGGGCCGTTGATTTCAAGTCTGCCACATGCAGTTCCGCAGCATCTTTGTTGACCCTGTCCATCCATCTAGTCTTTGACCTCCCACGTGGTCTCTTGCCATCTATTGTGGCAATGTATATATATATATATATATATATATATATATATATATATATATATATATATATATATATATATATATATATATATATATATATATATAAATATACACTACAATAGATTGTTGTTTCATCATATGGCCACACGTTTCTTCAATACAAATGCCCCGACTGCCTTTATAATGTTTGCTTATGATTAAATGATAAAAATTGAAATAATTGTAACGTACACCCGCTCACACTCCCCCCTCTACCCGCAGTAGCTCATTGAAGGACATTGAGAGATCGTCAGTCCTTACAGAGAATTATCTCAGCAGTGTCAACATGGTGGTAGGAGTGTCTGTTAACCGTGGTATACTTCGGCAGGTTATTGTCAGTACCATCAGTGAGTCATTTATTTACCATTTCGATTTTGTATATATACTATACGAATAATATTATATGATCTTACATATATATATATATATATATATATATATATATATATATATATATATATATAGGTTTCTTCTTATCTTGACTGTTATGGATATTATATGTAATGGTTCTTGAGTTTCAGTCCTTCTTAAACTTCTTTAGGAGACGTTTCGAGACTAGGCTAGTCTCATGCTCATGCCCTTACAGTGAAAAAATGAGCTCTTAGTAAAAACATTAAATATGACACTAAAATAAATATATGTGGAAGAAAGTGGTCCGGGTAGAGGTCAAGGTTTTTTTCTTAGAATTGGAGAAAAGTTTATTAAGTAGCGAACGTTTCGACCTACTTTGTAAATCTTCTTCAGGGCAACATGAAAAATACAGACAATTGAGAATTAAAAAGTGGTACAAAACTATTTTAAACATAGTGTATATAAAGATACAATAGTACGGTGAATACAGGCGATTGAAAAAAAAATTGCATAGCATGGTAAATATAAAGGTTAAAATGTATGAGTGCATAGTATTAACAATGAAGTATATTTTAATAATTTTTTATAATTTTACAATGCTTTATTTCTTACTGCATTTCTTATCATTTTCTATTTTTAATTTTAATTTTACTACTCAGCCTGCTGGTGTTCCTCAAGGTAGTATCCTGGGTCCCATCCTATGTATGTATGTACACGATGTATACAGCTGACATCCCAACCCATCCAAGCACTGTCCTCACTACGTACTCTGATGACACATGTGTGTTATCAGTAATAAAGATCCATTTGTTGCATTCCAATCTCTTCAATTCCATATCTTAAACCTTCAAGAATGGTGTCAAATTTTTTTTTTTTTATATTAACACTTTATTGAAATATTACAATCTGCCACTTGTGGGCAATAAGTAATAGTGCTGTGTAGCTTACAGTCATTCCATAACAAAACAATAATATAAACAAAATACAATAAATAAATATATACATGCGGTAACAGAAAGAAATTAATGCGGAAATGATAATAAAATAAAGTAAAAAAAAATTAATAAATAAGAAAATAAATAATAATAATACTAATAATAAAAAATAAATAAATAAATAAAATGTACACATTCATACCCTATTTAAAATTTGCCTGGGGTCCCCGAACTGAACTTCTTCCTCAGGAATGAGGGCAAAGCAAGAGTCCGGGAAGCCCCAGCCCCCTTTCCCAGCCGCGTCACTGGCATTAAACGCCAATGGAAGCTGGTTAAGGGCGCTTCACACACACAGGTCGTGAGTGGAGAATCTGGCCAGTGCCAGTACTCCAAATAACATTATTATATCAGGTCTCGAGGCCATTGCCGGTTTAGGCGGCGGGGTGGGTTATATGGATGTGTGGAACTGGATAATGACTGAGCCAGAGGGTTGGGATGACAGGCAAGGTTTTGGAGAAAGTTTGAAAATTTAGTAGGGATGAGGTCGAGGACGAAAGGAATGTTGAGATCATTATGGAGGATTTTGTTGGAAACATAATAAGGAGCATTGACAATAGTTCTCAGGACTTTGGATTGAAAGGATTGAATGCGTCTGATATTCGATTGTTTTGCGGTCCCCCACAGTTCCAGTCCAAAGGTCCAAATAGGTTTGATGGTGGTCTTATATATTAGTAATTTATTGTCTATTGAAAGATCGGAGGTCCTACATAGTAATCTATATAGTTGGCTAAATCGTCTGTTAAGTTCTTGTCTTTTGAGTCTGGTATGAGGATTCCATGTAAGTCTTTTGTCTAGGAGGAAGCCAAGGTATCGTACTGTGTCGGAAATAGGTAGGATGGTTTCATTGAATTGGACAGAAGGACATGTTCCCCGGCGAAGGGTAAAAGTCACGTGTTTGCATTTTTCCCCATTGACTTTGATCCGCCATTGGTTACACCAAATTTCAATGAGTGAAAGGTGGCTTTGTAGGTTCAAGGAAGCCATTTCGGGATCTGGGTGAGATGATAGGATAGCTGTGTCGTCTGCGAACGTTGCAAGGAAGGTTTCAGGAGTAGTGGGGATATCAGCGGTGTACAATATGTATAGGATAGGACCCAAGACGCTGCCTTGGGGAACTCCAGCTTGAATTGGGTAAAGATTGGAGTATTAATTACCACAGCGTACTTGGATGTAGCGATTAGAGAGGTAGGATCGAAGAACTAGGAATAAGGATTGAGGTAATCGGGTTTTGAGCTTGAACAGCAAATCGGCATGCCATACCCGGTCGAAAGCTTGTGCTACGTCCAGAAATGCGCCTGTGCAGTATTGTTTGCTTTCAAGAGCAGAGGATATGTGATCGATAACTCGGAGTCCCTTCTGGACCGTCGAGTGCCTGGGACGGAATCCAAACTGATGTGAGGGAATATTATTGGATTCGATGATGGGTAGGATTCGTTTCAGGAATTTTTGGTAATAATTTTAAAATTTTTGGAAATAATAAGAAGCAGGCTGATGGGTCGGTATGATGAAGTGACATTGGGTGGTTTGCCAGGTTTGGGGAATAGGATGATGACGGAGTGTTTCCATAGCAAAGGGAAGTGAGTTGTACGAAGGATACAGTTGTATAGGTAGGTAAGGAAAATAATCGTTTTTTGAGGAAGACGTTGAAGGATCTGGGTGGTAAGAAGGTCATGTCCAGGAGATTTGCGGACTTTTAACTTTTGTTAGAGAAATTTGACCTCAGAGGGATTTACAGCTTTAGGAGGTAAGGATAGAGGAATGGGTGAAGAAAGGAATTCATTAATATTGGAAACGTGGTTAGGGTGGATTTCAGGATGTGGGATAAATGTATTTGAAAGGTGTTTGGCAAATTCCTCTGCTTTGTCCTCATCTGATGCAGCCCAAGAACCGTCTTCACGTCGGAGAGGATGGGAAATAGAGTGGTATTTGAGTATTTTTTTGGTGGCATTCCAAAGGGAATTATCTGAAGCAGATAGTGTGGAAAGGTAGGATTTGTAGGATTCGGATCTATAGGTTGTCAGGTTCTGTTTGACTAATTAGGTTAAGTGGTTATACAGTCTCCGATCGTGAGGATGCCTGGTTCTTTGCCAAAGGGATTGGTGACGGCGTTTGGTAAGGATAAGATCCCTAAGATCTTGCGGTATGGATTTTTCTTTTGGACTTTGAAGGAAGGACGGGGTGAAGATGCAGTCCAAACTGCTTGCTGGATCATATTGGTAAAGGAATTGACGGCATCATCTAACTCCTGAGGTGTTTTTAGGGAAACTCTGAGGTCAATGGTGTCGGATACAAGCTGGTGAAATAGGTTCCAGTCAATCGGTCCCCTAATAAATGATGGCGGAGGAAGTTTGGATATTGGGACTATAGAAAGGGTAAGGATCAAAGGACTGTGATCTGAGGACAGTTCATCAAGGCGTTCTATGCAATATTTTAAGGGACTTAAGCCAGCATGGATGAAGAAGTCAAGGAGATCAGGATTTCGGTTTGGGTCAGTGGGCCAATATGTAGGGGTGCCTGGAGAAATAAAACTGGAATTATGGGAGTTAAGTGCAGAGAGGAGGATGCGACCTCGGGTGTTAGTAGTTCTTGAGCCCCATTGTTGATGTTTCGCATTAAAGTCTGCACCTAAAAGGAAATGAATCCCTTACGAGTTCAGGAGAGAGCTGAATTCGGAATGGGAAATGGATTCATTAGGAGGACAGTACACCGATGCTAATGTGATGGGAAAGGAAAAAGTTTTGATTGTAACAGCTGTAGCCTGAAGGAGATCGTTTGACGAGAGTGGAAATGAGTGATGGGAGAGGGATTGATGGACTATGACAGCAGTACCACCGTGAGCTTTTCCATCAGGATGGTCGGTCCGGTAGTTTTGGTACTGTGTTATGTTGAGCTTCCGTTTACTGGTCAGTCGAGTTTCTGTAATTAAGGCTACATCAATTTTTTTATCATGAAGTAAAGATGTTAGTTCGTCAGTGTGGTTTCGAATACCATTCGCATTCCAAAGGAGAATGGATAAGCTAGATGTCATTTAAGGATTTTGTTGGACACGAAAGAGATGGGAAACAAGATTTGTTAGGAGAGATATTAGTGGTGTGACCATGGATTTGAACTCGGAGAGGAATGATGTGAGTAGTGTTGTGAGATCAGTAGCATTTGAAGGAGGGGGGATATGAGGGATTTGGTGCGGGATATTTGGATTTTGATTCATGGAATATATTGGTTGTTGGGGCTGGTTTTGTGGATGTAAAGGATTGATTTGTGGTTTAGAGAGGTGTTTTGGGGGTTCGGGTTGTAGCGTGGCCCCGAGATTATTTGTTTGTTGATCACCTGACATTTCGGCGTAGGAGACAGCTCCATCTACAATTTTAGAAGGCTGTCTTCTTGAGGTCCTCACTTCTTCGCTGGGCCGACGTGCTGCCAGAACATGAAATTTTATGTTTTTGTAGGTTTGGCAACCTTTATAATTGGCTGGATGGCCTTGGAGACATAGTGCGCAGACAGCTGGTGTTTCTCTCGGCTTGACACATTCTTCAGTTTTATGCGGTTCTCCGCATTTGACGCACCTTGGAGTATGATGGCAGTAGTGCCTAGTGTGCCCGTATGCTTGGCAGTTATGACATTGCACAATGTCTTTTTTTGGGTAATGCTTTTCGATTTGAACCTGGGTAGTAAAGTCTATTAACATCATAGATTTTTTCTACTCCTGGTGCTGGTTCTAAATCTATGAAGAAGAGAGGTAATGGAGTTTTGTTGCGTGTCCCGGGGTGTACAGCATTCTTCTTGTAGACATTTGTAATTTGTCTAACTTTGAAGCCCATGGCAGTCAATTCTTCTTCTATGACGTCAGCAGGGGTGGTTGGGTGCAATTTCCTGACTACAACTCTGATGGATCTCTCCTCCTTTAATTGATACGTATGGTAATCAGCTTTAGTCTCCGTTAGGTACTTGACTATTCGTCGGTATGTCTCGGGCGTGTCTGACTGAATCTTTGTATCATTGGTTCTACTAGTGCAATAGTATTTTCCGGTGCCTACTGCCTTATTCAGTTGTGTGCAAAGAAGCCTAAAGTTTTTTATGCTCCGTACGAAAATTGGTGGAGGCCTGTGCACTTTAGGGGCCGATGTGGTCTCCATTGCTTCACTAGGTAGATTTGTTAGGGCTGAAATCTGTTGGGTGAATAGAAGGGAGAATCTTCAGTGAACTGAGTAGATGGTGTCAAAATTGGAGAATTAAAATAAATCCTAACAAATCCCACCAAATTACCTTCACTCTTCGTCGTAAACCTACGAATTCCTGTCCTACTGTATCCTTTAATAATACTTCACTGATCCCTGTCGAACAGATACGTTACCTAGGACTCCATCTGGACAAACGTCTCACTCATTTACTGGACAAACGTTCAATGCTCCCAATTAATTAAAAAAGACTCATTTACATGACAGATATCAGATCTATTTGGACATACGGAGTTGAGCTTTGGGCTCTACTAAACCATCCAATTCATCTCGTATCCAATCCAAAATTCTTCGTAAAATCCTCAATTCTCCTTATTATGCCACAAACAAACTCATCAATCATGATCTCAATATCCTATATGTTGCTAATTTGGCCCAAATTAAATACCTATCCTTCCATGAAAAGCTTCATACACACTTGAATCCGCTAATCTCTCAACTTGCTTCCCATAATATTCCTGATAACCCTCCGAGGCGTCTGAAAAGAAGATGGCCTCGAGACCTTCATCAATGCTATCAATGGATAGTATCTCCACAAGTGGTTTTTTTTTTCATGTCCTTTGTTCATACAGCAGATTTACTTGACGTAATAGAATTCCAGTTGTAAATATCAAGAAATTATTCTATTCTAAAAAGAAAATATTTTACTACTGATACCTGATACCTAAGATATCTGATACCCAGGTAACTTACTAGTTAACTTTTACATTTACCCATTTTAATATTCAATTTGAGTCCATATGTTCTTTTTCTGGGATAGATCGTGTGGTGTTGGTTTTTTTTGCCAAGTTTTCGCTCATCGTGTGATGAGCACACGATTACACATACAGACATATACCTTCATGCCACGTCACACCACCATCCGTCTCAAAAGGAAGGAATCATTAACACTCTACTCAACAGAGCTGAAATGATAGCTGAACCGTCATAGTTTCCTAAAGAGAAGAGGCACTGAACAGCCTTCCTGAAAAACGGATGCGACAAAGAAACTATTAAACGGGTAGAACGCAAGAGAAAACACAAAAAGCAAGACAATACACGATGAGCGAAAGCTTGGCAAATAAAACCAACACCACACTGGACCGTTCTTATTCCCAGAAAAAGAACATATGGATAATATCGCAGACCGTGGAAGCCTACGTGAACATCTGTTCAATTTTTATTTGTTATCTTCATTACCTTATTCTTTATTTTTCAACACTTTGTGTTTTATTCTTATTTTATTCTTTATTATGTATTTTACTACCTTCCTGGCACTTCGTTGTTAATACTATATACTCACACATTTTAACCTTTATATTTACCATGCTGTGCATTGTTATCATTTTTATTCTCAATTGCCTGTATTCACCATTCTTTTGTTTCTTTATATTTATATTTACAATATTTGTGTACCACTTTTTAATTCTTAATTGACTGTATTTTGCATATAGCCCTGAAGAAGACCTACAAAGTAGGTCGAAACGTTGGCTACTTAATAAACTTTTCTCCAATTCTAAGAGAAATTCATTGACCTCTACCCGGACCACTTTCTTCCACATATATTATCAAGGTCAACTATCATTCAAAAAAATAAATATAAATTTAAGCGTGTGAGATGTAATTGGATAGGGTGTACTTATAAGTTTCAAAGAATATATCAGTTTATCATTAATCAGTTACTTCGCAATGTTTCATAAAATGTTAGCTAAGATCAATGAGTAAGTAATCAATTTTTAGGAACAGCAGTTTTATTTAATAGTCGAATCATATTAGATTATTTCTATTATTATTTCATTAAGAATTAATTAAATTTGTATAACACGAGCTTAGACCTCGAACAACCGATTTTTTGTTTACAGAGTGATTTTTATATTTCTCTACAGGCAATGATCTTTTACATTCCGTTAGAAACACTTTTTCTCATGGTGTATTATTTTAGGTTTATCGAATTTAAATGTATGTTGTGTATTTCTAAAATGTGTAGTGAGGGCTGTTTGATCTGATTTATTGGGGGTTTTTGTTATTGAATCGCTAGTACATAGGGTATTAGGGTATAGTATTTTTTAGGATTGGTTTCATTTAGGTTATTTTGGTTAGAAAGTGTTTTTGTTGTTTTTAGTAAATTACGAAGGATGCTGTGCGGATAACCATTCTTAAATAAGATGTCCACTACGTTGTTTCCGGCTGTTTTTTAGTGTATTGGGGATGATAATTTTCTCGCGCGATTTATTAGGTTTTTTGCCATACTTATTTTATATCTTTTGGGGCATTGGTTTGTGTAGTACATGTATCGACCAGAATGGATAGGTTTTCATCACCGGATTCTGAACATCCAACTCCACTATCCAGCAGTCATTGTGTCGTGGAGGTTGTTTCCTCTGCATCTAAATGTAGATCATATTGTTTGGCGGTATTTCTTGACGTGGAACAGGCTTTTGACCAAGTCTGGCACCCGGAATTTCTTTACAAACTCCGCCCATTCATACCTCCTACATATTTTCTCATTATTCAATCCTACCTGACTAACATTCAAAGTAAATCACAATTACGTGTATTCATCCCACTTTTTTCAATCCGCTGGTGTTCCAGAACAGGTCCAGTACTTAGGACTTCACCTTGACAAAAGATTAATTGGAATCCTCAAACTAGACTAAAAGGACAAGAAACAGCTCGCCGTTTCAGGCTACTGCAACATTTACTGAACAAACGCTCTAGGCTCTCAATTAATTACAAAAGACTCAGATCAATGACAATCATTAGACCTGTCTGGACTTACAGAATAGGGCTTTGGGACTCCACTAAACCATCGAATTCCTTTCGTATTCAATCCTTACAATCCGAAATCCTCCTTAAAATCCTCAATTCTCCTTACTTTGTAAACAACAAAGCAATCCATAATGACCTTCATTTCCCTTTTGTTGCTGTTTTGGCTCGAACCCAATATCAACCTTTTCATGGCAAATTTATTTCCACTCAAACCCACTAGTTTCAAACCTTGCAACCTCTTCAATTCCTGATAATCCTCCGAGGCGTCTGAAAAGAAGCTGGCCTCGTGACCTTCTTAGTTGAACTTATTATTTGAGTACTGCCACTGGGTAGTTTCTCTACTTGCCTTTCATGCTAATAAATACCAATCATTATATTTACTTGTTGTATTATTTTAATACAGTTGTAAATTTAGATAAATAAATTATTTAAAAAAAAATGTTTTCTATATTTATTTAAAAGAGCTTGTAAACCATTTTCGCCAAGTAGGATGCGTGTAAAGTGCATGTAAAATTCTGCAACTTTCTTATCATATATCGCATTATATCTTCGATTGAGGTGCCCACTGAGAAGGGAGATACATACTTATGTTGCAAAGTTTGCTAATGAAAATCTAGTAAATTAATACACCTATAATAGTAAATTTATTAGTAAACAAAACGAAAACAAATTAATCAAAACAAATCTTATTAATCAAGTTTTTTTTTCAACGTAGCCATAATATATGTTATTCATATAAGATTAGAACACCTGCTGGTTGTTGAATTATTGTTGAGTAATGTAGATACTTGTAGATAATAAAAAATTAATGAGTTATCATGAAATCCTTGTCTTAAAACAACAGATGACTGATAAAAATCAATAGTAAAGATAAAGTATATATATACGTTTAGAAACGTACATAGCAAGAGGTCGGTTATAACTGACTTAATTTATCTAGTAATCATCTTTATATAAGAATTATATAAGAATTTAAATGGCAAAACTTCAGAAACTTATAGGGGACCGAAAAACTAAGACAAAAAGTCCTTGGTATTTGATATTTGGTGCACTGCATCTATGATTCGGTCTCTTAATTGCTCTCTTGAGTTGATTGACACCGAATAAACTTTCTGCTTCAAGGTTCCCCATACGAAGAAATCCATGGGTGTCATATCAGGTGATCTGGGTGGCCAAGGTACTACTCCTCCACGTCCAATCCATCGTTGTGGATAATTTATAGCCAGCCAAGCTCGAGCAACTTTGCTATAATGAGCTGGACATCCATCGAGTTGAAACCGCATTTCAATCTGCTGTTGTAAGGGAAAGTCATCTAAATAATTAGAAAAGTCGTTCTCCAAAAAATGTGTAAATGTGATACCATTCAATCTTCCAGGTAAACAATATGGTCCCACCAGTAATCCGCTCCAAATTCCAAGCCAAACGTTAACAACAAATTCATGCTGAAACCTATTATCTCTAATAGCTCTGGGGTTTTCAAGAGCCCATACATGATAATTTCTTTTATTAACAATTCCTCCTCTCGTAAAGGTTGCTTCATCGGTCCATATAATTTTTAATGGAAATAAATTATCATAGCGAATTTTTTCAAGAAACCAGTAACTAAAATTCAACATCTTGACATAATCTTGAGGTAATAAATTCTGAACTTTTTGAAGATGGTATGGGTAGCGATTATCACCTTCGCCATATTGCTTGCCGCGATATTGCTAATGCAGCAGATGCTCTTCGGATGCTAGTCTCAGGATTGTTATCGAAGTGGCGTTGGACAAAATTTCTTCTCCGATAATCTGCTCTTACTGCTGCCTGGAATTGGCCGCCTTCATTACGTATTAAGAATGACCCAGTCTCTCGTAGTCTATTAAAAGTTAAGAAAAGACTCGTCGATTAGGCACTCTTCTATTTGGAAATCGGCGCGCATACTCCCGCACCGCTTCTAAAGCATTACCGTTACAGAAACCATATACAAAAATCATATCAGCGTATTCAACATTAGAATATGTATGCGGCATTGTGGCTGGCTGATGCTATTCACAAAAAAATATCTGAGTATCTGACTGAAGACTGATTGAGGAATTATAATCCTAGAAGGAAGCCAAAATGTAAACAAATAAAATAATGTAAAGGATAACATTAAGTGTTTACATATCTCACTGCCTAGCCTGACGAACTTTGAAAGGTATAATCGCTACCTGTAACATTTTTGTTTTGTTTCTTTTTTTGCGATTTTCTCTAAAACTAAGCAAAAACGAGCAAATCTCTAAAGGACTTTTTGTCTTAGTTTTTAGGTCCCCTATAAGTTCCTGAAGTTTTGCCATTTAAATTCGGGACACCCTGTATATATAGATATGTAATATTAAATTATATATTAAAGGGTATAATTGATTGTCATACGAGTACACTTTTTAAACCACCGAGCACTATACTATTTTTTCTGTAGAAAATATTTAAATGTGCCTATGGTTAAATTGTTTATTGTTAATCCATTTTATTTTCAGATTAATTTATTATTTAATAATTTTTTTACTTATAATATTTAGCATTCACATCTTAAAGAGTTAATAACTATGTATGTATAGGTTATTTTACGGAGATAGTTTATTATTTTAATTTTAATAAGTATTAATTCTTTCCACTTTTTGTATCAGGGTTTTATCAATTTATAGTTGATATTCGAATTGAAAAGAGTTATTAATAATCGTTGAACATAAAACTATTAACTAATAATTTGTAGATGTTGTTAAGGCGTGATTAGACTGAATAAATTTAATAGGAAGCAAATGGAAGTACCACGGGAATTTGAATGAAATCTCAGATATTAACAAAGCGTTTGATTTATTAATTTGAATAACATGCGAGATTTTCTTAAATACTATCAAATATACATGGAAGAAAGGATAAAATTAAATAATAGCGTCTACAAGAATAACTTAAAACTAAACATGCAACTTAGCGATCTAATGAACAAATTAATTTTAAACAAAAAATAAAAGATGAACAAATGATTAACATGAATTGGAGCGATAATTACCAATAACAGAAATGCTCCATGCTAGCATAATGGCCAAAGATATAATAACTACAAAATGAAATTGAACGATGTAATGCAGATTTCAATAAGGCGCGAAGATGTGCGAATTATTATTATCTTCGCCAGTGATCACGGCATGACGGAACAATGAGTATGATATCATTAATTAACTTGAACTTTCCGGTTGGTACCATGTGATACGTTGATCATCAGGAGAAAAATTAGTTGACAATTTGAGGCCTTATGATAATGAAATGTGACTTACAATTTGCGTGATGTTTACTCAATTATCATCATCTCAGCATAGCTTCTGGCGAGTAACAACTTTAAGACCTCTGGACGTTCTCATATGAAGAGCGGCTTGAAAGTGGAGTGTGCGATGGTCGTAGCTTCGAATAGTGCGAATGCGTGGGTGGTATAACTGCTCCGCTCGGCGATCTAACAGCAAGTGAGGGGCGCTCTGAGCGTCAATCCCCCCTCTCCTTGATTTTGGCGGTACAGTAAATTTCCGATTTTAGAGGCAAGGATCGGTCCGTTCCATCTGGCGGGCAGTCCAGGTCCGCGACTAAACATTCCCCCGCCCATGGCACGAAAGTGGCATTATTGAGATGGTAAAGGGCATATGCGGGTGATTGGGCGCTTTATGATGCCGGAAGCGGTTCGGAGGCTAGCGACTCGGGCGATACCGTCCGCTCCAGGATGCAATTCGGTAACCCGTGCTAATGGCCAACGCAGAGGAGGCGAGTTATCGGTTTGGATCAGCACGAGAGCGCCGATAGTTAGTTCGGGGGCGGATTCCGCCCAGCGGGATCGCTGCTGGAGTGTGTGCAGATATTCGATGGTCCATCGCTTCCAAAAAGACTTTTGGATCTTGTCAGTGAGTTTCCATCGAGCCACGCGATTCATGGGTACATCAGTTAGGTCCTGAGTGGGGGGAGCGGTTATCGGTCGACAGATAAGAAAGTGTCCTGGAGTTAAGGCTTCTAGATCATGAGGGTCGGATGAAAGCGCACATAAGGGTCTGCTATTGAGTACGGCTTCGATCTGAGTAAGTAGGGTTGAGAATTCCTCGAATGATAAAACCTGAATACCCATTACGGTACGGAGATGGCGTTTAGTAGATTTAATCGCGGCTTCCCAAAGACCCCCGAAATGGGGAGCCCTGGGAGGAATAAAATGCCATTGAATACCCTCGCGCGAGGAATGTTGAACAATAGTTTCTTGAGTATTTACGTCTCGGAAGAAACGACCGACTTTTCTGATTTGACGGCTAGCTCCTACAAAGTTGGTTCCGTTATCGCTGTAGACATCTGAAGGACGTCCCCGTCTACCACAAAAACGAGCAAAGGCGGCTAGAAAGGCTGCGACGGATAGTTCGGATGTAAGTTCTAGGTGAATGGCTTTAGTGGTGAAACAAACAAATGCACAGATATATGCCTTGGTTACGCGGCATCCTCGGATACGAGCAGAAGATACGGAAAAAGGACCTGCGTAATCAATTCCTACCTTTGAAAATGGGTATGTGGGTGTGATACGATCACGGGGCAGGCGTCCCATGGTGGGGATGAGTGGTTGAGGCTTAACGTGGAAACATTTGTTGCATTTAGCGAGGCGATGGCGAACTACGTTTCTCCCGTCCAATATCCAGAATCGCTGACGAATAAAGGAATGCGTGCAAATTTTGACAATGAGCTTGATCAATGACTAAGTTGGTAAAGGGATAATCTTTAGGAAGCAAGGCCGGATGTTTAGCGGAAAACGGTTGTGGGCCATGATGGAGTCGTCCACCTACGCGGAGGACCCCCCGCGGATCGATGAATAATTGCAGAGTACGTTTAAGATGCAATTTTGATGTAGGGTCATCGGCTGCCTGATACTCATTTGTGAGAGCGACTTGTTGAATGGCCTTAACTAATATGTCTAGAGCGGCAGATAGCTCAGCGGCGGAGAGAAACCCGGTAGAGCGGCATGCGGGGTTCCTGACGTTACGTGAGAAGCGGAGACACCACGCAGTGACGCGTTGCAGCCAAGAAAGAGACGAATAGCGGCTCTCTAAATTAAGAGTGGTAAGGGCGGTGCATGAGATAATTTTGTGAGTGGTTCGCCGTTCAGAATCAACGATACCAGGAGGTACGTCGATGCGCGAGGTAGGCCATGAAGATGGAGGTTGAGAGAGCCAGGACGGACCTTTCCACCATAAGGCATGATTGGCTAATTCCTTAGGAGAAATCCCGCGAGAAGCGCAGTCGGCAGTATTGTCCTTGCCGTCAATATTGCGATATTGAGAAGGGGGTATGCTTTCTTGAATTTCCGTTGCTCGGTTTGCTACGAAAGTTTTCCAACGGTGGGGTTCGCCACGGATCCAGGCGAGAGCTACAGCGGAGTCTGAGAAGGCTATCAGGTCTTCGAATGGCTGGGAAAACATTTCTGTAATTTTGGCGGTTAACTTTGCAAGGAGGTGAGCGCCACATAGTTCCAATCACGGGAGTGATACTCTTTTCAAGGGGGCGACCCTGGATTTGGCCATTAAGAGGCTGACAGCGATTTCCCCAGAAGAGGAGGTGGAATGCAAATATATAGCGGCGGCGTAACCCAGCTCGGAAGCGTCACAAAAGGCAACTAGGCGTTGGCAACTGCGCGACTCTTGATAATAAGGAAAGCGGCGAGGTATAGAAACGTGAGATACTGTTTCCAGTTCTTCTTGAAAGGAGTTCCAATCCCGGCTGATATCAGGGGGAGCGGGTTCATCCCAATCAGAGTGTCCGACCCATAAACGTTGGATTAATAACTTAGCGGTGAATGTCACGGGAACTAACCATCCAGGAGGGTCATAAATGCGAGCTAATTTGGAAAGAATAAGCCGTTTGGTTGCGGGAAGATTGTCAGAAGACACGCGATAAGAAAAAGTACCTGTGTCAGCTGACCATACGAGACCGAGGATCTTAATGGTAGAGTCATCTTCGGAAGAGAATTCGAATGAATGAGTCCCTACACGACAATGCTCGGCTGCGAGATTGGATAGAATTTGAGGATGATTCGCGAGGATGATTTGCGGAGTTCAAAACCTCCGGATTGCAATAGAGCGATGAGATCGTCCCTTAATTGAACGGCTTCTGGCAACGTAGAGGCTCCAGTAATAATATCATCTACGTACGTGTCCTTGCGAAGAACGGAGGCGACGTGAGGAAAACGAGCCTCTTCATCATGACTTAATTGCTGAAGAGTTCGAATAGCAAGGAACGGGGAGGAGCTGACACCATACGTGACCGTGTGGAGGCGATAAGAGCGGATCGGCTCATCGGGTGAGAATCGCCATACGATTCTTTGTAAATCTTGATGTTTGGGAGGCACTAGTATCTGACGATACATCTGCCGAATGTCGGCAGTGAAAATGTATCGGTGCGTTCGAGCGCGAGTAATCAAAGTGACAATATCTGATTGTAACTTTGGTCCGGTAAAAGAAATATCATTTAGTGATTTTCCATTTGAGGATTGCGCCGAAGTGTTAAACACCACTCTAATTTTAGAGGGAGGATCGTCAGGGCGCTGTACAGGATGATGAGGGAGGTAGTATGGGATACCGGAAGCGTCATCAGGCTCAGGAACGGCAGACATATGGCCTAACTCCAAGTATTCACGCATGAAGGCGAGATAGGCTTCACGTAACGCGGGCTCCCGATGAAGGCGGGCTTCGAGTCGGTGAAACTGTTTCACTGCTCTGTAACAAGATTCCCCCAAGTCGAGCGATTTCAGAGGTAACGGAGTTATGTATCGACCATGGGCATCGCGGGAGACGGATGTTCTAAATAATTCCTCACAACGTTGTTCTTCGGAGGAGAAACGAGGTGAAGTGGCTGTGACCTCCTCGAGGTTTCAAAAGCGTTGGAGGTCGAGGTTTAATTGGACATTGGTGAGGGCGTTAAATACTGATAATTCGTGACGCTCGGGAGCGACAGTATTAGCGATAGGTGAAGGGGAATTGGGTGTTAGATCTGCGGAAGTTTGAGCACGACGGGGACGAAGCGGGGGGGTGAAAAGTCTTGCCTTCATTATCTTTTACTTCTTTGGCCCAGGTAACATGGCGCCTTGTCGAGGACGACATTCCCCCATGAAACACCATCCAAATATGGTATTCAAGGCCGTGGGTCCAACCTTAGGCGATGGTTCGATACCGAGGAGGATTCGTGGCAGGGCGTCGACTCCGAAGAGGAGATCTATAGGGCCTGGATGGCATAGCGATGGATCGGCGAGCGGGAGTTCCCGTATGTACGGCCAGGGTGATAAGTCCACAGGCATAGCCGGAAGTGAATGGGTTATGTTTTCGATCACGAATAACTGAAAGCTTAACGGATCAGAGTCCGGAACCTGAATGGTTGCGGTGGTATACCCGGGGCAGGATAGGTTCGACGATCCCCCCAGGACACTTACCCCGACTGGGGATGATGATACGGGGAGGCCCAAATGAGACACGGCCCTGATGGTGATGAAGCTCACCTGGCTTCCAGAATCTAACAAGGCTCGGAATGATTGAGCTTGGTGATCAAAACGCGATATTGAGACCTGCGCGGTGGGCAACAGTGACGGTGTCATGCCCCCCGAAGACCCTAGCATAGTTAATGGCGATCGATGCGAGACGGTAGTTAGCGGTATAGAATTATCGGCGGCACGGTTGCGTGGTAATTGATAGTGGCGGTGTAAGAAGGAAGCATCCTTTTCGACCACGATAGGCGAGCATTGAGGTCGGGCGCGAGAGGAGGGCGGCGATGCGTCGGAAAAATTGGGTCATTGAGAAATTTTTGATTTGTCCGGGGGTGAAGCTGAGCGCACAGTGATTTCTTCGGACAAGCGGCGATCTCGATGTGGGGTCGGTTAATACGGACGAAAGGATGGCGGCGGGTTCTGGTAACATAACGGTGCGTCGAAGGAAAGGGGTTCATGCGATGCTTGGCTTGTCAAATAGTTGCGAGAGGACGTATCCCGTGTAGTGGCTAGGACAGGCGACCCGTGCATGGGTTGTGGTGATGACGCGTGTAACGTCTGAACTGCCGGGAAGGATCGGTGACTCTGGTTATTGTATATTTGACGTTGAGCAGAGTAGCGGCGTGGTGGAAGCGTTCTAATATTTGGCATATTTGGCGAATTTGACCGAGGGGAACCCAGGGGGGAGCTAATGGATGGCTCCGGACGCGATGGTGATCCGGTGATGCCCCGATGGAGCAAGGTGGTGGAAACCTTGACAAAAATGACAACGCTGGATGGATTGACATTTATCCGGTGGGTGTTGTCCGAGGCAATTGATGCACAAACCCTCTTTACGAACAAACCCTAGGCGATCCCGACCGGATAAGGTTTTAAATTCTCGGCAATGATAAAGGTTTATGGGCTTCTTGACAATAAGTACACCGCAGCGAAGCTGCGAATACACGAGCAGAGCGATTGACAGATTGCGGTTGCCGATGCATAGGGGGGTGCTCTTTCCTCTTAGGTGATGATCGACGGCGATTATCTGACGGTGGTAATTCCGACACGGATGCGGTAGCAATTTGAAGTCGCGTGATGTAATTGAGCAGCTCAGAAAACGTAGGGAAGTCATCAGGATATTGTAACTTATATTCCTTTTGAGTAACGGGGTCTAAACTCCGGAAGGTTAAGAAAAATAAAAAATAGTCTCCCAGACCAGGGATGTTAGTCGCGGTTAATTGGTGACCCAGTTCAGAAAATAATTTAAGAACGGATTCAAGGGCCTTTTGCGATGGATGCGCGATGGGTTGGAAATTTAGCATTTCATGAAGTATCCGAGACGCGAGCGCCGCTTGATTGTTATACCGAGCAATTAGGGCGGCCCAGGCGATAGAATAGTTTGAGCCCAGATAAACAGATGTTACTTATTATTCGTAATTAAATGACTGGTTTCTTAATAATTGCATTGAAAAAAGCATTAAATAAATTCTAAAATTTATTTAAAATTACAATTCATTTAAAATCAGATGGGATATGGTTTGTTTTCAAAAACCGAATAACTAAGTCAGTTAAAGACATAAAATATAAAAATCAATCAGTTGTATTCGTAAAGCTAAAAATTAGTATAACGAAGGTTTCTCTTAAGTAATGAACAAAAGAAAGAGCTGTAAAAATGCAAAAAAATAAAATAAACCCAATAGAAAAAGACTAAATAATTTGACTCTTCGCTTCACGAAACAGAACCCTGACCGTTGACTCAGCCTTGGGGTTAGTTTTCTATTAAATTATGTAGTATTGATAATTTTATCAAAAATATTCAAAAATATTGTTTAAAATTGTTTATACTTTATTTACGGTTAAGAGTCTATTTGTCAATCATAAATCAGTTGCTCGAATCAAATTAAAATTTAAAGCGACGTTAAATATAAAAAAGCATAATATATTATTATTAAATTAATATTACTTAGTAGTTTTATATATACATTTTTTCCCCTAAGGGTTTCCTCAAATCTAGGTGTCGTTCAACTTAAAATTTCCTTTAATTCTTTTTTCCATTTTGTACTATCTTGTATAACTTCCTCCCAGAGACCGTGCTTTCCTCAATTCCTTCTTTCCTTATTTTTCGTGGTCTTCCTCCCTTCAGCACTCCCATTGAAAATTAAATTGGGGAATCTTTCTTCTTCCATTCTTCCGAGCAGACCATACCATTCTAATATTTTTTCTCTCTATATTTTGGAGGACGTTATAACTATAATTTATAATTAAATTGTAGCTATGTATAGTAATTATTAAGTTATAATTATTATTATACTCTATCTAATAGAAATAATAATTACTGAAAGAGATCGTGATTTTTGTAGTTTTATAAGGTCTATTTTTTTTACTTCACTCATCATGCAACGGTTTGAAATGCCAGTTTCGAATAAAGTATCACATATGGTTTATCAACATTATTTAAAATTTAATTTTTTTTTCATTTTTTATCCGTATTTTATGTTGTCTCGGTACAAAAACAAAAGTTTTTACTCACCAATTAATAACAGGCCAAGTAGAATGCAATTTACAACATTTCTTTATACATAAAAATACTATTGAAAGAATTTAAACCTTGATCACAGGGAAAAGACAGAGCTCTTCAGGAATAAAAAAACAACAACACTAAGAGGCCATAATACAAAGGAATATTTGCTTATAAATATTATAAATGGGCAGAGTGAAGTGGTTTCTGATGATTTCGGTTTCTTACATTCATTTTCGAGGTCTGGAGCAAACATTAGGAAAATGCAATTTGATGATCATTTTATTAATCCTCTTACAAATCAACACCGAAAAAGGTTTAAATCTGAATTTGAAGAGTAAAATATCCGTGTTTGTGTTTGCAAAAAATTCGGTACAGTTGGGTGAAGACGTGGAAACCAAGAAGCTAAATACATAAATAATTAATATATATATATATATATATATATATATATATATATATATATATATAATGATAAATGCAGATACAGAAATAGGGCTGGAAGTAAATTCGGATAAGATTAAGTATATGGTTTGTAGCTCCATGACGAGAAATGTAAGTACTTAGGGTCTATAGTAACTAGAAAAAATGAAATTCAAGAGGAAATAAAGGCGGGAAACGCTTGTTATTATTGCTTGATTTCAAAATTACTAAACTCTCGTCTTTTTCGAAACCTAAAAATCAGAATTTATAAAACCATCATCCTTCCAACACTTCTTTACAGATGTGGAACGTGGAAATCCCTAACTCTGAGAGATGAACAACTTCTTAAGGTATTCAAAAATAAGGTGTTGCGCAGAATATTCGGTCCAAAAAGGATGAGACCTCAGGAGAATTTAGGAGATTACACAATGAGGAACCGCGAAGCAAGCATCCGATTAGTATTATTCAAGTGATAGCGTCTCAAAGATTAAGATAGGCTTGTAAAGTTGTTGGTCTGAGTAACGAACGAATTCCTAAAAGTTAATAAGCACTGTGCCGACTGGCAAACGTCTGATGTTAGACCGAACATAGGTGGGAAGATTGCGTTAAAAGAGATCTGAAGGATTTGGGTTTGGGTAGTGGTCCAGGGACAGAGGTTTGTAAGCCGAGATGTAGTTTGGAGATTTTTTCAAGTATGGAGGTATGAAACTAGCCAAACGATCTTTCGAAAACCCTGGGAGAAAAAGAAAACACGAAAAGAGTGGGATCATAGTAATTCTCATTTAGAAGAAGGGGAGCCAGACTGAATGTTCCAACCATCACAGAGAGAAACAACATGGATTCAGACTAGGTCTTACTTTTTCGTTAAGAAATGTCTTACCGAAATCTTCGGACCGATATAACAATATGTACTTTTCCATTCATGATATGAAAGCAGCATTCGATTCTCTCCCAAGAAATGAAATATGGGAAGCCCTCGGAACTAAAAAGTTCGTTGGAATTTATATTATACATTCATGAGATCTAGCAACATGTAAAAGGCGAACTGAAAGAACGTTCCTGGGACGGGGAAACAACAGCTGGATATCGTCCTTCTTCTTTATGCACATGATATGGTCCTCATTAGCAACTCCGCAAATAAGTTGCAGATCAACGTCAATAAGAATAAGGTACTAAAAGTAGGAAGAGGCTAGGACGAAATCCATATATACTACAAGGGTGGAGAGAACCAAACAGGATATGACTGGGGAAGTAGACTTGGGAATTTCAAAGGGAATGAATAAAGCAAAAATGATCTACTAATAGGTATGCAATACTGTTATTGGGAAACGGGAGGTAAATGCGGAGTTCCGGAAACAGCGGAGCACATAGTAGCATCATGCACCGCATATGACGCACTGCGCGCGAGGTTGTCGACCGAAACTGGATTATGCCGGATAGACGAGTACGTGTTCGCTGAGCTTGTGAAGCATGAGAACAACGCAAGCTTCAGGGAATTCGTAAAAGGAGGGAGAAAAGCTGTTCACTGTGATGAAAACCTCTTCATGATAACGCGAAGAGAACCAGGACCAGGAAGACCGCCTGACAACCTATGTAGGAGACACTGATAACGGAGGGTAAAATCAGAAGGAAGAAGACGAGGGCTGAGGACAAGGTGTAGCCCTAAGGTGCATAACCGTGCACCGGGCTACACCATAGTACCTAACAGAGATGATTTTATTAATAAATGGAATAAAAAACAATATAAAAGTACCGAAAATAGTATTAGAAGTAAACCCTGTACGCCTCACAGGCAGGGAAGGGAGGTAAACAAAAAAAAAAAGGTTGTGGCTGTATATTATCCTCATAAGGTCAATCAGCGATCTGTTAATAGCATTTGTTACGTCTATATTTTTTCATTTTGTAATTCATTTTTCATTCTGTTTACCATTTTTTTCTCTTTGTATTTTATTTGCATTATCACCATTCTGTACATTTATTCTTTGATAATTTTTATTCATACTATTCCTTCACTACTTTGTTCAACTTTTCTGTTACTGTACATTATATTATTATTATTTTTTATATATTAATATTATACCATTATTATATTACTGAAATGTAATTTTATAGTTATTATGTTTTGTCTGTTTTCTCTCACAGCCCTGAAGATGACCTACAATGTAGGTCGAAACGTTGGCACACAATAAATAAGTATGCACTTATTATGGTGTTTCAATTGACTGCACCGCCAACTATCTCTATCCTTACATTAGAAGTTCCATTCAACTAATTTCTTCTCTAAAATGTTAATAGCATTCTTTAGAAATGTTTCCCATTAACGTTTCCGGGTAACATTATGTTATGCCTATCAATACCAGACAAATATCTATGGATTTCATTTAGCGTGTGTTAAATCTGTCTTTTCTTCGTTTTATTTCGTTACTAACTTGATTAATTGTATTCACTTATTTGAAGCAATGCAATGCAATGTGATTTCAGGTCAGCTGTCGGTGTTTGTGGTTGGAGCGGCCTACTGCTGGTTCGAACCACTCACCCTGAGGCTCAGGGAGGATCCTAACTTCATGATGACCTCCGAAGAAGTATCCTGGCTGATATCGGTAGTCGAATTCGGTGGTGCCATTACTCCTATACTATCAGGCTACCTGTCAGACAGGTAAGGAATTAACAACCAATCTACCATTTACCAGGTAAATGTAGATAGATGTAACTTATAATTTTATTACAGGTACGGGAGGAAAGCTGTAATATTAAGCGTTGGACCGCTGTGCCTCGTGGGCTGGGTGATGGCCGTGCTGTGGAAGAACGTAGTGGTCCTTGGAGTGATGCGGCTATTTCACGGAATGGCCACAGGAGTCGCCTTCACCGTCGCGCCAATCTACACGGCCGAGATCGCGGATCCTAAGCTAAGGGGAGCACTTTCCGGCACCTTCCAGATCGCGGTCTACGCCGGAGCGTTGTACGTCTTCGGCACCGGGCCGTACCTTAGCTACGACAACTTCGTCTACGTATCTTTACCAGTACCCATTGTTTTCACCATTATGTTCATGTTCTGCCCAGAGACACCTTATTACTTCCTAATGGACGGAAAGGAAGAGAAGGCCGACGAAGTACTCATGTATTTCAGAGATAGCCAAGACGTTCGTGAAGAAATTTCTCAGATGAAAGCCGCAGTAGCGGAAGAAACTTCGGATACCAATTCATGGAGGACACTTTTCTTTGACAAGGGAGAGAGGAAAGCTTTCATACTCGTAAATATCGTCTGCATCGCGAAATTCCTGACAGGAATGCCCGTCATTGCAAATTACGCTGTAGAGACCTTTTCTATGAGTTCGTCTTTCTTGCCCCCGGAGGAGATGTCGATCATCCTGATGGCCATTCTAGTTGGGATCGCCGTTTTAGCTTCATTCCTCTCAGATTGGTTTGGCAGGAAGCCTCTTCTTCTAGTTTCCTGTTTCGGTTGCTTTGTTGCTCATTTGTTCACAGGACTGTATTACTTCCTTCACGAGAAGACTTCCTACGGATCCCAAACGTGGATGCTGTACTTCGGGATAGTCCTTTACTGCTTCTTCTCCGACATCGGGCTTGGTCCTCTGTTGCAGACCCTTTTGGGAGAAATGTTCGGAGCAAACACGAGGGGGTTGGCAGGTGGTATCACGGTAGGACTGGCTGGTGTCTGGTCTTTTGCTGCTCTCAAGTCATACAGTCCTGTGAACGAAGCGTTTGGAATCTACTTAAACTTTTGGCTATACTCCGCTATAGGCTTTGCCAGTGGAGTAATCTTGTGGCTGATGCTCTACGAGACTGCCGGGAAGAGGATAGGGGAGAAGGAGGACAAGATTGATAAAGATCCTCGAGATTGCTGATTGTTAAAACATTCGATGTTAAACAATTGCAGCTATAGGATAAAACATTTTTCGCTCTCTCCCAATATTTCTAGGGATGATATGGCAATTATGTAGTGTGATAATATCCTGCGAATAAGGAATGTAAAGTCGAGTTTTTAGCTTTTTTTATTTTAATTCTATATTTTATGAACCCAAGACCATCACGAGTTTTAGTGGCACACTTTTTCATTTTCTTAAAACACATATTCAACTCTGGCCTCCCTTCAGAGAGTAAAAAATCTTTGCTTGTGCCGTCCTTCGGAAGGGCAATAGGGGTAACGAGCCTGTACGATGTCAAGTAGCATCGTCCGATTAGCCACAGCAGCATAAAAGTGACGTTTAATAAACAAACAAACTAACAAAAACAAATATTTTCAATTTTTAAATTATAAATATTATTATAATTTAATTCTTTAAATTTAATTTCATAGAATTCTATCGTGGGGATACTAGCGAAAGTACTTAGTGTGATTACGAAACATTCAATAAATAAAGAAATGACTAACTGGGTTTCGCCGGTAGAAACATTTCACACAATATATATCTATCATTTTCATTTACGTTTTCTTAAAATCATGGTTCTTACTTTTTTAACCTCTTTCTTTGTTTTGTATTTTCTCCTCATTGAAGTAGTCCGAAAGATATTAAATGAAAAACTTTCATTTTGTTTTTACCTTCAAGTTCTTAAATAAATCATAACCTGACCGGTAATCTGCCAATTGTAAAGAAAAAATGATAATTTTTTTATCAAAACCTACAGAGATAAGATAACAGAAAAAAAATCCAATAAATTCCTTACAAACCTAGATATTAGCATAACGCGCATGACATATGTTTAGATCAGTACTTAAACTGAATAAACTAATTCGCTCTTTGTTACGAATTATTCCATTCACCATATTCACAATATTAATTAAAAAAATAAGTGATTATACAGCTGTTTTTAGGTTGAAGAAAGAAAAAATCAAAATGCACAGATGTTTTTTACAATATATAAATATATACCCATACATACATTACGTTATATTGAAATTGAATGTCAATCCATGTAATTGATAATAAATAAGTGATCTTTGTCAATAAATTTTAAAATTGTAATATCAGCTTGGCATCTGCTGACAGTAATATTAAAGTTTTTACAGCCTCATTGTTAATACTTTATTAAATAACAATATCTACTCATTTTTTTTTAGGAAAATAAATTAATTTTTTATTATTTGAAAAATCCAAATAATTTGACGATTTTTACATATCGTTATCAATTTTGAATAATGTAAAAATAAATTATGAATACCATAAACCAAAATGAGATCGTTGGTAGAATCCCTGGAAAGGATTGCTGTAGACGTACCTACACCACAGTAACGTTGTGTAAATTGCCTACCTGCAGAAGTGAAGGAGTAAGTTTATGAACTATCGCTTTCCATTCATGAATACAGCCGGTTTTTGTTTTTAATATAAGCGCATAAATACCGAATCCTTATAAAAAATCATTAAACTTCATTTATTCATTAGCTAAAAACTCGACTCTGAGTTTTATTGTTACTTTATTAAAACATTTTGATCTAAAAACAATAAAACACTTCATTGTTTCTTTTTCCTTTTAAAATAATAAAATGAATTAAAGGGGATTCCAAGCATCTTATTTTACTTTTTTTGATTCGATTTCCGCTCGCGTGTGTTTACGTTACACACACACACACACACATATAAATAAAGCATTATATAATTTAATCATGTAATACATCATCCGTATAGAAGAAATAAATGATAATTTTACTGTTTTATTTTAAAGCTACCTCAGTAATTTGATAGTTTTTAATTTAGATAAAAAAGTAAAATTAATTAAATAAAATAAATTATGCATATACATTTTATAGTTGTTTATTATTGCCGTAAAATCACATATTTTCAATAACGCAAGATACATGTTATAACTGTCTAATTATTGTTTGATAATATATAAGAATTAATATTTTTAAAATATTTAAGAAGTAAGCTCAATTGTATAAAAAATATAGCTTTTAATTGAATATTCTTTGGTGTCCAACCCAATCCAACAGTGGACCAACAATTCATTGCTGACTCAAGGCCTCCTTGATCAGCCTTTAGTCATGTGTCGCTGTCCTGTTCGGCGATTATCCTCTTCCGCATCCCCAATTCTATTGTATATAACTTTTAATTGTAACAACATAACATGTACTGTATGCAGATGGGTTTTCTAATAATAATAGAAACAGTGACAAGGGATTTTTTTTCCACAAATGAATAAAAAATATGATTCTACGATCTTCCCTTATATATTGAAATACTTATAATTTCTTAGCCCACTGGGTATTTAGCATATAAATATGTTATACACATAACATTATATTTATGGGAAATCACATAATTTTGAAAGCACTCTAATTGTGCTAACACTTTTAGTCGGAAGGAAAAGATTTGTAAGCTATGTATAAAGATAGAAAAATATAAACAACTAAAGTTCCATTCTTCCTTCCAGGTAAAAATATATCTAATTTAATTTAAATAAAAGTACAAATAGTTTATAGTTAGCTTATATCTGGACCGATTCCAAAATAGAGATTTACATAACAAAACTTAATTCTTATTTTATTATTATACCCAAATCCTGTAATTTATATAAGTTTGTAAATTTTCCTTCATATTTTCTCTTATGTTTTCATTTAAACCAATTTATGAAGTGGTTTATCTGAAATACACTTCCTTATGCTTTTAATGTAAAGTAATTTTTAGATTACTAAACTAATTTAAGTAAATTACAATTATTTACCTAGTCAGATCTACTAAACGGAGCTCATCACTGATTTCCAATTTAAACTGAAAAACAAGAATAAAAAAATTATAAGCTATCATATGCATTTTTTATACATTATAATATAAATTTATTATAATACTTATAATTAATAAACATGAAAAAGTAATGTTCAATTAATAAACATTTCTTGTATTATGTAAATATTGTTAAAGAATAGTTGAAATATTTAATGAATAATAGATAATACATGTAAATATTGAACAGTTATTTTGGAAGATTAATGTATTTATATCATTTCGACATCAATTTGGTATGATTAAGAGAACAATATAGTCTTGAAACGTCACAATAGGCTGAATCTAAAGAACAAAAAGTAAAACGAAATTGAAATTTCATATTTGGAAAAATATTTGAATTTGCTAAAATATTGGATACCATGTAGTTTTCTTAAAAATTTAAAACGTTTCCTTCTCCATAATAATTGTAGTTGCAATTTCGTGGAAAACATCAACTGCATTTAATACAATTATTCAGTAAATAATTAAACATAAATTTCATAATAAAATTAATTTTTCAAATATTTGTGTACGATGGAAAATCTTTGCAAAGAAAACAATAACGGAAGACGTTGAATATATTATACTGAAATACAGGAATATTAAGAACTATTATATTTAGTTTAAAGCGAAATATCTTATTATAATTCAAAATTAAAATAACCATAATGTTTGGATAATTAAAACATTTAAGGATATAAACATTTTATGGAAGTGAATAAAATTGAGTTATTTTTATTTTGGTTTTCAGCTAAACAAGTTCACATACACAAGATATAAACTTACACAGTCCAAAATTCTCAGAAAAATTGTTAATGCACCATGGTGTATTTCAAACCACTCCAAACGCAACGACATGAACAATCTCACTATAAAATCATATATTCATAACAAATACATAATATTCCACTCATCGATCCAAATTCACTCAAATCCACTCGTTCTGCCACTTTCCTACTCCTTGTTACCTGGACTTGATAAGAAAAGATTAAAAAGGCATTGGCCAAGAGACATACTCAAATATTGATATTTCCATTCTAAAACTCGATGTTCCTATACAAAAGCAAAGAGAAAAACACTTGGATCAAATTTGCTGGATGCACAATTGCGCAGGTGAAAATGAAAATTAAATAATAATAATAATTTTTATTTTCAGGTACACCTACTGTATTTCTTGGCTTTCTTTCTGTGTTTTATCTTTTTTTTTGCGATTTATCCTAAAATACTCCATTTGAGTACTTCCAAGGTAATAATTTATTGTTGCCAGTTTATATAATGTCAATGCACGTGATGTAATTCTTTTTATGTTCCGTTTGACAAATATTATTCTAACATATCTATACTTATAAAATGCGTTATGATTGACTGAGGGATCAATGCACAGTCTAAACCGCTGATCGTAGAGACCTGAAACTTGGAGGATGTGTCCTTTGAATGACGTAGGCATCCTATAAGAAAGGATTTTCCGAAATTCTACCCCCAAGGGAGTGAAAATTGGGGGCAAAGTTTGTTACGCGCAAAATCTACATATTTGCGCTGAATAAAAAAACCAAGTAACATAGTTCACTTCTCTGCTCTTTTCACCGCAACTCTCACTGAGGTTGAAATTACAAATCTACAAGTCCATCATAAGACCTATATTGCCCTATGGTGCACCACTACAAAGACACCTCTACAAAACAACGCAGCATTACCAGATTTCCATCCTTAGGAAGATCGTAAGTTGCACTACGCTCGTGGGAGCACTTATCACCACCACCTGGGAGGAGCTTCGGCTTCAAAACGATACGATCCTACGAATTTAGATAGGATTTATGTAAATAATTTAGGGGTACATAATATAAAATCTTGGGCAATACTGATCTCTCAACTCCTGGGTTCGAAGTTGGCTATGGCAGATCAATTTTTTATTTTCTTAAAACCTTGAATCGACTCTATCGAGGAAGGAGACTCTACATTCGCCTCATCCAATACTAAGTACTCTACCAATATTAAGTATTAATTGGGAGGAAAAACTGACATTTGAGCGTGAGCTCAGCCAAATCACCTCCTTGCACAATCGTTGCTTTATAAACAGGATACGTTCACCTTCATGGATATAGTTTTTAAAAAATATTTTTATAAAGATTTCAATTTTCAGTTTTAAAATATTGATTGCTGCAGTAGTAATTACTTGCGAAGAATCCATGTTGAAATATGTTCCTATTTATGAATATGAATATTTCCTGGAACGCTACTAAGTATCGTAATGGAATTATTTTTAGTACGTACAATTCAAGGCCATGAACTCCGTAACGGTTCTCTAAACAAGTCTTATTTATTTTTATCGTGTCTTGTTATATTCCAATTTTTTATAATTAATGTTTACATTTTTTTATAAAAATATCCTACATTAATTGGAATCTGTGATATCGGGAGATGGAAATCATATTACCGAAGCAAAAGGCTGTTCTTGTGTTTATATGTGTATAGATATCTACATTTTTGTATTAAAAAAATATTGTCTTACCTAATATTTTGTGCTAATTAATTTATATTACGGCAATAATCCGGCAACATATCACCTCCTTTTATAACCGTTGTCCAAAGCACGGTATAGTCTATATAATGTACTGAACCCAAGAACCTGAGTGTGTTGGATATGTTAGTAGTAAATTACTAAACATTCAAAGTAAGTACACAAACACATCAGTGTGGACCAAACATATATGTTAAGAATATTTGTAAGGTTTATTCAACTTATACGCAATACCCAACACACCGGTACAGTTTATCAATCTAATATAAATCATCCTCACGCTGAACGGAAATTAATGTATGCCAGTTTAAGACACCAAATCTATGGAATATTTTTCAGCCAGTAAATTTTGTCATTTTGTTATAAATATTTTATAAAATCAGAGTATCGAAATCAGACGGCCAGACCACTTCACTGCAAAACAATACAGCCACTTTGATGTGCTAAACCCTACAAAGGTTGTATTGATACAAGTACGACTGTTTAATTTTATTTTAACATGCAACTCATTTGCTTCCCCTTCCTCCCCTAGATAGCAGAACGTGCCCGTAATTTTGTGCCCTAGTTCTAGACTGTTGAGGTTTGACCTCAACAAGCGTGTGATTGGCACCGACCAGCTGACAAACAAATAGCAATTAGTGGGAACATGTTGTGGTTTAACCTTCTTTATCGTGGCGATGGTTATTATGTGGCGTGGTAGAATAATTATTCGTCCTCGTTCTGTTTCTTATGTATATAAATGAATATATACATTCTCATATACTGTAGCTCAATTCATAATACAAATCCATAAGTATTTAGGAATATCCATAAGGGAAAAGACTAATCAAGAAATGTTTTACCATTTCTGACATGATCAGTTCAAATACAAAAACATTCACTTCAATGTTGATCAACAATTTCCCTCATCAATAGTCCAAACACACAAGTTTGAATGTTACCTTCCTTTGCTTTAAGCTTGTCTCACACTTATACGGTTTGGTTCGGTTCGATGCGTATTCGATTCGTTTTAGGTAGCCACCGGACAAGTGTGAAACGGTTTGTATTCGGTACCTAATAGAAACCTGATAGAATCGAAAGCCCCCTCGACACGAATCGGTTTCGTTCGGTTCCTCTTCGGGTCCAAGGACCAGAAAAATAATTGGCCGTTCACACATATACGGTTTAGTTTAGATCCGGTTACATTTTCGGCAAGCGAAAATATTATTTCATTTTCTCATTTTTAATTTTGTTGTTTAATGAAAAATGAGTGATTCACTTGATATTGATCGTCTGATTTCATCTGTTCACAATCACGTACAGTGCTGTGGGACAAAACAAGTGAAAAGATAAATTTAAGACGCTGGAAGCGTGGAAAGCTGTTTGAAAGCTGATCATAGACGGTCATAATCATAGACGGCTACGCACATTTTGAGGACTCCAAATGAAATGATATCGGTATGTAAGGTATTGAACATTTTATTTCCGTCGAAGGTAGTATCATCAAACCTGATACTAACCGAGTGTGTGTGAAGAGCTTTCATTTGTTTTCGGCGGCTAATACGAATCGAATACGCACCGAATCTAACCAAGCCGTAGGTGATAAATGCGAAATGAGCCTTAGTATCTCATTTTGCTGGAGTGATTCGTATCTCATTAATGCCTATGTTGGGTATGTTGCTGTGAGATATACAAACAAAACATTGAATGGTGAGCTTATTTCAGTTATATTCTGGTATCTATGCATTGTCTTTTTTTTAAATTTCACTCATTTTTGTTGTTATATGTAGGTCTGAGAAAAAGTATTTCAAAGTAAATTTATCCATTGGAATTTCAAACATTAATAAATAATACACGCGCCGTTTTGATCGATTATATTTTCTTCACTTTTCAAATATAAGATTCAAAGGTTTCTGGGTGAAAAACAGATCCAAGTGATTTTCACAAGTTTCCCTTGAAATTAACTTTACACCATCTGCATATTTGAAGCATCATGATTCTATCCCGGGTGTTTCTTCTGAATCGTCAGCTCTGAATCGCATATGTTGTTGAGAGTCGAATTCATAGTTTGGCCAGATTCGCGTATCTTATGATAAACAATTTCTTTCCAATCTCACCAAACACTCAGCATTACCTTCCTTGGTATCAAAACGGGCTTTTCAACCGTTTGTAAAGCTTTGACCAAGACATCTTTGCGCATTTGTTTTACAATTCAAAAATAGAAACGGCCTATTAAATGTTAAACTGTTAATGTGGAACCCAGGTTTTGAGTTTCCTTTGGTATCCAGTCATATGTAAATGGTTTAAAATTGTTTTTTGGTCGATATATAGTTTTTCACGTAACGAATTTCACGAGGTAAAATATGTCTGTCTACCTCCATTATTTTAAGATTGGCCGACCAGAGCGAGGTTCATCTTTAACATTGAAATTTCCGTACCTAAAACGATTAAATCTATTTTGACATTGGTTTTCACTTAAGTACTCATAACCATAAACAACATAATTTTATTTAGGCCTGTGTTGCATTTTTTCTCTTTTCAGAAGTAAAAAGAAATATATGACGAAAATGACCTTCCGGAATCCATTTTCAAATTGTATAACTTTTTATTGAGTAACCTATACACATAGATATACATATAGGATGTTCAAAACAAAATAATAATAAATAAATGAACGAGCATTTTACATCGTAGATTTGGGATAATCAATAATAATAAAAAATAAAAAGCTATGACCCTAACTCCATATAATAATTATTTATTAGAGGTAGTACAATTATTTATTGTATTGGCATAATGTTACACGGTGGTTTATTGTTACAATAAGAGACCGGATTTTAAGCCAAAGTGTAATGGCTTCCTCTACAGTGCCTTTCATATCGTTTGCTGGAAATATTTAATAATTAACAATAATAAGAATATTAAACAACAATGGACAATGAAGAATGATATTCTTAATTACACAACGAATCCAATAAGAGCATTCAAATGATTTTGTGAATAATTTAATGAGAATTTTTTTTCAAAATTGAAAACAAATTTCAACTTCACTTTATATTGTGAATATCATATAAAGCTAAGAACTTTAGAAGAAACAAATAACCCGTAAAGAAGAATGACGAGAAACGCATATAAATAAGTGAAATATGTAGTTAATAAATTTTACTATTATGTTATATACTTGTTATAATAAATAACCATAAGTGCAATTAAATATTGTACGCAATAAACATAGTACACAATAAACAAATATATGGATAACTGTGCGTTGAGAATTTAATATCGTGGCTGCTAGATTACAAAAATATTAATCCTGCTCTGCAAATTAAAACGAATTTAAGACTATATCACAACATTTAAAAAAATGCAGATCTTACTATTGTAATACTTGAATATAAGATACTGGTTTGTTTAAGTATCTGTGCATTCAATTTAATGGAGGAGAGACGAGGGCCTAAAACTATACAGCATGAGCGAACTTGGGGCATTAGAAATGAGAAAATTGAGAAGACTGCTTAAAATTTTAACACATAACAAATGAAGAGATATTGCTAGAGGTGAGTATGGTAGGGGGCCTGGGCCAGGTAGAGTAAATTGACCCTTAGGGTTTATTACCTTTACTTTCAAGAGAGGGAGTCGTCGGTAAGCAGCAGTCAAGTCAAGATGTAAGGAGAAGAAGGAAGAATGAAGCCACGCGTATCACCTAAGTCGCCTATAGCTTCCCCTTTTCATTGTAAGAAGTGTATAAGTTTTATTAAGTCTGTAAAAATGATCAGCACCAATAAATATAATTTTATTCTATAATTATTCTTATTTAATAAACAACTCCTGGTCAGTCAACAACGTTAACCTTTGGAGAAGAGTATATATGTCTCATTAAATAGTAGAAGAGTAAAGCTAACATAGCAATAATTATAGGGAAATGTGTAGATATAGAAAATCACCATTAACAATAAAACGAAAAAAACAGTCAACCTGGGGTACGCATAAATATTAATCTTACAATATACTAATATTAATAGTACAATATACTAAAATTAATAAGATTAACTCTAACGGACTACTGCCGAATCCAAAGCTGTTAGATTTCTTTAACGCCATATTTTCACCTTCTCCTCGGGTTACATTTCGGACGTTTACTTGTCGGCTCGACACTTATCAAAGTTTTAGGAATTCGTTCTATACTAAGCTCAACAATTTTTCAAGCGCATTATACCATCGCGACATTATCAAAAGGGGTACTTACTCAGCGATTCTGCGTTGTGTAATCTCCAAACTTTTCCAACAGCTTTTCCAATTTTTTTTGTTGATAAAATATTCTAAGTAATATTTAGCCCTTCATTATATTTTTTTCAGGCTATCATTTTACAATCCCTTAAAACGTCAAACAGGTCGACGGCCAAGTTCCACATCCATAAAGAACAGTTGGATTTTAAAACTAATAATAAAAAGATAAGATATTGTTAAACAATATCCAGATTGGCGACAACACTCATGAATAAAAAGTTCATCAGAGGAATATGAGAGCCACCTCATTTCTCCGAACTACTCAAGACCAACAGATGTATGCCGATATAGTTAGCAACCTCTATTAATAAAACTAATAGGAAGTTGTGGGATGAGTGCAACAGCTTTCTTACTATTCTAGCTAATCTAGTTGATATCCGTTTTAATTTTACCGATGCAGTTATTTCTGGAAATGGAGATAGCGATCTCACGTAAATCTTGGCATCATCCCTAGAACTTCCTCCTCATTATCGGAGACGAAGATGATCCTGACCACAAAAGCGGACCGCTCCTTTCTTATCCTGAGGGAAGCCGATTGTTAGGAAAGCCTTTGTAGCGGCCTCGACACTTGGAGGAGTTCATTTCAATACCGGATCTTCCTTAACGACTTCTGATATCTGTATACTTGGTCCTTTATTGAATTTTATTCACACATATGGATGAGGCTTCAAATCCACTAAGTAATGAATAATTTATAACAATAATTTAAGGGGCATAGTATCACAGAACGGTTTACTGTTATAGATAAAGATGGAAAAACCGAATAACAGCGTAAAAAATAGAAAAGAAAATGAATGGTAAAAAAAACAACATACTGTAAACAAAATCTAAATCCAAAAAGTTAAGCAAAAACATTGTATGGTGACTATAACTATACATAAATATTATGTAAAAACAAATATATTTCATTCTAATATTATTATCTCATATTATTAATTATATTAGACTTTAGGGAATAGTAAATAGACTAAAGTCAATATATATTCTCAAATAGTTAGATACTACTTTTTAGACATAAAAAATGTGTGATTTCATCGCTTTTAATAAGTGGCACTCTGTTTCTCCCAGACGTGAGGCTATTAAGTCATGAAGCAGATCTGCAATGTGGCCAGACGCATTGGTTTATAATAACTAAATGTATTATTTTACTATTTGAGAATTTATTTTGCTCTCCACACGTAACATACAATCCTCCTTATATTTATAATACATGAAAAGTTTATTCAAACCTGCATTAGAATTACTACCTCTGAATGGAAATAACACGTAACGAAAAACTTTACTGTTATACAACCAGGTCCCTTACGCGATTTTTATATACATGGGCTATCCAGAAAGTAGATTACGTTTTCGTCTGTGTCCGCTAGGGGCGGGGCTAGCGCGGCCATCTTGGGGTCAGAGCGGTGCGCAGCTCAGTCGGCATCTAGCCGTGCTAGTGAGAGGTTCGTGCTGTGCTCCGTTAAGATACTGTGACGGTTTGAAATGTCTGCGTTAATTGAAAATCCCGCGAGCTGCGAGGTGCGTGCAGTAATAAGGTTTCTGACTGCAAAAAACTGTAAACAAGCGCAGAGGAATGTTGAGCTCTAAGATCTTGTTGATTCACGACAACGCCCGGCCCCACACGGCAAATGTCACTCGTGAAGTTTTTGAATCTTTTCAGTGGGAGTTGTTTCCTCATCCGCCGTACAGTCCCGACCTCGCACCGAGCGACTTCCACCTATTCCCAGCAATGAAGAAGCTATGCAGCGTTTTGATGACGACGCACAGCTACAAGAAGAGGTAACGAAGTGGTTGAAGTCGCAGGCGGCAGAATTTTTCGACGAAGGAATTTCCAAGCACGTACATCGCTCCGATAAATGCCATAATTTGAATGGTGACTATGGTATGTAGAAAAGTAGTATTTGAGTGTGGCTTTCATCTGTATATAATAAAATTTGTTTCCTATACTTTGTTTATTTTTTATTCCAAAACGTAATCTACTTTCTGGATAGCCCACGTATATTGAATAAAAAAATTATTTAGTTGAAAATTTCCGATTATTGTTATCATCAGATATCATTTGGGGAATCATTGACCTTCAGGTAGTTCCTTCTGATTTTTTCCTACTCTCATTCCTTCTTGGGAAGTACGTGAGTACTTTCATCCTGAAGAGAGCTGTGCATTTGAACGAATAATTCATGTAAGGTGAGTATATTAATCATAACAACGATAATTTAATTATGGACTTCTTCCACGGCCTTCTTTCTCTTCAACGCTCAAGCCTCCCTCCCGAAATCTCTGAAACCACCAATAAATAGTGCTCTCATTTTTCTGGCCTCGCCCCAGACTTCATTGATATTCCTGGCTTTCTGGGCCACATCCAGCTGAATTTGAACACGTAAACAAATTATGCGAAAATTACGTTTTGACATCTCAGTAAAGACTATTTCCTTAGTAACAAAAAGTTACAAAGATAAACCTACTTATTTGAAATAGGATTAACAAGTTTTTTTTAGGCATCTAAAAAACCAAAAGTCCAACTTAAACAGTTTACTTTTTGGATATTTGGAAGGATATTTTAAAGAAAACATAAAATTTTGCCTTATTTTCTGGACAACCCAAACGATTTCACCAATAAGTTATGTTGTATTACAATTTTTTCACGATGCATCCATTTAATGCAATTTCACCTAACTATTAGTATTACTTTTGTTAATGAGTTGTGTTATTTTCGTTTTTTGTATTATCTTTGTTATTTATTTGGTTATGTACATCATTTAATTAACCGCATTCACTTATCACTGAGTTATAATTTATCATGAGTTTCGAACAGTTATTCGATTACAACTGTTTTTTTTTCCTTTCCTTTTATTTTTTCGAGTAAATTGTGTTATAATAATAAACACAGGTCATGTAGTGTACTCATCAGATTTTTTTATATGGTTCCAAAGTAGTGACATATTACCACATACTAACTGATTAATGTTGATTAGCGTTTATTAACCGTTGGCTCATGATGTTGAGTCGCCTAGGTTTTCGGTCGTTTAATTGTCTCGTTTATGTTGTGGCCTTCCCTCGAATCAATATCTCTACCAATAAGTTCTTATAAAAAGAGCGACAATGAATCTGTTGGTCAATAAAAATGATCAATCAATACAAAAGATCTATTTGAGTTTTCTAGTTCGCAATTGCTTTTGATTGCTATTATGGGCGATTCTTTGTCTGGCAACATCCATAGTTTTCTATTGTTTTTGTTATATTCGATTGTTTGGATCCATAATAAAAATAGAAGAACGGTTTGTAGTTATTGAAAAGGCCAACGCCTGCTTCGTGGGACAAATATTTTTTAGAATCCAACGTTTCGCCCTACATTGCAGGTCTTCTTCAGGGCTCAGTCCTCACATTTTGGAGATACTCATTGATTAATCATGGATGTGATAAACCAATTAGTAGACTTATAGTCTCTATTAATAGCCTCTTTCTCACTTGTGACTATTAAGCCCTGATGAAGATCTGGTATGAGCATTGAAATGTAAGTTTTTAATAAATAGTTCATTAACAAATTAAAATTTAATTTGACCTCACCTGGACCATTTTCTCCTCCATCAATTTTATAACCTGTACCATTACAACCTTTTAAGGTTCTTGGGTTCAGAACGTACTAGAGACTGTACTGCTTATAATACAACAGTTTTGCAGGGAGGTGATGTCAGAAATCGCGCTTAACCTCAGAGATTTTTTCTCTATGAAGGGTACCAATTTTAACACAGGCCGATCGATCCCCGGCTGTTAACAGATTAAATAAATTCTGTCACATTCGGATTTTAACCTAGGACCTTCGGCACGGCAACTGAACACTCTAGCACTGAGGTACTCCACATTCTTATAAAATAATTTATATAAAACAAATTCAATGATAATCATTCAAAATAAGTAAAATGTTTTCTTTTTAATCGTTTCACCCTCTTTGGTATACGATGAATCAATCATGAACCTTCGTGTTGTTCCTTCCTCAGTGTTTCTTCATTCCCTCAGGCTTTATTCTTCTATTCTCCTCCTGAATAAGTATGAATAATGAAACTTAGATTTTATATTTATGAGAAAAACTAATGTTTCTGCACAATTTAGGAATCTACATATATAATTAAAATGACATTTAAGTAAGCACAGCCAAAGATATATATCACTACTTAAACTACTATATATTATTAAAGAAAACTTTGGTTATTTTACAATTTTTTTTTATATGCGAAATTTGAGAGTATCTTGGAAACTATGACAAGCAATGACAAAATGAGTAGAAATAATCTTATGGAAATTTCATCAGCTTTTATTTGTATAATGGAGAATGGAGATAGTTGGGGGGTGCAGTAAAAAAAAAAACACCAGATAAGTACAAGACTTATATTTAATGTGTGCCGACGTTTCGACCTACCTTATTCAGGGCAAATGGGAGAGGCGGCTGGGTGGATCGGGTAACCAACACTGTTAATTTGTATAGTGCGGTCAATTCGCTATTTTACAAAATATAAACTAAAAATAGAAAACAAAACAATCCTCAAAATGAGTACTCACTAACTAATTGTCTACCATACATCAGGTAGGGCACTTAGCTGGTTCTACAGGACATTACTTTGAACTACTTTATCGAAATCCGAACTATATGACTTCATCTTCTTTGTTTCCAGGAATCAATGACAATTCTGAGCTATTTCTATTTATTTATTTCGAGCATGGCTAGCAAAATTGATAAATGCTAAAGGAACAGAAAAATTTTACCTATTTAAACTATTTTTTTCTCAATTTTTTTATTCTGAAAATTGGATTGAAGATATTGAATTTACACTGTTCTGCGAAATACTAATTCGGAAAGCGAATTTGCGATTCACTTTCCGATGCACCTTACTGGGTAGGGACATCTGTCCTTATCGCGAAGTTGATGGTATCTTTACCATTCTTCCTAACTAATAATCTCTGATGACAAAGAAGGTACAGTTGGAGTTGGAGTTGGTCCATCAGATAGGACGTCAACATCAATTGCCACAATCCTGTAAGTGTACAATGTACATTGCTTTTTTTTTTTTTTAATTAAATCTCGGAAACTTTTGAAGTATCTAGGTTCGTTGAAAATACTGTATGCATTGATAAATTTTGAATAATTATCTGTAACTTTAATATTGTATTATGTATTTTACAATATTTCTTAGTCGTTTTGTAGTTAGTAAGTAAATTATACTATGTCTCATTTTGAGAATTCACTGTTCTGTATTGATAAATACAAATTTTTTTTCTCTTTACATTTATATCCACAACTGTTATGTAAATACAATTGTCAATCAGGAAATTGTCAGATTTGCTGTTCTGAAAAAGAACAGTACCCTGGCAAAGCTGCTCGAACAGCTCTAACCCTCCCAGGTAGAGGCAATGCTATTCTAACCGTCCAAGAACTTGGTCGCCCCCTTTGAGAATGCATGAAAAGATGACAAGCACTGTGAGATGATAGTACAGTCAGCAAATTGAAATATATAAAAAGGGAAGTAAAGCCTTGGGCTACATCTAATCGCGGTAGACGCCATGAAGAGGTGGTTATTGCTCGCCTTAGAATAGGACACACCCAGCACAGTTGTTTTTCTCCGTTTGTTTTATTTCATTATTATATTACGTATGTGTACGTATGTGTGTACGTGCGTCTGTATGAGAATATAAAAAAATAATGTAGATAAATATTTATAAAAATTAAAAATCTACAGGCGTTGATGACCTTAGGGTTTTACGCCTCTAAGCTACAACAAACAAGAACAGTAGCCAGCGGCACCCCTCTCTCTCCTGTGGCTTGATATACGTAATACTCTTGTGATAGCCGATCTCTCATCCATGTTCTTTTTAGTCTCCACCTAATGTTCTCAGCCATGCGTGTCGTGGCCCCTTGCTCTATCACTGGGTTTGAGTGTCCATGTAGTGTTTTGATAAAATTTTAAAAGATGAATAAAAAAATATTGAAATAATTTATCATAAATCGCTGAAAGAAAGGCATGGAAAAGAAAACTAGCCAGTGGAAGAATGTTTTACACCATTAATCACACCATCACTAACAATATTCTAAAATTTAAATATTAATTTTCTAGAAAGAGAGGAGGGTAGCTCAGCGTGCAGTAGCTGATGGGTTCAAATCCCAAAGTGAGAAATAACATATTTTTAATCTATCAACGACCACAGATGAACCGTGGATATGTGCAAATCCCTCCTCGCCCAACCTTTTTAAAGAGGGTACTCTTGATTAAGAGAAAATCCAAAACAGTACTGACTATACAATGAAATCAACCAAATACTCACATTGTATTTGACAGATTTAGATTATAGTTGTACATGTTTTCTTTGTATATTCATTTAGCAATGAATGACATTTATGTTGGAGTAGAGAGCGTCACACATTTTAATTATTAGGAAAAACGTTTCGAGCAATCTAACAAGTCTCAAGTTCATCACCTACCAATATTCTAGTCATGTTATTATACCTATTATTACTTTTTTTATAAATAAAAAAAGTAATAATATGTATAACTGTAGGTATAAATATATGGAATATTTTTATTTATAAAATATAGGTTTATATTTTATTTTTACAGTCTCTCCCCTCCTCCCGCCCAAAAAAAACAAAACAAAAATAAAATAGGTCTTTATGATTTTGGTTAAACATAAATATTCCTAAGTTCATGGATCAGCAAATTACGTAATTCATTAACTGAGGAGTAATTCATTTTTACGATACCTTATATATTTATGATTTCTTATATATAATTTCTTTAAAACGTTTTATACTCTCAATCTAAATGAACAGAAATGGTAAGTAATTAATCAAAACAATACTTCAAATATTTCAGGAGGTTTAGGTGAGGGGATCGATCCACTGCTGACTACAAATAGTCAGGCTGAGTGACCCCCTCAGGCTTTCGATTCCTCCACCTCCCGCTAGGCAAGATTATCGCATGGTACTGGCAAAGATCTTGGTGCACAGCTCCAAGTTATAAATAGAGGATAAGCAGATCTCCTCAAACGATTCGAATCTTCCAATGTTTCCAATCCAGCGAGCAATGGCCACTTTATAGAGGCTGGATGAGTGACAGTAAGGACTGCAGTTGTTACTGGGTCTAGCTATGGTTGTTTATTAAAAGTAAGGTATCAGCTTCGCAGGTTGTCACTTTGTGTTGAGTTATTACAAGTTTATTCGTATCCTTTATAATATACGCCAAAAACAATAATCATCGTGAGCTTCAGCATGGAAAAAAATAATGTAAGTATGGGAAATGTGAAGCTTTCGGTAATCGTTTCATCCAAAAATAAACGTTTCAACTAACAATTCAAAGTAAGCACGATTCATGTTTGTTGAAAAGATCGTTTCTTTTATAATATTTAATTATAATTAATATAATTACCATAATTGCATCGTCTTTTCCATAATGCTGTATAAAAATAATTTAATAGTTACAGTAACAGGCTAAAACTCAATTCGCAGCGACAACCTGCGTTGATTCTCTAACTAAAATTATGTATATAGAATTGATAACAAAAATAATTTATTTTCCAAAGTCGGATTTGAATCGTCTATAGCACAGTAACTCGAAGCTCCATCAATATGCTAGAGCGCACACACACGCTACTGTGCCTTATTATTAGAAAATTATTATTTACACTTTAGAACATTATTAGTGAAGGTGCTATTATCTGTTAAAAACATTCTTTCAAGGTTTTGTGATAAATGATTTGAAAATTTTTTATTCATTCTTTAATATGATATTTCTCAATGCACATCAGTTAATGCTTAAATGAGATATAATGTAATTTACAAAATAACAAAATTAGCCAATGATCAACCACGCCAGGCTCGGACTAAAGACTTAAAGTACTCAACATGTAGCTGACCTTCTACACTTAATAGTCCATTTAAATAATTTTAAAAAAATGCCAATCATATAAATTGTTTGAATCCACAACAGAATCCATCCTTTTGGTGGAATAGATGAAATAAATAATCTTATAATGCTGTGATAACTGTAGGATCACTGATGATATGGGTGTGAAACAAATAATACTTCAATCGAATTTGCTGTATAAATTTTACTCATATATTGGACAGTATTAAATTTTATTTTATCACGAATGGAGAGCAAAAAGGAAAAGCACAGCTTTGTGTATAAATCTTTCTAAATCAATATCAGTAATTAATATTGAGATGAAAGAATACAAGAAATCAATACGGACAGATTAAAATTACATCCTTACTACCTTCATTATACTGTAACTAACAACTAATGAGAAGTCGACAACATGACCTTCGGAATGGGTTTTCCGAACCCTTACTATGTTCGTGGAAGCGCGCGGAACTCCTCTACATCGAGAAGACATCCTTGACCTCGGCGCGAGAAGGAATCGTCTACACACAGAAGAGGGTGGGGACAGTTGTGCAGTTTAGCAGTTCCGTAGCAGCTAGCGTGAAGACAGGATGCGGAGAGGAGAACTCAGGCAGTACGTCGTCAGTACAGTCAGTAAGTCGTCTACATGTATGTATGTGCGCATATATTTATATATATATATATATATATATATATATATATAGGTTTTCAGGTTCTTGAGCTCAACAAATATAAAACCTATCTTTTCCGAAATTTATTGTTCTCAATTATTGTTCACGCTCTACCAGTGAAAAACACAAGCATGATTTTTTTGATTGATTAGTGGATAGTTTTTTAATTTTATTTAATTTTATTGTTTTATGTACATGCTTATTATATAATTTTGGTATTTGCTTGTGAATTATAACGTATATTTATAATATTTATGATAATAAAAATTTATAACAACTAGTATGTAAAAATGAACAAACTTCAATCATCACAGATACAATATGAACACCTATGAGCTATAAAATACATATGAGCTATTATTTTTGAACGTGGCATAATGGTGATATAGCCAAATGGACTGGATGTAAAAAAATCGTTTATGCTTTTAAATGATTTAAATAATTATTATCTATCTATCTATCTGTCTATCTATCTATATATCTATCTATCTATCTATCTATCTATATATATATAACAGTTCGTCGTGGCTGAAAAGACCGTCTCAGTGCCAAAACGGCATAAGCTGCAGACTTGAAGTTTTTGAAGTAGTTTAAATTTGATACTATTTGAGCACAACCGCAGCTCTGTAGGTCTAATAGTTTCTGAGTTCAGCCCCTATCTCATAACAAATAGCTGGAATCTTATCTATACATATAAAATGCTTTGTCCTGAATGACTGACGGAAACAGCCTAAAACGCTGATCGTAGAGATCTGAAACTTGGAGGGTGTGTTCTTTGTATGACGTATTCATCCGATAAGAAAGGATTTTCCGGAATTCTACTCCTAAGGGGGTGAAAAAGGGAGGCAAAGTTTGTTTGGGACAACTTGATTCCTTGGTACAATCTAATTCAAAATTTGCATTAACCTTTTTTAACAGAATCGATGTAAGATGTGTTTCGTATTTTATTGAAATTCATCTCCTAACGGGGTTAAAAAGGGGTAGAAAGTTATTCTTGCTCACGGGTTTCTTACTCGCTAATCCTTTCAGTTTTAATTTCTCGCTGCTGCCGAACAAGTGAAAACGTTATACTAAGTAATCATTTTCAACAAATTCAATAGCATTAAATACTAATCCTTTACTGGCACGAAAAACATTAAACTTATACATTAAAAGTAACTTCTGACTGTCCCGTTTGTTAATCAGTATCAATGTATGTTTCACGGCTGTGCTGATTTTTTGCCATTTGTGATGAAATTTGATATGGATAATCTCAAGCCTGGGGAAGGACTTACTTTTTATCAACACCACATAGGCCAAGTTTATATAAAACTGTAACCTGATTGACTAACACACCCAGCGGTCAACGCACAGCAGAAACCACTGAACTTAGCATCTTGAAATTCGCTGATAGGTTCTTTGTATAGCTTAAATGAGAACTACGAAAGGAATTTGGACGGTGGAATTGTAATTTCGGATGTACGAGTAACTTATAGTTAAAAAGAATTCAATTATTTATTTAAAATGATCTGTCCCGAAACTTTATGTGGAACACCAAATTCCACGGGAGTGAAACCGCGGGCAAACCCTAGCTTCATAATAAAACTTAAAAGGTATAATGGGTTTAAAACATCACTCTTTGCTATGGGATAAGTGATAATAAAATTTGCTTGTTTCCCCATAGTTTTAATGTAATTCAAATTGAAACGCTTAGATATCGCGAACCTAAAAACATGAACTTATATCACTTTCAAAAATAACAGCTCTTATAGGATAAGTTTGTTTTTATTTTAAGGGCAAACAACTACAAATGGTTATTATTGCCCTCACCGCTAGAGAATATACATAATTACATACATACATTCTTGTAATATTAGTACTTAGTAAAAATATTGTTACATATTGAAATATTAACATACTATACTACATTAGATATATAATAGAGATATATTATCATATTAAACTTATGGCAGAAAGAAAAATACTTATATTCATATTATTATTCATATCACTTAAATGTAAAATAAGTTTTGCATATGTATTTATAAAAACTTTAAAATATAATGTAATTTAAATTTACGTTATTTATATAAACATTATACATATTAATAGGAATATTTCTTATACATAAGCATAGGATATAAATATATGCATGCTTGCCTCATTAATGAATAATTGAAATATTGCTGCATAGTTAAGTATTACAGACAACTATTTATATATAATATATTTGAGCTGTTATTTTTGAACGTGGCATAATGGTGATATAGCCAAATGGACTGGATGTAAAAAAATCGTTTATGCTTTTAAATGATTTAAATAATTATTATCTATCTATCTATCTGTCTATCTATCTATCTATATATATATATATATATATATATATATATATATATATATATATATATATATAACAGTTCGTCGTGGTTGAAAAGACCGTCTCAGTGCCAAAACGGCATAAGCTGCAGACTTGAAGTTTTTGAATTAGTTTAAATTTGATGCTATTTGAGCACAACCGCAGCTCTGTAGGTCTAATAGTTTCTGAGTTCAGCCCCTATCTCATAACAAATAGCTGGAATCTTATCTATACATATAAAATGCTTTGTCCTGAATGACTGACGGAAACAGCCTAAAACGCTGATCGTAGAGACCTGAAACTTGGAGGGTGTGTTTTTTGTATGACGTATTCATCCGATAAGAAAGGATTTTCCGGAATTCTACTCCTAAGGGGGTGAAAAAGGGAGGCAAAGTTTGTTTGGGACAACGTGATTCCTTGGTACAATCTAATTCAAAATTTGCATTAACCTTTTTTAACAGAATCGATGTAAGATATGTTTCGTATTTTATTGAAATTCATCCCCTAACGGGGTTAAAAAGGGGTAGAAAGTTATTCTTGCTCACGGGTTTCTTACTCGCTAAATCATCATATTTTCGCTGAACGAAACAAATCTACATAGTTTAAGTTTGTTTTTTTTATACCGAAAGGCAACAGAAGGCTTTTGTTTATATAGAGGCATTGGCAGGTATTTATTGTAAATATATATATATATATATATATATATATATATATATATATATATATGTATATATATATATATATATATATATATATATATATATATATATATATATATATATATATATAGTAAATAAAAGCTTGAGACTGGTCTGTTTGGTACAGCACACTTTTGTGAATTGTAGCAAATTACATTAGGAATAAATATATGAACATAGTTTACAGGAGTATATTGCAGTAGGAACGCCAAAACTAACAAAAATAGCTAAATTGCCTATGTATATTATTTTAATCCTTTCAGTTTTAATTTCTCGCTGCTGCCGTACAAGTGAAAACGTTATACTAAATAATCATTTTAAATAAATTCAATAGCATTAAATAATAACATTTAAGTTATTAAAGTGATAATAACATTTGCCTGTTTGCCCATAGTTTTAATGTAATTCAAATTGAAACACTTAGATATCGCGAACCTGAAAACATGGACTTATATAACTTTCAAAAATAACAGCTCTTATAGGATAAGTTTGTTTTTATTTTAAGGGCAAACAACTACAAATGGTTATTATTGCCCTCACCGCTAATATTGTAACATTAGTACTTAGTAAAAATATTGTTACATATTGAAATATTAACATACTATACCACATTAGATATATAATAGAGATATATTATCATATTAAACTTATAGCAGAAAGAAAAATACTTATATTCATATTATTATTCATATCACTTAAATGTAAAATAAGTTTTGCATATGTATTTATAAAAACTTTAAAATATAATGTAATTTAAATTTACGTTATTTATATAAACATTATACATATTAATAGGAATATTTCTTATACATATGCATAGGTTATAAATATATGCATGCTTGTCTCATTAATGAATAATTGAAATATTGTTGCATAGTTAAGTATTACACACAACTATATATATATATATATATATATATATATATATATATATATATATATATATATATATACTCATATACACACATACACATATACATATTATACACATACGTATATGTCAAATTGACAAATTGACTGAAATATCTTGATGTTTTAAATAACGTCTAAGGTATTATTTAGGATAAGTTTTATGAATAATATTAGAACAATACATGCAAGCAATAAACAAAATCTTTAGATTAATGTTCACCACTTTATCTGCATATCATCAATTGAATTTAAACATTATTACAAGGTGAGGCCCTATCAAGAAGCAGCGAGCCGGCGAAACTTTATTAGTAGTAATGATAATTAAAATTACACACTTGCCTTATAGATAAACACATTAAATTAATACTTATGCAAGCCATTTTGTGTGATATTCGAAAGTAGCAAGTTATTACAGTACTGATTTATGCACAGATAACGTTTACTACATCCACTCATCTAATTATATTGTATAAGTGTTAATTTTATATGGAGACTAGTTTGTCCATTTTAGCGTCACATAACTATTTATTGTAATTTAACTTTCACTGTGAGAACGATAAAATCTAGAAAAGGCGTCAAAATATAGTTTTATATTTATGCATGATCCTTAAGAATAAGAAAAAATTACACACACACCGATATAAGTATTAAAATGCAGCCTGCCAGAAGTCATTTTTATTCAATAATAAATATTTTCTTTCTTTCGACATTTTAATATATGCGATTTTTCCTTTTTTTCATTATGACTCTTGGAAAAAAAAAATTTCCTTTACGTTCCAACAAGTAATATTCCATGATGTTCATTATCCACACAACTGTTCGTATTTCAACATACTTTTAAGCCTTTTTTTCTCAGACAACATTTTCTAATGCATTAACATTAAATGATTATTTATGTATCTGACACAATCCCAACAATATTTTCATGATATTTCTTATACTTTTTTTTTTAGTAAAAAAAATACGATTATAAAAAACCGACTCGATTCTATACCTCTCTTGTAAAAAAATAACTCAGACCAATATAAAAATAATCCTATACTTAATTTATGCTTAATAAAAACATAATAAAGAGCAATATTGTTCTAAAATTAGGATATCTGTAGCTCAACTGAAGCTAAGAAAACCATTCACAAACGTGGTTTAAAAAAAAAATCAAACTAGGGTCACTCTCTTTCTTTCCCTATTAGATAAAGTAAATTAGTCATATACACAGCTGTGATATAAACTATAAAAGACCATTATAACTCTTCGAAAAAAAGTATTCATTTTTTGCATCACTTATTTTGATTTTTTTAAAAATATTAATGTAATGAATGTCATCTGTCTCTATCAATATGTTATCAGTATAAACACTGCTATAGGTGACAATAAGGGACCTAGGCCAGGTAGAGTATAATGGTCCTTAGGGTTCATTACTTTACTTGGAAGAGAGGGGGCAGTTGTCGGTACGCAGCAGCCAAGTCAAGACGTTAGAGGAGGAGGATGGAGAATGAAGCTCCATGTATCATAAGTCACCTATAGCTTCCGGTTTTCATTGTAAGTTGTTTTTAAGTCTGTAACCATGATCAGCACAAATAAAATATAATGTTATTCTTTAATTATTCTTATTTAATAAACAACTCCTGGTCAGTCAACCACGTTAACATTTGGAGAAGAGTATATATGTCTCTTATGTATTAATAACATAAAATTACTATATATTAAGTATAACGATCTCAGGGTGGCATCCCATTTTAGTTTTTAATTATATTCAGATCAAAGGATCTGACTTTTCCCTGAGATCATAGCTTGGGCAGTAAAGCCAATATAGCAACACTTACATATTAAACGTGCCTCTCATCGTAAAACTGCCCTAAATCAATTTTTTTTTATTAAATTAATTAAGAAGATAATTACATAGAGTAATTACAAATTTATATAGTAAATAATTACAGATACTCTGTAATTGTGTACTAGTTAAAGTAATAAAGTTACAGTAATATAGGACGAGTCGGTTTTTTAAAATAGCCATTTTCTTAAACAATATTAAGTAATGGATCAATCAGCAAACAATAATCGTACGCACTCTTGACAAAATCGAAAGTCACGACGGTCCTTTATCAGCATGATTTTTTTGTTGAGGTTTTATTTACTTATTTTCAAAGCGAAATTGAAAAAAGACTGAAAATTACTTTTAATCTTTTCAAGGCTATGGGAAAAAATTTCCAACTTCTTAAATCAAATAGATTAAAAAAAACCTATACCACTACAACCCATGACAACGGTTGTGCAGGGAGGTGATTTGTCGTAGATCACGCTCAACAGCCAGATCCCCCTCCCTTATTTTGGGTACCACGTTTGAGTAACGCTGGATGAGCCTTAGGAGGACCCTAGATCCCATAGTATCTATCTCCGGCCGCTAACAGATTAAATAAAAGTCTTCCAGCAGTGGGATTTGAACCCCGGACCTCCGGCATGGTAACTCAGTGCTCTACCACTGAGCTACTACGCTCCAATCAAATATACACTGTGTTATACTTTGTAATAATGTAATTAATAATAGAATAGTAAATATTTCCAATGAGAAAATATTTTGGAGGTATTGAACGAAACATTCGCATCCACACGCTCACTTCAGTGTGTCAGTTCAATGTGATCATTTCTAACTGACACACATAACTGAACGAAAGATTCGCATCCACACTCTCACTTCGGTGTGTCAGTTTGATGTGATCATTTCTTACTTTCCTAATTGACATTCCAATGTTTAATGATAGTGTTGACATATCAGAAATTTATTAATATATATATTTCGATATATATCTATCGTTCCAAATATTATTTCATAAATTAGATGACTCTATGCTATCAGTAATAACAACTCACCCCTACTCAGTAACAACATATAACCCAAAGTTGTCTAGCTATAATTCGTTGGAAGTAGGATAGTGAATGAATTATTAGAAATAGTTCATAAAACTCTAGGGATATATTAGCATAGAATTTAGACATGAATAGCTTTTAATCTTCCACAGAAGCAGAGAGTAATCTAATTAAACTAAAATGGAAAGCTTTATACTTAATATATAATTATAAAATAATGCATATTCTGATCCACAGAAAAGAGCCAAAGGTAGATTATAAAATATTGCTTGTTATTTTAACTAGATGGAACCCTTAGATAGATAAAACGATAGAACATATTAAAAACGGGCCAAAAGAGTCGAGGATTTTCCATCACATGGACTCTAAAAGAGACCTTTTGTACCTAAAGAGACTATACAATCATTATGCAGAACATGTAATGATTCAATTCATTTTACAAATATTTTATAATTTTTTATAAGGACAAACAATATATAATATATAAGCAATTTTTATCTTATTATAACCTTTTCTAAAATAATACTCAATTGAACTGTCTTACACTCTCACACTTATACTCTTCCTCCCTCAGCGTTACTCAGCTAAAATTACATAAATAACATTAAGGGATTCCCAGCCTAGTTGGACATCGTAGAAATTCTTAAAAACATCACCCGGAGTCTTTCTTATTTATTACTGAAATTTGGATTAAGAACATGCTCCTTATTCGAGATTACAAAAATATTAAAAAAATGTTTATCTGAGCTGTAAATTCTTGTAGCGAGAGACTTTGTGGATTTAAAACTGTCAAAATAGCTTCTGTATATTTTTTAATTATAGAGATACGGAAAATAGCAAGTGCAGTCATTCATCTGTTTGAAGTCCTTTTCGTTCTAAAATGTGGGCTTAGGTAGAAGAGTTTGCATATTATGTATTGCATGTATATACCTATTCTTCCTCATCGTTAGTTAACCCTACGTGGTTGGTTTGAATGATTGAAGTTTAGCATCGAACTTCATTACGAAATTCATCCACAACGATTAAGTTTCTAAAAGAAATATCGATTGTACCGAAAGAACCATTTATCAATGGTTCGAATCATTCTGACTAAGATAAGCGATGTCCGTTGAGATTAGAGACAGACTATTAGATTCAAGCTGAAGGATAACACTCACATAAGATGTATATTCATCTAACGTCCCCCCATCTTTATGTTTTATCACTCAGATACCTTGAAGCCTGTATGTATTTTTAATATTTACCAATTTTAATTTGTCTGTATTTGGTATATTTAGTCCTGAATAAGAGCTGTAATGTGGATAGAAATCTTAACTTTCCAATAAATAGTTTTCCCTATTTAAGAGATTTTTTTTTACCTACACCCGAATCATTTTCTTCCACATATTTATAAGGTAGACTAATATTATTCAAGATTAATATTGTAATATCGGCAAATGGCAAATTCAATTATTTTCTCGTCATTGCTGACAGACCACACTACCAATATTTAGAGTTGTTGGGTTTAAATGGTTATTATTGCCCTCGCCACTAGAGAGAGAATGTACACATTTACATTACTTACATAATGAAATATGTGCGTTCTTGTAACAGTACTTTTATATATTGGTAGTAAAAATATTGTTACATATTAAAATATTAACATACTATACTATATTAAACATATAATAGAAACATATTGAAGTATTAAACATATTATAGAATTATTATAAAGTTATGAATATTAAAATAGAACGTTATACAAATTTATTTAAACTTTAAAAGATCAGATCAGATCATGTTTTTTCTTCGGGCGATCATCATCTACGTTATTACGCCCTTTGCACTTTTATTTATATTGCGGTATTTTAATTGTTATTTTACTGTTTTAATTTTCTTTGATTTGCATACGAATTTTTTCTTTTATATATTTCCTAATTTAGTCTTTATTTGCATCTTATATTTTATGGTGGAGATCTATTTCTTTAAATATAGTTATTGTTTTATCTATTGTATTTTTTGAATCTTCTAGTGCAAGTTCTATGGACCGGGGTATTTTATTATTTTCAAAGGCTTTTTAATGTACAGTCTTCTATTATGAGTTTTATAGTCATTGATGATTGACATGATTCGCAATGTGGTTGGGGCTCTTTGCTAATTAAATATGCATGTGTCAGGTTGGAATGACCACTCCTCAGCCTTGTCTTAACCACTTAACCTCTTCCCTTCCCTCTTATAAGCACTTGTCCACTGCTTCATACTTTTTTTTCTAAGTTTAATTTCTAAGTTTGGTAGTCATTATAATTAATAATAATTATAATTAATTTCAACGTATTAAAGTTAAATAAGGGACACCAAAACCTCGTTTTTTTTTATCATTAGTTTCAAGTGCATGGGTAAAGAATGTCCGTTACTAGCTAATACGTTGGCATCCTCCAAACTGTCGTGTACTTCAGATAAGTTCCTAACATTAAACGATATTAAAATTATTGAACCGTAGCATGATGCAGCTTATCGTGGAGGGACAAGGCCAAGTAGATAACGACGAGTAAATGAACTTAAACTTAGGATAATACCACGTCCTTATTCTCATCATTATTCAACTATGGTAAATTAGACAATATAACTTTTCTAAATCGAATCAAACAGCGAAGATAATTAAAGTTGTTTTTAGGTAAGTAGTAACGAATATATTATGTAGTTATTTGATTTAAAAAATTCACAAAATTAGATAAAGCTTCGAATTCAGAATCAAGAAGGTAGCTCAAGTATGAGGACTACTCGCTCCTATTTCTTAGGTTCAAGTTCAGCTACGTACAGAATAATCTTGGGACAGATTGACCGTTATGTAGCACACTCAGTCTGTTTAAAATTTTTAGCAATAGGATACCTTTACTTTACGGTTTGTAAGGATTGCGTTTCCCCCCTACAGTAAACAAACCTTGAAAACAGAGACATTATTATGTTCTTCCTATTTCAGATTACTCAGCAATTTTTAAATATAATTTCAGATTGACTCTCATTATCTTGGTTGGAAAAACTATTTTGTTTAATTCTTCTGTAATTTCAATAAGAATACTTGTGAATTCCCGGCTTCACTACGGCGTTAAATCAATGACAAAGCGTTGTTGTTCAATTTTCAAATTAGTTGCAGAACAATCCAATTATTTGTTTTTTTATTCACTTCACAAAACGAAACTTACTTTTTTAGAAAACATTAAAACGTTATTATTAATTAAAATACTATAATATCAGAAAAAATCAATTTGTAAAATAGTTTGTAAATAATGGAGTTTTTTCTGGATTTATGGATGAGCGAATATTAAAATAAAAAGTAGGATATTAAAATAAAAGGCAGGATAAATGTATTTTGTGTGTGTGTCTTTGATATATTAAAAAATAACAACACAAAACAGCAATGTTACATCAAACATTTTTAGGTCCAATATAATCTCAAGAAGATAGATTTTCTTTGAAAAGAAATTCTAAGAAAAGTAATAAAAATTATTAAGGGGACGATACATTAAAAACACCAATTCATTCATTTGGTGATCTGCTTTCTACGATATGTTTAAAGTCGAAAAGAAGAAATTCGTAATCAACATACCAAATACAGTTAATGAGCATATCATTCAATCAATATTTGTATATTTGTTTTAACCGAATATCCCTATACAAATAGTCTGAAAAATTTAGAAAAATTACATAAAATTTTCCATAGTACACAATACACTTCTTCTTTTTTTAATTTTCCTATTTCTTAAATTTAATATCAGTAGAATAAATGATAATTCATAATTACATTTTAAGGCGTATTGAATTCTTAATTAGTTGTTGTATCATTTTAGTTCAATATGATATTAAGAATATTAAGCTGAGTTATTGATATCTTGGTACTATTTTCGAGACTGGCTGTAAGAAGAGAAAATAAATTACTTATTTTTTAAAAACATTGGATCGACCTTAAGGGAGCTGGAGACATTCCTCAGGTACACCCAGCCTCTGTATGATATGATTAACCTTATTTAGTGGAAAACACTGGTGGTTGAGCTTGTTGCCTGTCATCTTCCTGAACAAACTGCTATAGGTGACAATAAGGGGCCTAGGCCAGGTAGGGTTCATCCTTTGGGTTCATTACTTTACTTTGAAGAGAGGGGGCAGTTGTACGCAGCAGTCAAGTCAAAACGTAAGGAGGAGGATGCAGAATGAAGCCCCATGTATCATAAGTCACCTATAGCTTCCCGTTTTCATTGTAAGTTGTTTTTAAGATTTATTAAGTATTAACCATGATCAGCACAAATAAAATATAATGTTCTTCTATAATTATTCTTATTTAATAAGCAACTCCAGGTTAGTCAACCACGTTAACCTTTGGAGAAGACTATATTAGTCTCTTAATTATTAATAACATAAAATTAGTACGTATTAAGTATAAAGATCTCAGGGTGGCATCCAATTTTAGTATTTAATTATATTCAGATCAAAGGATCTGACTTTTCTCTGAGATCATAGCTTGGGCAGTAAAGCCAATATAGCAAAACCTTGGCTTGGAAACAGTTCAGTCCTAATCAAATACCAAATGCAAGACCCTTTATGGGGTGCACAAGTTACTGTTATTGAAAGAGATGTGGAAATAATTTTTTACTAGTAAGAATTCCAAAATTTGTTCCTTTTTGTCTTAAAACCTAATTCAAAACATCATGACAACGTGTCCGTCGTAAATGTTTTATGTTTTACCTTGCCGTTAGATGTTTTCTCTATTAAAGATCTTTAAGATGTTTGAAAAGTTGTCATAATGCTTTTAATAAAATGTTCAAATTGTGGAATTTTAAAACTAATTTAACTAAATAAATAAGTAATGTAAATTTTTGACCTCTTTATGATTGTTTTTAATTTTGACCTCTATTGTTTTTCAACTATTTATTGGGAATGGATATCCAACCAAATTTAGTACATATTACTAAAATTAGTCTTAGAAGAGCTGTATCGAATATGAACCTGACAATATAAAAACTTTCTCATATAATTAAATTTAGTTAAAACGAATTCTCTCTCATTATTTATTTATAACAGAAAATTTGTTATGAATGAAATAAATTAATTCACAAGTTAATTTTTTGCTATTAATTTTTATGATAAATTGTATCAGTATGAGCTATTTATATAGCAACTACCGATTAGTACAAGGCCAACGGTTGAGCAAGATCTCGCTCGACCACAATAATTAAAGGTATCCACTTTATAGAGACTGGAAGAGCTTCAGGAGAGTTTGCAGATCACGCAGGTCTGGCCCATGGCTCCTAATTTATTCAATAATTTATATACCGCAAACGGATTCAAACCCGCCACCTTTAGAAAAGCAACTCAGCACTTTATACACTGAGCTACCCAGCTGACTTAATTATAATAACCTGGAAATGAAAATTAGTACATTATTGTAATCATTCGATGTAAAATCATGCATCTGATACCACCTGCTATGTTAAGTTTATAAAACTGGCTTTTTAGCAATATCTCTTCAATATAACCCAAGTTTTATTTTTTTAAATTTGAACGGGATAAGAATATCTTCTGTGTATTATGTGGAACTAATTAATCGTTGTTTAAATCGAAAGCAATAATCAATATACTGCAATAATCGATAATACTTTTATACTGCTATTAATACATATCATTATAAATAATTGGAAATGATTTACTAACTGCCATATAGCCTAAGTTGCAAATGACTATGACACACTAAAAATATATTGCAAACAATACAAGTAAAAAGATAAAAGAAACGCATATGTCTACCCGAAGATAATGATAGCAATTTCAGACCTCATTATCGAAATTTCTTTCTTTGAATTGATACTACATTATCATCGGTGGAGATAACGCTTTGTGGTTATCATAACTCAGGTGCGATAATCTATCTTCACTTAGTGGTTTAGATGCCAGTGTCATTGAAATATACATTTATTGATGTATGTATGTTAATTTGAATTATATTTAGAGCTCTAAAAAAAATCGTTCATACAATTATTGTCACTTTAAGTAATATTATCAGTGATGAAGTTTAGGTCAAATATTCCGTATGAATTGCAACAAACATACTACATGAGCACACACACACACACACACACACACACACATATATATATATATATATATATATATATAAGTTAGAATAAGATTGCACTAATAACATAAAAAGAAAGGGGTTTTGGGCAGAATAACGGCACGCTCTTGAACATCAACTGAACTTTATTTCTCTATTACATATGTATATATAGTCTATTGGATGTATTTATAAACTAAGAATAACAAAACTTAATCCTAAACTCCTGTTGGTATTTACTAAGTCTAAGTGTCTATTTACACCAGTCAACTATATATATATATATATATATATATATATATATATATATATGACTTAATAATAATAAGGCCTAGCGAACCCGAAGACTCGATGCCGGTACCACCAACCCCTGCTTACAAACTTCAGTCCACGGATCACTACCCAAACCCAAATCCTTCAGATCTCTCTTAGCGTAATCCTCTCATTTACGCCTCGGTCCATCCCTCAGACGCTTCCCAGTCGTTACAGCTCCTATTAACACCTTAGGAATTCGTTCATTACTTTACATTACCAGCAACTTTACAGGCCTATCTTAATCTTCGCGACGCTAGCACTTGAATAATATTTAATGGCATGCTTCGCAATTCCACGTTATGCAATCTTCTATAATCCCCAGTGGTCTCATCATTTTTTGGACCGAATATTATCCGGACCGAATATGATTTAAAAAGTAGATATTTTAATATCTGTCCTTCCTACCGACGTTTAATCGGGTTCAAGGTCAGAGACAGATCGGTACAGATCTTGAGTCCATGACAGGGTTGGGGTCAGGAGACCTACAATAATAAAGACCTACGGGATCTTTATTTCTTTTCCCGAAGGCAAGCATCTCTGCACCGACCTTCCGGGGGACTATTGACATTCAGGAAGGCCTCAAAGCGCTTTCCGATCTCCTAAGCCCGGTCTTTGTAAGTTGTCTCTAATAAGTTGAAGGGATGACTATTTTTTAGAATCTTGGTTTTCCAGGTTTTCTTATTCTAGCTGCCACCCATTAAAGTGCTAACCACACTCGTCGTTGCTTAATTTAGTTGTATGTAATGCTATGTTCTAGCGTTACTGCCCAAGCTATGTTCTCAAGGAAAAGTCAGATCGCTTGATCTGAATTAGATTTAAATAATAAAATGGGATGCCACCTTGAGATCATTATACTTAATATATATATTAAACCTATAACATTAATAGCTAAGAGACCATCCCTTCTTATTCTTTTCCAAAGGTTGACGTGGCTGACTGATCGGGAGTTGTTTATTAAATAATAATAATTATTGGATAAAATGATATTTATTTGTACTGATCGTGGTTTACAATTAACTTATAAAAATACTTACAAGGAAATGCTATATGTGGGGGATGGCATATGTGACTCGCGGTTTCTCTGCAATTCTTCATCCAGTTTCTTGCCTCTTGCCTTGTCCGCTCCTTCTCGACAACTGCCTCTCTTCATAGTAAAAGGTAATAAACCCTAAAGGTCATTTTACTCTACCTGGCCCAGGTTCACTACCATCCCCATATGTAGCAGTATATTTAACTTTATTCATACGTATGCCAGTAAACTTCAAGCCTTAATTTGTACCAGCTAATAGTTGGCCATCAGTAGATGACATGGGGGAAAACAGCACGAAGGTGTGGCGTATCACAAATCATTTTGTGTTTCTGCGGTCAATTAAACAAGAAGGGTAAACGCCTGAGGATGAAGAAGGGGAATGGAGGATGGGAATGGGAGGATTGTATTGAGGGTGATATCAGAAGGTAAATAGCGATTCCATGTATTGGAATGGAACCGTAGTCTTCACTAAGCGTTATTGTGATTGGCCAAATAGTGTTCGAGTCCGAATCTACAACGGAAATAGAGGTTTCATGGTCCTCTGAACCACGAAACCTCTATTTCACCAAGCACGGACAGTTTTTGTTTTGTGCGTGTTCACCAACTACTTTGAGACTATATATTAGTTTAAGCAGTTCGTATAAAGACCATTATACTACCTTGTACGTTGTACGTATTTCAAGGTTGCAATTGCTTCCACAGAAATTGTAAAGCGTAACACAAAATTCATTGTAAGATTTTAGCATTGTAAGCATTTTACAATTACTATAAAATAAATTTACAAACAACATAAAAAAACAATTTTTTACGATGTAAAAAAAAACAATTCTTTACTATATAAATATGTATACACATTTTCCTTGCATAGGCCTTCCTTTTGGAGTAATAGTCTTTAACACCTCTCTGGGTGACTAGCCCTACTGGGATGTGGAATTTTTAAGGGCCAACCATTTTATTTTCCACTCATCTCTATCCTTAGCAGCTCTCCACCAGAGGGGTCCTACCATAAGCCCAAATGGATCTCTCCATCTCTTCCATTTTCTGCCTCTCATCTTTTTTGGCCATAAGGTGTCCATTCCGTGGCTACTCTTGACCTTCTGTTGTCACTGCACCGCAAGAGATGTCCAGCCCATTTTTATTTGCCTTCCATTATCTGCAAGGATGTGTATTTTAGCCCTGTTTCTTGTTTTAGCATTTTGTATCTTATTCTGTATTTTTTCTTAACTTTCGTTATACCTCTTTCGATGCTATTCTGCCACACCTTGATCTTCTTCTCTTGGGCTTTTGTCAAAGATCATGCTTGGGAGCCATAGATCACCACTTGCAAAATACACCCGTCGAAAATTTGTCGTTTTAGGTCAATACTTATGTTTCCTTTCATTATAGAGTGAGATATACTAAGGAAAATAAATACAAAAATCTCTCCGTAGTGATCAGTCAATGATACATTTTGCCTAGAAAGAAATAGCGGTTAGATAAATATAAATAGAATGCTAGTCTGAGAAATAGACAAAGCCATATTTATTTTTAGTTACAAAGGAATTATTAACGACGAGATAAATCCATGGAAATAAAAAATATCAGTTGATGAAAAACTACAAAAGATAAAAATAAATATTATTCCTCCATTTGAACTTCTGGAGGAGAGACTCGAGATCAGAGGAACACAGACCAAAATAAATCATTTTTAATAATTTTGAAGATGTTTAATATGCATTTCCTTTTATACGACTGCAATAAATGAATTATACATTGCATTAGACCATGGAAGAATTAATTATTAAATTATTAAAATATTACAGTCCGTAAGAGTTTATTAAAATAAAAAGCAATAAGCACAGCGCTTTAGCTTTTAGAGTAAATTTTTATAATGGTTAAATATCATATAATACTGCCATTGTTCTCCAAATTTTAAAATTATATTGGAACGCAAACATAGTTTTTCTTTCACATGTCTTTTTAAATATTTTTTCTTTGAAAATGATTGAAATATTCTATTATATCGTAAATTTTTAAGTTGTATTTGTGAAAACAGATTGATGTTAAAATTTTTAAGACTGATTGTATTTTTTTATTACACTCTCTAAGGGTTTTTGATATGGCTTAAATACAAAATATTAAAGTCGGGTATAATATGGTATAATAAATGGTATAATATGGGCATTCTTACAAAATATCACTCCTAGAATAGTGGCACGTATAATATGCGATGAGATATGTGTGATTCTCTATCGTGTAATGCGAAAAGTTAGTCAATGAGATTGTGACAGTTTGAATACAAGTTTAGCCTTCAAAACGCATTGATCTACATGAAAAAAATACTTTAACTACAAGGTGAAGGTGCCAGATTCCCAAATGTAGAAGTGGGCAAATGTTTTACAGAAGTAACGAGAGAGAGCTAGGTGGAGCATTAAAGTAGACTGGAGAATCAGAATAAATTATGAACCGACAAAAATATTCCGATAAATAGATTTGGTGTCCTTCGTTAGGCTGCGTTTACACCAAAGTCTTCCACTAGTTTTCCACAAGTTGCGGCAACTTGTTGCCGGTTTTAAGAAAGTACAGCAACAGTTTTTGTCTTCCACTTGTGGACAACTAAAAGTGGATGATTTGTTGCTGCGCGGGTATCTAGCAACTTGTGGAAAACAAGTGGAGAACTGTTCCCCCTCACGCGCCCTATTCATAATTATAGTGCTGTAAACGCATTTATTCTTAATAAATAGTGCATATGGGGTATGTAAGAACCAAAAGAATTATAATAAATTAGTCAAGTATTTACAAATAATTTGTTCTACATATTTTCAAGGTTACTTATTATTATATTTTTACAATCTTTTAATTCCAGTATGTTATTAGATACACTGGTAATGAACCAGAATTAATAATGGTACGTGATAAAATGAGTAACATATTCCAAAGTAATATTAAATGTCACACTTGTTTTTACTATACATATTTCAATATTAAATATTATTGTAATAGAGTACAGAAGCTTGTTATTTAAATGTTCTATTTCAATTAATAATTTCAATTACTAAGTTAATCATTAAATTGGGTTACAAGAGGACTACCTAATAAAACTTACATGAACAATAATAGTTTTGTTTAAATCAATAGTATGGACTATTTGAACCAAGGCCGTAGCCAAGGGGGGATTATAATTTTATTAAATTTATTTATTGTGTTATTAGGTTTATTTTTTTCTTTATTCAAATAATTTAAAATGTTTTTATTAAGAGTATTCCTAAGACCATTTCTATGGGTTTCGGGAGTTTCTATATTTGTGATTATAGATTCAATGTCCGCTAACATTTGAGAAATGTTAATTTTTTTATTATTTGGGTCATAATTAATATTATCCCCTAGACTTAATAAAGTTACTATGTTGTTGGGTATTATATTAGTTGTTAAGTTAACGACTCTATTGTATTTGCCTTGGTGGCTCAATTGGTAGAGCGCTTTCGCGGAAAGACGAAGGTTCCGGGTTCGTATCCCGGCCGAGGGCATATCTTTTCTCTTTAAAAATGAAAATATTTCTCAAATTGTTAGAAAAGATTGTTGTACAATGCTTATTTGCTATATCATTGTTATTATATGGGTTTCTGAATGTTGATTTGTTGGGTTTATTTGCTTTAAATTTTATATTTATTATTTTGATATCTTTTAATATGTTACTCCATTTTTTGCATATGTTATAGATTTGTGCATATGAATTATTATCTACACTATTAATTTTATCTAAGTGAGCTTGCAATTTTTCTTATTTGTTCTGATTAGCCAATAAGCTTGGTTTTTATCTAGGTTTAATATTTTATTTCCTAGAATATTGAAGAAATTATTTTGTTTAGTGTTATTTAAATAATTTTTATTAAAAAATTTTCCAGATTAATAATGACAGTAAATGGTTAGGTATGATTTGGTTATCTATACATATTTTTAAGTACAATAATTTGCATTCTGCGTATATGAAATTTTGGTTATTGATAATTTAAATATTTTTGCTTGTACCAATGGATGCCCTAAAACTTTTGTTAAAGATAAGTGTTTAGAACAGGTACAAGGGCCCGCCTCTTGGCAATTTATTACTAGTTCAAACGAACCCGGCGGTATTCGCCTCTTCAAGGAGCACTGTTTGGGCCCCAAATGGTAATATAGATAAAACGAACCCGCTGTACAGAGTGCCAAATATTTTTGCGAAGGCCACACTTTTGCTAGGTGCCCAGGTTATTGAGAACAAAGAAGCCGCACTGGTAATAAAAAGGCATACTCTTATTTTGAAACTGCCATATTGCGGTGACCATATTTAGAAAATGTATCTAATAACATACTGGAATTAAAAGATTTTAAAAATATACTAATAAGTAATCTTGTAAATATATAGAAGAAAATTTTTTTTTATAATTATTGGTCAGCCAATTTAATTTTTAAATATTTTTATTTTAAAGAGAAAAGCCCTCGGCATTAAAATTATTTGTAAATACTTGACTAATTTATTGTAATTCTTTTGGTGCTCTCATACCCCATATGCACTATTTATTTATGAATAAATGCATTTACAGCACTATTTAATTATGAATAGGGCGCGTGGAGGGGGAACAGTTCTCCACTTTTAGTTGCCAACTTTCTTTGATCTTTACCGACTCTCCGCGGGAAACGAAAATTTAGTGGAAGATTTGTCTCTCCACAAGTGGAAGACAAAAACTGTTGCTGTACTTTCTTAAAACCGGCAACAAGTTGCCGCAACTTGTGGAAAACTTGTGGAAGACTTTGGTGTAAACGCGTCTGAAGAAAAACTTTTAGTTGACAACTTTTAGTTTTCCATAATGTGTTGTCAACTTTTAGTTGCCAACTTTGGTGTAAACGCACCTTAAGAAAGAACCAGTTGTGAGGGATTATATATGTCGTACAGAAGAACATCCAAAAGCCACTGGAAGGCAAGAATGGGTGATAATAAATAAATAAGAATAAATATTAAACCGATGGTCTGATGATATTATGGTCTGAGAGAAAATTAAAAGAAATGGGAATCAGAGGAAGAGACTCGCAGGACAGGAAAGGCTGGAGGAGGATTGTGGATGACCCAGGTCCTTGTAGGGGGGGAGCTGTGGCACCATGGAGTTAGTTAGTTTAGGTTTACAACTATTTATAAAGTAAACCTCGATCCTAATTATACAAACGGTTTATGACTGTCATGAACCTACCTAAAATCCCAAGGCCCCTCTTATAAAATTCAAACTCGTCCACAAAGAGCTTTTGCTCCAGGTGCAAACATAATGTATAATATGCTAAGATAATGTAATGTAAAGCAGTATAGTGTAAAGTGGTGTAGGGTAGTGGAGTGTACTATAAGGGGGCCCTAATCATTTCTCGGAAACAGGAAAAAAGTGAACTTAGACTTAAATACCTATTTGTTTACTAAGAACTGTAAACCTAATTAGGTAATTTCATTAGTTTCTCCGAAACCCTTCCTATTCATTTGGTTGGTATTTATTATTTTGTGAATTTCGATTATCCGAATTTTTTATCATCCGAACCACCCCTGACAACAGTAGTTCCGATAATCGAAGTTCCACTGTATGTAGTATAGTATAGCACTCATACAACAATGCATTATTATTACCAGGACATTATAATATAGTTCAATCTCAGTTCATTGACTGAAATTTGCTTACAGTGATTAATGGTATCGGCACCAACCAAGATTTTCTCGCCAAAGATCTGCCAGCCTCCTTTTTTAAGTCCTCCCGCTGCCATTCTTTCATCGGTTCATTCTTATACCAATCCATCAACTCTCAATACCCACCCTATATCTACAGTCTCCTCCAATTCAAATCCTCAGGGCTAGGACCTGGAAACAAGATCTCACCTGCCAAAACATTCGAACTTTCTTTCCTCACCCGTTTCATCTTGAACACTACCCCTCTCCCCCCCCTAAACGTCATTCTTCTTCCTTGTCCTCATTTCAACCCTTGCTTTTCCAAAATCTCCTCACTTCCCAAACATATGCGCTCTAAACAGGTTTATTTATTCATTTAGAGATACAACTTGTAAATTATTTGTTTTAATACTATATAAATATACTCGCTTTTTTTATATCTACCTTAGGGTTTCCCATTTTTTTTTTTTCTATCACCCATATCTTTTGAAGCATATATGTAATTTTACTCTTTACTATGTATTATATTAATTTGTAAGTATCTTATAAATTTTAAAATAAATAGTTCTGCTTATTAAAGATCATTTTTTTCCTCATATTACTAAATCATACATGAAAAAATGATTTTATTTTTTAGTATTTTTTTCAGGTGAATTCTTTAAATCAGTTACTTATTAATGTATTCACTTTGGTAGTTTAGTGTTTTATCACAAATTATGTAGACTTCTGCCCAGATATTCACTTAGTCAAAAATGTCTCCATACAGTCGTTTTAATTTATAACATATATATTAAATAGTTATTTTATTATTAATTATTTATCTTCTAGGCCAGCTGTCCGTGCTGCTGGTAGGAGCTGCTTACTGCTGGTTTGAGCCGATCACCCTCCGCCTCACTGAGGACCCACGGCTCAACATGACTTCTGAGGATGTCTCTTGGCTCATATCGATTATAGAGTTGGGTTGCCTAGCAAGTCCTATGCTAGCAGGCTACCTGTCCGACAGGTATCCACGATATACATTTATTTAGCATTAATTATATAAATATAATTATATATAATTATAAATTATATATAATTATTAAATAAGATTAACAATTAGCCCAAATATTCCAATTATTACAAAATAATACACATCACAACAACCCATCCTCAAGCAGTAATATCTTTGTGTGTGTTTATATATACAGCACTAGTATTTCTTAATTGACATAACATCAAAAATCTTTCTTTTTTTCTGTGGTGAGTTAGGACCATAAAAGAAATAGGTTAATATCTCTTTTGCTAGAAGGCACTTGTGTCACTCTAAGTGTCCTAATGCTATTCCAAGTTCACTAATAGTTTTTCCTGTTTTTTCTAAAAATGTTGGTTTAACGTAACATAAGTTAAACTTGGTATAAATAACATATAATGCTATAATATAAAATGTAGCCTGAATCACCCAATATAGGAGGGTAGAACTGTGCTTAATGCTTATAGATAGTCTATTAACATAATTTTAGAAGAGATTCTATTAATTAAATAACGATTAATAATATAAATATATTGCGATACCCAAAATCCTTTTGCAATGGTAATATAAATAAATTTGACTCTACTATATTATTCATAATATTTATATGAAATAAAATTTGCGTTAGTATATCAAAATATTGATCATTCATAAAATATGTTATATGATTATTTATTTTCTTAATCTTTTTATTATTTAAATTGACACTAAATATGGGATCTAGAAATTATGGTGCAAATGATAGGTACTCTAATATAAAAGTAATATAAAAAATGACTTCAATAAAATGAGAGTAACAAACTCTTTAAGTTCACTCTTAAGTTTAATAGAACCCTATGAGTGACGGCCAACAAACATCAATGTTTTTTTATAAAACTAAGGTTGTACTTTTAGATTATAAATAACAGTATTAAAAAAAAAAAAATTTGCTTATATTTTCGAATAGGGACTTCTTTGTACTAATCAGGAAACATAAATAATTATATGGAAAGGTTTATATGAGCCGTTTATTTTGAAAGTGGTCTACCTCCATTTATCTTCAAATATTTAAGGGTTTGCGTTTCGATGAATTTAAAAATATACGTATAGGATACTAATGAGTCATACTGCTTAAGTGTATCTAAGGCTGTTAAATTTATGGTTCCAATTAAAATGTTAACAATTATTAAGTGAATAATGTATGTTTTCTTATCAAGAATGGAGTTAGGCAAAAATTTAAAAAACGGAGTTAGGTCACTTTCAAAATAAACGGCTCATATATAAACCCCTAAATCACTTAACCTGCCTTACCAATGCTCTGAAATTTGAGAATAGATTTGCTGTGTAATAGTCCTTTAAAAATAATTTTAAAAAAACTAAAAAAACTATGCATTGTTTCTACACTTAAAAATTGTCTGAGCATGGAAGGCAATAGGCAAGAGTTGGGGTGATTTCTTTTTTTTTTTTTTTTATTAAGGAATCTTGGTGATATAATTAATAATTTAATATTTAACAATAACATGCTTGATAAATGTTTAAATGAGAAATGCTCACATTCAATACAAGATAAAATATAAACAGGGACTGTTTACACCAAATAGGCACTATGGACTTCCTTTCATGCAACTGCCCTGCCCCAAACACTGAAAAGTAGTTGCAAACGTTTGCAAATATGAAACTTGTGTTTACAAAAGACAAATATACTATTTTGCTTTGTTTGTAATATTTTGCACGCTAAGAGTATACAAACCATTTCAAGGAACTGAAATGTTCAAAGAAAATTATCGATTTACTTTTTATAACGGAGTTTTTGAATTTGAATAATAATATAAATTCAGGTAATATAATTTAACATGTTTGAAATATCCTTAATTGCACCGAATAAATATTTATGAATTTGAATTTATTAATATTAAAAAAAATGTAGAAAGTATTATTTAAACTGCATTATTGTAAACACACAAAAAAAAGTAAATAAAAGGAACTTAAGACAAAATATAAAATACACAGTAACACGAATCATAAAAAATGCTCATTAAAATATTTATAAATGATACTACTAAGCAATATAAGACAGTTGTCTAAAAGTACTCGTACAGGAATTTTATAGGAGGGAAGGTGCATCTGCGGACCACCTGTCCACCAACCACCCTGTCCAGTCTAAAGGTGAAACAAAACTAAATAGCAAACATATCAAAGCAGATCTTGCTAGCGATTACGTCATTATATACATAATTAAAGCCGAAAAAATGTTCTATAATATTAATATATATACCTAATAATATTAATAATAAATAAAGATGCAGGGAAAAAAAAGGATTGAAAATGATACCATAGTGTCGAAACGTCTCAAATAGAGTGAAAATTGAGAATAAACAATGACTGGAAACTGGTTTTTATTTCTCTTACCCTAAAAAATAATAATAATATATTATATGTGCGAGTGTCATATAAAACAGTTGGATAAATTATATCACGTAGTCAAGGCAGATGTTACAAATAAAAAACAAAATATATTATAGATCTGAAGTTTGTACAACGATGTTTACTGTTGTATATACAAAAGGAAGCCACCTTAGCTAGTTCTTCTTGTTCAAAAATAAATCAAAAGGATGGATATCGTAGAAATTAAGCATTATTTCAAAAAATTAAGATACTCGCATATTATCTTCAATTCTGTATTTTTTTTGTCAATAAAAATCGTTTGTAATCAGCTAACTCCAATTAGAATAACAGAATAATGTTGCTATTACAGGATAGGACGGAAGAGGGTGCTGCTGACGATCGGACCGATGTGCCTCGCAGGATGGCTACTCGTGCCGCTGTCTATGTCGGTGCTGTGGCTGAGCGTGGCTCGGGTGTTGCAGGGCTTCGCTACCGGAGTGGCCTATACGGTCCAGCCGATCTACACCGCTGAGATCGCCGAACCCAAGCTGAGGGGAAGACTGTCCGGCACCTTCCAGACCGCTCTCTACCTCGGCATCCTCATCGTATTCTCCATCGGCCCCTACCTCTCCTACGAAAACTTCGCCTTCGCCTGTGTTCCCATCCCTTTCATCTACACTGCCCTCTTCATATACTGCCCGGAGACGCCCTATTACCTCCTCATGAAAGGGAGAGAAGAAGAAGCTAGAAAAGTTCTCCGGTCTTTCAGGGACACGGAGGACATAGAGGAAGAACTGGCCAAGATGAAGGTGTCAGTGAAAGAAGAAATGTCCGATACAAATACTTGGAGGACCCTCTTCTTCGACAAGACCGAGAGAAAGTCTTTCATCGTCGTCCAAATTGTTTGCGTCGCCAAATTTATGACCGGGATGGCTGTTATTGTAAACTACGCCGTTGAGACCTTCTCCAAGAGTGAATCCTTCTTGCCTCCTGAAGAGATGTCAATAATACTAGCAGGTAAAGTATTAAATTAATTACAGAACGTGTAACAAGATGATGGTAAATAGTTGGGCAGGTGTTTGCAACGCATTTCTTGAATTACTTGTTTATATTGTAGATACCTGTCTGCATATGTTATACGTCTAAGCCATACTCAGTTTTCAATTCATCACAGATCAAGGGCATATATTGAAAAAGTAGCCGCTTGGTATTTGCAAAATGAACTGAGTAAATATATCATGTGAAAAAAAAAATCAACTTTAAAGTATGGTCTAAACAAAAGGTTAAGAAACCAAAAACTATGTATGCAACTATCTATCCAACCTTCAAAAATATAGGTTGGAGTGCATAAGCCAAGTAAAGAACGACTAGTGATAAGCAACAAACGAACTGTTGGTCCAAAATGAAAACAACAGATTGGCTTCCACCTTTTGCGATTGGTCGACAAAAAAACAGCAACATTATTAATTCAAATAATATTAATATACGAGGGTGGGCCAATAAGTCCGTGACTTTTTGAATGAAACACAGGTTTTTATATGAAAAGTTATTTTATTTTTCAACATAGTCTCCTTTGAGTTCAATACACTTAGTCCAACGTTTCTCCAATTTTTTTATCCCTTCCGAATAACATGATTTGTCGAGGTCATCAAAATATGCATTTGTTTGTGAGATGACTTCGTCACTGGAGTCAAACCTCTTTCCTCCGAGCCATTTATTCAAGTTTGGGAACAAGAAATAGTCACTCAGGGCTAAATCTGGAGAATAGGGCGGATGAGGGAGCAATTCGTTGCCCAATTCGTGGATTTTGCCATGGAAACTGTACCTGTGTGCACCATGCATTGTGGTCAATTGTGAGCAAACACCTCACCAATCTTGCGGAAAGCTTTCTCATAACCAATTGGTCATTCAAAATTGAAACCACTGAGCCATGTGAGATGCCTATGGCTTCCACAATCTCTCTCACATCCAATCTCCGATCGACTAAAGCCATATCGTGAATTTTTTCAATCGTTTCGGGTGTAGAGACCTCAACTGGGCACCTAGAACGTTCGGCATCTTCCGTGCTTGTACAGCCACATCTAAATTCAGTAAACCACTTCTTAACCATGGAAATGGATGGTTCAGAGTCCCCATAATATTTATCAATCTTAGCCTTGGTTTGAGTTATGTTTTTTTTTCGCAAAAAATAATGTTTAATGAGCACACGAAATTCACTTCTTTCCATATTCTTCTCACAACGCGCGGTAGTCTGCTATCAACCGCTGCCAAACACAAACTAAATGAAGCAGCTTGTTCAAATTTAGACAGTAGCCAACTGACAGTTGCCTGTTGACAGGAGCAGTGTTGCCATTTCAATTATGAGGCGGGAAATTCAAAAAGTCAAGGAATAAATAATATTGGAATAATTACGAACATTATAGCAATTAATTCAAATATTACTGTAATAATTACTTATTATTATATGGTAATATTATTTATCATTCAATAACCAACAGTTAAAAAAGTATTGATAATGTAAAACTTTTTTTAATCATGTACATTATGTTTTAATCATATGAATTATTCGAGAAAAAACTATAAGTACGGGAATTAATTCAATAAGTAAATGCCATTATTGATAGGCCTAGCATGTGTTTAAGAACCCTTTCATAATTCGATGCCTGTAAGTAATAATTTTCTTGTAGAAAAATTATTATAAAATATGCTATGTGTTAAATATTATATGCCTAGGTCACTTCGCCATTGAATGTTTTGATTTAAAAGTGTGTTACAAATAATTATATGTGGTAAATAGTTTAAACCCGAATTAATAGTAAAATAGAATTGATTGATCCGATGAAGATATAATCGTGGCATAAGCACACCGATGGGGTACTGATCTCTAGGTCCGGAATTAGAGAACAATTTGGTATAAAATTTATTATTCTGCTAATTGTTGTTATTCCACCTATTGGAGAATGGAGAACTTCCTGGGGGTATAAAGTTGGTACCACTTCCTTAGTGCAGAAAACACTTGGCGGTTGAGCCAAAAACTGAAATTGGCCAAAAATCGCCACTTAGTTCAAGCGTTGGTTCAGAAAGAACAGTCCATTTGTTGAGCCAATACTCTTCTTGGGTTGTAGTGTATAAATTTAAAATGCATTTACAAATTCATGGGAACTAAATATTGAGCTTCTTTTCAGTTTTGCTGACCGGGATAGCCATGCTGTCTTCGTTCCTCTCCGACTGGATTGGACGGAAGCCTCTCCTCCTCGTCTCCTGTTTCGGGTGCTTCGGCGCCCACTTCCTCACCGGACTCTATTACTTCCTCCACGAGAAGACACCCGTCGACACAAAGCCTTACGTCTGGATGCTCTATCTCGGCCTCACACTTTACTGCTTATTTTCCGACATCGGCTTGGGACCGCTATTGCAGACTCTCCAGTCAGAGATGTTCGGGGCGAGTACCAGAGGCTTGGCAGGTGGGATCACGGAAGCTTTGGCCGCTCTCTTCTGCTTCATTACCCTCAAGGCTTACACTCCGTTAAACGAGAGCATTGGAGTATACATGAACTTCTGGTTTTACAGCGCTATGGGGCTTATTAACGGCTTTCTGCTTCTCTGGCTGATGCATGAGACTGCCGGGAAGACGATAGGGCAGATGGAGAAGTCTAAGGAGGACAAGCTGCATCCCGAGGAAGGCGTAAGACTCGGAAATTTTACTTCCGACTAAATATTGATAAAAAACAGAAAAAAAAAAAAAATAAAGAACAATTATATGGAGTAATGTTGCGTTGAAATACTCCACTTAGAAGATGTTGAAAACCTCTTTGGAAACGTAGCATGAGAGAAGGAAGTATGATTGTGATCGGAAAAGGGGTATAAAGTAAAATATATCAGGAAAATATGTAGTACAGTGGAACCCTGCTTATCTGTCTAGATCATTGTCGTGATGTCATGGAAGTTAGCCGCTAAATCCGGAATGTTAATAAACAAAATATCGTATATAAGTTAAAAATAAATTGAAAAGTACTAAAATAAAATATTGAGTAGAGCAGAGTCGGTCTCTATATAATCTCTAAATCTTGGAAAATTGGAGATCTCTTAATCTCAAAAAGTGCTGTATCCTGCGCCCTGAGTATTAGTAGTTCAACTAAACAGTTTTTAAATAAAAATAAAATTTCTTGGTGATAGTATCTTCCAAATTTTAATTTTTAATTATTAAAATTATCTTTTGAAATAATTTTTTTTGTACTTATGCAAATTTAAAAAAAAATCGAGAAAAACATTAACTTAATAAAATTCTAATTTCCATTAAGGATATTTAACACTTATATGTAATCCATGATTTTTAATTTGAAATATATTAATATATTTTTTATAGTCTATCTATTTTTTTATTTATGAAAGTGATTTTTTAGTTTGAATAGTTCAGTTCTAATGAAACTAATCAATTTTATTTTTCATCTTCACAGAAATTTAATTAGGGTTCTACTGTACAATGATAAGTGTTAAAATCTATATCTATGTTTTATAAGACTCTGCAATACTAGTTTTGTAGAACACAAAATTATTATGATTATTAATGTATTTTATTTATTTTTATAATAAATAAGGTTATTCACTCGTAACGCCTAGAATTGACAATAATATTATACATAATATACAATAATTATTTAGATCTGTGCCTCTGAGATATAAAAGAAACTGAGTTAATTTCACTACCAATTTAGTGCTATTGCTATTACATATTTGTATTAAACTTATTCTTCAATTAAGAAAAGGTACCTGCTTTTGAAAGTATACTAATTTTATTTACATCTTCATATGGAATGGAAAAACCAATTCAAAATGCTCTATTGTAAAATTAGTAAAATATGGCGCAAAATTTGTAAAATGTTTGTAAAACAAAAATACTAACACGTAAAATGTTAGTAAAACATGGCGTCCAAACAGTGGAGGCTCGGTTATACCGAGGCTCTCAACTATTTTATTTACAAGTGTAAATTTTATAGTTTCGAATAAAGAAAACTAATAAACATTTAACCACAGAGTAAATGCTTTTAAAATGAACCAGCCGAAAAGTAGAATGAAATCCACGCTTTCAGACTTTATTACTTTTATTTGTCCTATTTTTTTCCATTTCCCATCATCCTTAACGATTTATTATTTTAATTATTACCCAAATAGGTTTGTGAAATTAAATTAACAATATGTATGAAAAAATTCATGATAGCATTAACAATAGTAGGTAGTGTTGAAGGCATAACTTCGAAAAAAAAAATGTTGGCAGTTTTTCTGATAATCCTTATCAAAATCATTTAAAAACATAAATGGGTTTTATGGGTAGTTTCGTGATCGGCGATTAAGGCATCTTCAGGAAGACATCATATTAATGAAGAGCAACAAATGCAGCATATGTCACATCAGCAGCGCCAATAAGAGACAGCAACATCATAACAAGGCTTTCGATAAGAAACCAAGGATAAGAAAGCTGACCAGTGGAAAACACTAAATTAGAAAACAGACTACATGTTAACCAAAAATATGAAGTCAAGGTAATAAATAAAACTGATAAAGGGAACAACATAAAAGAAAATTATATAATAAAGTAATAATTTGAATAAATAAAATAAAGGTACAATGCAAAGTCGGAGATATAAAAAATTACCCTAATATATTCTATAGCACATAAAAAAGCGTAAATTTGTTAGGATGTTTGTAATGTCTAATATATTTTTTTCAATGTCAAAGTATCAGACATTTAATTCCAAGTAACAATCTAGTACTTGCGTAAATGCGAATACTTTTCTTTTTTATTATATAATTTTAGCAAAACAACTCTAATACATATATATCTGTTTATATATATTCTATGCTAATTATAATAAGCTATATTTTTATTTATAAAATCATACACAGAGTATATAACGAACTATTAAAGATTCTTTAGAATACTTTTACTATAAGCAAATAAAAATTTTAAGTGAAATAGTTGACAATTAATATTCCATTTTTTAAATATTTTCTATAATGGAAAAATACTAAAAAGATAATTAGACTGCTGACAGTAATTTCCCAACTTTCTTAATCAGCATTTAATAAGGAAGTTTAGAACGTTCTGTCTCCTTAACGATTTTGCTTCGTCTAAAACTTGTTAAGAAAATAGGAATAGAATAACTTAATTACGGAGACTAAAAATATTTCCCAAAAAATTGTAAGTGAATAATGAATGTTCGAAAAATAAGAACTGTATGTGCCCATAATCATACAGTTATGTCGACTAATTATTTGTTTTTCGACCAAGATAATCACGTAGTAATAAAGTGATCAGTATATTTCTAATTCTGAACAGACCTTCGGTTTTTTTTACTTTTGTGAACGGTCCGCAAGAAATGGGAGTGGCTTTGCAGCAATATTTATGACATTCTTTTTACAATGCAACAATTAACAAGGCTCACGTAAAGTTCACTTTAATGGGGTATAGTAGCTATAGCCAACATGAAATTCAAAACATCAATTAATTAACACTATAAAAAACTTTATTAATAAAAGTTTTCTAGGAAGAACTCTAAGAAATAATGGCGACGTTATTTATTTGCTGATAATACCTTCTCATTTGTAACTGTAAAGCAAAATACTCAATTTTAACAGACAATAAAAAATTCCAATTTAATGAGCTTCTACACTTCCTGATGTTTAATTTTGGAATTCGAAAAACAAAACATAAATTTGATAATGGCCTTTTTGAGTAATAAAACTTTTAACTAATAAGAGTTGCCATTTATAGACCATGGATTCCAAACACGGCTGTATTAGAAATTAACATGAGGAGTTCGCTAAAAAGAATTGTAGCAAATCGTAAACTTTAAGTTCCAACCTGGAGTTGTTTTGTTAATGTATTTCAGTACACGTCTGCATCCCCGTTGAATAATTAATTATAGAGAATTTTGTCCATAAGGAGTTAATTCTACAGAGAGAAAGGGGATCGTATGATTATCGTAGTGCACAAGTGCCTAATCCAGGCTTAATAATTATCAGTCGAGCAAAAGCATTTATTGCTACTATTATAACTCTACTTCAAGACTAAGGCAACAAGATTGCTACGATTCTGCTCCTTTAAGTATGACTAGTTTTTTTGGCCAAATTCCATTTAACCACTCATTTTCCAGAACTGCAGATATATCGTCATACATTTCTAAATGCAATTTATGTAACACACAGTCAAGCTGTGTCTAGCCATAGTAGCCTTATAACTGGTTACTGTAAACCTAATTTTTGATGAAGTTAAACATAATTTCTTGAATGAGCGACCATTCATATTCTGTATATAAAATGGCGGCTGTGTCATCAGTTTTTGTACAGAATAATTATATATTATAAGCAGTCATCTTTGTTCTTCTATTTACTAACTGACCTCAATTTTTTTACTGTTAGGACCTCAAATCTCAAAATGTGGTCATGTGGGCGCAATATGATTGTATTGACTGATCCTCGAGGACCTTGCAAAAACGCATAAACAGTAGACATAGATATAACTAAAATTTCTAATTTTGTTTTCAAATATCAACTGGACCAGACATTATTACTGAGAATTAGCTAATGATCTATTTATGAAGGGAGAGGGGTCCAAATAATAACATGTGAGGGATTAGGAATGAGAAGTGCCCATGAGCACTTTTCCTTCCCTAAATTTTGTTACCTTTCTCAGTAAAAGATGATCGCTCATCCAGCACCGTTTTAGCATCCTCCTTCCTGGCAATCATCGCTGCAGCCATAGACCTTACTGAAGTATATGAGTAGACTCTAGATGTGTTTAACTATAAACTGCCATGCATTTAATTAAGTAATTAATATTATTTGGTGTTTGTGGATAGGTATACAAAAGAAACTGATACTTATTAAAGCTATCAAAAATGTAGCTCAGTTCACCAACCATTGGTTCCTCTCATTAAAAATAATATAATGCATATAAGTTGTACAATTGTATATTGTTGTTTTAATATTAGTATTTATTTAAGATGTTTTATATGTTATATGTTTCAGTTTTATTGTTGCGGATATGTGTTTTGAGCATTACATGAAAACTGTGTATTTCAATGTGATGAGTAATTAAGTAAGTAGAACATTTTTGTTTTATTTGTACATAAGTGAATTACATAAGAACAATAAAAAAAATGTTTGTTTGAAAAGCATGGAATTAAATAGTTCCAACCACTATATATAACAATGGAATGATATTACAATCTATTGTAATGGCTATAATGATATATGGAAATTGGAAAGCAAGAGAAACTACTAATCGTGGAGATGGACCGTGTAATAATCAGCCGGAATATCTTGGCGTGATAGGATACCCAATACATTAGTCCGAGAGATAATGGGTACTCACAACATTATTTTAAAAAAATATCACTATAAAGTGATTAGAATGGTTTGGACACCTACTGAGGATGGAAAATAGTAGAATTCCAAAAATGACCATGGACTAGTACCCTGAAGGAAGAAAAACAAGAGGACAACCAATAATTTCATGGATGAACCGAGTTCAGGAAGACATGGCAGGACATGGTCTCAATGAAGAACATGCACTTGACAGGAAGACCTGGGAAAAATGTACTAAAATTTGGTTGGAGAAAACCTAAACTTTGGGGAAACTCTCAATAAATAAATTAAACTTATATATTAATTAAAACCAAACTAAGTAAATATTAAATAAAATTCCTCTGTCTAATTTATAGCTTTAACTTGGTCGGTTGCAAATCCTCCTAGTACAATTCAAATAATAGTGTAAATGCTTCACATGTTTATTTTATAACAACTTTCACCATTTATAAATATATATATCCCGGCCAAGACAACTTTTCTCTTCAAAATCAAAAATATTTAAATAATCAAAAAGAACAATAAATAAAATATATATATATATATATATATATATTTATATTTTATTTATTGTTCTTTTTGATTATATATATATATATATATATATATATATATAAAAACCTTTATTTACAGTTTTACATATACAAGCAGCAATAAGTGTAAATACATGTTCCGGACTTCCTTTACATGTTTAAACAACAGTGATTTTAATTAATTAAAGTTGTCTTTTATAAGTAAATTTTACAATAGCAGGAAAAATGTAGAAAAAACCCGCTTAAAAAAAAACAAAAATGAACCATAATTATATATATATATATATATATATATATATATATATGATGAATGATATATATAATTTATATAAATGTATAAATTTATAATAAATATAAATTGATATATATATATAAATGAAATATTAAAGTTACCTTGGTATGGGGCAGAAGATAATAGTTTAGAATTTTAAGTAAAGTTTCATATAATAAGATAATATAAGAGATTGATTGGATTTAATATAAAATAAAGTCCATGGTAAAAAAAAATACAAAAAACAGAATTTTCATTCCTTGATTAACATATTCAGTTAATGATTCACTCCAGTAGATCAAATATTTCTATTTATTTCTAGCTCAAAAAGTGATCATGATTCAAATTAAAATTATGTTAATTTGTATTGGATCAAACACTAGTAAATATAAAAAAGTACATTTACAGAAAATTAAAATGAAGGACGTGGTAGTAAATTGCATGTTATTTTAATAAATAATAAAAGAAGTTAATGCTCAATATTAAGATATAGTAAGTTAAGCATAATTCTGCTTTAATAGAAAAATTAACAATGTTAATTTTTTGCTTAGTAGAAGCCAAAATAATTAAATATTAAAAAAAAAACAGGTACCTTAGGAAATGTATAACAGTGGCATGTGAAACCACATTGTACTCTTCAAGTAATTGTGTAAATGTCATATTTTTTTAAAATTGTATTAATTTTAATTGTTTAATGATATGAAAATGACTTAGGTAGTGGTATAGGGCCATTTTTATTTAATAAAAAATAGCATCAATGGTAAAAAAAATATAGGGTTTTTACCATGATATATAACCATTGTTATTCACTTATATGTCCTTCATTTAATTAGTATTATAAAAAAAAAAAATCTGAGAATAATATATCAGCTTCATTCCTATACCTTTCATACCTTGGAATGGTGTGGAAGGTAACAGTTTAGAATTTTAAGTAAAGTTTCATGTAAGGTTGATAAAATGTATTTAAAACTAAATATGTTATTTATTTATTAGTTATTTATGTTACTTTATATATATATATATATATAAAGAAAACCTGTACCATTACAACACGTGAAGGAGACTGTACTGTTTCTTGGACAACGGTTGTGCAGGGAAGTGATTTATCCTAGATCACGCTCAACTGCCAGATGGAATTTTGGGTTCCCACTTTATAGAGACTGGGTGAGCCACAATAGGGTCCTAGTTCCCATATCCATATGGCTCCTCCATCTTCGGCCGCTAACTGATTAACTAAAAGTCTGCCAGCGTGCTGGATTCGAACCCAGGACCTTCAGAATTGTTGCTCTGTGCTCTACCACTGAGCCAATCTGTTCCCATTTCCATGTATATGGAACTGTTAAGTAATAAATTTAAAAAGAATCTGTTTAATATTATAAATATTTTTGGACCAATATTTGTATGATATGATGCCATGACTAATGTTAATAAATTATTAACTCAACAGTCCAAAAAGATAAATTTAATCTATTTAGGAAAATTTTTTTAATGTATTTAAACCATAAATTACTATTATTGGTTTTGGAATTTGAAATAAAATCTAGTGTATGTATAAAAATTTGCAAGCCATGTATAACATATTTTTGATGTTTTGCTTTTGTTAATTTTGAGGTAATCTGGTATTAACCAAAAAAATGGAGGTGAAAAAACTGCAGCTTGCAGGAATACCAAATACATTTTAAGTTCTGCCACATAAGAACATCGGAAGGAATGAATGTATGTAGGAAAACAAGTCAAAGTGGATTTATTTATAATTGTCAATATCTAAATATCATACATTAATTTATTTTTTAAAATTTTATTTAACAAAATAGTATGCGCAGCATCCCCTAATTTAAATAAAATTACTTTTTCTATGAATCAAAAGTAATTTTTCTCACCAATTATTTACCCAACAAAGCAAAGAAAGGTTCAGTTTGAAAGACATTTTTACTTAGAGTATAGTCCTGAAACCAAAAGTATTTCAAAATCATTTCCAAAACAGAATTTGTATTAGCATTGCAAAATGAACTATGTATTTTATTTACAAATACTTATATGAAATCAAATGTCATAATATTTATGCTAAATTCCTATTATCTGTTTTTTTCTTTCAGCTATTTTTTTAAATCTTATTTTATAGAGGTGGATATTCTGGTGTTATTTTGGAATAATACTTTTTATTGAATTGTCGTTAATCTGTTTTTTTTCTTTCGTTCTCTGCTATTTTTTAAATTTTGAAATAAGAAAATCATAGTTATGTATTCCACAGGTGGTGGGAATGTATAAATAGATACATATACAAATAAACTTTTAACTTAATGAGTAAGTAGGTATATAGTGGTTATTTGCTGTTATATATTGCATATAGTGTTAGTATGTGGTGCATACTTGTGGTCGTGTATTGTAGTATATAGTGTAAGTTTATTGCTGAGTATAGTGCAGCTTATTGTAAGATATGGTGCATATAAATTGTTAGTCATATTTACGACTATCTTTTCCTATCCTATCCTATAACTTGAATAGTATTTAGTGTTATTTGGTATTGGGATATATCTGATGTCTTGATGTATTGATCAAATTTCATTATTAACCTTTTACCAGATGGCCTCGAGACCTTCTACTATAGAACTTTATTGGGGTGCTACTGGGTAGTTTCTCCACAAGTGCTTTTTTTCATGTCATTTGTTCATATTAGCAGATTTACCTACTTGTTGTAATGTTATTACAGTTGTAAATATCAATAAATTAATCTAAAAAACCTTTTACCGGCTATTGGTTCAGAAGGGGACCACAATTAAATATTTTTTTGCTAATATTAGACTTTATTATTTTGTAAAAACAATTTTTTTATACATAAACATTTAATTAACTTTTAGTTCAGTAATGATAAAGTTTTTGATTTTTGAATGTCGAAAAGTTTTTGATAAAACTTTTTTTTAATTACTACAACAATGAAATTTTTAATTTCATAATTTTAATAAATTACTTGTGGTAGATTAATAAAAATCAATATTTCTAAAAAATATAAAATAAAAATTCTTAGAATCAGTTAAACAAATTTTAATTTCAATGTTCCATATATTGAGCAATAGTAGGTTACAATATAGAAACTTCCGCTTTATTCAGTATTTTTTAGTTTTTTTCTTAGTATAAAACTGAACCAGTAAGTTTATAAAACTATAATAGAGTTCGGTCCACTATTAGAGGAAGAAGACATCCAACGAGAACTTTTTGGAGCAAGTCATTGCTAAGGTTGTTTGAGAGCAAGAAGCATTATACTATTTATATATATATATATATATATATATATATATATATATATATATATTTTATATATATATATCCATATATATATATATATATATAATAATAATAATAATGTCTTTATTTATTCTGGGACAAGTCTCTTTACAATTACAATACAGGTACTGTAAGCTATTATGCCTTAGAGTGTAAAATAATTACATTTAATAAATTATTACAAATAATTTAGTAAGTGAAAACGAATAAAAACAAAAAATAATGAAAACAAATTCAAACATTGCAATCAGTGAATTACACTTATTTCCTTTATTTCTTCATTTTTTAAAATATCTAAATAGATGATATTAGTACATATGTACGCGGTTTATATCCCACACATTCATGCATATATATATTTGTAGGCATAATCACACACACAAGTGTACATTAAAAAAAATCTTTCATTCATTGAATGAAAGAATTTTAACTCACAACTGATCCTACTATTTCCGATTTTTTGAGAATTGTAGGAATAATAGGTGATGGAATATATGGGATTTGAAGGTTGGAAGATTATTGGAACGACGAATGGAAGAAGGTATCGAGTTCCAAAGGGACGAGGATCGGATAAGGCAAGCTCTTCAAGTCCAAATGAGGGAAAATTAAGGAAGTAACTAGAAGTCTACGGGTTTCAAAAGGGAACAGGTGAAGAAGGTAATTCATACGTTTTAAGGTGGAGAAGGTATGACGGGAAATTTCAGTGATATGGTTTTTCCAGTCCAAATTGGTCAAAAATAATTTCAAGATTTTTTACGGTTGGGTAGAATTTGAAAAGATTAATTATTAGAAAGAGGATTGGGTTATGGAGAATAGTTTTAAGGAAGTAGTTTTGCTATTGCCTTGGTTTTGTCCACATTCAACTTTAGTTTATTATCCATTGCCCATCGACTTATTCGATTCAGATCATCTTGGAGTTTTTCCGTGGCTAGTAATAGATCGGAAGGGGAAAAGGATAGGTATATTTGAAAATCATCAGCATAGACATGCTACTGGGAATATTGGAGAAGTGGAAGGTCGTTTATGTAAATGGCAAAGAGGGCGGAGATAGCAATGAATCCTGTGGGACACCACAGGACAGATGATGAACCATCAATGTATCCAAACCTGGATAGTATGTGAACTTAATCCTATCTTGAGATGTAAACAACGCTCTAAAGCCTAGTCCACTCTATGAGACATTTGCCTGCCTCTCGACGAGACAAACCGTAGTCCGTCTAGAAATGCGGTCTAAGCAACGGTTCGGCAACGGCCTAAATACTATAAATGCTGGATTAAATATAAGCTATAGTCGATCTTAATGCAGCTGTTATTACTTGTTCTTTCCGTTGTTTTCATCTATGTTTAGGTAGTTAACAGATGCGGAAATCCGATCTGAATTGAGTTTAGCAGGTATAGTTTGTTTCATTGTTTATAAACTACCATTCTTATTTTTTTTATTGGTATTCGTTGATTGATTTCTTGCTAATAAGAGTTTTTAAAATTTGAATCACATAAACTTAGACTTTGAACATCCCAATTTTGTTTATAAAACACAAAATTGGGCTTGAAATTTTTTCTGTTTGATCTGGTTTATTTAGATTTTTTATTATAGGATTTAGCTCTTATCACTCTTGGTTTTGGGAATAAGTCTGTTTTTTTGGCATTTATTATAATGGCAAATATTTGGCATTATATTCATTATAAATACCTATATATTTTTTTATTGAAACCTCTAACAATGAAAACTTTTTGAGGGCCAGAATATAATATTTGTTTTTTTCCTCTGCCGGATTTCCACTATTTTTAAATAGGCTATTTAAAAAATAACTTATATACCTTTTTTCTGTTCTATTCTCCTTATGCAGCAACCATCTAAAAAAATTACTGTTCTAATTTAACATCCCACAAGTCTTCTCTTTTACTGTTAAAGGATTTAGTACATTCCTATTACAGAAAAATAATTATAAGAAATTAAGGAGAAATAAACATACGTTTTATTTTATTATCGTCTGACAGTTAATTTAATTTCGTACAAAAGCTAAATTAAATAAGCCACATCTGTATTAAAACATGTATGTCTAATTAAAAATTGTATTAAAAAATTTTGCAAAGGCTTCAAACGAAACCAGTTCATGACAGATCCATCGCGATGTCATTTCAGCAAGGAGAGAAGCGTCTACCGACGATTTTCACAGTTGAAGATGAAGATCGTCGCTTTGAACTCTATACTCTACATTGGCCTCGCTCACTCACCTTCTCGAGTCACGTCAGAGGAGGCTAAAGCTGGCCCGACAAAAGTCTATTTTACTCCACTACTTGCTATTCTCGCTGCAGATTTCGCTGCGGATGTAATGCCAAATTTACAAATCAATAATTAGGCCCACACTGCTCCATAGTGTGCCGCTACTTAGACACATGTACCAAGATAAGAGAGGAGCTCTTGCTCCCGTCTGTTCCTGAATACATTAGCCAGAGGTACATCAGGTTTTTTGATGGAATGAAGGCGTGTAGTAATCTTCTTTTCAGAGATATAGTGCCCCTCCCAGGCCTAGGTCACAAGACAGTGTACCCATGGTCGACGTGCTCTCCTTGGCCGTGAGTAGGGGTGTGGAGTCTGTAGTCTAAACCCATTTCCTTTCTTCTTTCTTCCTCACCTTCTTCCCCGCGGTTCCTCCGTTTTGTTTGTATAGAGTCAGCGGCCTTTTGCCGGCTTGTGTAGAAACCGCTTCAGCGGACTCAGATTATGTATTACCTTAGCATTCCTTATGTTTTGTAATCTGGCTGTATTATATGGCTTATAATGGTCTTCAAATATCTTATGGCTCTCTAGTCTTCAAAAACTAAATTTTTGCGTAAATAGAAGAAGATAATTTAAAACCACTATTTATTTTATTTTTGTGTACGTTTATCAACGAATTATTTTTTAATGAGTTTATCACATCACATTTCTATTTTACTTCATAGGAAGTCTGCAATAAAAAACAACAACATTAATCATTGCACAAACTAACTCCCTCTCTCAGTTAGATGTCTTGAGTTTTAAGAAGAAAAGTCGAATTTTAAAAAAATAAAGTTTTGGGCGAGAATTGGCACAGTCACCGAATTAACCCTTAAAACTTATTTTGAAAAGACATTAAACTCAAAGGAAACGAATTCTTGCTCATATCTGAAAATGTAAGTTTTTGCGTTTCAATATTTTTCTTCTTTGATCTCGAATCATGATTTTACTTCATAGCGATCAGAAAAAAAAATCGTGTAAATGAACGTACCAGATATTTATAAATTTTTTGTTATTTGTAAATAATATACCCTTGTACAGTAATTTGTTGCATATTTAAGAATCTTTTTGTCGAGTAAATGAATCCCATTAAATCTGAAGTAGAACGTGGCTATTAAAACAGAATAATATAATTAAAATTAGAATAAGATTATGATATAAATTGTTTTTTAAAACTTTTTTTTTGGAAAAAAATTAATATTAAAACACATATATATTTAACTAGCGACCCACCTAATTAATTTAATAATAGTTAAAAATAGTATTCAATTTGCTCGGGTAATAAGGCATATAATGCCAAAATCTTATTTTATTTATTTTTTTTCCTAGCCCCTTGGCTTTTATAATTCTGTTGAAAATAAAATAGTAAGAAGAGAAAGCATCTCTTTTACTGCACCAGATGCATTTTAAGAGGGGAAGTGTGAAAATGTGAATATGATTTTCTTGATTAATTAGATGGTAGGAGTGGGGGGGGGGTCTAGTGACGGGGCTCACTATTTCTTTCTGTTTGGAGTTTGTTAGTAGTTTACTCAGTCCATGTTGAGTGTCTGTACATGTGTTTGCCAGCCCTGAGGTCGGCCTGTCGGTGTAAGTGCGTTGAATAGTGGGTTCGTTCAGTGTTGGAGGCTATCAAAGAATTTGATATCCTCCGTGTGATGAAGTCCGTTACCGTCGAGAGATCGAGGGTCTTATGTACTATGTCTGATTGCGTGCCTTACTATACTCCTCAGTATACGGTTTTGAAATTTTTGGAGCCTTTTTGAAGTTGTAGGCGAAATAATATTTAACAAAGGCGCCCCATAAAGGATTGCCGGTCGAATAACTGCCTAATAGATCATTACTTTGAGGCGGAGTGTTTTTTTCTGAACCTCCTTTATTTTACTAAATTGCAATTACAACATAGAACAATATTACAACATGTACACGCATAATCTACAGCCTTCTATTACCCGTAGGTACGGAGTGATAAGTTCTTTATACATAAGTTATAAGGAGATTAAGTCGGTAAGATTTGGTTCTAACCGATCTTCTTATTACAATGTTGGGATAACGTTAAGTGCCGGTAGAGGGTAACACCAAGATACGTTATCCTATTGCCAGGTTTGTTTTCTGTGCCCGCTACTCTATACGTTTTAGGTAAAGGGCGCTTATTCCTCTGGAAAGAGAATATAATACAATCGGTCTTTTTAGGATTAACTGTAATGTTTAGTCCATCCAATTTGTTAGTTATAACCACACAGAACGCCTCCGCCTGCCGTAGAGCTCTCTCTGCATTCAATGAGCTACAGTAGATGGCGATGTCATCGGTATACGCCACCACAGTAGCTTTTTTGTAATTGGCGTATTGGCGTAATTGGTGTAAAAGTGACTGTAAAAAGTGATTTATTGGATACATTAGAGTCTAAGTTAGGCACATTAGAGGCTAAGTTAATGGAAAATGTAGATAATAAGTTAGCCGATGTTAATGATAAGGTAGCTAATGTAGAATCTAGGTTAGGAGAAAAATTGAGTTCCATCGATAACGAACTTAGGCTAAGAGTAGAAGCTCTCGAGGGACATAAGAGCAACCCACCGACGAACGACACCGACCGTTCCTTCGACGGCAGTCTTCATAGCACCATTACGCCCGCCAATGCTGGGACGCCACCTACTCACAACACCATTCCAGTGTTCGACGGAAAGACGCCGTGGGAGGACTACATGACTCTCTTCGAGACTGCGGCTTCAATCCACGGGTGGTCAAAAGAGACCCAAGCTTCAGCTTTGTGCCTGGCCTTGCGTGGAGACGCCTTGGGAGTACTGCAGGGGATGCCACTGTCGGAGCGGTCTAACTACAGGGAGCTGATTAGAAGATTTGAGATGCGTTTCGGCCACCGACACATGGACCAGCTTTATCGCTCGCAGCTGAGAAGCAGGATCCAGAAGACCAACGAAACGCTACAGGAATTTGAGGCCGACATTGCACGGCTGGTGAGGAATGCTTACCCATCGGTCACCGATGATGTCTACGAGAGCCTGGCTGTCGACAAATTCCTGGATGGACTTCGGGACCCCGAGACGCAACAAGCAGTGAAGCTCGCCCGGCCAAAAACATTGGGAGACGCATTATCTCAGGCCATGGAGTTCGAGGCTGTCAGGCAGTCAGTGCGGGGCCATGCGCGGGTTCGAGCAGCTGAAGCGGAGCCTAATAAGGTCCCTAGCGTCGAAGATATTCTGACAAAGGTCTGGGAGGCTCAAAGGACCCGTAAGAAGGAGATACGCTGTTGGAGCTGCGGCCAGGAAGGAGCAAGAAAAGCCACAGGAACGAAGTAGGGTTGATGGGGAGGAACAACTATCAGCCCGCTATGTCAGAGGCCCGAGGAAGACCAGTAGAGTTGCGTCTTTAGGGAGCAGAACGAACAGCTTCTACGTTGATGGGAAGGTGAACGGGCAGCTGCGAAGTCTGCTACTGGATACCGGCGCAACCAAGACAATCTTGAGCTCAAAGATAGTTCCTGCTGAGAAGATGTTGCCAACGATTTGGACATTACGGATTGCCACAGGAGAGCCAGCCAAGGTCTACGGGGAGACAGTTGCCTACTTCATCATCGGGGGTCAACATCTGTAGCACCGCGCTCTCGTGGCAGATATTGATGAAGATGTCATATTGGGCACGGACTTGATGATCACATGCGGGATCAAGCTGGATATGGCAAGAGGTGTGATGACGCTGGGAGACGAAGAAGTCATCCTCCGGCAGGGAAAGGATATCCACGCACGAGTGCGCTTACTAGAAGACACAACTTTACCTTCTCGGAGCCAAATCATAACACATGGGACGGTCGAAGGACATCTACCTGAGGGTCAATGTGTGCTTCTTGAACCTGGAAAACATAAAGAACAGGATATCGGACGCGGCGTACTGGTGGCTAGGTCTCTCATCAAGGTCGGACGTACCACTCCAATTCGGCTAATGAACCTGAACAGCTTCCCTGTAACGCTGAACAAAGGAACACCGGTCGGAGAATGTACAACCGCTACCTCAGTGGTTCTTCAGCTGCAACGTCATCCCACCGAGCTGCGAGGACTGCCGGAAGAATTAAAAGGATTTGTGGACGAATCATGTCGCGACCTTTCGCCTGAAGAGAGTAAGGAGGTGAAGAAGATGATTACCCGATGGCAGGACGTTTTCTAGATCAGCCCAGGGCCACGGGGCAGAACGGATATCGTCCAGCACAGGATTGACACCGGGGATGCTAAGCTCATCCGACAGGTCCCGCGGAGGCTGCCGTTAGCCAAAAAGGGGGACGCCGAGAAGATCATCAAGGAGATGGCGACTAATGGTGTCATTGAGCCTTCGAGTAGCCCCTGGATGCCTCCTGTTGTATTGGTGAAGAAGAAGGACGGCACAACGAGATTCTCCCTAGACTACCGCCTTCTGAACAACGTCACCAAGAAAGACAGTTATCCGCTCCCCAGGATTGATGATACGCTGGACACCCTAGAGGGGTGTGAAGTTTTCTCTACCTTGGATCTCCGCAGTGGATATTGGCAGGTTGGATTGAAACCTGAAGATAAAGAGAAGACAGCGTTCTCGATTGGGACTGGGCTCTGGCAATTTACGGTAATGCCATTCGGGCTTTGCAATGCTCCTGCAACATTTGAGAGGCTGATGGAAAGCGTGTTAAGAGTTCTCTCTTTGGAAATTTGCCTGGTATACCTAGATGACATCATTGTGCTGGGAAAGTCCTTCGCTCACCATCTGAAGAATCTGGAGAAGGTCTTCGAACGACTGCGTGCAGCGAACCTTAAACTGAACCCGAAGAAGTGTCATCTCTTCCGAAGGCAAGTCAACTATCTGGGGCATGTTGTGTCAGACAACGAAGTGGCCGTTGACCCAGAGAAGATTGCAGCGATCACCGACTGGCCAGTACTTCGAGATAAGCACCAAGTAAGAAGTTTTCTCGGCCTCTGCACCTACTACAGGAGGTACGTGAAAGGATTTGCAAACATTGCAAAACCTCTTACCAGGCTCACCGAGGAAAAACGGACTTTTCTTTGGGATCACGAATGTCAGGCATCCTTTGCAGAGTTGAAGAAAAAGTTGAGTAGTGCTCCTATTCTGAGCTATCCACGTCCCGAGGGCAAGTTCATACTTGACACAGACGCTAGCAACACCGCTATTGGAAGCGTCCTCTCTCAGCTCCAAGATGGAGAAGAAAGGGTCATTGGATATTTCAGTAAAGCGCTCTCAGCTCCGGAACGCAACTACTGTGTCACAAGGAAGGAGCTTCTGGCAGTGGTGAAATCTATAGAGCATTTTCACAAATATCTATACGGCAGAAGATTCCTCCTGAGAACGGACCACGCGGCTCTAATGTGGCTGCTACGATTCAAGTCACCAGAAGGACAAGTGGCGAGGTGGATAGAGCGCCTTCAAGAATATGACTTTGAATCTGCTCATCGCGCTGGAACGAGTCACAGAAATGCGGATGCGCTCTCTAGGAGACCTTGTGACGAAAAATGCGGGCATTGTTCTCGACAAGAAGAGAAGCAGGCAGCAGTGTTGAGGACAACGGTGGTCATGGACAGTTGGCAGGATGCAGAGGTGTCAAAGGAGCAGGACAGGGACCCGGACTTGAAACAAATGAAGCAGTGGAAACTATCAGGGCAAGGAAGACCAACCTGGCAGGATGTTGCTCCAATGTCGAAGAATGTAAAGACTTACTGGGCCCAATGGGACTCCATTCTAGTGGACAACGGGCTGCTGAAACGGGCATTGGAGAACACGGAAGGAGATCAGCGCAGACTTCAGCTCATCGTTCCAAAGAGTAAAGTGCCCGAAGTACTCAGGGAACTTCATGACGGAGTATCTGGCGGCCACCTTGGAGTTCACCGTACATTGGAAAAGGTACGTGAACGCTTTTACTGGGCAAACCTTAAGGACGATGTGTTGGACTGGTGCAGGCGTTGTGCGACCTGTGCGGCTTCTAACGGACCCATAAGAAGAAAGAAGGCCCCAATGAGGAAGTACAACGTGGGAGCACCGTTTGAGAGGATAGCAATTGACATCGCTGGCCCTTTCCCTGTGACGGATGAAGGTAACCGGTATATTCTCGTGGCCATGGACTACTTTTCCAAGTGGGTGGAAGCTTACGCCCTTCCGAATCAGGAGGCAGTCACGGTTGCGGACGTACTGGTGAAGCAGCTCGTCAGTAGGTTTTGAGTACCCATGGAACTTCACTCTGACCAGGGACGAAACTTCGAGTCTGCAGTCTTGTCCGGGATGTGCGAAGCACTGGGAATACGGAAGACCAGGACGACACCTCTTCACCCTCAATCCGATGGCATGGTGGAGCGCATGAACAGGACTATGGGTCGATATTTGTCCAAAGTAGTCTCCGACCATCAGCGAGACTGGGACCAGTATCTTCACCTGTTCCTGCTGGCCTACCGCAGTTCAGTAAGTGAGGCAACGGGACAGACTCCAGCAAATGTGGTGTTCGGCAGAGAACTTCATTTGCCTTGTGATCTGAAATTCGGTTTCAAGCCTGATGAGGAAATTGCCGGAGAGGAGTTTGTCTCGGATCTACGGAAGCGACTGGATAATATCCACGAGAAGGTTCGCACAAACATCCAGGGAGCCAGTGACAGAATGAAGGAGCGTTACGACATCAGGGCTGAGAAAGGTGGCTTCCGACCTGGAGACTTGGTCTGGCTATATGATCCTCGAAGAAGGCGAGGCTACTCACCTAAACTGCAGAACTCCTGGGACGGCCCGTTCGAGATCGTCAAGAGGATCAACGACGTCATCTATAGGATCAGGAAGCAGCCCAAAGGAAAACCCAAGGTAGTCCATTTCAATAGACTGGCCCCATACAAAGGAGAGCATGGTCCGACAGAAGACCAGCAGGTCAGGTACCTGAACAACGTGGAGAGAAATAATGACTCAGTTGCACATAAGAAGGTACCAGGTTCCCGTAGGGTAACTCAGATAATCTACAGGGATATCTTCTCGTTACCAGCGGTCTATTCTCTGGCCCATTGCGTTGGCGAGTATCTGAGGACTTCTCGAGGGATTGCAACGGTCTTCAGGAAGAAGTTCGGCGGAACTGAGGAGCTAGAACGCCAAGGACCAAGTGTCGGGAAGACACTCCACCACACGCACGATAGACGACACCTGTTTTACTTGGTTACCAAGCGTGCCACTGATCAGAAGCCGACATATGACGCACTGCGGCGAAGCCTCGACGATCTTCGGAGTAAGCTTCTGAGACTGCGTGTCACTAAGCTCGCTATTCCGAAGTTGGGCTGTGGATACGACGGCTTGGAGTGGAAGATTGTCAGGGACAAGATCGAACAGACATTCGCCAACTCTGGAGTTGCCATATTGGTGTGCACGTTCAACCCCTGGAAAGAAAGTACGTCTCCATCATTAGAAGCTCATAAATGCCCGATTTCTCCGGACTTGCTCTGGGGTAGAGCACTATTAAGGAGGGGGCAGTGTTAAGGGCGCCGGCAGCGGCTTAAATCCGTCGGTGGGAGAAGTTAAAATAGGATTAGGACCGTTCTAGATCGTCTTCTTTTGTCGGAAAAGGATTAAGAAGATTCCGGAATTTTCTGGCCCCTCCGTGTCCTAGAATGTTCGGCCTTGCCTACTTAAATACTTCCGTCACCTCGAGCCAGTCAGTCTTAGCCTGAGAGAAGACCAGTGAAGATCTGTGATAAGTGTAAGAAGTGAGTGCCAGTGTGATAAACTAGTCAGTGTTGAACCGGCCAGTGTAATAAGTGTATCAGTGAACTGTGACAGTCTCGCGAGTGTAATAAACTGTTACTGTTTGTTACTGTGTGTCAGTTTGTGATACTTGGAGAATCTTACGATCGGTGGACTAGTGAACTGTAAGTGTTAATTATTAGTTATAAATTGTAGTGTAATTTTATAATATTCATAGAAACTATTGTAACTAGTTAAGCTATCTAGAATTAGTAATATCTTATGTTATTGTAATAATTAAATAGGAGTCAGGCCTAGATAATAAATATTTAGAATATTATTATTGTAAATTTATATTAGTTCAATAATTATAATTGTTAATAGTCTAATTGTATACTTTTTATCATTTTTGTTAATAAATATTAGTATCTTTAATTAAGGAATTGTTTAATTCATTTTAATACCCAGTAGCCCGTAACAATAATAAAATTAAATATAATAGTATAACCTATATCAGAGGCTTATCAGAAAAAATCGAACCAACTTTTAAAAATTATGACATACCAGAAATGAGGATAGCACACAAAACAAGAAACCCAATCAAAAACATTATAACAAGTCAAAAGGATAAGATACCAATTATGGAAAACAAAAATTTAATATACCAACTTACTTGTAATAATTGTGATGGAATATACATTGGACAAACAAGTACACATTTAAAAAACAGAATATATCACCATCAAAATAACATTAAACCTTTTTTTTTTTTTATTAATTTATTTATTGATATCTAAAACTGTATTACAATAATACAACAAGTAAATAGGCTTATTGATATATAATGACATGATAATGAAATGTAGAGAAACTACCCACTGGTAGTACTCAAATAAAAGTTCAAGTAAGGAGGTCACGTGGCCATCTTCTTTTCAGACGCCTCGGAGGATTATCGGGAATTGAAGAGGAAGCTAGGTTTGAAACTAGAGGGTTTGAGTGGTAATGAAGTTTGTTATGAAAGGATAGATACCGGGTTCGGGCCAAATCAGCAACAAAAGGGACATTAAGGTCGTTATGGATGAGTTTATTCTTAACAAAATAAGGAGCATTGAGGATTTTACGAAGGATTTTGGACTGTAAGGATTGGATACGAGAGGAATTCGATGGCTTAGTGGAGCCCCATTGCTCTACTCCGTAAGTCCAAATAGGTCGTATGATGGTCATGTAGATGAGTCTTTTGTAGTTAATTGGGAGCTTAGAGCGTTTGTCTAGTAAGTGTTGAAGTAGCCTGAAACGTCGTGCGGTTTCTTGTCTTTTCAGTCTTGTATGAGGATTCCAGGTTAATCGTTTGTCAAGGTGCAACCCTAAGTATCGGATCTGTTCTACAGGCACCAGAGGGATATTATTAAAGGATACTGTAGGGCAGGAAATCATTGGTTTACGACGTAAGGTAAAAGTGATTTGATGCGATTTTTGAGAATTTATTTTAATTCTCCAGTTTTGACACCATTCTTCAAGATCAGTGATATGGGATTGGAGGCTTTGGGATGCAATAACTGGATTGGTGTTGACTGATAATACACATGTATCATCAGCATAAGTGGTAAGGATAGTATTAGGATGAGTTGGGATGTCAGCTGTATAAACTGTATATAGGATTGGACCAAGGATACTACCTTGAGGAACACCAGCAGATTGGGAAAAGAGGGACGAATAGACATTGTTATGGTTTACTTGGAAAGTTCTATTTGTGAGATAGGATTGTAGGATGAGAAAGTATGTAGAGGGTAGGAATTTGCGGAGTTTGTATAGCAAGCCCGGATACCAGGCTCGGTCAAAAGCCTGTTCCACGTCAAGAAAGACTCCCGAACAATATGATCCACGTTCTAATGCAGAGGAGACCACATCCACCACACGATGGCATTGCTGAATGGTGGAGTGGGATGCTCGGAATCCAAACTGGTGATCTGGTATTATGTGATTTGCATCAAGGAAGGGGTACAATCGTTTAAGGATGAGTTTTTCTAGGATTTTACCCATGCAAGGTAAAAGAGAGATAGGACGGTAAGAGGATGGGTATTCTGGTTTTTTTTTTAGGTTTGGGTATCATTTTTACAATGGATAATTTCCAGAGGTCAGGAAAATATGTGGAGCGGAGTACAGCATTATATATGTATAGGTAAGGAATAGAATGGCTTTTCTAGGAAGGTGTTTTAAGATATGAATTGTGATGAGGTCGTGCCCAGGAGCTTTGCGGGAAGGTAATCTGTAAATAATGTTGGATATTTCAGAAGGATGGAACGCTTTGGGTGGAAGGGACATATGGAGGGGAACATCCAACTCTTCTTTTATATATTCAATGTGAGTTGGGCTAATGATATCAGGATGTGGATGAAAGATTTTGGAAAGGTATTGACCGAATAACTTTGATTTTTCTCCGTCAGATCTTGTCCAGTTATTTGATTCAGTAAGGAGTGGATGATCAAATTCTTTGAACTTCAGGAGTTTTTTGGTTGTCATCCATAATGTTTTGTCGGTGGTTGTAAGATTTTCAGTCCAGGTAATTAATTTTTGAATTTTGAACTTCTTGATTTCTGCTTTTAGTTTGTTAGTTAATTTTGTATAGATTGTTTTATCTGCTGGAAATCGAGTTCTATGCCACTTCGATCTTGCTCTGCGTTTTTCTCTTATTAAGATACGAATATGCTGTGGCAAATCAGTCTGTTGATAGTTATTAATTGTATGATTTGTGATGTTATCATGCAAACTGTTTTTGATTGATGTTGTAAGTTTTTCTATGGCTGTATCAATGTCTTGTTTTGTCTTAAGTGAAATTTTTAAGTCCAGTTTGTCCTCCAAGTCATAACAGAAATCGTCCCAGTTAACACGTCCTGTAATCAATGTGGGAAGGGAAGGCTTGGGAGCGAAACTTGAGTGCAAGAAAAGGAGGACTGGACTATGATCTGATGAGAGGTCATCCAATGATTCAATATTGGATTGTGCGGGGGAAATCTGGGATGTAACAAATATGTCAAGGATATCGGGACGTTTTTTGAGGGATGTAGGCCAATAGGTATGATTTTTTGGGGCAAGGATTGAGTAGCTCTTTGAGGATGTAAGAGAAGATAGAATATTTCCGCGGGAGTTGGATGTTCGACAACCCCATCGTTGGTGTTTAGTATTGTAGTCTCCTCCAGCAATGAAACGCGGCCCAAAAGATTGGAATAGGAAATCTAAAAGGTTATGAGAGATGGAACTACCGGGAGGACAGTATACAGCTGAAAGTGTGATATGGAAAGGGCGTGATGCTATGGATACTGATGTTGATTGAATAGCATCAGTTGGAGTGGAAGGAACAAGGGAATGAGATAGAGTTTTGTGAATGAGAATGCAGGATCCAGCATGTGAAGTGTTGTCTGGGTGGTCTGATCTGTCAGTGACGTAGTCCCGTATATAGAAATGTGTACGTTGAGTGAAGTAAGTTTCAGTCAGCAAAGCAATATCTATTTGTTTGTCATGAAGAAATATGTTTAGTTCGTCACGGTGATTGAGTAGGCCATTTGCATTCCGCAAAAGGATAGTTAAGGGCTATATACTCATCGTGGGAAATAAAATGGAACTTCGGTAAGAAGTCTTGTGAGTAAGACGATGAGTGGTTTGATGATGTCCTGAAGATCTCTCAGGAAGGAAGACAGGATAAAGTTTATGTCTGTTGGATGGTGGACTGAATTTACATCTGGAGGTTGGGGTGGATAATTTATCTGGAAAGGAGGGTCTGCTTGGAGTTGAATCTGTGGAGCTGGATTTATTTTTGTACTATTTTGATTTAGGGAATTCATTTGAGGGTTCTGACTGGATGGGACCGGATTTTTTTGTTGCGGCGGCAATTTCACCCGTAAAGGTTGATGATAGGGAGGAATTTGCTGTAGGATGGGATGTCTGGAGCTTGGATTAGGAGGTCTGAGGCTTGAGTTGAGAGTTTTGAGACGCCCGACTCCGAGGCTGCTGAAGATTAGTTGTAGTGCTGTTGTCTTTTCGTTTCTCTGTGGACGTTGTGTCAGTAGTTTGTTGTTGCTTTTGGTAATTCAGGGAAGATTTTGACGTTGTCAACTTCAGGTGCCTGAGTAGTAGTCCTCTCTAATCTACTATCTTTTATTTTAAGACTTCTCTGGCGATGAACGTTTTTATAGACCGCACAACCTCTATAGTTAGCGGGATGATCTCCGCCACAGACGGCACATTTTGCAGGTTCGGCGTTGGATTTCTGGCAAGTGTCAGTTGGGTGTGGACCTGCACACTTGACGCACCTGGCTTCGTGGTGGCAATACCTCTTAGTATGGCCCAAATTTTGGCATTTAGGTGGCATTAAGGTTGTTCTTTGTTTCGGCTGTTCGAATTGAACAATAGAATATACCAGTCTTGAGACTTGAAACATTTCCTCATTATTGCGAGCTGGTTCCAAATCCACGAAGAATAATGGTAGTGGCTATTTCTCTATGGGGTGTAATACGCATGAGACATTTCTCACGTTGTGACCTATTTCTTCTAGGTCTTTCTTCTAGGGGCGGATGAGTGCAACCCTCTCAACACCACTCTGTATGATTTGTCCTGTTTCAATTGATAACAGTGAAAATCATATTTTTTCACAGTCAGATGATCTATGAGTTTTTTGTAAATGTCTTTGTTATTAGTGTTTATTTTGATGTCATTCACTCTGGAATAACAACTAAAATTTGTCTGGCCCATCAATTCAGCAATTTCTTGACCGAAGGCATAGAAATTATTTATTTTTGATACGTAGATCGGGTGTGGCTTCGGGTCAACGAATCCCTGGTTTTCCTGTTTAGGAGCTGGATTATTTGTAGAATTACCACTAGTTGAGGCTATTGGTGGTTTATTTTCCAGACTGTTTGTAGATTTTTTGGCTGCAGTTGTTTTACTGCGAGTTTTAGGGCGCACTGATACCTCAATGTTTTGTGCGGGTGTCTTTTTTAAAGTTGTCCTGTTTTTTTTTTTATTGGGAGAGTTTCCGGCCGAGCCCGGTGCAGACTTTCTCTCCCTCTTCTGTAGGATTCGTCTTGTTAAATACTGTGAGTACGTCTCACTTATTTCAGAGAAAGGAGTCTCTTCCTCCGACACATCACTACACGATTTGTCAACATCCATTGTCTATTAATTAATTATAAAAAGAGAGAAAGAGAAAAAAAATATATATACATATAAAGATATATATATATAAATAATTAAAAATAAAATCTTAACCCTAAATCATATACATACATCCTGTACTGTACTGTAATTAAATTATAATTAAATTAAATTAATTGAGTTGAAAACAAAAAAAAAAAAAAGTTGTCTCTCGTGGGATTCGATCGGAGGATCGGAAGAGCCACGTACCATGCCTTGGCCTTGAACTTGTGGCGACTTTGTTAAGTCCTGTAAGGATTAGTTGCCACGTTGCTGCCTTAGCAAACGCCCACCAGTTTATAAATGTCTATTTATAATAGTCACTCACCTCACAATCCTTGATTAATAAACTATTGTTAATAAACTGTAATCCTACACATTTTCAGTTGTAGCTGTTAAATTGTTCATCTATAAATGGTAACAAATGCGGAGCGTCATTAACAGTGAACTGTGCCATGACACTTGATACTAACATTAAACCTACAGCTAAAACAAGTACCGCATTATCAGCACACTATAAAAAAGAATTACACACTTTTGATTTTGATAAGCCTAAAGTTTTGCATAGAGAAAATAATACTATTAAAAGAAAAATTTAGAAGCTTTATTCATAAATGATAAATTGGAAAATGCTGTAAATGATAGAAAAGAAGCCGGAGAAATCAGTAAATTATATTCATCCATAATTTTGAAATTAAAAAATAATAGATCATAAGATGCCTTATACTTTGAAAACAAATCAGATAATAAATATAATAACCTGACCATATAACCTACTAGTAGATCTTTAAAAAATTAAAAATTTTCCATATATTTCATAATTAATTAATTGATTTGATAAAATATTTTTTAAAATTATATATATAAAAATAAAAATAATAATAAATAAACGTTTACATTAAAAAAAAAATAAAAAAATAAATAAATAAATAATTAAAAAACAATTTTTTACTTTGTATTATTTTTGTTGATGTGCTGTTAGAACATATTTTGTAATTTTATACTAAAGTCTAATGATTCATAGAAATGAGAAAAAGGATCTGATGGTTCAAAGATCAAAATTTGGTTTTGTAATGCAATATTATTTATTACCATGGAGGACTGATGATCTCCATAAACAACTGGAAAACGGTTTTATTTCTCTTACCCTAAATACTTTTCTCCATAATTTTATTTTCTAATTTATAAGCCGATAGTATAAAATATGTTTGGATGAACAGATTAACTTAACAAAATGATTTGAGTGCGGATTATAGCGTTAACAATCAGCCATGATTACTGGCAGCACGTGGACAAAGTCGTTGGTACTCCTAATTATTTACTTATATGTTCAAATCAAGCAATCATAATATATAATTTATTTTTATTTATTGTTCTTTTGAAGGTGATTATTTCGAAATGTTTTTTGAAAGATTGAAAAGAAAAGATTTGTCCTGGCCGGGATTCGAACCCGGGTCGTCTGCATCTCTAGTGCAGTGCTATAAACCACTGAGCTACCAGGGGTCGTATCCAAACCGGACAAATACATTCTCTTCACCTATTCTATACCCCCGTGTTCTCGCAATATTTGCGATGTATACACGGGGAAGAATGTTCATTGAACATTACTTTAATTGGGATCTTATTGACTTATGTCAATTTTATATTTATAATTTATTTTTCTTTTGATGGTGATTATTTCTAAATATTTTTATTGTGAAGAGAAAAGACTTGTCAGTTTTGGATACGACCCCTGGTAGCACAGTGGTTTAGAGCACTGCACTAAATATGCAGACGACCCGGGTTCGAATCCCGGCCAGGACAAATCTTTTCTCTTAAAAATAAAAATATTTAAATATAATATATAATATTTTAGTTATGTAGTAAAATGTATCAACAATTGGGTATTGTAATGTATGTTAAAATTGGCCTGACATAAATCCTATAATTGTTTACCTTGGTTGGCATCGTCGTTTTTTCGTGGAAACAACAAAACAATTTTGAGATTAGACTAAGTAATTTAAGCTATGAGTTTAAAAAAAAAATGAGCTGCAGGAAAAAATTCATCAAGCAATGTGAACCGCATGAATAATTTTTAATTATATTAGAATCACTAAACTCAGCACATGCTCGTGAACCTGGCAGTGTAGCGTGGCTTTTGTTCCGATTAGGATGGTGAGTGGCAGGGCGAGACAATACTTAGTCAGCACAATTGGTAAAATACCTCAACCTGTTTTCGTTTCTTATTAAATAGTTCGCTGAAATCTTTAATATTTTTTTTTTTATAATTTGAAACCAAATATCTTTATTATCAAATTGTAATGGGTACTTTTTAAAGCTTTGTCACAAAATACTTTAATCAAAATTTCTTCCCTATGTGATTGGGAAATTTTTTTTTTTTTTTCAGATGAGTACTATCTTTGGAAATTAACAAAAACCTGATTTAAATGGCTGCTTTATAGCGTCATGTGAAGTCAAAGTTTTACCTTATAATTATAAGCATAATCACATTAATAATTCGTTTCATAACTAAAACGAAGGAAAAACCTGCATTATAAATTTCAGTTTCGTTGACATTGTCGTTTTTTGAGATGCAGTGTCAGTGAGTAAGCGGTTTATTTTTCGATAAGTTTAACTTAATGAAGTTTCAAATATGCATGTATTTAAATGATTATTGATTTCTGGAGATGTAAACTGGAATCAAAGGGTTCTGCTCATTAAATTTACAGAAAAATAAATGAAATATATATTCTTTTACAAAATCATTTAATCGCCACTGAACTGGAAGTGATTATTGTATATTTTGCCTCCTTTCGGACAAATCAATGAAAATCGGTTGGATGTATACAAAGAAATTTCATCTGTATATTCTCCTGGCTCCAGTAATTCTTCAAGTTTATAGGCAGACATTTCGAAAAATACCTAATAACCTTATAACAAAACAAAAAAATAAAACACTACAACCCTTGATGGGATTCAGTAAGGTTGTACAAGACGGTGATTTGGTCGAGATCACTCTCAACTGCCTGGTTTTCCCCAATTATTGGTATCAACTTTATAAAGCCTCAAGGGCGTCACTAGAACCCACTGAGTCGATTGAAAGATATCAACAGAATAAATAATTTACATTCCATAGCCGGTGTCGAACTCTCTATCTGCTCGATAGGATGAATTTTTATTAAACTCATGCAAAATAATTTTGTCAAATCACATTATAAAGCTCAAACAATTGGAAATGGTTAACTTCTATAGAATGTTTAGTGGTACGGTCGGTAGAATAAGATGAGCCATTATAATCGCCTACATCCAAAGAGTACAGGCTTTTTTAGAAGTAGAGAATAAAATTAGAACGTAATTTAAATATATTTAAGGGGTACTAGAACATAAATTGAATGACATCCGCATGTGACGCAGATTACACCACGTTCTGAACTTACTGTTCTGTTCGTACGTGATCCACTGAACCCGGACTACACAGCTACATAGCTTCACCGCTATACTGTTCAAATTTCAAATTGACATAACGTTATCAAAAAATATTTCGTAATTACTATAGCCTAAAGGTATCAGTAAGATACGTACAAAGCCTGGGACGTTGCTTCATAGCACACGAAGACCTTAATGCAAAATGGTTTCCATCTTAACAAATGCCTAATTGGAAAGGGGGGGGCAATTTCCAAAATATCCTCAGTAGACAAGGGTCTTTACCACATTCTGTAACAAATGGTAGACTATCATTGTTTTCCCGAATAGACGAGATTTTAACAGAGTGAATAATGAAACGACTAATCCAAAAATATGATGATTATAGACTCCTGGTGGAGGCCTAGACAGGATGGTTCGTTGGTCAAAATCCAAACAGAGATTTTAATTTATTTACTTTTTTACAAATCGTCAATTATGTTCATTAATAATTTATAGTTATGATTATATTATGTTTCATATGCAATGGCAAAAACGAAACGATGAGATTTTATTAAACATTCCTTGATTACTGTTTAATAAAATCTCATCGTTATATAATTCTGAAATTGACATTTTTTAAATGTTAATTTCAAAATTATATATGATTACTTCATTGTCTTGTGGAAATGAGATACATAGCCAAAATATGATCGTTTTTATTTTTAAATTATAGAGTTGTAAATTTTGTTGATTTTAGATTAAACTAAAGTTTGTTAATTTTTATTGAATGGTAATAGTTGACCTTGATAATATATGTGGAAGAAAGTGGTCCCGGTAGAGGTCAATGAATATCTCTTAGAATTGGAGAAAAGTTTATTAAGTAGCCAACGTTTCGACCTACTTTGTAGGTCTTCTTCAGGGCTATATGCAAAATACAGACAATTGAAAATTAAAAAATGATAAAAATTGCACAGCATGGTTAATAGAAAGTTTAAAACGTATGAATATATAGTATTAACAACCAAGCGCCAGGAAGGTAGTAAAATACACACACACACACACACACACACACACACACACACACACACGCACACACACACACACACACACACACACACACACATATATATATATAAAAACCACCGAAGCCTGACGCTCTCATAATCAAGATTACGGAGGGCACCACCTACGCAGATACCCTGCGTAAGGTTCGAGCTGATCCAGCTTTGCGAGATATGAGCTCCAATATCACCAGGATCCGCAAAAATGAGGCAGGGAATCTCCTGATACAACTGGACCGAGAATCAAGAGGGGCCACTCTGGAGAACATGAAGCAAACCCTGGTAGGAGCGTTGGGTACAGAAGCCGAAATTAGGGCTTGGAGGCAGGAGGCACTGATTGAAATCAGGGACCTGGATGCCCTAACATCCAAAGAAGAAGTTGCAGAGGCTCTCACCACTTTACTCGACGGAGAACAGATTCAGACAACAACAGTGAGATCGATTCGCTCAGCATACGCTGGAACAATTACGGCTGTTGTTGCTCTGCCGGTTTCGCTGGCTAGGAGAGCAATAGCCAAAGGGAAAATTAGGGTAGGATTGGTTATCAGTCGAATACGAGAGAAAATTCGACTACAGCGCTGCTTCCGATGTTGGGACTTTGGACATCTGGCCAGGCAATGCACGGGACCCGACCGAACGAAGTGTTGTCGTAAGTGCTGTGAAGAGGGTCATCTAGCCGTGGACTGTATGAAGAGTCCTACTTGCGCACTATGCGCTGGAGGTGGCAATAATGGACACCCCTGCGGTGGTAGCAAATGTCCAGTACTACAGCGGGCTCTAGAAGAACAAAGGAGGCTAAGAAATCGTCTCATATGAAAATCCTCCAACTAAATCTCAATCACTGCGAAGCCGCACAGGATCTCCTGTGGCAAACCGTGAAAGATCTTAAAGTGGACGCTGCGATCTTGAGTGAGCAATATAAAAACATAGACAGTGACTCTTGGATATCTGACGCCACAGGAAGGGCGGCGATATGGGTAAGTGAACAAAGTTTCATGGAAGAAACACCGCGAGCCTTCACAAATGGTTTTGTCTGGGCCAAGATACAGCATATGTACTTGTACAGCTGCTATGCCCCACCGAACACTACAATCGAGGAATTTGAAGGTCTTTTAGATCGCATAGTGCGAGACGCCATGGGACGCAGGCCAGTGGTAATTGCCGGAGACTTCAATGCCTGGGCGGCAGAATGGGGCAGTAAGTTGACCAACCGACGAGGAGAAGTTCTATTAGAAGCTTTTGCCCAGATGGATGATCTGGTACTCGTAAATACAGGGACGGAGCCCACATTTGTTAAGGGAGGTAGGTCTTCTATCATCGATTTAACATTTGTCAGTGACTTTCTACGCCCTACTACTGGTTGGCAGGTCTGCGACCTGTACACCCACAGCGACCACCAGGCTATACTGATCACTCTGGGAAACTGGAAACCAAAGTCAAAGAGGCAAGAGAAGAGTACAATTCGATGGAAAGTCAAGACTTTTGATAAAGAAGCGTTTAAAATTATGATGGAGGAACCTTGTGAGCTCTCAGGCACCGCAGAGGATAAGGTCCATCAGGTAATGGACCTGATCAACATAGCGTGTGACGTAGCTATGGAGCGCAGCAACAAAGGCATAGGTCGATGGCCGGTCTATTGGTGGAACGACCATATCGCTGACTGTCGCACACGTTGCCACGCAATCAGAAGAAGGTATCAGCGAGCAAGAGGCAGCCCTCAGTTCCAAACGCTACGGGAGGAATTCAAAGCTGCGAGGCGTGAGCTCCGGCGTGCAATTAAGAAGAGCAAGAGGCAGTCCTGGAAGGAACTATGCGAGGGGGTGGACGAGGACCCATGGGGTAGGCCTTTCAGATCCGTCATGAAGAAGCTGAAGGGCAGCTCTACGAAATCGCCTACGTGCCCGGTGACGGTGGAGAAGATCGTTGCCACTCTGTTCCCAGAACAAGAGGAATTAGTGCACTCAGAAAAGCTGCAGCCAACTGACGCACCGACCGTGACAGCTGAGGAGCTCAGGGATGTTAGCACTAGCCTTAAGACTAAAAAAGCTCCAGGTCTGGATGGCATTCCGAACGTGGCACTAAAGGCGGCAATGGAGACCAGACCAAACCTATTTCAGGAAGTCTTCAGCTCCTGCCTAAGAGAGGGATCATTCCCGCGATCATGGAAAAGGCAGCGCCTTGTGCTGATCCCGAAAAGCAAGGGAAACCCATCGGATCCTACCACATATCGACCAATATGTTTGTTGGACACAGCCGGGAAGGCTTTGGAGAAAATAATAGCCAGTAGGATCCAAGAGACCACCGAAGGAGCAGGAGGGTTGTCAAGGACTCAATACGGATTCCGGAAAGCGAGATCTACGCTGGACGCTATTACCATGGTAATAGAAACTGCCCAGAAGGCTATTGCAGGAAAGAGATGGAGAAGAGGTGCGAAATGTTATTGCGCTGTCATTACACTGGATGTAAGAAACGCCTTCAATTCTGCGAGATGGAGCTGCATTCTGGACGCTTTGCAGAAAATGGGTGTCCCCATTTACATCCGGAACATTATCACCGATTATTTTACGGACAGGACCCTGATATATTCAACGGAGGACGGTCCCAAAAGCTTCAAGGTGTCTGGCGGAGTACCCCAGGGTTCAGTGCTTGGGCCTGTCCTGTGGAACATCATGTATGACAGGATCCTCAGGCTTGGCCTACCAGAGGGTGCCAAGACAGTGGGTTTTGCTGACGACGTTGCAGTGGTAATTGAGGCCAAATACAAAGATGAAGTGGCCCTGAAGGCCAACCAGAGTATCTCACTAATCCGTGATTGGCTGGCTTCGGTGGGGCTTCAGCTTGCAGACGAGAAAACAGAGGTTCTTCTTATTAGTAGCCGGAAAAGGAGGGAAGAAATAACCCTGAGAGTGGGCAGACAAGAGATCCAGTCCCAGCCCTCGCTGAGATATCTCGGAGTGATAATCGATGAAAGGCTGCGGTTCAAGGAGCATATCCAGCGAGTATGCGATAAAGCAGCAAGAGTGACCACAGCAATGGCTCGACTGATGCCCAACGTAGGCGGGCCTAGAAACAGTCGAAGACTATTATTATCGAGCGTCATCTCATCCGTCCTTCTCTACGCAGCCCCGATATGGAATGGTGCCTTGGACACACTGGCTTACAGGAGACCAATGGTGTCCATTTATCGTCGAAGTGCCCTGAGGGTAATCAGCGCGTTTCGCACTGTCTCTTACGAAGCTGCATGTGTAGTGGCCAGGATGCCACCAATAGAACTGATCGCAGAAGAGAGACAGCGTTGGTATAAAAGAGTTGCTCGCATCCCCAGAACTGAGGAAAGGAAGATGACAATCGAGAAGTGGCAACAACGCTGGGATATGGCCACGAACGGGAGGTGGACCCATAGGCTGGTTCCTCGCATCGAACCCTGGATGGATAGGAGCCACGGGGAAGTAGACTACTACCTAACCCAGATGCTTACAGGACATGGCTGCTTCAGAGCATACCAATTGCGGTTTAAGCTGGACAATACAGCAGAATGTCCAAGCTGCCCAACAATAGAGGAGACGGTGGAACATGTATTCTTCAGCTGTCCCCGTTTTCAAGAAGAACGGAATGGTTTTAAAGGAGTCTGTGGCTCAGCAGCGACAGCCGACAATATTGTTAGCCTGATGCTGCTTTCACAGGAGTACTGGACAGCTGGCCAGCGCCTGGCCGTAGAGGTCATCAAGAAGCTGAGGAAGGAAGAGAAGGAGAGGCGTGCCTAGAGCAGAGGTAGCCTAGCACAATGAGGCGGCACACAGCCACTCCCCCTCCATGAAGTAATGCCTAATGGTGGTCCCGTGGAGGGTGGGAAACAGGTGTAGGGAGGTGGTTTTAGTGGGTAAAAATCCCACACTACGGATAGGTACGGGCCTATCCGTGTCTTTTGAAGATTTCCACCTACCCCCGTAAAAAAAAAAAAAAAAAAAAAAAAAAAAAAAAAAAAAAAAAAAAAAAAAAAAAAAAAAAAAAAAAACACATATATATATATATATATATATATATATATATATATATATATATATCTGCCGTTGCCTTCAGATGGGAAAATCCCCTGGCCTAGATGGCATTCCGAACTTGGCACTGAAGGCAGCAATGGAAGCCCGACCAGACCTCTTTCTGGATGTCTTCAATTCCTGCTTACGCGAGGGGTCCTTTCCCTCAATGGAAAAGGCAACGCCTGGTTCTGATCCCTAAGAGCAAGGAAAGAGCATCAGAAGCTTCGGCATATCGACCGATTTGCCTGTTGGATACAACTGGGAAGGCTTTGGAAAAGATAATAGCAAATAGGCTGCAAGAATTCACTGAAGGAGGGGCAGGCCTCTCCAAGAACCAATTTGGCTTCCGGAAAACAAGATCAACGGTAGACGCTATTGCGTTGGTGGTGGAAAGGGCCAAGAAGGCTGTAGCAGGGAAGAGATGGAGGAGAGGCGCTAAGTGCTATTGTGCAATAGTCACGATGGATGTAAGGAACGCCTTTAACACAGTGAGATGGAGCTGTATTCTGGATGCGCTAAGGGCAATGAACGTCCCTGAATACCTCAGGAGTATAATCTGTGACTACTTCAGGGACAGGACCTTGATATGTCCGACAAAGGACGGTTCGAGAAGGTATAAGGTGACTGGTGGTGTACCCCAGGGATCAGTGCTTGGACCACTCCTGTGGAATGTTATGTACGACGGAGTCCTTAGGCTTCAACTACCAGAGGGTGCTGAAATTGTGGGCTTTGCTGATGATATCGCTGTGGTGGTCGAGGCAAAGTACAAAGAAGAGATCGTGCTAAAGGCCAACCAATGTGTCGCATTGACTCGAGATTGGCTGTCGTCTGTTGGGTTGCAGCTAGGAGATGATAAGACGGAGGTCCTTCTTGTCAGTAGCAGGAAAAGAAGAGAAAGTATCACCTTGAGAGCGGGTAGGCAAGAGATTCAGTCCAAGCCTTCCCTGACTTATCTCGAGGTGAGAATCGATGATCGGCACCGGTTCAAGGACCATATTCAGGGGGTTAGTGATAAAGCAGCTCGAGTGACCACTGCACTGTCACGTTTAATGCCCAACGTAGGCGGACCCAGGAATATCCGCAGGCTGCTGATATCCAGTGTAGTCCCATCCATTCTGCTCTACGCAGCTGCGATATGGAAGGATGCGCTGGACACTGCTGCTTACAGAAGACCGATGGTGTCGGTATATCGACGGTGTGCTCTAAGAGTGATCAGCGCGTTTCATACAGTATCGTATGAAGCGGCCTGCGTGGTGGCCAGGATGCCACCGATTGAGCTGATCGCTGAAGAGAGGAGGCGCTCTTATTACAGTGCTGAACCCATATCCAGAGACGAATTAAGAAAGCGGACAGTTAGGGAGTGGCAACGTCGCTGAGATATGGCATGAGTTTATGAAGAGTGAGATATGAATTTTGCTCGATGAGCAAAATTATATGTAGCATCGTCTGATTAGCCATAGCAGCATAAAAGTGACACAAACTAAATAAACAACAGCAACCTAAAACTATTTAAACAAAGACTTGAAGAAATAGAGATATTTTAAGAAGTTAAATAATCTTTACAACATTTCTTATAACCTCATGAAACATAAAATAATACGCATATTGATATCATTCCAGGACAGCTGTCGGTGTTCGTGATAGGCGCTGCCTATTGCTGGTTTGAACCGATCACGCTTCGGCTCGAGGAGGATCCTGAACTCAGCTTCACCTCGGAAGACATCTCTTGGCTCCTGGCTATTATCGAGATTGGCCCCATCATCGCTTCCCCGGCAACAGGATATCTAACGGACAGGTGATCTCCAACAGCACATTAGTACATATTTTTAAAGATTCATCGAAATTGTTTATAAAAATTAAAAGTGTTTTACTTTTAACATAATAATTTTATTCTGGAACTAGATATCTTAAGAATTACAGATGTGTAGAAAATTTAATGAATACATATCTGTTCAAAGTGCCACATCATAAGAATGATACGATATTTACAGAAGTAAATGAAAATAAATTATTATTACTGATTAGAGATCATATTTAGGAGATGCAGGAAAAGCTCTGATTTGAATGTGGATATGGAAGACGCACGGTGGATAATAGGTGGGAATGATTTATGAGTGTGGTGGAACGGGCGAGAAAGAACGATGGAATGTCTCGGTTCTGTGGGAACGAGTATAAAAGTCGGAATGGCGAGATATAGTGCCCTAGGATTTGGATAGATTCGATAGAAGATTTGAAAGATTTAAGAGACTATAGATTTAAGAATGATGTGAGTTGATGGTTATAATACTAAGTATACGTGGTAGGAAGGCTTAGTGGTAGGAATCGAACTTAGTTTTCTTTGACTAATGTGGTTTCTACTACTATTTGGTCCGCGCTTATTTATACGAAATACATTACAGACCACTAATTTATTGATTTCATTTAAACATTTTGCGGTTACATTTTAATGAATACTGTAAGGGTAGCTGTACCTAATTACGCTAAATATTAATTATTAGACTAGTAAAGCAATGACGCGTTCTGAAGATTTATCTGGGTTGATAGGAGACATCATCACCATCATCATCATTACGATATCTCTAGAAAATTGGTTCAGTAGCCTCTGACAAAGGCGCGGGCACCGTAAGCCGGGCAGAGAGATTTTTTTAATTCCTTATTTCATTCAATGCAACTTTGTTTCTTTTACGAAGGTTCTTTATTGAAAATGGTAAACCAAACAAAAAGAAATAAATAGTTTATGATTCGAATTAAAAAAAAATATATTGAATGCCGCACCTCTTGGTAAAAGTTGCAATGAATTGGCCTATAAAGCTGCAAAAGAGGTACTCTCTCTCTCCCTTGTCGTGGTAGAGCCCTATTAACACCCTCGGAGCTCTCATATCTACTGATAGAAACTATTAAGTGAATGGAAGGACAGGTGGAATAGGAGTCCTTCAAGCAAGCTTAACCCTCAGGTACTGACAGAGTTTTTTCTTAGTACTGACATCTGGTCCCACGGTGCGTGCACCTTATTTAAAACGTATCAATGTAAACAAAATAATATGTATATATAATAATTTTCTTTTTTGTTTTTACTTACATGAACCTTCTTGCATTGACCACAATCAATAGATACATGGTATGTTATCAAAATCAACAAAAACACAGTAAGCAAAAAAAAAGATCAGTACAGGCAATTGTAAAAATATAGTTTTTAAACTTGTGTATTTACAAAAAATTTAGTTTTTTATTTTAAATAATTACAAAGATACTAATGAGACCAGAAGTACTTTTAAAAATTAAAATTGTCACTATTATTGACACAAGTAATTGACACTCAATTTCTAGGAGAACTTCAAACATAAGGGCTTGTGATATATATCAGGAAGAAAAGATGTTTTCTTAATTTTTTTTTAGGCCATATGTAAAAAATCATTCGCTTGTTTATGGAATATTCCCAAGTCCTCAAAAAAATAAAATCAAATAAATAAAGAGTGATTATTATTATATTCCAATTTCTTACAATCCCTAATAAATCATCAATCTCGTTCGGTATGTTGATATCTCTTTCGCGATTTCCAATCTGATAATTTTTTGTAATATTGTGTGATGAAACTTGAACTCACCAGGTTCTGTTTTAGATCATTTGAATATATTTACAACCAGTCTTCCACTTTCACATTCAATAAGGTGCTGACAAGATGAGGAGGCTACTGAGCCATGCGGGGATTTCTCGTGATCGGTAGGGTGGGAAATTTCAGGAAATGGCCGTAAAGTCTCAGGGACCATGACTCAGTATTTGAGGGGTAAGGTTTTTCAGAGAAAGGTAAAACCTTGGAGCTCTTCTAATCGCAACATCCGCAGAGAATATGTGGTCCTTACCAGAGTCAGGATTGAGGATTGAAGATTGTCCACTTAATCAGTAAAGAAATACAACCATGATATCAATATTACTGACCTACCCTAAGTATAGCCTACATTTTTTAGTAGTTTCCATTCTACATCAATGAATTAAACTAAATTTGGTCACCAATAAGCATCTCCTACTCACTAACAGGCAATTCTGGTTGAGCTGAAAAAGTGATTTCTTTCCTTTCTCTAGTAAATCTTCTGGAGCAATTATATTTAATCTTTATGTAATTTTTATTTATTCTATTTTTTAAATTGTGGTTGCGTTATTGCATGGCTTTTTCGCTAATGGCATAGCTGTTTTGGCTTTAAAACGACAAAAAAACAAACATTGTAAGGAGGGCTTAGGCAGGGTTACTTTTCCCAAATTCAGTGAGCAAGCTGTTACTGTAATGTCCTAGGTAATAGTTTAAGGAAGGAAACTTGAGGTCATTTGTAAAATCATGACACAGTTACTCCCGGAAGACCTAAGTCCTTAGCATGTGTGAATATTTTTATATAATTTCATCTTCACTAAACCGCTTGTCTATTGTTCTAGGTTCGGCCGAAAGAACGTTATCATGACTGTTGGACCCATTTGTCTGGTGGGTTGGATCCTCATCATCTTCTCCAAGTCGATGTTCTCTCTGATAATGGCCCGAGTCCTCCACGGAGTCGCATTGGGAGTAATTAGCACCGCCACACCGATTTACTCTGCAGAGATCGCTGAACCAAAGCTTCGAGGGAGACTTTCTGGATTATTCCAAATCACCTGGTGCCTAGGCACCTTGTACTCCTTCTGCCTTGGCCCTTACCTAGACTATGACATTTTCGTCTATGCATGCCTTCCTCTTCCAGTAGTCTTTACAATATTATTCATTTTCGTGCCGGAGACTCCATACTATCTCTTGATGACTAAGCAAGAACACGAGGCAGAGAAGGTCCTCAAATATTTTAGAGACGGAGACGTGCAGGAAGAATTCCAGGACATGCAGAGAGCAGTAAAAGAAGAAATTTCTACGAAGGGATCCTGGAAGATTCTCTTCGGTAACAGGGTCGAGAGAAAGGCATTCATTATAGTCCAGATCGTCGCCGTTGCTCGATTCATGACTGGGATGACAGCTCTACTCAACTACACTTTGGATAGCTTTTCCAGAATTGTGGCCTCCCAATATGTTGACGAATCGTCCATCCTGCTGGCTGTTTTGCTTACTCTGGTTGCCGTAGCTTCAGCATTCATGTCCGATTCTGTCGGACGAAGGCCACTCCTCCTCTTATCCTGCTATGGCTGCTTCTTGGCTCTCATCCTCGTTGGTGGGTATTTTTACATTCACGAGAAGACCACTATCGATGCCTCAACCTACAGTTGGGCACTCTATATCGGCCTGGCTATGTATTGCATCTTTTCTGATATTGGCGTTGGACCACTACTGCAAACTCTGCAGTCAGAGATGTTCGGTGCAAGTACAAGAGGCCTTGCGGGTGGTATTACTCAGGGATTCGTAGGATTGTTATCATTAGTGGCAATCAAGATTTACACTCCCATAAACGAGGCATTCGGGGTCTATGTCAATTTCTGGTTTTATAGCTTGGTAGGTTTAGTATGCGGCCTTCTTCTATCGTTTCTTTTTGTTGAAACGGCAGGGAAACCGATAGGTCAAACGGAGAAATCGCAAAAAAACAATCCGGTTGTTTGAATGCTTACAAAAGAACAATGAATTAATTGCTTGTATATACTCCTGATTGTTTATTTTATTACTTCAGAATGATCCTCATGGAGGGTGAAGCTGGGATATGAGATGCATATTTGGATTTAATAACCTACATTTTTGATACAATTACACTAATGTATCCTATGTAAAATTATCCTAATCATCTATGTCGTCTGCTTTCTTTGTTTACCTCTGTACTCTCAAAAATTCAATCGGGAAGTGTGCAATCGCGAAGTGCTCAATTGACTGCTTTTGAGTTGTCATCCTTTTCTGAGCTGTTCACGGAAGTTAAGAAGAACAAGAAGGAAAGCATATTCAAGTGAAAAACTAGATCTTTTTATGTCAGCCAAACCATCGCCTCCGTGCAGTATGGAAGTTGAGGGACAATATGATGAGCCAACTAAGGAAGATGATGAATCTGTTAGAACCGTGTTAGAATATTTGAAATTGGAAAGATCTATAATTGTTTTTAAATTTTAAATTCAAAAAGTGAATTACCATTGATAAAAAATAGAAGATACTTCATTGTAAAGAGTTTGTATTTTTACGAGTTCTACCCCAAATATATATTTAGGTAAATTGGTGTTGTTTTTTTTTAAATTTTCAAATAGATTAATAACAACTGTCCAGATGCTTATGTTTGCTATCATTCTTTATCATTGTGGTTGGGAAGAGAATTATACTCCGAATATTGCACTTAATGGTTTGAATAACTACAGTAGGCTATATACATTTATATATAAGTTACCAGTGTATATACACCTAAGAACTATAAATAATAGTGATAGTTTAGTAGAATTAAGCTGTTGTTATTCTTAGTTGATAAGCAGATATCTTTTCTATATATAGGCATGTAATACAAATAAAGAGTTAGTTGTTCTCTTGATGCGGTATGTTACTCTGACTCCCCAAACCTAATGAATTAGAAGAATTAAATGATGAACCATCAGCATTAAACGGAAATGAAGTATTGGCATTATATGTTGGTGCAGGATTGACAATAAACCAATACAATGATTCGATCTGCGATTAAGGAGAAACAATGCAACGTTTTGCCATCTTACCATAAACTACAAGAAGCTAAAAAGGCGTGCTATCCTTCTATTTAACTTTCGGAAGTAGGAGCTTGCATTAACCTTCAATATCTAGTGGATATTACAGTGAACAGATTGTTTGCATCCTTCGCTCATAGTGAAAATCTGCCACAGACTCAGGATTTATCATTGTTTTGGAAGTGGGTTTGTGATGGGGCGGCAAGTAACTGTACTTACGATCAAGGATTTAGCGCTGTTGGTATTTCAGATGAAAGCATTTTTATGGTCAGCTGACATCCACCGAAGAAATCCGGTACTGGGTTAATCCTCGCCCTTCTTCGATTAGGCTGAGCCGTCCAATCACTTTCGTATTCGCCAAAGAAACATGCAGACTAGTTATAGATGCAGTCACTAGGATGAAAACTGAAATTGAAAACCTACACCCTGTCACAATCGATAACGTAGTATTCATAGTTCACTATAAATTCCATTTAACTATGATAGATGGCTAAGTTAGACAATTTATCACCGGTACAGAATCCTCCTCCTCGTGTTGTTTATGTGCCGAGAGATTAGTGCGAAAACCGTCAATGACTCATCCACTGCTTACGGAATGTCAACGCTTCACGCACGGAACAGTTTCATGGAGTGTGTTCTCCATGTAGGGTACCGACTTCCTTTCAAAAAATGGGATCAAAATCTCATGATGAATAAGCTATGGAGGATTAGAGAGGAAAAAACTAATTCAAAAAGTTTGAAAGAGAAAATAGGTATAGCAGTAGATGTGCCGAAGTAGAGATCAGAGACGAATAATGATGGCAATACTGCTCATATCGGTTTATGAAAACATCCATAGATTCTACGTTATCCTTTAGGTTCTTGTTAGGGGCTACAACATAGATTCAGAAAAAATAGATAAATATTGCATGGATACATATGAGCTATATGTTCGCTGTTATAGTTGGAATTATATGCAGTCATTGCTTCATATGATTCTGCTTCATGTAAAACCTTTGTTGGATTCAACTCCGATCCCAATTGGTTAGACATTTGAAGAGGCACAAGAAGCGCGGAATGAGGATCGCAGAAAATTCAAGCTGAACAACAGCCGAAAATGTTCCCGCATATCTACGGATGAAGGTGCAAAACCTCCTAATCTCTTCAGACCCTTTAGTTTCGTCATTACGGACTCAATGCCTAGCAATCGCACTGGACCTTGAGGATGATGCTTAACAGTTAATTTCTCATGTTGAGGGAGCATCAGATGAAATTAATGGAACTGAAATGGATGTACTATAGTTTTCATATAGTTTTTTTTTGTATAAAAATAAAATAAATTTTCTTTCATATAAATTCATAGATTTATAAATATCTATAAAAATGTCATTTGTGTTACATGACATCCCACTCAAATTAATATAATATGAATTTATATATGGAATGATACCTCACTAATATTTTTTGAAAAATATTTCTTGACAATTGTCTTGTATACTGAACACTTCATTATCCTCGCATTGATTTAATAATATATAATATCCAACTACTTGGTAACACAAATAAGTCTGCCAAATTTCCAGGCTACACTTCTATCTCCTGAGGGGTCAATTATTTTTAAGCGTTTTTTCGTACTGCGCGGCGCCGCAGCAGTTACAAGTTCTTGTTGTTAATATCGGATAGATAACTTAAAGTCCCAGGTAAACTGACGTAATAATGCAAGAAATCTTTATTTTTACCAGTCATTAATGCAATAAAACTTCTAACTGATGAAGGGACATTTACATACAATTATGATATAAGAAGCATTAGGGTAAAGCGGTTCCCAGCGGCACTTCCTTTCAGAATGAATTTATAAAAGAGGATATCCATAATCCCGATGTTACTTTAGAAATATAAAAGCCAAAAATTTCCCCTTTTAAAATACTTTCTTGATATTTACAAAGAAGTAATAATAACTATTTTCTAATATTAGTTTAAACTAGGATATTTTAGTAAAACCTTTTATACTTTACTCAACATCATTGCTCATTATTTACCAACGGGCATAAAGAGGGCTAACAGCGTTTATTTACTCCATAGTTATTATTTGAAGTTTGTTTTAGCTAATAAACATTTAATAATATATTTCAATTCCTGGTAGCACTAAATTTGAGTTGGAAGAGAGTAGTGTATCAAATGAGTTAAGGAGTTGATATAGAGCTAGTGAGGAGTAAAGACCTACGGATTAACGGAGCAAACACCAACTTGCTGCTACAGCTGAAAATTAAATGAAAATTAAAATTTTTAAATTTTTCTTAGAAGTTTGTTAATTTTTATTTAATATCTATTATTTTATGACAAATTGCTACTATTTTTATTTATTTTTTGTTCTCACTTAAAGACGGCAGTTGCGTCTTTAGAAACAAAAATAAAAATTATTAATTTAATCAAGTATAATTTTTTTACTTTCAACTAATTTTTTTCAACCGTAATATTAACCTAACTAAATCAAATTTATAATAAATTGACTGAACTGATTAAAGGAATAAGAAATCGGTAAAAATGAATAAACCGCCTGATATTCGTTCTCCAAACTTAAAAAGAGTTAAAAGAAGTTGGAAAAATATAAACAATTATAATGAAATAGATGATAATAAAAATAAAAACCAATTTTTAGTAATAGAAAGAGATGAAGAAGGAGACCTTAAAAACGTCTGGCCATTTTTAATATATAAGGCAATAAATAACCAGTGTGGGGAACCTATAAATGTAAAAAAAATCTAAGAAACGGAACTATTTTAGTGGAAACAAGTAGTAGAGAACAGTCCGAGAAATTGCTAAAGCTAATAATTTTGGTTCAATAATAAAAATAAAAGTGAGTCCTCACGAAAAATTGAATATAAACAAGGGAGTAATATTTTGCCCAGACTTAGACGGAGTTGATGAAAAAGAAATGTTGGAAGAATTAGCTAAATTTAGACTAAAAGAAATAAAAAGAATAATAACCAAAAAGACAGGTACTGAGAGAAAAACACATTTATATGTGCTCACCTTTTCATTACCAACTCTCCCAGAATTTATTCACATAGGGTTTCAGAAAATTAATGTTAAAATATATGTACCGATCCCAATTAGGTGCAGAAAATGTCTAAAATTCGGTCACTTCACTGATAAATGCTCAAAAACACCTATTTGTGCATATTGTTCAAAATCTGAACATAACGGTTCACCATGTGAATCAATAGTCCCGAATTGTGTAAATTGTGGAAACCATCACTCTAGCCTAGATCTGAAATGTCCCAAATTACTAGAGGAAAAAGAAATTAAAACCATTCTATTTAAAGAAAAAACAGCTTACAACGAAGCAAAAAAGAAATATAAGTTAAGCCGGCCTGACATAGGAAACTTAAATTATGCTGATGTAGCAAAAACAAATAGGAAATTAAGAGTAGATGTAGGTTGTCAAACAGACGACTTAAATTTACTAGAAAATAATAAAACAATTGTGACTCCTTCTACTTCAAAGTCCAGCTTTATTTGATGCAATGATAACGTTAAACCCCCTCCTAGTGAATCCCTCTCCCTTCCCACTCCCTCCCCCCCTCCTCTCTGTCAATGCCAACCATGAAACCACCTGAAAATGAATAAAGATAAAATGAAACATAATTCTAAAATAACTAGTACAATCTACAAAAATATCCGTTACATTATAGCTTTTTCTTTTAAATAAGAAAATACACATTAAAGAATTTAATTACACTACGTTAATTAAGAAAGATATTAAAAGAAGAAATAAAAAAATTACCAACATTCTTAAAATCCATATTCGAAAATATAATAGAAATTCTATATCAATATATTACATTAAATATTAAGAAACAATATACTTTAGTTTAACTAACTATTATAAACGTGATAATTATATTTATTTTTTTCTCAACAATGCCTTTCGTTTAATAACGTCATTTGTTGCGGAAGTAAAAAAAATGTTATTCAATAGTAGAAGAACTATAGCAATACCTTGTCACAAAAAAAGTGCTAATGACAAAAATATTAAAAAAAAAAAAAAAAAAATCCTTCAGCTCATAAATATTTCAATGGTCTCAATAGGTCTCACAAATTATTATAAACTCTATGACAATCATTAGCTGGAATTGTTATGGTATAAGGACTCAATATGAAGAAATGAGGATCCTTTTAGAAGACAAAAACCCAGATATATTATGTCTTCAAGAAACGAAACTAGCTCCAATACGAAACCTGAGCATAAACAATTACTTGATTTATAGGAAAGACAGAGAGATAGACGAAGTAGGAAGAGCTCACGAGGGAGTAGCAACAATAGTAAAAAAAGACCTATATTCAGAAAATATAGATGTTCAAACTCCCTTACAAGCTATAGTTATAAGAGTTAAATTACGCTACATGATAACAATAGTTAACATATATCTTCCGCCAACAGAAAAAATAAATGAAGCAGCATTTACTAAACTAATCACTGGACTTCCTACACCTTATATTGTAGTAGGAGATATGAACGGATCTCATCATACTTGGAGCACATCAACAGAAAATACTAGAGGAAAAATAATCCGAAGAGTAATAGATAATACAGACCCAATCATACTCAACACAGGAGAAGCTACATATATCTGCCCAAGATCAGGATCCACATCTGCAATAGACCTAACTTTTATCTCATCTAACATTTTAACACATGTTACCTAGAGTGTCAGTAACGACCAATATGGGAGTGACCATTTTCCATCACTGATACATTTCAACACCGAAATGTCTAAAACCGAAAGACACCCTAGATTGGTTCTAGAAAAAGCTAATTGGGGAGAATTTGAAAAAAAAATAATAAAAAAATTTACAAAATACCAATCAGAAAGTGTAGATGAAACAGTAGGACGCCTTACAAAGAACATCATACAATCAGCCCTACAGACAATACCTAAAACGAAAGGAAACCCTAAAACAAACCACACACTATGGTTTGATGAGAAATGCCGGAAAGTTGTAAAAATAAAGAATAAAGCCCTTAAAGAATTCCAGTGAAAACCCACAAAAGTAAACCTGATAGAATATAAAAAACAAAAAGCAATAGTCAGAAATCTTGTGAAAAATAAAAATAAAACTTCTTGGATTTCATACATAGAGTCCATAAACTTCAAAACTCCAATAAAAAAGGTATGGCAAAAAATCAACAAAATAGCTGGTAATAACTATATACAGACACCAATATTAAAAATTCAAAATGAAATAATAACTGACCCCAAAATAATTGCAGAAAATCCTGCAAATCACTTCTCAGCTATCTCTAATCCAAACATTAATCTTGACCAAACAAAATACCTTAGTGAAATTGATTTTACTCCATCCACGAGACAAGATAGTTCGTTCCAGCACGATTACAATCGCCCCTTCACAATCTGGGAACTACAAATGGCAATAGATGAAACAAAATCCTCCTCCCCTGGATATGATGAAGTGCATAATGACATGATAAAACACTTTCCCCCGGAAATTAAAAGCGAACTTCTTCTAATATTCATATATTATATATATAAGGCATTTTTAAAGACCATGGTCAGGAAAAATTGGGAATCCATGTGGGCCGAAATACCACTGACTAACAAACTTAGAAATATAAAAAAAAGTACGAAGCAGTGGACAAGTGAAATAAGAGGGAATAGAAGAGAAGAAGTGGTTGCGATAAGGCTGAGGATCGGTCATTGCAACTTGACTCATGCATTTTTAATTACCAAAGAGCCCCAACCATGTTGCGAATCATGTCAATCAACAATGACTATAAAACATATAATAGGAGATTGTACATTACTACAAAAAACCTTTGAAAATAATAAAATACCCCGGTCTATAAAGCTTGCACTAGAAGATTCAAAAAATACAATAGATAAAATAATAAACCTTTTTAAAGAAATAGATCTCTACCGTAAAATATAAGACGCAATTAAAGTATAAATTAGGAAATATATAAAAGAAAAAAATTTATACGCAAACCAAAGAAAATTAAAAGACCGTAATACATAACAGTGCAAAGGGCGTAATAACCTAGATGTTGATCGCCCAAAAAAAAAAAAATCAAATGAGTTAATGGTGAAAAAATAAAAATAAAAACAATTGTGCAACTACTGCTCATGAATGAAATTTGGTTCAGTGCATCGTAGGGATTGCGCAAGATGTTATGCCCAAGATCAGGCTCAACCACCAGGCTTTCCTTTCATTAGAGATTGGTTGTGGCCAATAAGGCTGTTATTTGTTTACAAATTGTATCTGCTTTAGCCAGTCAAAACCTAGACATCTCTAACACAGATATCTACTCACTAAGCTACCTTACTCAGTGAAGGCCGGTCTAATTAACGTTTCTTACAACCTCTTCTTGGTACATCTTGACGAACGTTACTTTTTCAGAGTCTAATATTTGCAAAATATGCCCTGTTTGCTTCCATGATTCTTCTGTCTGTATGCTAGTGCTATGTATTGCCGACACCATGTAAAATGTGCCATGTCGGGACACATGAAAGGAAGAACAGACCTTTTGCAACCCTTGATGGTCAAGTTCCTGAGAAGGAAGGAGAGGGGGGAAGCAGAGGAACGCTTTGAGTTTCGCACTGCCCAATAAATGATCCTAGGGAAAGTTAAGACCCTTTGATGAGAATAATATTTAAATAACAAAATGGGATGTCCTCCTGTGGCTGATCATAGTTACAAAGTCAGGGTTACAAAATTGTATATAATATACTTACGAAAAAAGAGCCCTTTCCCTATGTGTGAGTGCTTTCATCTTGAGTGTCTGCTATTCTGCCTACTTCTGTCGCTGTTTTGACATATTCAAGTACAGATCCTAGGCTACCTGCTCAGTAAACCTCATCCGTCAATGACATAGTGTCACATACAACATGTCATGCACTAACTTGTTTTTATCATTAACTTTTACTCTAAATGGAAAAAAGCGACAAATAGTCCAAAAGACGTCCAATGTTGTGCTTCTAATTCCTGCACCATTGTACATGTATCATGTTTAATTCTGATTTATATTTGAGTCGTTTTTTTTATTTCCATCACTCAGTGTGTTGAAAGATTGTTTGAGCGATAAAATATTTCTTATAATCAGGTAAATACCATTCATACATTTCAGTCATGATTTCTCATGACAGAGAAATTTGATCTCTGAACTAAAAGACAGATCCCTATTTTAATTAATCTTATCAATTCATAAGGAATCTTCAATTCTAGCCTAGCACTAATTTTTGAGTTTTGTATCTGCAGAAATTCCTAAGCCTGTAGTGAATGATTGACTTCAGGTTTAATATCTGTTGAGAACATGATCTCCCCTTCCTAAATCCAACTTGTTATTCGCCTAAATTACTGTCCAGGGTTTGTTTCTACTTTATTTAGCAATATCTCAGGAAATTTACAAGAAACTGGTAGAAGAGAAATTCCTGAGTACCTGTATTTGCCTTTCTTTCGCAGTAGATGGAACAAAGCAATCTCTCCAAGATTTTTTTCTGTTTTTCAATTTTTTTCAAAATCATATTAATTTATAAAATTTGTATGATTCTCTTTCTTTTTCAGAAGATGCCAGAATTGGAGGAATACCGACAAGTATCTTTGTTTCCTCAAGTTTTAGAGACTTTAGCCTTTTTATTTGGAATATTATTAAAATATAAATAAAACTGTTTAAATGCTTAAACTAAATCAGAAATTGAAATTATCTGTCCAAAATTAGGACAGATAATTTCAATCTCTGTTTTAGTTTAGAGACTTAGGGGCTTTCGTTGGATTTTTTTCCACTGTCTTAACATTTATGTAAGGTCTCTTTTTATTTTTCAATATTAATATATATTGTGGAATATCCATAAATACACTGGTGTCTTGATAATGTTGTTTTTTTCATTGCAATTTTACTTTCATTTTTTCATATGGTTTTTGTCTTATGTTTTGGTGTTGTTGGAGGAGGCCCGGGTTATTCGGGGACTGTAGCGCTAGGCTGTGAGTGAGTGGAATGTGGTTGTAAACTAAATGTTACGAATATAATATTATTGTATTATTATATAAATATTTTCTTACTTTTACTTTATAGGCGTTCTGACAAGGCGTTCTTGCCTCAACTGGTCAGAGCAGAGTTCCATGTCCCCCGATCCATCCAATCATCTTCCAGGAGTCCTCGACCATTTAATTATCATTCTCTCTTAGCCCTGTAGTCCGTCAACGGGTTTTGGCCTCCTCGATACGTATCCGCTAATCTTTTCCTCAGTGTGCATTCCATATCCAATGCTGTATCCAATCGTGTCGTACAGATTTAGTTTCTAGGTGGATTGTACATGACAAAAATCTACCCATGTTTCAGGAAACATAGTTTCAAATCATCTGACTTTTCATGTAAATTCCTAATAAGAAGTCGGGTAACTTGCAAGTATTAGGAATTTAACACTGCTCCCAGAAGATTCCAGAAGCAACTCAGAGGCCAGAGGATTTGGTTACCAGGGATCTGAAAAATGCTGAGCCGCTTTTCAAGGTACCGTTTAAGGTTGAGTGAGAAGCGCTTGGATCTCCTGGAACTCAGTTTTAATGTATAGTTCTGAGGAAAGCTTGGTTTAGTATTGTCTGGCCAGCGTGTAAATATGAACGTTTTCAACAGGGTTAATTGTGTTTTTAGAAACCTTAATTTTTCCTATATAAATACAGTATTGATTGTTTATTTGTGAAGGAAAATTAAGGTTTCCAAAATTTATTTTATTTTATACTATATCTGTTAGGCCTCGAACTGTGAACTTGCTTAAGTTATCTTTAAGATTTGAATTAATTGAATTCATGTATTTGTGATGTGTGTCATAGTGAATAATGGTTTCGTAAAGTGACTAATAGTATAATTTAGTGAAAAAGGACATTTTTCAGATGAAAGACAATAAAATTGCCGGAACAAGTAGGAAAGACGATGAAGCCGTTATTTCTACTCTTTTGAAAAGAAAGGTAAGGAGTAACTTCAGTTTTTCCTTAACTGAAGATCAAATTGACAAAAAAAGGATGAATACTAAAGATTCTAAAGTTAGAACATTATTTAAAAAACCTAACCTACCCTAATCACGTGGTAATTTAAATAATAATATTAATTCAGAAAATATTGAAATGACAGGTGGCAATCTAGTATCTCAATCTACACAACCAGTGACTCAATCCACTACTCATAATTCTATGAATATTCATTCACTAAGCAATGTTCCTAATGTTCCTGTTGGTAACATGTTTGCTCCACTATCTGTCGGAATGGAAGAAGAACGCGTCGCACCACCAGTAGTCCATTTACCACCGCAAATAAAGATAAAAGGAATCAACAACTTTCAAAATTTATGCACGGACTTATTAGCTCTTTTAGGGGACAATAATTTTGAATGTTTTTCCAATAAAGAAGTGATCAATCAAAAGTAAAACCAGTGATGCATATAGAGCCTGCATAAAATATTTAGAATCGAAAAACTATTCTTTTCACACATATCAACCAAAAGAAGAAAAAGCCTTCCGGTTTGTCATCCGAAATCTTCATTATTCCACACCTCTTGTTATGATTAAATATGATCTTGACAGAAAAAGATTCACTGTTCGCCTTATTAATAATGTAATACACCCAAGGTCGAAAGAACCCCTCCCACTCTTCTTCGTGGATATTGAGACATCTCCAAACAATGCTGAAGTCTTCAATATAAGCCATTCAGCTTACACTAAAGTAAAAATTGAGGAACCTCATAAAAGAAGGGACATTGTACAATGTATGAGGGGCCAGGAATATGGACATACCAGAGCATTCTGCCGACACCAACCAAGATGCGTGAAGTGTGGCCAAGAACATCCTAGTGACAGATGCCAGAAACTGCGTGAAGAGCCGCCAGCCAAACTGTGCGCTGTGCGGCGAAAATCATCCAGCGAATTATAGAGGATGCACAGTTCATCTCGAACTTCAAAGAAGAAGACTGCACGTCCGAAGACAGGTAACTTCACGTCGTGATTTATCAGATCCCCTGCCCCTAGAGACATACCGTGACCGACTTACTAACCCAACTACTATCCCGCAACAACCACAGGCTTCATTTACTAACACAACATTTGAGTACAAAACACCACAACACACAACATCTCAATACACAATACCACAACACACAACATTTCAATACACAACACCTCAACACACAATGCCCCTATATAGACAACTCATCAAAATGCAACTTCTCAAGTTATGAGTATAACATCTCATCCTTCAATACCACGTTACCCACAGTATCATTACCCTCCACATTCTAAGGCAGTTCCTAAATATCCAATACCACATCCACAGTCTAGTACTCCAGACATATCAATATACCTCAATTCATTTTTAAATGATTTTAAATCGATGATAAACCCTCTCATCACATTACTTACCACGCTTGTTACTAAATTCATTCCTAATGCCAGTCCGTAATTCCACTTTAAACCAATTTTTAAAACTCCTTTGGAATTCAAATGGAGCCCTACATCGAAGAAACGAACTTGACATATACTTACGTGAACATGACATCGACATAGCACTACTTACCGAAACCCATTTTTCTCAGAATATACAATTTTACATACAGTGATATGTCGTATACCGTACTGACCATCCAAGCGGTGCTGCCGGTGGTGGCTCTGTGGTAATTGTGAAACGTACATTATATCACCATCCTTTACGAATGTCGGCCTTACCCGAAATTCAATGCGATTTCAGTTGAAATTAATAACTGCAGTATTTCCAAAGCTAGCGCATATTGCCCCCCCCCCTTGGATACGAGTTTCCAAGGAGATGTTTACCAACATATTCTCCACTTTAGGACCCAAATTTTTATGCGGAGGTGATTTCAACGCCAAACATCCCCGATTTGGCAACAGGACGCATAATTCCAGAGGAAATGCTCTTTTTAACACCTGTTTGGAGGTCACCTGTGGTCTAGTGGTTAGCGTAACAAACTACTAAACCCAAGATCGCGGGTTCGTAGCCCGGCAGGTGGCCCTAGGATTTTTTTAAGGGAGTAAAAAATCCTTAGTTACGCCGTCCTTCGGAAGGGACGTTAAACGGGGGTCCCGAGCCTGTACGATGTCAGGTACTCGTTAAAAATCCCTATCCTAATTAAACCTGGATAGGCAAAATTTAGAGCTCCCACTGTAGCATCGCCCGATTAGCCATAGCAGCATAAAGTGACGTTAAATGAACAAACAACAAACACCTGTTTGGACCTTCGTTATGACTGCCTTCTACCATCTGAGCCGACATACTGGCCAACAGACACAAACCGAAAACCAGAACTACTTGACTTCTTTATCACTTCTAATCTAAGCACTCTACATCACCACATAAGTGTTGATAACGATCTTTCATCTGACCATTCCCCAATCGTTCTATCGATCTCAAGACAAGTACTCACTGCAAATCATATACCGACGTTAACCCCTGGACCCATATGATTTGTGAATTTCATCGTATAATAAATGACAAAACTAACCTTAATAAAAGCTTGAAGACTGCAGATGACATTGACATTGACATTGACAAAGACTGTACAAACTGCCGCTTGGCAATCATCTCATAGGCATGAGACATTGAGACATAAACAATACTTACCACCCGACATAAGGTTTCGTATTATTGAAAAGCGACGTGCACTAAACCAATGGAAAAGATCTCGATATCCTAGTGACAAACAACTACTAAACCAACTATCTAATAAATTAAGAAAGTACAGCAATACAAAAATGACATCTATAACACTCATCTGACTAACTTACAGACAAGTATATCACAGCTCTGACCTCCAACAAATTCTGACTTCGCCACTTCCTCTGTCTTTACCACCCCCACCAATCAATCCTTCAGATGTTGAATTTTGTATAAAAAAATTACCGCGCAGAAAATCACCTGGTTATGATCTTATTACACTTATAATTGTACCACTTCTTCCTAGGAAAGGCTAAATTTTTCTGACAGCTATCTACAATTCTATTCTTCGACTTACTTATTTTCCTTTAGTATAGAAATTTTCAGTAGTAAAAATGATCCCCAAGCCAAACAAATCATTAAACCTAGTTACGTCCTTCAGACCTATTAGTCTTTTACCACTATTTTCCAAAATATTTGAAAAACTATTGTTATAGCGGCTTTATCCATTATTAGAAATAAATAATTTAATTCCTAACCACCAATCGTGTTCAGGCCTGCACATTCTACAACACAACAATGTCATAGAGTGGTTGATAGCATTGCCATAGCACTAGAAAAGAAGGAATATTGCGTAGCAGCGTTCTTGGACGTTTCACAAACTTTTGATAAAGTTTGGCATGATGGTCTCCTGTACAAACTAAAATTAGTTCTACCGCAGGCATATTATCTGATCATAAAATCATATCTAGAAGACAGGTTCTTTATTGATAATCAGGATGGTAAGCATTCCGACTATTGCCGAATTAATGCAGTAGTACCGCAGGGCAGTATTCTAGGTCCAGTTATGTACTCTATATACACCTACAATATCCCAGAGACACCAGAAACCGTACTTGCTACATATGCGGACGATACTGTCATACTTTCGACCAGTACTAACCCCAATATAGCTTCTAAGAACCTACAGACACAGAATTTTATAAATTCATTAGAAAATTGGCTCCATAAGTGGCGTATAAAAATTCATACCAAAATCGAACCAAGTAACATTTACACTTAGACATTCAGACTGCCCCTCGCTAACACTTTACAATACACCATTGCCTAGACAAACACATACAAAATACTTGGGCCTTACCATGGACAGAAGACTGACTTGGAAATCACACGTATTTAATTTGAAGAAAAAATTGAATCACCGACTTTCACTTTTAAGACGACTACTTCACCACAAAAATAAATTATCACTAACAAACAAAATTATAATATACAACATGCTAATTAAACCAATATGGACTTACGCCTCACAAGTGTGGGGGTCATGCAAAAAATCCCACATACAGGCCATTCAAATTTTTCAATCGAAATTCCTTCGTTATATTACACATAGTCCCTTTTACATCACTAATAAAACATTACACAAAGATCTCAACATACCTCTCGTGGCTGACACAATCAAGAACAACTACAAACAATTTCATGACTCACTTGCTGGACATCCAAACTTACTGGTACAATCATTACTGACAAACACATTACCGCATAATCAGTAATATACAGCCGGATGATGATCGGTTCGAACCAGCCATAGGCGCAACCGGCCACCAACACCGAGAGCTGGCCTAGCAGAATTAATTACATAAATCAAATTATGTATCTCTCTGATTAATGAAACAATACATTACCTATTCTGTTAAAACATAACATAAGAGAAACGGAGGGCTTTTAGTACTAGGTATATAATTAGTGGAAATAATAATGAATTAATTTAATCAGACACATTGTCTTAATAACACACCAACATCCTGGATAGAATGAAAAAACAATGAAACATGGAAATTGGATAAACCTCATTGAATAATATATATATTTTTTTATTCTGTTCAGCGTTTATTTGTTTCAGAGATTATATAACAAACACCAATTCCATTGAATTACACTGTTTTATTTTCTTAACTTAAAAATTTTTAAACTTGATTATTAGATATTTTTACTCCCGATGAATAAGTCGAATTTTGTCCTGTAGGAGTTAATTGCACAGAGGGGAGCGGAATTGTGTCTTTCTCCTTGTGAAAGTGGCAAAGTCTGGCTTTGGCTTGAAATGGAGTTACTGCTAACACTATGACTCTATTTCAAGCCAAAGACTAAGGCAATGACACGATTCCGCTTCCCTCAGTACAATTAACCTACTCTGGACAGACTTGGATCTAACAACGTTTACACCGGTGCGCTAGTTATATAGTAATTTTATAACGTCAGGTTTTAACTTAAAAATAGTAGTTATTAAAATCTAATGATTATAATTAACTCAAAATCAAAATAAACACTACAAAATCGTGCAACGTTTGCTTCTTCCTATGGAAGGCTTTGTGACCAAATGCAACCAAAATTGACAATGATTATGGATCTTCAATCTCCGACTATACTTGGACAAAAGTATAGAATAAACATACAAAATTAAGAAGAAAAGATGCTACGAACACATATTACATCTTCTTGACTACAAATCTTCACTAATCTTAAGAAGCAAACGATTAATCTATTACAGTATACCATTACCTGTTAATTATATTGTTCCAGGTTTGGCCGAAAGAATGTCATTTTGAGCATCAGCCCACTTTGCTTAGTAGGATGGGCTCTGGTCCTCTGGTCCAAGTCGATGCTTTCCCTGATCCCTGTGAGGCTCGTCCACGGTCTGGCCACTGACATCGTATTCACAGTGACACCAATCTACACGGCAGAGATCGCTGAGGCTAAGTTGCGGGGAAGGTTGTCGGGGCCTTCCAGACCAACAGGTACCTGAGACCCTCTACACTTCTGCTTTTGGACCATACCTAGGCATATATTCACAAGTGTATGGCTGTTCATGCCGGAAACTCCTTACTATTTGTTAATGACGGACCAGGAAGAAGAAGCGAGGAAGGTCATGAATAATTTCAGAGATACAGGAATTGAGGGAAAACTCCAGGACATGAAGAAAGCAGTAGAAGAAATGCCGACGAAGGGATCCTGGAAAATTCTCTTCTTCGACAAAGACGAGAGGCAGGCATTTATAATTGTGCAAACCGTCTGCATTGCAAGATACCTACATACCTTGGCGGTATGTCTTCGTAAACTACGCAACGGACACCTTCTCCAGAAGTGAATCCTTCTTTCCTCCTGCCGAAATAACCAACCTCTTAAATGATCTCTTTCTTGTGATCTCTGTGGTAGCTGCCTTCATGTCAATCTGGGTCGGTCGTAAACCACTGCTCTTGTGGTCCTGTTTCGGCTGCTTTGCTTCTCACTTTCTAACCGGTGCATACTACTATATTCATGAAAAGACAACCATTGACTCTTCTAACTACATATGGGGACTCTACATCGGCCTGTTTCTTTATTGTTTTTTCATTGACATTGACATGGAAAGATTGCAATCCCTGCAGACCTTGCAATCTGAGATGTTCGGAGCCAATACAAGAGGAATGGCAGCTGGCTTCACCGAAGGTTTCGCGGCGTTCTTGTGCTTTGTTGTGCTCAAGGCCTACTCCCCGATTAATGAGCAATACGGCATTTACGTCAACTTCTGATTCTTCAGCTTGGTGAACCTAATTAGTGGTATTCTACTGTTTTGGCTTCTGTACGAGACAGCAGGAAAAAGGATTGGCCAAGTGAAGGATAAATCCCAAAATTAATTGTCAGTTTGAAAATGAGTGATAAAGCAATGCATTATTTATTCAACGGCTTATGTTTCGTATTGATAATTGAATTGAAAAAATGAAAATTTGCTTGAGTGTTGTGCATAATGATATAATGTTGATAATTAAAAGCACTACTACAAAGAACATCGTATTATTATTTTATAATGTATTTTATTGATATTGTTGACATGTCCTTTACAAAATACACTTATGAAGTTTTAAACTATTATCTATACCAATCCATGTATACAAAGAAGCATGGCTGCTTGCGTTACACATGGTTATTAATTAAAATGGAAAAATAGATCTGCTAGATGAACTCTGAAAAGAGTTTGTAACAAATCAGAGATAAGGTTTACTCATGATGAATTATAATGAATGATAATGTAGAGATGTAACAATATCAAATAAGTCAATTTTATGTTGTACTCAATTCTTTTATTCCATATTCTACTTCCGTCTACTTTTCTAATGTGCCAGACAATATACACCAATATATAAAAATGAATTGTGGTAACTGGTATACTGGGAAGCTACGGAAAGTACATTTTGATTTATGGTTCTCCTTCACACTTGTGTTTTTTTTTTTTATATGAAGCCAAGGCAAAAAAAAAAGAAAGGAAAAACCAAGATTTTGTTTTATTAATTGGAAGATACGCCATTTGGGATTTTGATCTGCGAAATGCAAAACGCAATTATAATTTTAGGTATTTACATCAATCACCCGGAAGCCACTTTGTTTCTTTCATAAAATTATGCCAATAATTAAGGATCTAAACCGTGACTAATTCAATTATGAACAGAGATTTTAAGGTACTCTTATTAGACTTTGAACGCCTTATAAATATATATTATTTTTAGCAATCAATGTGATATATATATATCTTTTACACACATATATGTATGTATATACGTATATGTCTGTATTTACGTTCGACAATATTTACAACTTTTGTGAAACAAATTATAATATATGTTCCGGCGGTTGTCGCTTCGTATTGTCACAAAGAATAAAACTATTCCTGAGTTTTAGTATGAAAAAAGAATGTAAGTATTGGATAGGTGTATAATTCAGTAGTTATTTTATCAAAAAAAGATCATTTCAACAAACATATCGAAGTATAAATATATGTTTGTTGAAATGTTCTTTTTTGACGAAACAATTACCGAAATAGACTCAAATTCTATAATGACACTCCTTTATCCTAACTAAAACTAAGGATTATTTTTATTTTCGAGACTATTAAAAAGGTAGCGAATGAAAAGTAATAACTTGTTGCAACTTATCTCGAAACGACAATCTGCGGAACTGATACCCATTTTATATTTGGCAATTTAATTTAAAAATAATACATTTGTGTTTGCATTGAAATAAATATATAAATGTTAATATAAATATAAAAAGCTAGAAACGATAATAAATATTAAACAATATGGAAAATTATTGTCTTCACCCTTCAAGGTCTCTCAATCATCTATTCAATAGATGACAACTTGATAGATTCTATTGTAACAATAGATTCTACTGTAACTTGATCTCTTCTAGCAATAATGTTGTAACCATCTTCAATTAGTGTTAAGGAAATCAGGTATTGTACAAACCTTGTTTTTTATTTTAATTGCTTCTTTTTTAACAAGGAAAAAACAAGCTTTCCTTGTTAAAAAAAGAAGCAATTATTGGTATATCCTTTATTGGTTCTACGCTGTCGTACTACTTTAGAGTATTCGTGTGAAGTTTCTGCTTTAATCAGTGATATATGAAGAAAATAATTGAGTAAGAGAAATTGTTTAAAAAACTTATACTTTAAAAATTAGCACATGATTCGCCAATTCTGGCCCTGGAGAGAAATCCAAATTCAAAATTCCCAACTGGTATCACAAAAATATTAAATTCGCCACTGGAACCTGATCTTATCCTTTACACGGCATGTCACAAAAAGCGTTTGACCGTCATTGTTGACTTTAATTCAAACGCTAGCAAAATGGGAAAAGGGATAGTATTCTCAGATATACCTACTGGCAAAAATACCCAGTTATAAAAAGTAATATCATTCCAGTCAAAAGTGCCTTGTATTTTTGCCCATGTCTCCATTTTAGGCCTTTTACTATTGTCGATATGCTATTGAAGGTGCAAATAGTTAAAGAAAAATAAATAAACATATTAATACCTCCAGTCAAAATTGATATATTATTCGAAAAATATAAAGACAAATTTATCGTTTTCATTTTTAGTGGTTAAGGTGAAGGCATAACTTTTACAATACCTAAACATTAATTAAAATAACATATAATTAAAACACTTCACCACAATTTATTTACTTAAGTTATGATGTTACGGCTAGTGGTACTATCCTCAAGAATTTGTAAATGTACTGTCAATTTGTAGTTGAGCTGAACTGATAGTACTTATAAATGATAATTATTCTACGATTGAGTCTCAATAAAACCATATTATGGATCATCTTGGATCACAATTTTTTTTCTTAATTTGTGGAGAAGTAAATCATGCGCTAAAATAGATATATTTCGTCTGAAAAATATCGTTTAAATTATTAACTAATTAAGAAGTTACCTGACAAATTCCCACAAAAATATCTTATGTATCTAAACTAAAAACTGGAAACAGAGAAATCTGTCAATACTTCGCATATTCAGAAATCCTAAGGATAGAAAGAGAATAATAGCAAAGACAGAAAAATAAAAATAGCACATATTAACCTCAATATGCTGCAAAACACCAACCAAAGGAAACATCCTACCACCTCCAAGGCCGGAATGCAACTACTGAATCATAGCGAAGGTTACGAGGCATCAGTTAGTAAGGTTAGACGAGAGCAGCTGATAAAAGAAAATAATAATAATAAAACACAAAAGACAAGAAAGCATATTACAAAGGAATGAAAAAGTGCCAGAGAAAGAGAACATTAGCAAGAACCTAGTGGATATAAAGCTATTCCACAAAATATATTAATATAGAAAGGCAAAAGCTCAAAAAAAAAAATTTTGTTTTTAAACCGTGACCTCTACTGAAGAGTCTTGGGTTCACTACATATAGACACTGTACTGTTTCTGGGACAATGGATGCTGAAGTAAGGTGATTTGTCTTAGACAAAATCAATCGCCTATTTTGGTTACTTATAGAGGGTGGGTGAGTCCCTGGAGGGATCCAGATCCCATAAGACTCATCCCCGACCGTCAAAAGATAATATAAAATTTGCCGACTTTTAACCCGGGATCTTCGGGACAAATATCATCAACAGACCAGAAAGACTCATCAGAGACAACTACTTTATTCTAAGGCATTAGTACTCCTTCACTTTCAGGATAGCCTGCACACACACCTTTCACAATGCACACAGCCTGCTCTTCGCTACTTCCCTCCTCTAAGGCGTCCCCCCACTTTCAGCTCCTCCCCTATCCAAAGAAAATTTCGTTGGAGCCACTGTCCTCTTCCAGAAACATATAAATTTCTGAAAGTGTGGGTAATTTTTTCTATTCATCAGCTGAGGAAAATCGTTCGTTATTTTAAGATAGAGCTCTTTAGCTCTCAGTAGTTTGACCCTGAATGACTCATACATGTTGCAGGTGGCTACTACATGCTCGGCGGTAACTTGGGCATAGGGTATCGATGTCTTTGGAAAATTTGGCCCTAAATCTCCATGTCCCGTGAAAATGTTTGAATAGTCTATGTAGGAAGACCCAGAAAGTTTCTAAACGTGATCTGACAGTGGGGAGCTACCTCAGGGTAGCTTCTTTAGAGCTCATCGCCCACCGCTGGTTCAATTCTTCTAGTGTATCCTCTGTCATTTGTTAGGCTTTTCACTGATCTTCGATGAAGGTTCGCTGGAAGATCCGGTATACCTTCACTTTTTATCTTGCCTCGGAAATTATCTTATCGTAGCAGGAGTTCTCCCGCTAAGAACTGCAATGCCTCATGTGATAGTCTGAAATGATCAGGTAACTAGAAGCAGAGCTAATCGCTGGACGGTCGCCAATGTACTCTTTTGCCTTTGCTTCTTCTTATCATTTCCTGCCGAGAGGCATCGTTGCCACGAAGTTGATTCAGATAAACTTTTAACGAAGTCGAAACACAACAGTAAAAATGATGCAAATGTAGACCGTATAGGTCAGACATTCAAATTATATATCATACGATTCCAAATACAAATAGGGAACGTGCATCATTACAACAGACAACAACTACCGGTATGTCCTGGTATACGTCAATCCAAAACAGCAGACGACAAGAAGTTATAGTGATGAGGCTCCGAATCAGACATACAGGTCTCATCACAAAAAAATTTATATCAATCTGCACACATTTAAACATTACCTGTGACTATTAAATGCAGCCAATATATACAAACCTGCCTCCCATATCTTATCGCTCCTTCAAAAGAACAACGACTTAACTCACTGAGTTAAGCCTTCACTATTAATTGTATCGGTTGAAGCTTTTTAATTCAGAAACGACATATCTGATATTACATTTGCAACATATTTCTTTTTTTTTAGTAAAATAATATTTTGAGTTGTATCATGTTTGAACTTTGAAGAATTATGGGAATAATGAACGACGTAAACTAAAATAAAATAAAGTTTCCAGCTTTAAAAAAATATTGTAATGGTTAATAAATGAATTTCATTACCATCATTACAATACGAATGCTCTACATTACCAAAACCCGAATTTTTATTTTTTAACCCACATGGAACTTTCAAATATCTCTATTGAAAAAATAGGTTTTTTGAATAATTTCACTGTTATTTTGAAGGAGCGATATGAGAATCTTAATAAATATTCGATTCTATGAATATTATTTTTTTTTCATTTTCTTCTTTTATTTACTCATTATTGTATGTAAATAATTACTTCACCTTTTTAAGTCCTATGAAATACCTAGAAAGAAGACATTTTTGAATGTAGACAAAACATGATCCATCTACATATGAGAGAAGAAAGCTCCGTGAAAGAAGAACTCTATTTACTATTGGTCTACTGAAAATCCGTTATTATTTACAAACAGTTGCACTATTTGCAGGCAATTCGCAGCAGTAGGATGGAATTCCCACCACGCTAGGAGCTGAGCAGCAGATCATCAGTGCGGTGGAAGTCAGTGGAGAGAAAAGATGGGAAGTGGAACGTTAAGGCAGTACTTCGCCTGCACTGTCAGTAAGTAATAGCAATAATATAGGAATAAATAATTGCATAGTAATCTTCACTAATTACTACCCCTATTAATTTTAACATAAAAAACTTGATTTACTTTTTTATTTAAAAATATATTATATTTTTTGTTACTTTACTGTATCACAATAAATATTACGTACAATTAAGCACATTTAGGTCACATATCCCTCCTTCAAAAGAACTATGTCATAACTCAAAAAAACCTACGTATTTAATAGAGGTATTTTAAAGTTCGATGTCTTTTAAAAAATAAATCAGATGGGTTAAAAAAAAAAGAAAAAATGGGTATAGCTAAAACAAAGTATTCCTATTGGAATGATGGTACTGAAATTCTTTTATTATTCTTAGAAACATTTTAAATGCTTGAACCTTTTTAATTTTAACTTAAGTAATTATTCCCATAAAACTTCATATTCAAATACAATAAAACTCAATATATGATTTGATTATTAAAAAATAAATAAAAACCGTCATCCCGTTGTAATATGGAAATGGAATATCGGTTATGTCGTCCCTAAACTGAAAAGCTTGAACAAATAAAATTGCTACTTTAGACTTAACACGAAAATTTCAATTTTTGAGTTGTTTCGTTCATTTGAAGGAGAGAAATAGGGTCCACATCTCTAATATACAGAAATTTTATATCAAAGTTCTCCGAATTAAAATAAATTCCAAAATTATAAAATTGACTATTAATATACTACTATTTTTCGCTACTGTAAATGTTAATCCTGAATTTTAAAACCTTAATAAATAACAAAGATTTAGATTTTTTTTCTCATCCTCCAAAATTTTATTTACAATATAGTACAAATTTACAAGAAATACCTGAAATGCTTCTTTATAAACCAAAAGCTTTCTGTTACCTTTCGGTAAAAAGATTTAGATTTACAATTTATATAGATTTTTATGTATGCTAAAGATTTTATACTGACGGGTAAGAATTATATAAAAATACAGGATTTTTATTAATCATTATTTGTGAGATAAAATTATTTTAAATATAAAAAAAATAATTATTGCTATTTTACTTCGTATTCAGTTTCACCAGCTGACATATTTCCGGAGCTGATGGTTTAAAATTAATAGGAATTATTACTAATCAATACAATCTAGCTGCATCAACACAGTAACTAGAATCCTTTTGAAATTTTGTTCGTTCCTTCAAGTTCTTCATTTTTAGAATGAAATCCACGATATAGTAAATAAACATAAAATCAGCTCAATCAACTCTGAGCATTTATCAACGCAACAACACAAATAATTACAGGAAATAGTAAAATTGATGGACACCGTACGATACAGAATCTGAAAAAAATTTAAATTTCTGGATGATGAGAGAGGTCTAAGAAGTAACTCTTCTTATCTTGACTCAACCAAAGCCTGACAGTTACTCCTACGTCGAATTAGTTCAAGTCACCAAAACTAAAATAAACTTGTACAGTACACAAAATAAACTTTTAGCAGGCGATATTTACCTAATTATCTTTCAGGTTTTTAATTCAAGTTAATTTTTTCCTAACAATTAAATTTTTTTTTTTTTTTTTTTTTTTTTGAAAACACTTTATTGAAGCATTACAATCTGCCTGCTGTGGGCAATAAGTAATGGTGCTGTGTAGCTACAATCATTCCATTAAAAATCAATAATGTAAACGAAACAAATGCATAAATAAATATATACAAGCGAAAAAATATATACAAAAATAAAGTAAAATAAAAAATATATATATATATATATATAATAAAAAAATATAATAATAATAAATAAAACATAAAAGAAATATACTGTACACATTCATACTCTATTTACAATTTGCCTGGGGTCCCCGAACTGAGCTTCTTCCTCATGAATGAGGGCAAAGCAGGAGTCCGGGAGGCCCCAGCCCCCTTTCCCAGCCGCGTCACTGGCATTAAACGCCAATGGAAGCTGGTTAAGGGCGCTTCACACACACACAGGTCGTGAGTGGAGAATCTGGCCAGTGCCAGTACTCCAAATAGCATTATTATAACAAGTCTCGAGGCCATTGCCGGTTTAGGCGGCGGGGTGGATTGTATGGAAGTGTGGAACTGGATAATGACTGAGCCAGGGGATTGGGATGACAGACAAGGTTTTGGTGAAAGTTTGAGAATTTAGTAGGGATGAGGTCGAGGACAAAAGGAATGTTGAGATCATTATGGAGGGTTTTGTTTGAGACATAATAAGGAGCGTTGACAATAGTTCTCAGGACTTTGGATTGAAAGAATTGAATGCGTCTGATATTCGATTTTTTTGCGGTCCCCCACAGTTCCAGTCCATAGGTCCAGATAGGTTTGATGATCGTCTTGTATATTAGTAGTTTATTGTCTATTGAAAGATGGGAGGCCCTACATAGTAATCTGTATAGTTGGCTGAAACGTCTGTTAAGTTCTTGTTTTTTGAGTCTGGTATGAGGATTCCATGTAAGTCTTTTGTCTAGGAAGAAGCCAAGGTATCGTACTGTGTCGGAAATAGGCAGGATGGTTTCGTTGAATTGGACAGAAGGACATGTTCCCCGGCGAAGTGTAAAAGTCACGTGTTTGCATTTTTCCTCGTTGACTTTGATCCGCCATTGGTTACACCAAATTTCAATGAGTGAAAGGTTCCTTTGGAGGTTCGAGGAAGCCATTTCAGGATCTGGATGAGATGATAGGATGGCTGTGTCGTCTGCGAACGTTGCAAGGAAGGTTTCAGGAGTAGTTGGGATATCAGCGGTGTACAATATGTACAGGATAGGACCCAGGACGCTGCCCTGGGGGACTCCAGCTTGAATTGGGTAAAGATTGGAGTATTCGTTACCACAGCGCACTTGGAAATAGCGATCAGGGAAGTAGGATCGAAGGACTAGGAATAAGGATTGAGGTAACTGAGTTTTGAGCTTGAACAGCAAACCGGCATGCCATACCCGGTCGAAAGCTTGTGCTACGTCCAGAAATGCGCCTGTGCAGTACTGTTTGCTTTCAAGAGCAGAGGATATGTGATCGACAACTCGGAGACCCTGCTGGACCGTCGAGTGCCTGGGACGGAATCCAAACTGATGTAAAGGAATATTGGATTCGATTATGGGTAGGATTCGTTTCAGGAGGATCTTTTCAAAAATTTTGGAAAGAATAGGAAGCAGGCTGATGGGTCGGTATGATGAAGTGTCATTTGGTGGTTTACCAGGTTTAGGGAATAGAATGATGATGGAGTGTTTCCACAACAAAGGGAAGTGAGTTGTGCGAAGGATACAGTTGTATAGATTGGTAAGGAAAATAATCGCTTTTTGGGGAAGATGTTGAAGGATCTGGGTGGTTAGAAGGTCATGTCCAGGAGATTTGCGGACTTTTAATTTTTGTAACAGGAATTTGACCTCAGAGGGGCTTACAGCGTTAGGAGGTAAGGATAGTGGAATGGGTGAAGAGAGGAATTCATGAATATTGGAAACGTGCGTAGGGTTGGTTTCAGGATGTGGAATAAATGTATTTGAAAGGTGTTTGGCAAATTCTTCTGCTTTGTCCTCATCTGATGCAGCCCAAGAACCGTCTTCACGGCGGAGGGGATGGGAAATAGGGTGGTATTTAAGGATCTTTTTGGTAGCATTCCAAAGGGAATTATCAGAAGCGGATAGTGTGGAAAGATAGGCATTGTAGGTTTCAGATCTATAGGTTGTCAGGTTCTTTTTAACTAGTTTGGTGAGGTAGTTATACAGTCTCCGATCGTGAGGATGCCTAGTTCTTTGCCAAAGGGATCGGTAACGGCGTTTGGTAAGGATAAGATCCCTAAGATCTTGCGGTAATGGATTTTTCTTGGGGACTTTGAAGGAAGGACGAGTTGAAGATGCAGTCCAAACTGCTTGCTGGATCAAATTGGTAAAGGAATCGACTGCATCATCTAACTCTTGGGGTGTTTTTAGGGAAACTCTGAGGTCAATGGTGTCGGATACAAGCTGATGAAAAAGGTTCCAGTCAACTGGTCCCCTAATAAATGATGGTGGTGGAAGTTTGGGTATTGGCGATACAGAAAGGGTAAGGATCAAAGGACTGTGATCTGAGGAAAGTTCATCAAGGCGTTCTATGGAATAGTTTAGGGGACCTAAGCCAGAATAGATAAAAAAGTCGAGGAGATCAGGATTTCTGTTTGGATCATTGGGCCAATATGTAGGAGTGCCGGGAGAAATAAAACTGGAGTTGTGGGAATTAAGTGCAGACAGTAGCATGCGGCCTCGGGAATTAGTAGTTCTTGATCCCCACTGTTGATGTTTCGCATTAAAGTCTGCACCTAAAAGGAAATGGATCCCTAGGGAATCGAGGAGAGAGCTGAATTGGGAATCGGAGATGGATTTGTTAGGAGGACAGTACACCGATGCTAATGTGATAGGAAAGGAAAAGGTTTTGATTGAAACAGCTGTAGCCTGAAGGAGATCGTTTGAAGGTAGGGGAAATGACTGTTGGGAAAGGGATTGATGGACTATGACAGCAGTACCACCGTGAGCTTTTCCATCAGGATGGTCAGTCCGGTAGGTTTGGTACTGTGTTATGTTGAGCTGCCGTTTACTGGTAAGTCGAGTTTCTGTAATTAAGGCTACATTAATTTTTTTGTCATACAGTAAAGATGTCAGTTCATCAGTGTGGTTTCGAATACCATTCGCATTCCAAAGGAGAATAGATAGGGTGGATGTCATTTAAGGATGTTGTGGGACAGGAAAGAGATGGGAAACAAGATTTGTTAGGAGTGATATTAATGGTGTGACCATTGATTTGAATTCAGAGAGGAATGATGTGAGAAGTGTCGTGAGATCAGTAGCATTTGAAGGAGGAGGTATATGTGGGGTAATAGGAATTTTATTCATGGAATATTGTGGTTGCTGGGGCTGGTTTTGTGCTTGTATAGGGTTGATTTGTGGTACAGGGATGTGTTTGGGGGGTTCGGGTTGCAGCGTGGCCCCGAGACTTTTCGGCTGACCACCTGACATTTCGGCATAGGAAACAGTTCCATTTGCAATTTTTGAAGGTTGTCTTCTTGACGTTCTCGCTTCGTCGGTGGGCCGACGTGCTGCCAGAACGCGCGATTTTATATTTTTGTAGGTTTGACAACCTTTGTAATTTGCCGGATGTCCTTGAAAACATAATGCGCAGACAGCAGGAGATTCCCGCGGCTTGATACACTCTTCGGTTTTATGCGGTTTACCGCATTTGACGCACCTGGGAGTGTGGTGACAGTAGTGCCGGGTGTGCCCGTGTGCTTGACAGTTATGACATTGCACAATGTCTTTCTTAGGGTAGGGTTTTTCAATTTGAACTTGGGTATAATATAGTCTGTTTACCTCGTAGATTTTTTCAACCCCGGGTGTTGGTTCTAGGTCAACGAAGAAAAGAGGCAGTGGAATTTTGTTGCCTGGCTCAGGGTGCCCAGTATTGTTTTTGCAGACATTTGTTATTTGTCTGACCTTGAAGCCCATTGCGGTCAGTTCTTCTTCAATGACGTCTGCAGGGGTGGAGGGGTGCAATTTCCTGATCACCACTCTGATGGCTCTTTCCTCCTTTAGTTGGTATGTGTGGTAGTCAGCCTTAGTTTCTGTAAGGTATTTCACAATTCTGCGGTATGTATCGGGCGTGTCTGATTGAATTTTCGTGTCATTAGTCCTACTGGTGCAGTAGTATTTTCCAGAGCCTATTAAATTGTTCAATTGGGTGCAGAGGAGTTTAAAGTTTTTTATATGTCTCACGAAAATAGGTGGTGGCCTATGCACTTTAGGGGCCGATGTGGACTCCATTGCTTCACAAGTAAGATTTGTCAGTGGCTGATATCTGTTTGGTGAGTAGAATGGTGAGTCTTCAACCAGGGTAGATGACCCTAACTGGGTATTTTGATTTGATGGCCCTGCCTCGGGTTCTAAATTATCATTAGGAGTCACGGGAGGCGTATCAACTTTGCGCCTTCTATTGGGCTTCGGTTTAGTCGGACTATTTCTAGTGGTAGACTCAAGGGATCGGCTTCTCTTGGCTTTTGCTTTTTTATCTGATCTGCTAGACAAAACCTGGTGGTGGAATTTCATATTGGTGTTTTATATAACTGGTGATGAAGGAAAAAATAAATAAAATAATAATAATAATAAAAATAAAATAAATAAAAAGTTTGCAACAGAACTGATCTGGCCACTGCACCGTCCAGCCTCGGTGCCAGGGGCCTTACTGGTAACTGATAAGTCCTCCTACCTTGGCTGTGGTGGGGATGGACCCGCTGCGTCTTGCACACGAGATAATGCTCTAATGTCGCTTGAAACACCCGATCTTATAATAATTATAGTAAAGTTATAAATCAGTTATTTGCTTTGAAATTTCACATTTCACTTCACTGAAACACGAACTATAGCTATGTAAAATACCATATATGTACGAACAAAGATGATGAATACAGGAATAAGTATCGCAGAGACGTTGTTGCTCACTCCAGCGCGTGCTGTGAACTGAATTAAATATTAAAAAAAAAAAAGATAGACTACTTCACTTTAGAGAGAGAAGAAAAACACTTTATTGAAGCATTACAATCTGCCTGTTGTGGCAATAAGTAATGGTGTTATGTAGCTTACAATCATTCCATAAAAAATCAATGATGTAAACGAAATAAATGCATAAATAAATATATACAAGCGAAAAAATATATACAAAAATAAAGTAAAAAAAAAATATATATAATAAAAAAAAAAAAAAAAATAATAATAAATAAAACATAAAAGAAATATACTGTACACATTCATACTCTATTTACAATTTGCCTGGGGTCCCCGAACTGAGCTTCTTCCTCATGAATGAGGGCAAAGCAGGAGTCCGGGAGGCCCCAGCCCCCTTTCCCAGCCGCGTCACTGGCATTAAACGCTAATGGAAGCTGGTTAAGGGCGCTTCACACACACACTCAGGTCGTGAGTGGAGAATCTGGCCAGTGCCAGTACTCCAAATAACATTATTATATCAGGTCTCGAGGACATTGCCGGTTTAGGCGGCGGGGTGGGTTATATGGATGTGTGGAACTGGATAATGACTGAGCCAGGGGGTTGGGATGACAGGCAAGGTTTTGGTGAATGTTTGAAAATTTAGTAGGGATGAGATCGAGGACGAAAGGAATGTTGAGATCATTATGGAGGGTTTTGTTGGAAACATAATAAGGAGCATTGACAATAGTTCTCAGGACTTTGGATTGAAAGGATTGAATGCGTCTGATATTCGATTTTTTCACGGTTCCCCACAGTTCCAGTCCATAGGTCCAAATAGGTTTGATGATGGTCTTGTATATTAGTAGTTTATTGTCTATTGAAAGATGGGAGGTCCTACATATTAATCTGTATAGTTGGCTGAATCGTCTGTTAAGTTCTTGTCTTTTGAGTCTGGTATCAGGATTCCATGTAAGTCTTTTGTCTAGGAGAAAGCCAAGGTATCGTACTGTGTCGGAAATGGGTAGGACGGTTTCATTGAATTGGACAGAAGGACATGCTCCCCGGCGAAGAGTAAAAGTCACGTATTTGCATTTTTCCTCGTTGACTTTGATCCGCCATAGGTTACACCAAATTTCAATGAGTGAAAGGTGCCTTTGGAGGTTCAAGGAAGCCATTTCGGGATCTGGATGAGATGATAGGATGACTGTGTCGTCTGCGAACGTTGCAAGGAAGGTTTCAGGAATAGTTGGGATATCAGCGGTGTACAATATGTATAGGATAGGACCCAAGACGCTGCCCTGGGGGACTCCAGCTTGAATTGGGTAAAGATTGGAGTATTCGTTACCACAGCGTACTTGGAAGTAACGATCAGAGAGGTAGCATCGAAGGACTAGGAATAAGGATTGAGGTAACTGGGTTTTGAGCTTGAACAGCAAACCGGCATGCCATACCCGGTCGAATGCTTGTTCTACGTCCAGAAATGCGCCTGTGCAGTATTGTTTGTTTTCAAGAGCAGAGGATATGTGATCGACAACTCGGAGACCCTGCTGGACCGTCGAGTGCCTGGGACGGAATCCAAACTGGTGTGAAGGAATATCATTGGATTCAATTATGGGTAGGATTCGTTTCAGGAGGATTTTTTCGAAAATTTTGGAAAGAATAGGAAGCAGGCTGATAGGTCGGTATGATGATGTGGCATTGGGTGGCTTGCCAGGTTTAGGGAATAGGATGATGACGGAGTGTTTCCACAGCAAAGGGAAGTGAGTTGTACGAAGGATACAGTTATATAGGTAGGTAAGGAAAATAATCCCTTTTTGAGGAAAATGTTGAAGGATCTGGGTGGTTAGAAGGTCATATCCAGGAGATTTGCTGACTTTTAACTTTTGTAAGAGGAATTTGACCTCAGAGGGATTTACCGCTTTAGGAGGTAAGGATAGAGGGATGGGTGAAGAGAGGAATTCATTAATATTGGAAATGTGCGTAGAGTGGATATCAGGATGTGGGATAAATGTATTTGAAAGGTGTTTGGCAAATTCTTCTGCTTTGTCCTCATCTGATGCAGCCCAAGAGCCGTCGGAGAGAGTGGGAAATAGAGTGATATTTGAGGATTTTTTTTGTGGCATTCCAAAGGGAATTATCTGAAACAGATCTTTTTGACTAATTTGGTGAAGTGGTTATACAGTCTCCGATCGTGAGGATGCCTGGTTCTTTGCCAAAGGGATCGGTAACGGCGTTTGGTAAGGATAAGATCCCTAAGATCTTGCGGTAATGGATTTTTCTTGGGGACTTTGAAGGAAGGACGAGTTGAAGATGCAGTCCAAACTGCTTGCTGGATCAAATTGGTAAAGGAATCGACTGCATCATCTAACTCTTGGGGTGTTTTTAGGGAAACTCTGAGGTCAATGGTGTCGGATACAAGCTGATGAAAAAGGTTCCAGTCAACTGGTCCCCTAATAAATGATGGTGGTGGAAGTTTGGGCATTGGAGATACAGAAAGGGTAAGGATCAAAGGACTGTGATCTGAGGAAAGTTCATCAAGGCGTTCTATGGAATAGTTTAGGGGACCTAAGCCAGAATGGATAAAAAAGTCGAGGAGATCAGGATTTCTGTTTGGATCATTGGGCCAATATGTAGGAGTGCCGGGAGAAATAAAACTGGAGTTGTGGGAATTAAGTGCAGACAGTAGCATGCGGCCTCGGGAATTAGTAGTTCTTGATCCCCACTGTTGATGTTTCGCATTAAAGTCTGCACCTAAAAGGAAATGGATCCCTAGGGAATCGAGGAGAGAGCTGAATTGGGAATCGGAGATGGATTTGTTAGGAGGACAGTACACCGATGCTAATGTGATAGGAAAGGAAAAGGTTTTGATTGTAATAGCTGTAGCCTGAACGATATCGTTTGATTGGAGTGGAAATGAGTGTTGGGAGAGGGATTGATGGACAATGACAGCCGTACCACCGTGAGCTTTTCCATCAGGATGGTCGGTCTGGTAGGTTTGGTACTGTGTTATGTTGAGCTTCCGTTTACTGGTCAGTCTAGTTTATGTAATTAAGGCTACATCAATTTTTTTATCATACAGTAAGGATGTTAGTTCGTCAGTGTGGTTTCGAATACCATTCGCATTCCAAAGGAGAATGGATAAGGTAGATGTCATTTAAGGATTTTGTTGGACAGGAAAGAGATGGGAAACAAGATTTGTTAGGAGAGATATTAGTGGTGTGACCATGGATTTGAACTCGGAGAGGAATGATGTGAGTAGTGTTGTGAGATCAGTAGCATTTGAAGGAGGGGGGATATGAGGGATTTGATGCGGGGTATTTGGATTTTGATTCACGGGATATACTAGTTGTTGGGGCTGGTTTATTGGTTGTAGAGAATTGATTTGTGGTTTAGAGAGAGGTTTGGGGGGTTCGGGTTGTAGCGTGGCCCCGAGACTGTTTGTTTGTTGACCACCTGACATTTCGGCGTAGGAAACAGCTCCATCTACAATTTTAGAAGGCTGTCTTCTTGAGGTCCTCAGTTCGTCGCTGGGCCGACGTGCTGCCCGAACTTGGGATTTTATCTTCTTGTAGGTTTGGCAACCTTTATAATTGGCTGGATGCCCTTGAAGACATAGTGCGCAGACAGCTGGTGTTTCTCTCGGCTTGACGCATTCTTCAGTTTTATGCGGTTCTCCGCATTTGACGCATCTTGGGGTATGATGGCAGTAGTGCCTAGTGTGCCCGTATGCCTGGCAGTTATGGCATTGCACGATGTCTTTCTTTGGGTATGGTTTCTCGATTTGAACCTGGGTATAGTATAGTCTACTTACATCATAGATTTTTTCTACTCCGGGTGCTGGCTCTAAATCTATGAAGAAGAGAGGCAATGGAATTTTGTTGCCTGTCTCGGGGTGTACAGGATTCTTCTTGTAGACATTTGTGATTTGTCTAACTTTGAAGCCCATGGCGGTGAGTTCCTCCTCTATGACGTCAGCAGGGGAGGTTGGGTGCAATTTTCTGACTACCACTCTGATGGATCTCTCCTCCTTTAGTTGGTACGTGTGGTAATCTGCCTTGATCTCCGTTAGGTACTCGACTATATTTCGGTATGTCTCGGGCGTGTCTGATTGGATCTTTGGATCGTTGGTCCTGCTAGTGCAATAGTATTTTCCAGTGCCTACTGCCTTGTTCAGTTGTGTGCAAAGAAGCCTAAAGTTTTTTATGCTCCGTACGAAAATTGGTGGAGGCCTGTGCACTTTAGGGGCCGATGTGGTCTCCATTGCTTCACTAGGTAGATTTGATAGGGGCTGAAATCTGTTGGGTGAATAGAAGGGAGAATCTTCAGTGAGCTGAGTAGATGACCCTGGTTGGGTATTTTCATTCGACGGTCCTGCCTTGGGTTCCTTATTATCATTCGGAGTAGTAGGAGGTGTGTCAACTTTACGCCTTCTATTAGGTTTAGGCTTGCTAGGGCTGTTTCTCGTAGTTGATTCTAGGGATCGACTTCTCTTTGTATTTCCTTTTTTATCTGGTTTACTGGATAATACTTGGTGGTAAAACTTCATTTTGTAGTATTATGTCACCGGAGCAGATAGTATTAAAGAAAAGAAAGGTAGGACAGAGAGGAAAAGGAACTAAATAAAAATAGAGAGTTCGTATGAGATCTGATCTGAATACGGCACAGGTCAGCCTCATTCGGTGCCAGAGGTAACACTGAACGTCTTCTTACCTTATACTGGGTGGGGATGGACCTGTCACGACCAGCACAAGATAAGCAACTCCTGTCTCTTAAATCACTTAATTTATAATTAATGTAGTCACGTTACAAGTCCGTAATTAGCTACGAAACTTCACATTTTACTTCACTGGTACACAGACTATGACTATGTAAAAAGCCGTGAATGTACGATAAAGTTAATAGGTATAAAAAATAAAGTATCACAGAGACGATGTTACTCACTCCAGCGCGTGCTGTGAACTGTCTTCACTTTAGCAATTCATAAATTTGCTAACAAAAGAACGACTTTTAAGTGACAAATTCTTATAATTTCAATATAGTTTAGAAGCTAATTTTCAATCTGAAGAATTGTATCGTCTAAAACTTTTTGTTTTATTTAATACTTATAGTTATTAAATAATAATATTGAACCAGTAAAATATAAATAAAAATAATATAGGTAGAACGGTGTGAAAATATAAATATAAATAATAAATAATAGGTAAAATATAAATAATTTGGAGCGGGTTAGCTCAATGTGTGCTGAGCTGCTGTACTGGACCCGTGTTGAAATCCCGGCTGTAGCAGGTAACTATTTATTCTGTTAACAGTCGCGGATGGACCGGGTGGGATCCGGAGGCCCTATTTTTCTTTTATTTTACTTTTTATCTAGTTTTTAAATTATAAAAAAAGGTCTCATGGAAAAGAGTTAGGCATTAACAGTGTATTAGTTGTTAATGATTATTGTTAAAACTAAGTTTAATCAGCTTTGTTTACAAAAACGGCAATTGTTCCTTACTTTGTTATAACATAAGGCAAGGCCTTATTAGATGATATAAATAGGCTAGAGGCCAAATGACCTCATATTAAACCCTATTAATGTCATGTGAAAGTAGTAAAATGAAAAGTCATTAAATCCTATTTAGGTTTAATTTATTACTGTGATTTTATTTTAAATACAATTATATTAATCTAGTTTTTATCTAAATCCGAACATATACCAATTCTAGTGCAAAATAGTTATTTATAAGTCTTCTAAAAAATATTAAGTACACTATTTAGTTATAAAACAGTAGTGTAACTAGTTCTTCAATTTATCATTATTTTATATTAATGCTACGTAGCATTAATATAAAAACGATCAGCATTAACATATAAAATGAGCAGAACTTTGGGGTTCAGCAAAAAAAGTTCACATACACAAGATACAAACAACACAGTCCAAAATTTTCAGAAAAATTATTAATGCACCATGGTATGTTTCGAATCACACTATACACAACGACATGAACATTCCCACTATAAAATCATATATTCATAACAAATACATAACATTCCACTCAACGACACAATATCACCCAAACCCACTCGTTCTTCCGCTTTCCTACTCCCTGTTACCTGGACTTGGTAAAAAAAGATTAAACATACATTGGCCAAGAGACCTACTCAACAATTGATTTTTTTTTTTCCAAAATCACTGGATGATCATGGAGAAAAGCGAAGAGAAAGTCACTTCAATCAAATTTGCTGGATGCCCAATTGCGCAGGTGCAAATGAAAATTAAATAATAATAATAAGATTGCCACGAATTAAAATAATGATTCCTGATTTTTTTTTAATTTTAAAAAAATTGTGATTATTGTAATGCATACCTTACTTGTGATTAATAATTATTATCATTAATAATTATTTTTTAGTTTCTTATTACTTCCGATTTTCCCACATTTTGAAACTATTCGTTAGATGTAATTTGGCATATTTTAACCTATTTTGATTGATATGAATCCAGTCATAATTTTGAAGAACTAGAAGAAGGTAGCATACAGACATAAAACAAAATATTCTACCGCATTTATTTATAAATATTGAATCAATGGCTTAGACTGCGATGGCTAGATAATGTGGATGAGAATATGAACACGGATGAGAAGAGCCGCGGAGGATTCAAAATGGGGGATAATTCTTGAGAAGGCCAAGGTCCTCTATGGCCGATAAAATAATAATAATTCCATCATTTTGAGTGATGTTTGATATTTAGTCTATCATAGTATATCATTTTGATATTTAGTTGTAAACATGTATGTGTTATTCTAAATGGCGAAATTTACAGTTGAACAATTTTTTAAGTGGGCTATTCTATTTAGATCAATCTCAATATTCTTTTGAATTATACTGTACAATCTTAGTGGCGGATTAATTCGTTAATTGAAATATTCAGTTGCTCATTTGTTGTTAAGAGAATAGAAAACGATGTATTAAAATGGAATAACCCCTAATGAAATAAATAATAAAAGCTGGGATAACCATATCATTGTAAACTTAGATTTATTCAAATTATGATTTCATTGACAAACAAAGTTTTTTTATTCCATTAATTACTGCTGTTAAAATTTACAATCTTTTAAGGAATAATAGAGTCAATTACAAAAAAAAGGTTGCTTATTATTGAGGAAATAGCAAAAGCTTGCCTGTAGTTGCTGAGGTGACCATGGCAAAGTGATTGATCCAGGTACCAAAAAAGAGCTTTAGGTCGCAATAAATTAAAAAGAGCTGTATTTTTTATATGTTGTAAGGGTATGTCTGACTAGTGGTAATCCAGGTTTGCTACCGAAAAAAAGGATGGGAAAACTTTTGATGGCGAAAAAACTCGAAATTTTCGAAGTTATTTCAGTTTTTGGCCTATATCTTTTAATCGGCGTGTTTTTGATAAAAAACATTAATAACAGTTTTAATGCAAATTAACTGTGTTATAATTTGAGCACAACCGCAGCGCGGTAGTCCTAGTAAATTCCGAGTGACGTCCCTTTGAAAATTGATAATTTATTCCAAACTAATGTTTTTTATCAAAAACGCACCGATTAGGAGATATAACTGAAAAAACTGAAATAGCTGCTAAAACATTTTTAGGTTTTTCGGCCACCAAAAGTTTTCCCATCCGTTTTTTCGGTAGCAAACTTGGATTTCCACCAGTCAGACATGCTCTTACAACATACCAAAAACGCCGCTGATCTATATCTAGATAGTCTGTGAAAGAAGTGGGATTACAAAATAAAATAGAAAAAGAAAAGCTATTATTTTCTGTAATAGCTTTGTATAAAGCAAAGGACACGAAAAAACTTCTATTTTACAAATAACCCAAGCAAATTTATATATATTGTAGTATATATTGATACTATATGTATCAATTTTTGAAGGTTTCAAAATTTTTTCCGTATCACTACCCTTTATCTACTCTCCAGTTTTTTCGTTTTAGATTTTATTCGGCTAGAAATATTATAGTTTATTCATTCTATTTACAGAAACATATAAAAAAAAAACATCCGCGACTGTTATTAGAATAAATAAGGTAGCTGTTACAGCCAGGATTTCAACAGGGGTCAAAGGGGGGGGGGGGCTTCAGTACACCAGCACAGCATTCTAACATTGAGCTAATCCGTTCCGTATTATTAATATTTATATTTTACCTATTACTTATTATTTCATCTCTTGGCCATTGTTGCACTTAGTTATTTCCGGAGTAATTTCAGGAACTGCTGCTTTGCCTAGCTTTGCCTTTCCCATGACATCTTGGAATTCTTCCTCAGTATTGAAGTCGTAATCGACCCTAAGATGTCTGCTGCATCTTTCTGGATCACGCTCGACACATCTCTTCCCTCCGTTCGTAAAACATGAGGTCTGACGTTGTAGTGTAAGAGTATACCTATGCAAGGGGACCTCCCTTCCAATTAACCAACGCAGGTTATTTTGCGCTAGTTTTTGTTCCATTGTATTAATATCCCTTCAGTACGATATGGACTTGATTATTTCACTTTTGGGTTGAAAAGAAAAATGAATTAATTATTTATTTATGAATTATTCAATAAGGAATAATTAATATTCCTCAAACCAACGATGAATGATTCGTTATTACAATCTGTAAACATAAAAATAGTGACCAAAAGTTTTCACAATTTTCACTTTGAATTTTATAAATAATAAAATCGGACGTATCATATGAAAGGGCGTAATAATATTTTAAAATTACTTTTAAAGAATTGTTCAATCATTCACCGGTGTTAAGCAGTATTATCTTATCACCTGCTTCACTTATTTTCCTATTTGTTATGAGATCTTTATAATTTTTTGTGCTAAAGATAACAATATGCTTCATTAAGTAAACGGTGAGCTCGTGGCTTTCACGTTACTTGGGAATTATATTTGGTTTTGGGGTCTTCAGTCTCGAGAAGCATTATCGGGTGAATAGCTATGACCAGCCAAAAGACGTTTGAAATAGTTTAGATTAAAACTCTTGTCTAATGATCTGTTACATATGAAACAAATCTGACTGTTTAGGAGGTTCAGTGTAAAATACTCAACAGTAAAATTTCATGGTAAGGAATATTGAAGTTCATGATAACACTGACAGACCTTAGACTATTAATTATGATAGAAATTATTCACAACCAATTCCCTATCTCTATGTTCAATGAATTTTTATTAGCTTGATGTTTTATATGAATAATTCGATAGCCTAAGACCTTAATTTGTTTAAAAAAGTAAAGTTTATTTGGTGTCCAAAAGAGTCTACCCTAAGAGTTTCACTACGACTGATCACCAAACTTTTTTTTTAGACTGTTAATGTAGTTAATTGTTTATTAACTTATCATTGTTATTATTTATTGTTTAATTTGTTAATTAGTTAATCATTAATGGATCACCAAAATTAAAAAAAATTGGATTTTTTAGTTAAGCGATTCCGTGGACCTGATTTTTAGCCGAGATACCCAAATGATTTGTCTTATCAAGGGGAACATGGATGACCTATCACTCTATATGTTGTATTTGCTAAACACAGAGGGGAAAATTGTATATACATTAAAGGAACATTAATGGAGCTGAGTAGCTGAAAACGTAGTGTGATGTGTTACAACAGCAACGTACGGGAAGGTTGGTAAGAGTGTGAAATCGGGAGATTTTCTTGGGCTCATCCAGCCTCTTATTATCTATACTCTCATAATGGGCAGAACTTTACGGTTGAGCGTGACTACGGACAAATAATTCCTCTGCTAACCCCGTTTGCTTAGCTAGTTCCTAACATGCACTGAATCCTAATACCTTTTTAAGAGTTATGACACCATAATTTCTTTCCTCATCAGAACACACGTCTTGATCCGACTTTGAATCAGCTTATGAAAAATACTTCACCCATCATCACAGAACTTGGGATTATATCAATGACATAATGGACTACAATTAACTACATTAACAGATAGAAAATAATAAGGGAAATAGCAATTTAATATAATAATATTACTGGTAACATGATGAAAAATTCGTAAGAACGAACAAATAAATAAATAGAATTAAAATTGCAACAAGAAGTGAAATTGAAATTGTTTCCTATTGTTCTCAAGTGTTTCTTCAGTCAAAATTGAGTGAGTCGTCAAACAAGTTACTATTCAAGCGTTAAGTGAATTCACTTATTTCTAGGATAAAATCGACCATTTGTAAGTTTTTTAAGAATATCGTTATTAGGAAAAAAATACAAATAATAATTCTTTAGATTGAGATTACGAAAAAAAATAAGGCAAGAAAAATTACCAATTTAAGCTGAAACTTACGATAACAGAACTATGTAGCAATAACTAATTAATAAATCGCTATTGACAGAAATAGAATCCTTTGTTTATTAATGAACGGGGTAATTTTGAAATAAACTTAAGCGTTTCCTTTTTTCCTAGAACAATTTTCCTCATCCCGCATACCAGATCTTTGTCCTCGAGAACTGTTTCCTTAATTAAATATCAGCTGCTTCCGTATTACCGCTGGAGATGACGCATAAAAAAAGTTGACAATTTTTTTTTTAATTTGTAATAAATTAAATAGAAATATATAGCCTAGACGGGATATGGTATATGGTAAGAGTGGACTGTATATTTATATAATTAGACAGAAATTAATGAAAAGAGATACTTTACATATGGTATAATGAATGATAAAACATAATTTTATGTTGCTGTTTATCCATAATCTGTGAATGGCTTGACTTCTTCTCTGTGGGTGATTGTTCCTCCTCACCCTGCTGGCCCTATGAGTGGTCTACTCCATGCTGCTTATGGAGCACATCCTGGTTCCACTTCTTGTACTGTTCTACTTTATTTTGTGCCCAGTGTTTGACTAATGAATCCACAGTGCTTCTGGTATGAAGAGGTAAACCAGGTAAAATAGTAGAACGGTCGTTTTAGATAGAACACAAGGCACTAGAGCCACATACTTCCAGGACATGAGTGGAGAGCTGGTCATTGCCTAAACTCCGTTGCATATACATAAGGCCTCAGTTCCGCTGTCTTCTTGAGTAAGATAAGGTCGAGTAATAAAATAATTTTAATTAAACATCTGTAGTTTTTTACTGCTAATGCTGAAAGTAGCCAACTAATTTAAATTATTATTTAAGGTAAATGCGAAGAGTCGGTTATGTGGGAGTCAGTTCTATTACAAAAATATAATTTGGGATAGAAATTATTGTACTCACTCAAGATTACAAAAAAATCATATACATACAGTAAAAAGGGAACTGGATTCTCCAAAACATCAGTAAAAACGACAGAAAAAATTTAATTTTTAATTCTTCTAGACGAAAAAAATGAAGAAATAATTATATTTATAATTTTTTTTGTAATGTTTAACTATTTTTATTTGAAGAGCCCTCGGCCGGGATTCGAACCTGGGTCCTGTGTCTCTCCGTGACAGTGCTCTGCTATTTGGGCTACCGGAGTCGCATACCAACCGGGGACAAATCTGTTCTCTTATCTGATCCCATGTGTCCGTGTTCTCGCAATTTTTTTCGATGTATAAATGAGAACGAATGGTCTTTGAACATTGCTTAATTGTCACAAAAGCACCTTGGTATGTTAATAACGAAACTCTGCATAATGACTTACAAATACAAACAGTAGACGAGTACAAACGAGCATACTACAAACGGTTTCAACAAAAATTATACGGACACCCAAACCAATTGATAGAACTAATGGCCACGTCTCTCATGCCTGAAACCGCTAAGAGGAGATTCAATAAAACGTGGATGAGGGATCTGTTAACATAGAAAATTAAATCAAGCCATTTGAGAGATATCGCTGGGTACTATTCTTCTTGTTCATGTTTCTCATGTTATTTTGTTTTATTTTTCTGATAGCCAATCTGCTGATGTCAATTGTTTTTACAAGACAGGTGGATACAAAAATAAAGAGAAAAACATATAATAAAAAATAATTTAGAACGCAAGGGGGTCTTTGGAACTATAATGAGGGAAGGTCAAGAAGAGTCCAAAATGAATTTTTCCTTTGAAATCTAAAATTCATAAATTTCCGCAAATGCAATATTCCGTTTAAGGGAATTAGAGAAGGATTCTCCAAAACCTCAGTAAAAACGACAAAAAAATTTAATTTTTAATTCTTCTAGACGAAAAAAATGAAGAAATAATTATATTTATAATTTTTTTTGTAATGTTTAACTATTTTTATTTGAAGAGCCCTCGGCCGGGATTCGAACCTGGGTCCTGTGTCTCTCCGTGACAGTGCTCTGCTATTTGGGCTACCGGAGTCGCATACCAACCGGGGACAAATCTGTTCTCTTATCTGATCCCATGTGTCCGTGTTCTCGCAATTTTTTTCGATGTATAAATGAGAACGAATGGTCTTTGAACATTGCTTAATTTTAGGATCTTTTTGACTTAAGTCATATTTCTATTTATAATTGTTTTAATTTTTTAAAGAGGAATTATAGGCCCTCGACCGGGATTTGAACCCGGAACCTTTGTCTCACCGTGACATCGCTCTGCCAATTGAGCTATCCAAGGCCCCTGCCGGTCGAGGACGAACCTTTTCTCTCATAGATCATAAGCCCCAGTGCTCCCACCATTTTTGCGATGAATACACTAGAATGAAGTTCTTTGAACATTAATTTTAATTTAGGATCTTATTGACTTACGTCATATTATTATTTATAATTTTTTATAATTATTGGTCATTTTTTATGAGCTATAAATATTTTTATTTTTTAAAGAGAAAAGATAGACCCTCGACCGGGATTTGAGCCCGGAACCTTTGTCTCACAGTGACATCGCTCTGCCAATTGAGCTATCCAAGGCCCCTGCCGGTCGAGGACAAACCTTTTATCTCATAGATCCTAAAGCCCCAGTGCTCCCGCCATTTTTGCGATGAATACACTAGAACGAAGTTCTTTGAACATTAATTTTAATTTAGGATCTTATTGTGTAGTGTATTCATCTCAAAAATGGCGGGAGCACTGGGGCTTTAGGATCTATGAGAGAAAAGGTTTGTCCTCGAACGGCAGGGGCCTTGGATAGCTCAATTGGTAGAGCGATGTCACGGTGAGACAAAGGTTCCGGGTTCAAATCCCGGTCGAGGGCGTTTCTTTTCTCTTTAAAAAATAAAAATATTTATAACTCATAAAAAATGACCAATAATTATAAAAATATATAATTGTTTTAATTTTAAACTATTTTGATTTGAAGAGAAAAGATATGCCTCCGGCCGGGATTCAATCCCGGGTCCTCCATCTCTCCGTGACAATGCTCTATCATTTGAGCTTCCGGAGTCGCTTACCAGCTGGGGACAAATCTGTTCTCTTATCTAATCCTATGTCCCCGACTAGAAGCAGCTCCGGTACCTCAAATGGTAGACACTGTCACGGAGAGACAGAGGACCCGGGTTCGAATCCGGGCCGGTGGCATATATTTTCTCTTCAAATAAAAATTGTATTTATATTTATAATTTTATTTCTAATAGTAATAATTCTGGTTCCTGGGAGCTAGTTACTGGTCTTAAAAGATTTCTAACCATTGAACATGACCTCACACGCCAGAAAAGACAAGCACCCCTACAAACACACAAGTTTTCAGGCCCTAACCTCAATCTTTCACGAAAAACCAGAAAACACAGCTCTAAATCACACACCACCTCCACTTTATATAAATGGTGTGGACAATTATTCTGCACTTATTTCATTCCTTGAAGAAAAAGCCAGTCAAAAATTCCCGATACAATGGAAATATTGTTACAATGATTAAAAAACAAGATACAGTCGTTCAGACCTATGAGTTTCCTCCCTATTTGTTATAAAATTTTAGAAAAATTAGTTTATCCCAGATTACTTACAGACAAAAATATAATTCCTCTCCATCAATTCGGTTTTCGGAAATCTTCCTCCACAACACAACAATACACAGAGTAACTGAGTACCTATCGAAAGCACTAGAGCTGATGTAAAATGCAACTGGAGTGTTTCTGGGTGTCACCCAAGCATTCGACAAGGTCTGGGACTTCTCTTTAAGCTCAAGACTGTACTACCTCACACTTATTATTTAATTCTTCCTTGCAGACAGATTTTTCTCAGTCAGGCTATCTTCAATAAGAACGATTTTTTCCACAAAAATCAATACCTGCACCACTATTGTACATAACATACAGACATGACATTCCACAAAGTGTCCTCCCATCCACCTTAATTACTCATCCATCCCACAGAAAGGCAAAGTACAATACCTTGGACAAATATTTATTAGAAAAGTTGACATGGGGTCTTCATATTAAGAAGAAACGCCAATCACTGAATCTTAAACTCAACTTAATCAATTCTCTATTCAGAAAAAAACTCCATATTAGATTTAAGACGGAAATTAAACACGTGCACTTATTTACTAAAACCAGTTTGGACATATGCATTACAAATTTATAGCATCGCTAAACAGACTCGCAGAAAAGGACTACAAACTTTCCAATCAAAAGTTCTCAGACTTGTCACAAAAGCACCTTGGTATGTTAATAACGAAACTCTGCATAATGACTTACAAATACAAACAGTAGACGAGTACAAACGAGCATACTACAAACGGTTTCAACAAAAATTATACGGACACCCAAACCCATTGATAGAACTAATGGCCACGTCTCTCATGCCTGAAACCGCTAAGAGGAGATTCAATAAAACGTGGATGAGGGATCTGTTAACATAGAAAATTAAATCAAGCCATTTGAGAGATATCGCTGGGTACTATTCTTCTTGTTCATGTTTCTCATGTTATTTTGTTTTATTTTTCTGATAGCCAATCTGCTGATGTCAATTGTTTTTACAAGACAGGTGGATACAAAAATAAAGAGAAAAACATATAATAAAAAATAATTTAGAACGCAAGGGGGTCTTTGGAACTATAATGAGGGAAGGTCAAGAAGAGTCCAAAATGAATTTTTCCTTTGAAATCTAAAATTCATAAATTTCCGCAAATGCAATATTCCGTTTAAGGGAATTAGAGAAGAAAACTACTAATACAATTACAGAAGATTTATACAAGGGAATTAGAAACTATTATAAAATAATCGAACAATATGTATCGAACAATTTAATGGAAAGTTTTCGGGTAAATTACTTCACGTAACTCTTGCCTAGAATGAATGAATGAAAGAGAATTGTAGCCAAGCAGTTGGTGACACTGAGCTTCATTGGATTTGATTGCCATTGGATATCAATCATTGACAATCAATTATTTGATGATTGAGCAGTGAAAATAATAATTTTATTCAATGCTCTGAGAGCAACAACAAATATATACCGACGTATAATTCATATATTTTAGTCGAATACACATTTAAATACTTATCTTTTTGTTTATTTAACGTCCATAACATATTTGGAGAACGATTTTGGCCAAATTTATGATTTGAATATTGCACGCCGTTCTGTTTGAACTTCATAAACTTTCAACGTGAACGACTAGATAAATATCAGCCTGTTATGCAATGAATAAACCTCATACAGTTGGATTTGGGAATATTACAAAGTACAACCATTCCTTCTGTAGAACTAAATTTAAAATGATTTAAATATTGAACCTCCCCATAAAATTCAATAAAAATGAAGCTGATTTCTCGATAAAACTAGCTGTTGCAGGATCATTGAGCTTCGCTTGTTTTCGCTTGTAAATATACAATCGTAGTAGTTAGTATTACCTTGTTAAAACTATTTCAATAATTGCTATGAATAAATGAATGTAATATAAATAATTAATGATGAATAAATGCAATGGAGGAAGTGGAGCTTCATATTATGAATTAGTTGCAAAATTCAAGCGGATGTATTTTTTCTAAATTTCTTGCTGATATTTACTGAACGATTATTGTTTCTCTATTACCTGCTAAAATGATTATAATCTACTAATTATTTATTTATTAAGTGAGTGAATGCCTCTCAGTGAATGGTACGGTGGAACGTGCCTCCGTGCCCCCCCTTAATACGCCCTTGCTGTAGCCTATGTAATATTCTGATGTGTAACGTATATTACTGTAAAGTTTCATCCAAATCCGTTCAGTAGTTTTTGCGTGAAGAAGAGACAAACATACAAACTTTTGCATTTATAATATTAGTAGGATTAGTAGAATATCAAAACAATAGTTTCACTCATGTTATTTTAACAACTATTATCATATGGTTTGCCTTCAATTATGTACTATAATGAATTCTCCACAGTACCTAAAAACTGTCTGGGGGCGTATTTGGGGGGTGGGGGGGGCACGTGCCCCCATGCCCCAAATACGCCCTCGTGCCCCCCTAAATACGCTCTTGCTGTGGCCTATGTGTTATTCTGATGTATATTATTGTAAAGTTTCATCCAAATATTTTCAGTGGTTTTTGCGTGAAAGAGAGACAAATAAACAAACTTTCGCATTTATAATACTTATTTTCACATTTTCGCCACCCACAACCACCAACTTCCACCCACCACGACCAAACTCCCTTACTACCTAGAGACCAAGGGGTATTTATCACCCCAAAGGGAAGTTGATTGGTGATAGAGAAAACCGTGTATTTACATACTAACAAAGCATTTTATAATATATATTAACTACATGGCTGTTATTATACAAATAATTTAATATAAAAAAACTTTAAATACTAAAAAAGAAACTTTATATAATAATTTTGAAATCATATTATTTCTAAACATTCATGGATTTGAGGAGTGCGACTCGATAAGACATTTTATAGTTCTGTAAGTTGGAAACGGGTATTACGGAATGGGCCGAGGATGTGAATGGAAGGAGGTAGAAGTTGTGTCGTGGAATTGGATAACTTGCAAGGAAAAGTAGTTACGATCGCAGGAACGATAAATCTACATCAGTTCTTCGTAAAATCGAGTTGCAGGGGTGTACCGCAGGAAAAGCAAATTTAATACAGTTAATATGTATATTATGTAGCCAATATAATTAGTATACAGTAAATAAATATTAATCTTCCATTTTAGGCCAGCTATCGGTGATGGTGGTGGGCGTGGCTTACTGCTGGTTCGAGCCAATCACAATGCGGCTCGAGCAAGACCACGACCTTGGCTTGAGCACGGAGGACGTATCCTGGTTGATTGCCATCATGGAAATTGGCTGTCTAATCAGTCCATTAGTCTCTGGCGATTTGACCAACAGGTATCAATCAATGTACTTACTAGTTTAGAAATGCCGTAAAAGAATATAGCACAATATACACAATCACTGCGGACCATATCTCGTCTTCTTCAATATCTGACTCCAAGCAGGTGGAGATCGTCTTCAACATCATCTAACTACTTAGTACGAGGCCATCCTATATAAAGAGTTTTATTCCTTGAATTTGACAGTTTACAATTATGTAACAATATTACTTAATACATGTTGGAGTAAAACAATTTACACTGCAAGTTGAATTAACATGATAAATAAAAGCTGTAATGCATTTATAACAGTAGGCAATCAATAACACTAGTAAAAAGAAGAAAAACCTACACAAGATAGAAAAATAAAATAACATTAAAATAAATAAATAAAAGTAGGTATAATATTTGGTAGTAAAATAAACGATTTTAGTACTTTTTTTTTCATTTAAGGAATTAATTCGCTTATAATAGATAAATTATTATAATGTAATAAATTAATTATATTTATTCTAATAGTATATGCTAGTTCGTCTATGTATGTATCGTTTTAAGGTTTGTTTGTTATAACTGCTTATTGATTCCATTAAGGGATTTCCTGAGTTTTTTGTTGAGTTGAAAATATTGCTATTTTATGGCTTTACAACATTTGTTATTTATATGGGGAGTAAATGCTAATCTTTTATCTAATTCCAGACCTAGTTAGGTGACATTTTGTGCCCAGGGTATTCGAGTATTATTTAGGGTAATATGTTTCGGTATAGTAAGCCTTCTTTTTGTAAATATTATTGCTGAAGTTTTGTGTTCGTTTATTTTTATTTTCCATTTTTTATAATAATTGCTTAATCTATAGTTAAATAGGTTTTAATCTATTATCTATTGTATCTATCCTGTAGGAACTAGTGTAACTGGCGGTGTCATCTGCATATAAAGATCTCTCAACTGATGGAAGTGTGGGTAGGTCGGATAAGTATAGGTTAAAGAGCGTTAGGGAAAGACAGGATCCTTGGGGGAGACCTGCTGATAGGGGATGTTTAGGAATTATGGTATTGTTAATTGTGATTTGAAAGGATCTATTAGAAAGGAATGAATGGATAATATGAATGATTTAGGGTGGAAATTGGAAAGTAATAAGCTTGGCTATTAGTCCGTTATGCAATATTGTGTCGAAAGCTTTTTCGATGTCTATGAGTCCATCCTTTTAGTCTTCTTCTTCCAAGCTTTCCATAAAATAGTCTTCTAGCCATTCTTGCTTCCAGCAACTTCACCACATGACTTAATCATTTCTAACGTGCTCTTTTAATAAAGGCCATTAACTTACATCAGTTGTCATCGAGTTCTGCATTTTTACGGATTCTCCGTGCTCTCAGGTAATAGAAGGGTATCTCGGTCGCAGTACTTTTTTCCTTGCAGATATTCACCATTCTTTCTGCTTCCTTATTTAGAACCCAACATTTACAACCATAAGTCGCTACTCGTCTGAGGATGAGTTTATATCATGTGATTTCAACCTTTCTTAACAAAAGTTTTGTGTTAATAGCCTTTTTTGTTGAATAGTAACAGCGATTACGTGTGGGAAGTCTTGCTTTTATATCCTCATTTGTCTGGTTGTTGTGTGTTCCTATTGCGCTCAGGTATTAAAAAATTTCAAGTATTTCTTAAGTTGAGCTCCATAACTGGGACTTCTTCCAGTAGGTTCTTCTAGAGGTGCACATGTGCATGCTCTAAGCATCGTTTATTTGCAAAGCCTCAGTTTTCCCCAGCTTGTTTAAATTCACGCGAGTGCTGCTTTATTCCTGGCAGGAAGGACATCTTCGAGCGAGCAAGTTTGGTAGTCCTAACTCTAGTCTAGTAAAATTCTGCCCTGCATGGCTTGCAATAGTTTGCTAGTGCTATTCTAGGGCTGATTAAAGTCGATAAAAAGCATTTTAAAAGTCACAAGAACTGGACACTCACACGATGAGAAGAATGACCTTTCAGTGGAACTGAATAAGAAAACTAAACCAGTCTCACTTACAGATAAGAGTTAGTTTCCTTAACTTATGATTGTACATAAGTGTTAATGCTTTTAATTATTAACATCATCATTACGAAACTCAATTAAAACGAATGGATTTCAATTCTACTTTTCTCTAACGAGTTTCATGCATGATATTAAGTAATGTTTCAAATTTTTAACTCAATTCAATTATTACCAAGACTCTACAACGTACTAGTTTATTTGAAAAACAAAATATTGATCTAGTTCTCTTTGTTCCTGCAATCATTAATTTTATATTCAATCCTCAGAATCAATAAATGTTACAATAAATAAATTACTGGATTGATTCAATTTTTAATCCAAAAATTAAACATATGTATAGACAATGTTTCTGTTGCTATTATAATTATTGAAAGATTATCTCTTAGCCTGGAAGGATTACACATTGAACTGATGATTATATCAATATATATAATAAGGAAAACTGATTTAAAATGATTAACTTCTGATTCAATAAAACATTATGAGGTGTATTTTTAATTGATTCAGGCCCCCTTTATAAACTAGTGATTTATAATTTAATATACTTAAATGACATTCATAGAATGTCAACGTTCTTTTTTTAATCTATAATTACTTTTTCTTCCCTTACACCATTACAATTTTTTTGTCAAGAAACACTGATTTTGATACGGTCACCAGTGGTCTTGTGGTTAGCGTAACAAACTACTAAGCCCAAGATCGCGGGTTCGTAGCCCGGCAGGTGGCCCTAGGATTTCTTTAAGGGAGTAAAAAATCCTTAGTTACGCCGTCCTTCGGAAGGGACGTTAAACGGGGGTCCCGAGCCTGTACGATGTCAGGTACTCGTTAAAAATCCCTATCCTAATTAAACCTGGATAGGCAAAATTTAGAGCTCCCTCTGTAGCATCATCCGATTAGCCATAGCAACATAAAGTGACGTTAAATGAACAAACAAACTGATTTTGACTGATAATATATCAACTATAAAACCCCACTTTTAATACGGAAATGACTTATAAGAAATAAATGTTGAGAATGTTATCTTACACTTTATCGCAATTTTATTGTTACAGGCTTGGCCGAAAGTACGTGATAATGAGCATTGGCCCACTCTGCCTAGCGGGATGGATTATCCTGCTCTGTTCCAAGACGATGGTGTCCCTGGCCATCGTGAGGATACTCCATGGCTTCGCCACAGGAGTTGGCTTCACCATTACGCCGATCTACACCGCGGAGGTGGCCGAGCCCGAATTGCGGGGGAGGTTGTCGGGGACCTTTCAGACCACCTGGTACATGGGGACGCTCTACGCCTTCTCCTTCGGTCCCTACCTCAGCTATGATGTCTTTGCCTATGTCTGTATTCCTCTCCCTATCTTGTTCACACTTGTTTGGATGTACATGCCTGAAACTCCATACTACCTTTTGATGTCTGGACGAGAAGGCGAAGCGAAGAAAGTCCTCCAGTATTTTAGGGACGGGGATGACGTCGACAAAGAATTGGAAGACATGCAAAAAGCAGTAAAGGAAGAGATGTCGGTTGAAGGATCCTGGAAAATACTCTTCACAGACAAAGTCGAGAGAAAAGCCTTCATAATCGTACAAATTGTTTCCATTACCAAGTTCATGACCGGAATGCCCGTCATCGTCAACTACGCTATGGACACTTTCTCTAGAAGTGAATCCTTCCTATCTCCAGAAGTGATGTCTATCATACTGGCCGTTCTCCTCACGCTAATCGCCGTGTTCTCGGCCTTCATGTCCGACTGGATCGGTCGAAAGCCACTGCTCCTGGTGTCCTGCTTCGGCTGCTTCGCGGCTCACCTGCTCACCGGTGGCTATTACTATATCCACGAGAAGACAACTCTCAACAGTAGCAACTACACCTGGGCACTCTACGTCGGCTTAGTGATGTACTGCTTTTTCTCCGACATTGGACTTGGTCCACTCCTACAGACCTTGCAGTCTGAGATGTTCGGTGCAAGTACTAGAGGAGTCGCTGCAGGTATCACTGAAGGCTTTGCGGCGTTCTTATGCTTCGTAGTGCTCAAACTTTACGCCCCCGTTAACGAGATTTTCGGTGTCTACATGAACTTCTGGTTCTACAGTGGGACTGGTCTCGTAGGTGGCCTACTCTTGCTCTGGCTTATGTACGAAACGGCAGGGAAAACAATAGGACAAATGGAGAATATACAGATGAATAAAATCGTTGCTTGATTGGAAAAGCGTTACCAAGATCTCTATACACCGAAGAGTTTTATATTGATTCCAAAGACATTAGTTAATCCATTATTAAAGTAGTTAATTTATTTTTTTTTCTTTGAAAAATTAACTAGATATTATTGATTTTAGTTATAGCAATTATTCGTTAAAACCATCAAAAAATGATGCAATAGCTAAAAATTAGCGTTACGAGTCCATTATGATCAGCTTTAGAACTGAAATTAATTTTTATACACACGGAAATATAACTACCGTTAACAAAGATACTATGGTTTATTAGGAATTTCAAAACCAACTTGAAATTTTTAATTTAGTATTACCCTCTTTCCTCACTGATGTATTTTAAAATTTAAAAAGCTGAATTTGTAAATTTTAATAAATCTGTTTATAAGAGAAATAATTTATATGTAAGGAATACTTATAGGATTGTAAATTAAACAATATAGAACCAAAATTCCAATGTTTTATGATACTATATCCTCAAAGTCAACATCAAGTCAATTTTACATAATTCATGATTACTGGCATCATAATATGATCGCATCATATTTGTATCATTAGCAACTTGATGATATTATTTATTTGTTTCCTTGTTTTAATTATTTATTTGAAGTATAAACTAATACAGCCTAAAAACTTTACTTTTATAAAACATTTACAAATTAACACTTTAGGAATTCGTTTGTTATAATCTTTCAGCGTTTTCTTAGAGACCAATGACTTAACCAGCGCTATACTATCGCTTTAATTGTATTTACAAACGATTTAATTTTTTTAAATTAACGGTATGTAATGCAAAATAAGAATAATTATAATTCATGTTCACCTTAACTGATAAGGTTCCGACCAGGATTAATTTTATATTGTGACTATTATTGTAAATTTATTATTGTTTTGTCTATGGAATGAATCTCAATTTTCTGAATCTTGTTAGGAAGGCAACCTGTAGGTATAACTTCTAAAAATAATACTACCGGTTAGTACTATTTAAAATAAATTAAGATTGCAGTGTAATTTACTACATTAAACTTCACATAAATAAAACTAATATTAATCAAGTTAAAATTATAGTAAAAAAAACTTGGCCATTATTCTTACGTTACAAGTAAAAGATAATTCTATATTGTGCTATTTTGTTATCTATATGTACAGTTTTGTTATAAATGATATGATAAATTTGTTATTATATGATTATTTATTTAAATCTTGTAAGTTTTATTGGCCTAACTATTTCTTTTTATTATTTATTTCTTATCCAATGATCAGAAAGTTTTAATTTTATTTATGCCTTGATAATGGGTTACTGGATGGTATTGCTGGTATTATATTTATAGAGAAATAGTTAACTTTGTGGTCAACAATGGAGTTACATAAAAATTAAAAAGCTGAATACATAAGTCGAACAAAATCTGTAAACAAAAAAATAGAAAAAAAAAACGATATGAACGAAAGACTCATTTGAGTAGGAGATGTTAAAAATACTGGATGAAATGAAAATCATCATGAAATCAAAATAATAAATACATGTTGAAAGCGATGCACCACAAAAATAAAGTTAAAACTGGTGAAAAGAATATTAAAAACAAATATTTGAAGAAAAAAAATTACGTCCAATTTGTAATACATTCTGTACGAATTTCAGATAATATTAATATATTCAGAGCCAAATTATGTATATTCGTAATTTAAACTAAAAAACAGAATACTCACGAATAAAGGAATAATCGAACACACGCCATTTTATTAAATAGTCACTGATAGATTTTCAATGGTTTGTTATTACTAATTCGATATTTATTGTGATTTTTCTTGGATAATTTGTTTTTAAAGATTGATTTTTTAATATCACAATATTTTAGCAATGTTCTCAGTTTTGTAGTTGTATGTGCCATTTACTTATGAATGGAATTCAATAAATGAAAAATTAAGGATTATATTTTACAATGAATATTATTTTTTATTTATTTGGAATAGTAGGCTAAGTAAAAAGAAAAGGAAAAGGAAAGTTGCATAGTTTTTTAAATGACAATGTAAAATTAAGAGTGAAATAAATGATGATAAATAATTCTATAGAGTGTATCCCTAAAATTTAAAAATGCAAGAGGAAATAAATTTATCAAATAATTCAGAATTGCACCAGAACAAAATTATGCATGCATAATATTGATAACATAAATATTTTCATGTAAAAAATTATTATTTTGTATCACACTATAACATCATCATTATCATCACATGCGCTATGGTCCATGGAGGACTTTGGCCTCCTCGACAATTTTCCTCCACTTGGAACGATCTTCCGCTGCTCTTCTCCTTGTTCTTACCCCCAGGAACTTAAGGTCTGGTTCCACATCGTCCAGCCATCGCATTCTAGGCCTTCCTCGTCCTCTTTCTCCATCTGGACGTCCCTTCAGAATCAGTTTTGGGAGCCTTTTTTTGTTCATTCTGTGAACGTGCTCCAACCATCTAAATATTGCTTTTTTAATACAAGAAACTATGTCAGGTTCTCCAAATAGATCATTAAGTTCTTGGTTTCTTTTCATGCGGAAACAATTTCTTTCCTTGATCGGGCCATGCATTCTTCTAAGAAACTTTCTCTCCCATGTATTCAATAATTTATCATTCTGTTTGGATAGAGTATCCGCCTACCCACCGTAGATGACCACAGAACGTATCGTCTAATGTACCCTTATTTTGAGGCTACGGGGTATATCCCTATTTTGGAAGACGTTTCTGAGGGACCAATAACATCTGTTACCGTTTTTAATCCTCACTTTTATTTCATGTTCTGTAATACTGATGCCATGATGCTTAAATGTCTTAACATTTTCAAAACTGCACCCTCTTCCTTGGAAATATCCATTGGATGACAGTCTCCTGGACGAGAGCATGTATTTTGTTTTATCTTTATTTATAATGATCCCTGCCTTCCTAGATACCTCTTCACATTCCCATAATGCTTCGAAGAGCATGTTTTCATTTCTAGATGTGATGATCACACGACACATCAGCATATGCGAGGTGTTGGGCCATGTTATAAATGAACCCCTCTCTCCTCGCTTTTGTTGTCATTATTATTTTCTGCAGCACCGAATTAAACAAAACTGGAGATATAGGGTCTCCTTGTTTAACTCCTTTTTTAATAGGGAAGTCTCTGGAAATTTCTCCCTGGACCTTAACCACACCGCTACTATTCTAGTGTCAAAATTGAAGTGATATTACTCTTGAATCCATTCTATAAGTAGGCATAGATTTAATAAATATGTAAGCATAATAAATTGTCAGCAAACTAAAATAAATTGTTTAAATTTTCATTTTATATTATCAAAAAACATTTACTCCTTTTCAGAATGTACTAGAACATTCTAAGAAACTAAATTAAACGGATACATCAAATAAAAAAATATTATAAATCAAATTACATGTAATTGCTTTTTTTTTTTTTTTTTGATACGTAGATACCTTTCGAATTCTCGTAATATTTACATGTTGATAAAATGAGGTGAACACCATTGTTGGAATGCTTATCTTATATTTAACATCTATCTTTCGTTTATCTACAGATTTACTAATTTGAATAGAAGAACGACAAAAATGATTTATTATACCGTTTAACTTTATAAAACAAACAATAATAATTTGATTTATCCATTGGGTAGAAAAATTATTTTAAGATGAATATGAAAATCACAAGTGAATAATGGGCATAGAGATGGACTTACACACCATTGTACTACAATTCTTATTAACCATTTATATCAGAATATTATCAAAGTTGTCCGACTTTGATAGCAAACTATCAAGCTTATAATTTTAATAATAAGAATCCTTTTTTATTTTTTTATTTCTTCATACCTCAAGTTTTCTACAAAAAAAAAAAAAAATTCTTCCTTAATGTTTGTTGATATTACTTAATACAAACTATTCTATATTATATGCTTTTCTTAACATTTTTTTCTTTCAACTGACTCTTCTCTCAACCTATATACAGCTATATTTTCAATTTTTTATCTTCTGCCACCCATTTCGTTATCTTTAAAATTTATATCAACTTTAAAACGTACAATTTAAGTGGCCATTTATCTTCACTAACTTTCTGCACCCGCTTCTAAGACGGCTTTCTTTTTTGTTTTCCCATTTCACGGTTTCTTCTATGGGATTATATTCAAATAAAAGATTCTAATTAGTAAGTATAATTTTATCTATGATTGTTTTATTTACTTAACGATATCTATTACCTAACCGACGTGAGATATTGCTGTTGAATTTCATCACAGATATTAATATGCCACAGGTACTTGTTTAAAAACGAAACAAACTCGCGGTGGAAATGTTTATAAGGCACAATTCTGAAGGGCGTGAGGTCTCTTTCGCGGCGGCCGCGGTGCAGTCAACATGAGATGGGGTCAACTGAGGCAGTATGTCATCTGTACTATCAGTAAGTAAAGTATCTTCAAGTTGTTTTCTTAACCTTTATATATAATGTAGTATTTAATAATGTAGTATATAGCTATAGCCAGGGGAAAGATATAGCCTTTGGTTCCTTTTTTGATGATATTCATTCAATTTCCAGTCAATGACACATGATATTTTGAAGTCCTCAACATTTTGCATCCATGCATGAGCTTGCTCGGTACCATTTTAACAGTCATTCTAGTGAATTTGAACATTAGAGCATCCTTTTTACAAATATTTATCTCTGAACTGGTCCGAAGCCTCCGTACTCTGTTTACACTATCAAAACCATACCATAAATTTTCCTTGAAAATCTTTCGGCCGAATCTTTGATGCTGGTCATTCATTACCGTTATGCGTGTTCATGTTTCTGCAAGGAATGATATAGTCAACCTTTTGTAAAGCCTAATCTTTATATAATTTGACATTGTTTCCCTTTTAAAGAAATCTGTTCTAAATTATCACAGTCACTCCTCTCTACCGCTCATGAAGTGTGATGTTTCCTTCTACACAGCCCGGACCACACTGTACGGTCCTCCTCCATATCCCTTTTTCGATTCGATATCAGATTTCTCTTAGCAAAGAATTCCTTTACACCACCTTCTCAGATACCTCTGGACCTTCTTCCATCAATCTCAGTCTCATATATTATCTCTCCCAGTGTGTTGTTTTCAAATCATCTTTAACAGTTTTCCTCATTAACTTTTTCTACTGGTTCCACTTCGAGGTTTGATCTAGTGGTTGAATTAAGAACGCGGCCTCATCTAGTTTTTCATTTTATCTCTCTAATTACAACTTGAAATTAAGAATTGAGTAAAAAATATATATAATTCATAATTGAAGTTGAAAAATCATTGTCCTTTGCCTAAAATTGTGAAATTAATACTAATGTTTGAAATTAACAGTATAAAAATTGAAATCCGTATTTAATATAATACTAGACCAGAATAAAGGATATTTTTTACATTATAAAATACTTCATAACACTTGCGATGGCTTGGTAATGCTTCTTAATTTGTTTTCTATTAATATGGAATCTCCCATTGAGAAAAAAATGGACTAGAGATTGCTTCCTTACTATAGGCAAGCTAAAATAATCGTACTTAGTTGCTTCAGAATATAATTCAATAGTCAATAATAATAAAACTAAGGTGAGTGAAGAGGATGTTTAACTGACAGTTCTTTGTACCTGGCGTATATTCCAGAAACATACTGAAGATAAATACTGGAAAATCTTAGTAATTAGATACTATGTGGATATGGTTGTTGTCCAACTTTAAAGTTCGATTATAATAGAACTAGAAAACAAATAATGAAATATCAACTAACGGAATTCATAATAGGAAAGATACAAAAGTTTTCAATGGTTTCTTCTGGTTTCGACCGTGTCACTAAATTCCTTGCCAACGTTTCGCCAGATGTGATGCTGGCTTCCTCAGGGTTTGAATTAAGACAGTCTGGCGAAACGTTGGAGAGGAATTTAGCGAGACGGTCGAAACATGAAGAAACCAGAAAGACTTTTATATAAATAGTGGCCGTGGAAAATTAAAAGCATAGGAAATACGTTTTCATTCAGTAGTTACATTGTTATTGCTTAGTTTTTTAAAAGAAAATGTAAAATTCTGAGTGAAATAAATTATGATTAATAATTCTCTAGAGTTTATATAAAAAATTTAAAAAACTATGAGGGAATAAATTTATCAAAGTATTAAAGATACCACCAGAACAAAATTAGGTACGCATTATATTGATAAAATAAAAAATTGTAAAGGTTACTAAAATTTAAAGGAGTTACTGAGCTGAAAGTCCAGGGTTCGAAACCAACCGATAAAATGTTTATCTAAAGTGGATTGACCTAAGGAAACCTTCTATGAGAAAAACACTATGGTTTCGACGTGATCTTGGCCAAATCACCTCCCTGCACAACCGTTGCCTTTGAAACATACTGTACTATGCCCTGAATTAAAGATCGTCCTACGGTTGTAGTGTTACAGATTTTTTTTTCAATAAAATATTAGTGTTTATGGATATTTTGGTTTTATCATCCTAAATTTTCAGGATATATTTTTTAATTTTTTTTTTTTATTCATTTTGTCATAAATTCGAAATATCTGATGGGTGAACCAAATAATTACTATTTACAATTTTTTATAATTATTGGTTAGCTGTTTTGAATTTTAAATATTTTTATTTTAAAGAGAAAAGATATGCTCCCGGCCGGGATTCGAACCCGGAACCTCTGTCTATAATAGGGAAGACGGAAAGACGTTCTATAATACGGAAAGACAGAGGTTCTGGGTTCGAATCCCGGCCGGGGGCATATCTTTTCTCTTTAAAATACAAACAATTAATAATTTCATAGAATTGTAATTTCTTTGCATGTTAATAAATATGGCTTCAGAGAGGAGTTTTCGTAGGATTGGTCTTAGTGGTCTAAATACAATGAAAAATCAAATCAGTGAATGTGAGAAGAGGAATGTTTTTTAATTTAAAGGAAACTGGTTTCTCGAGAAAATACTTTATTGAAAGTAATTTTTGTTTCACTGACTTAACAAATAAACATTGCCATTTTCAGAATAATACGTTCACATTGAGAGCACCCCGAATATTTATTGCAAAAACCGTATCTATTTTTTAAATTATCGGTTGTCAGTATTTAATAATAAACGCCATAATTAATAATATTGTATGTTAATAATGATATGAAACGGGGTGCAGTCAATGATAACTCAAAATAAGAATAAAAACCTGCACTCCCTGACCGTTTTATACCATTATTAGAATTATCTAACCAATTATTTTCCATGTGAATAGTGACTGTAAACTCTAGTAATCGCACACATTTGGTTGAATATGAAACCCTAACCAGAGTTCTCAGGTCATTATTAATTATTTATTATTTTTTAAATTTTATGTTAAACATGTATTTTTAAAAACTGCATTATTCCCAGGCCAGCTGTCTGTTATGGTGGTAGGCGTGGCTTACTGCTGGTTCGAGCCAATCACGATGCGACTCGTAGAGGACCCTAACTTGGACCTGAACACAGAGGACGTATCCTGGCTGATCGCCATCATCGAGGTCGGCTGTTTCATCAGTCCATTAGTTGCAGGCGATTGGACTAACAAGTAATAAAAAACATTTCACAAACTAAATAAAACTACATTAAGTTAATTAAGCTATAACAATTTTAATTATACAATTACATAATTATAATAATAGTATGCTGAGCATAGAAACTCTTCCACAGATTTGGTGCTACTCCATTACCGAAAAACTAGTACCAAATTATGTCGATGGTATAGGACAATGACCTTAATGAGTCATGCACTGAAAATCTTCAAGTGCTTCGAAATAAAATTTACAGGCAAATGGAACCGAACATCGAACCAACTCATTTTGGTTTTAGAAAGCTTTATGTTTGACTATATCTTGGAGATTAATGTCTGCTACATAGCGTCCATTATAAAAAGAGCAAGATATGTCACAGTTAGCCAGTTCGCATTTGTCGTGGACTTCGAAAAGGCTATTGGCAGACTAAAACAAGGAAAACTCTAAGTAACTATAAAACAAGAAAATAAGAATATAACGACAACAGACCATAAAAAAAGCACTAGAAAAACCTGAAGACATCCACCGGCATTAATGGCTAACTATCAGACAAATTTCACATAAGCAGATACGAGAGAGGGACGCATTTTGTTACCCACGTTATTTCATGCCTACTCGGAGCTATTGTTCCAGAAGGCCCTGAAGAAATCATAATATGATTGAACTATAAACGCGAAAGAATAAATGAATCCTGAAATATGCTGACGACGCGATATTTCTACCGAATATGAAGCAAACAATTTGAATAAATGAATAATATGAAAATACCTCAAAACATCGAAAACGAATTCAATGGAAATAAACTACACTTTAAAAAGAATCGAAAGATTAACTTGCCTAGGGTGATACATAACTGAAAACTAGAATAATTAATATAATATCAGGTCTCGTATAGAGAAGGCAAGAAGTGTCTTTGTACAACTCAGAAAATGCTAAACAACCCAATTCTGAACAGGCCGATTTCAATCAGAATATTCAGATGTTTTGTGTTCTCATATTGTAACACAATATAGATCAGACGCACAGACACTTTCGGATGCTTCAAGTAGACGATTACAAGCCTTCATGGATTTTCATCATTCATAGATTATCAATAATTCTTTATCATAATCCTGTATGTTTAATATCTAATAACTATCTACGAAATGTGTGTATATAATAATACACCAGCATTTACGGCAGAAACGTACAATCTTATCGAACTTACTACCTGATTTAATTATAACTAAATAACTTCGGAATAAAAAATTTCAGCATATTCCTATTTTAATTAGATTTGTATTTGTTGCAGGCTGGGTCGAAAATACGTGATTTTGAGCATCGGCCCGCTATGCCTGGCAGGATGGGTACTAGTCCTCTTCTCCAAGACCATGTTGAGCCTTGCGATCTTCCGAGTCCTCACCGGCTTGGCGACAGGAGTGGCCTTTACTATCACGCCGATCTACACCGCGGAGGTCGCTGAACCTAAGTTGCGAGGAAGGCTAACAGGTACCTTCCAGACCACGTGGTACATGGGCACCGTGTATGCCTTTTCCTTCGGTCCGTACCTGAGCTACGATGCGTTCGCCTTTGTATGTATTCCACTCCCGATTTTATTCACAATAGTCTGGGCTTTCATGCCCGAAACGCCTTACTACCTTCTAATGTCTGGACGCGAAGACGAAGCGAAGAAAGTTCTCCAGTATTTCAGAGAGGGTGATACCATCGACAAGGAATTGGAAGACATGAAAAGTGCTGTAAAGGAAGAGATGTCAGTTGAAGGATCCTGGAAAATACTCTTCACTGACAAAGTCGAGAGAAAAGCCTTCATAATCGTACAAATCGTGTCCATTACCAAGTTCATGACTGGAATGCCCGTGATCGTCAACTATGCCTTGGACACCTTCTCCAGAGGAGAATCTTTCCTCTCTGCTGAAGAAATGTCTATTCTGCTGGCTGTGATTCTCACCTTAATCGCAGTGGTCTCCGCATTCATGTCCGACTGGGTCGGCCGCAAGCCATTACTCCTGATTTCATGCTTCGGTTGTTTCGTGGCTCACTTGCTCACTGGTGGTTATTTCTACATCCACGAAAAGACTTCTATCAATAGCTCGAACTACACCTGGGTCCTGTACCTCGGCTTGATAATGTACTGCTTCTTCTCAGACATCGGCCTTGGACCACTCCTGCAGACCTTGCAGTCCGAGATGTTTGGAGCGAGTACTAGAGGTGTTGCAGGCGGCATTACTGAAGGATTAGCTGCGTTATTGTGCTTCATCGTTCTTAAGCTGTATAGCCCCATCAACGAGATTTTCGGTGTTTACTTGAACTTCTGGTTCTACAGCTTTACTGGCCTCGTAGGTGGCCTTCTCCTGTTCTGGCTGATGTACGAAACAGCAGGAAAGACGATCGGACAAATGGAGAATATACCAAAGAAAAAATCCATTGTATAAAAACATTTTGTATAAACTCATATTTTTAATGGCATTTATTTATTAGAAATTCCACATCCAAAAAAAAATATTACATAGGTTTATAATTTATTTTTATTAATTGTTATTTTGATGGTAATTATTTTTAAATATTTTTGTTTTGAAGTGAAACGATTTGTCCTGGCCGGGATTCCGATTGGTCGATCGAAAGCCGATTAGTCGAACCCGGGTCGTCAATACCTGGTACCTCATTCAACCTGGTAGCTCAGTGGTTTAGAGCACTGCACCGGAGATGCAGACAACGCGGGTTCGAATCCGGGCTAGGACAAATCTTCTCTCTTCAAAACAAAAATATTTACATAGGTTTATTTTAATTTTATAAATAATGGTATACTATTAAACCTATTAATATAAATGAAACTCCTATTTATATATATGTAACATAAAGCTAAAATCGGCTCATAGAATATCATTCTTATAATGTATAATATCATCCATAAAACACGTTTTTTGAAAATTTAAAACACTTCATACTAAAATATAACTTCTTAGACAAACAATGATTTTAAATTTACATTGAAATATTTTTCTTTTACTGTCTAATATTGCTTCTTTTTTATCCTAAATAAATTATTATTCATAAAGTCAAGCAAAGATATAAGTTTTGCTTCTGATACTGGTTTCTTTCGATACCAAATCTGATTTTAAATAAAACAGCTTTTTGTTGAATGTCTTTTGGTGAGGTCGCTATTTCTGATAGATTGTTAGTGTGAGATGTGCTGCACATGTGCATATATATATAAATTTATCTAGGGCAACTCATATCATTTGCAGATAAATCCAAGAAAGAGGTGAATAGAAGGATTAAAATAGGATGGTCCAAATTTTGGTCACACAAAAATATTTTTAAAAGCAACATGGCCATACATCACAAGAGAAAAGTTTTTGATGCTTGCATCATTCCCTCTTTAACTTATGGATGCCAAACTTGGAGCCTAAATAATGATATATCTAAATCCCTAGCAATCACTCAGCGTGCAATGGAGCGAAATATGTTAAGGAAAAGTAGAAGGGAGAAAATAAAGAAGACAGAACTGCGGAAGCTGAGTGGTACGCGCGATATTCTCAAGACAGTATCTGATCTTAAATGGCAGTGGGCTGGACACATTGCAAGAATGGCATCAACACATTGGGCTAAGGCAACAACGGATTGGTATCCAATACACCGCACTAGGAGAAGAGGGATACCAGCAACGAGATGGCGGGACGACATACAAAACTTCATAGGAGTATTATAGCACCGTTCTGCTTGGAACAGACGTAGCTGGGGTAAATTGGGAGAGGCTTATGCCCAAAGAAGGGCCTTTCTTTTTAAAAAAACCTTGTAAATATAAAGACCATGTAAAAATTGTACATAGAAGAAAGAGGAAAAAATAAAGCTTATTATTATTATTATATATATATATATATCTTTGGGTATGTATACATATATTTATAACTTAACACTATTTAACACTTTACTTATTTAACATTTCACTTATATTTGATTAGAAAAATTAAAATGATTATTGAAAGCTACAAATTGGGTGATTGAAGATAATGATATTACTAAAAAAAAAAAAACTAAAAATATGCTTATTCTTTAATTAAGATAAAATTGTCGCAAAGTTCAAACTAATGGTGAAAAAATGATTTGATTATTAATTCAATTTACTTGGACCATTATTGTGATTCTTCGATAAATTCTTTCTATAATTACTACAAAAAATATCAGTTATGTATAGTTTTTATAAACATAACAACTAGAAACTCATTGAAGCCATGGTCATCGGACTCATCATCAATTTATCGATTGCTCGTATCTTCAGAAGAATTAATCGATAATATTACAGTCTCCTATTTGTATCAGCTTGACGAATAATGTTTTCAGAAGAGAGGAACTCTAAGAAACAAAATTTTTGGATTTAGAAAACTTCCAATTGCAGTGTCAAGGTCGTATACATACAGAGCATAAAGACCAAAAAATGATTATTTTATGTGCCGAGGCGACTCGACAAAGCATCGTTCGATAAATCTTTGGCTAAGCCCTGATCAAGCACCGTCAAGACTTAACTTCTAAGAAATTCAATAAAAATTGGCGATCGCTACGGATCTGTCTACTGATTTGCCATGCACTTGAGCTTTCACAGTTTTAATCACTTAAGTTTTCACGACAAAGGGAATTTGGATTACATATCCTACCTCCTTTACCATAATGGGGGTGGTGTAAATGGATTTAAAACAGGACCTATAAGGTAAAAAAATGAATGAAATGGATATGGTTATTTATTAATTAAATTGAGAACTGTTGGATTAGGTTTCAAGGATTTCGAAGCAAGGAACAACCATCAGAAGTGACAAAACATGCTTATAAGATGAAACGCTGGAAGGAATTTCAAGAATATACTTTGTTATATTGCTGAAAATAATCGATAGCAAATACATATGGAAGCAGGTTATACAGGAGCACAGTGGAGTGAATGACGAGTGACGATTCCGAAAGGCAGTACCCCGAAAATATTTCCCCAATGTACAATATGATGTACAATATTCCCCAAAGTCCACTGTTCTCTTCGTGGATTTCTCGTTCTGGAACACATATCCATGAGCTGTACTGCATTCAAAGGGTCCATCGCAGTAAAGAAAAGGATTACTGAGGAGGTGTGAGCAAATAGAATTTTTTTTATTCTTGTTTGGCAGACAGCGATGTTTCCTCCCCATTACAATCATAAGCTAAGGACACATAAAAGCAATTAAAGAATGAAAATAAAATAGTAAAACATATTTAATGCTTTTGCCTATAACGATTTACTCTCTGGAATGTACGTAGTCTCTTTTCAAACAAATTTCAATTCTCTGCAATGTTTGCTTGAATAATATAACAAAATTTAAATATTATTAAAGTTGTCATAACAATCATACGATCCTCGACTTTTGTGAGTGCTCATTCACACTGATAAACTTACTCAACCCCAATACAAAAATAATACACAGCATTAAGTATATCTAATTTTAGAATATGAATAAACGAGATAAAGGCAGATCTTTTGAGAAATTGCGTCAAATGTGGTGACGCACAAAGTAGCGCTGAAAACCTTTCAATAATTTCATTCTGTGATTTCCATAATTATATTTAGCTATGTTGTGTAACTAAACAAAACTAGTAGATATTTAACTACTCAAATTGTTTAACAATTCGCCGGTTAACTACCCATTTTGTTAAACTAATTAGTTACCTTACAATTTCATGGAAAAGGAAACTCTCCAGCTGGGAATAAAAGTAATACATTTTTAATTTTGTAAGCTGAACCTGAATCGCCATCATCCATATATCTAGATCGATCTATGAGTTTGCTTTAATCCGCGTACGAATCTGGAAAATCTTATAAACATTTGCTATTTCAATTACATATTTTTCACCGGGCTAAATACTTTAAATATAATAAAGTTAGGAGAAAACCATCATCCAGTCAACACTTCATTAATTTATTATCTCTTCATACGTTTCGACTTTAAAGTCATTATCAATTTTTACAATTTTTTTGTGTCATGCATCAACCTAATTGTATATAACTATTAAATTTATAAGTCAATTGTTTGTAAAGACAAACAATAACAATTACATTAATTAAAATAATATAAATTTAAAAACAGTTATTGTCATAACAATTAGCGAAATAAAGTATAGATACTTCTAAAAGCATTGTTAAAAATTTTCTTCATTTAGGGAATACTTATACCCCTATAGTCAAAATACATGTTTAAAGAATGATTTGAGACTTTGAACTATCAGATAAGAAGAGAGTTACTATTGTTTAAAATCTTTATATCTTAAAATATAAATGTATAAATCAACAAGAATAACACTTTATAATTTTTAATTAAATTTGTATTATCATTATAAGATATTTTATAAAATTACTAGCTTTTGCCCGCGGCTTCGCTCGCATGGAATTTGTTCTGCCACATAAAGTTTCGTGAAAGAACATTTTAAATAAATAATTTAATTTTTTTTTAACGATAAGTTACTCGTACATCCAAAATTTCAGACGTCTAACTTCAAAACTGACGGATTCTATACAATCGTTGAAACCCTATTATATTAAAGGAGAAACCCTTGGGGGAGGAATTAGCCGAATTTCTTTCTTAAGTTATACAAAGAACCAATCTGCAAATTTCAAGATGCTAAGTTCCTGATTTGCCTTTAATCATATACTATAATGGATTCTCCACAGTACCTAAAAAACTGTCGGGGGGGACGTGCCCCCCGCCATAAATCCGCCCTTACTACAGCCTATGTGTTATTCTGATATATAACCTATATTACTGTAAAGTTTCATCCAAATCCGTCCAGTAGTTTTTGCGTGAAAGAGAGACAAACATACAAACTTTCACATTTATAATACTAGCTTTTGCCCGCGGCTTCGCTCGCATAGAATTTGGACTACCGCATAAAGTTTCTTGACAGTGTTTTTTAACAATAATTTAAAATAATAAATAATTTAATTATTTAAATAATTTAATTTTTTCACTATAGGTTACTCGTACAAAATTTCAGATGTCTAACTACTAAACTGACGGATTCCATACAACCTTTGAACCCTTATTATAATAAGGGTGGAATTATCCAAACTTCTTCCTTAAATCATAAAAAGGACCAATCTGCAAATTTCAAGATGCTAAATTCCTGATTTGTCTTTAATTATGTACTATAATGGATTCCCCACAGTACCTCTAAAACTGTCGGGGGTGGGGAGGGGAACGTGCCCCCGTGCGCCCCTCTAAATCCGCGCTTGCTATAGCCCATGTTATTCTGATGTATAACCTATATTACTGTAATGTTTCATCCAAATCCGTTCAGTAGTTTTTGCCTTAAAGAGAGACAAACATACAAACTTTCACATTTATAATATTAGTAAGAAGTAAGATTAATAGTATATCAAAACAAATAGTTTCATTCTTGTTCTTTCTGATATTTTAACAAATATGATCATGTTATTTTCCTTTAATTTCAATGATATTTCAGAAATAAAATTAGCTCATAAGACAAGAAACCCAATTAAAAATATAATTAATAGTCAAAAAGATAAAATACCACCTTTAGATAACAGAAATGTAGTATATGACCTCAATTGTAATAATTGTAAAAAGCATTACATAGGGCATACTAGCACACATTTAAAAAATATAATTTATCACCTTAAAAACAATAAAAATAAAAAATAATAATAGTAATAAATAAAAATTTAAAAATAACCCGCATCCAAAACTAATACTGCATTATCAACCCATAGTAAAAAGGAAGTACATACTTTTACATATTTTGAAAGACCAAATATTTTACACAATGAAGATAACACAATTAAACGGAAATTCTTGGAAGCTTTATACATAAATAATAACTTAAATAATATACTGAATGACAAAAAAGAGGCAGGAGAGATAGGTAAATTGTATTCATTTATTCTTTTAAAACTTAAAAAACAATAATGGAAAAAATGATTCAACTTTTTTTAATAAAGAGTAACTATAACCTGACCTAGTAACCTACCCAAATTTTCTATCTCTTCCTTAATTTCACATAATTTTATCAAATATCTTATAATGATAATACAAATTTAATTAAAAACTATAAAGAGTTATTCTTGTTAATTTATTCATTTATATTTTAAGGCATAAAGATTTTAAACAATAGTAAATATTATATTAACTCTCTTCTTATCTGATAGTTCAAAGTCTCAAATCATTCTTTAAACATGTATTTTGACTATAAGGGATAAGTATTCCCTAAATGAAGAAAGTTAATATTACAACAATGTTTTTTAGAGGTATCCATACTTTATTTCGCTAATTGTTATGACAATAAATATTTTTGAATTTATATTATTTTAAGTAATGTAATTGTTATTGTTTGTCTTTATAGAAAGTTTACTTATAAATTTCATAGTGTTACGGGCTACTGGGTGTTAAAATGAATTAAACTACTCCTAAATTCAAGCTCAAGGCGCTAATCCCTTGATTCCGTCTTCCTCTCTGTGACCGTAACAAAAGTTACATACAAATAGGTTGATGTATAAAACAAAAAAATTATGCATTAATAAATATAATCATTAGTAAAAATTGATAATGACTTTAATGTCGAAACGTATGAAGAGTTAATAAATTAATGAAATGTTGACTGGATGATGGTTTTCTTCTTACTTTATTATATTTAAAATATTTGTTATTCAAAGCACAAACTGATACAAATGTCTGTTAGATGAATACATAGTTCCCCAACTGTGTTAAAATAAATTTTACATATTATGATATAGGTACAGCAAGCTGAAGGGCTATTTGAAAATACTTTTTACTGATATGATTTGCTGGATATATCTTAGAAGAGTGTGAAATAGTCGGGGTTGTACTCAATACATTTTATTCAAAATAACTTATTTTATATATTTTTTATAATGAACTTTTTAATAAAATAACTTTTTCATAAGTTTTTGTTAATTGTTTTATTTTTAAATATTCTTATTTTGAATAGAAAAGATTTGCCCCGGCCAGGATTTTTTTTACAAAATATAATGAATACCATGGTATTCGTGAAAGACAACTATAAAGCTAAGTCAGAGTTATTTATTAAATTAATAAACATTAATTATTATAAATGCTCGTGGAGAAAGAAGGATAGATATAGAGAGACAAATCTTTTCTAGTAAATCTCCAAGGATAAATCTTTTCTCTTAAAAATAAAAATATTTAAAAATTATAATAATTATAAAAAATAAAATAAAATAAATCAGAGGATTGTAGAGTCCAACTGTAACGGACAAATATTAACTAAGCTTCTGTATTGTTAATATAGCTCGAACGTAAATCTTTATTTTAAAAAACGATTCATTTTATACTTTATAACTATTATACGATTTAATGTAAGGATAGAGATAATTGGGGGTGCAGTCAATTAAAACACCATAATAAGTATACACTTATAATAAATGTGCAGTCCAGATACAGTCAACTAATTGCTTCTCTAATATTATACGATCTATAAAAAACTCTCGTGAAATCTGAATAAATTGCCACGCCTCATTTCAGTTTTAAAAATAATCTTGAATATTTAGAAAGTTCATTTCGCATAAATTCACAATGTAACTTGGTTCACACTCTTTCTAAAAATTAATTGGAAAAAAAATCCAGAGATATGTTTGATTGATCGACAATTAATGAAAAAACTGGGGACTACCATTGTATGTTCTTTAATTTACCTCATATTTATAAATAGACGTATAATTATATTTATAAATATGAGGTAAATGATATGTTTAAATCAGATCCCATCTGTAATTATACATGTATTCAACAAACAATAATTATAGCAAGATAAACGGCTATAGTAAGAATTGAGTGTATCATTTATCGCTTTATTAAGAAACATTGCTTTAGCGAATCTTTTCCTTGTTGACATAAGCTATCTTAATGAATAAAACTCTTTTCAGATTATGGTATTGTTACCTCAACTAAGATATATCGTAGGAACAAAACTGAGCATCTGATCCTTGAACATGATTAGTCTTCTGGTCATCCCTGTTTAATATGTACTTCGGGAAGATTAGAAGGGTAACAGTGAAGCCTAAACTAAAATAATTTTTAGCTATGTATTAGATTCAAAAGTTTCAAAATAAATTATAGCTTTCGTCAGGACTAAACATTAAAATACTAAACAGTAATATATACTTTAAAAATAAATAAAAAATAATGCATTAATTTTTATGGCAGAAATTAAAGGACAGAAACATAGAGTTGGTAACTGTAACTGAAAAAACAGTTATATTGTAAAACTTACTGAGGATAAATGATTAATAAAATTATATAGGATTATGAAATTAAATATAATTAAATATTCAAGGATTAAATTAAATACAATTGTAACCTGGGACTTCGGGCGCTGCAACTAAGCGCTCTAGACACTTACCTACCCAGCTTTTAAAAAAACAGTAGCGTGTAAAAATATTAATTTAAACAGAGACGATATGTAATAAAAATTTCACAAATGTTGAACTTAGCACTATGTTTATTATTTGTAAAACTCAGTTAGCATATTAATGAATTTATCAATGAGGGTTAACAATTAAACACTCTTTTGATAAAGATTCAATAAACACTAATGAAAGTACATAATGATTTGCCTTTCCTAACAATTTTCCTTGATTGCTTTTATCAGATTTGTTACCGATTTATTTCATATCTGGCTGCATAATTCAGTGATTTTTATAAAATTTAATATAGTTTTAAGCAGTATCTTACAAATATTTAAAAAAAAACTATCTGATAATAATTGAGAAGCTTTTCGCTTAACTTATAAATTAATTATTAACCTTGAAATTAAGCAATATAAAACAAATGAATCTCAAATCCCTAAAATATATACAGGAATATTTGTAATATTTTTATTTAAATTGTTTCATCATTTAGTGATGTAATCTTTCCCACCAGCCTAATCCGGTCTGATGTCTGAAATTAAAATACGAAATTTTTACTAATCGTTAATGATTGTAAAGGTATCGTTTAAATCGTTAATTCTAGGTAAAACTAATAATGAAAAATGCATTTCTTTGTTTAACAAATAATCATTTTCAAATCGATGTAATTCACAATATCTACTGCTTAGAAGCTAGAAACTCGACGATACACCTTAATCTTCGGGTAGGAACAAACAGATTAGCAACTTAATGAGCTTCACCAATTTCGAGATTACTTAACAGTTAAGCAATAGAGTATCATAGAAATATGAACATGATAACAATAAAATCAATCGACCGAATTCAGTAAACAAATTAACAGCGGAACAATAGAGAGGAGACAAAGGATAGAAAAAAATCTAAAAAATTTCCATTCTATTCCGTTTCCTAAGGAAAGGAATGAAATCAATATTTAGTTAGTAGATCCCTTATAAAACTAGTAGTAACTCAGTTTTTAGTTAGCATTGCCCCAAGATTTCCTTGAGCTTGAGGAAGCATTATGACTATGACATGAAATAAGAAAGGAGGTTTACATGGTAGAGGTTTATCTCTTAGAAATGGTGTAAAAAATCGAAAAAAAATAAGTATGTGATGAGAAAATACAATTGGAAGTGAAGGATTAATCCACAGTAGCAAGAAATTATTAAGATAATTGAGGAAAAATTGATATGAATGGCTTTTAATCCAAATCAGAATTCTTTTAACGTAGAATCTCATTTTTAAATAGAATTGTTAGTTTAGAATTGTCTATTCTATATATTTTCAATAATTAATCAACTAAGAACAAAAAACAATACGGTCTCATGACTGAAGGTTACTCATTTTCTGAGAACTCATTTTGAAAGATAAAAAAAATCATAACAAAGATAAGGTTAAATCAACTTCTCTAGACGGCTAATGACGCAATAAGACACCTGGAATATATTTTCGGTATAAGATAACGAACTATCAGACGGTACAATGGTATACCAATATTTGTAGATTCAGGTAAAGACAGGTAATTAAGAAGAAAAGTTTTAAATCTTTTTGATAGAGGAAGCAACACCCGAAATGGCTCTGTGAAGAAAATAAACAAATGCATTAATGTTAAATTTTCCAAGTTAGACATAGGAGGTGAGTTTTGAAACACCACAGAACCACCAAACTCATCTCGTATCAAATTCTTAAAATGAAAAATCCTTCACACCATCCTTGTCAAGAACAAAAACATCCATAACGGTTTTAATGTTTTGTTGCCAAACTGGTTAGCTATAATATCATAACAAATTCTATTCTCATTCGAACCTACCCGTTTTAAACTTAGATTCTTCATCAATTTTTAATAATCCTCCGACGAATCTGAATACGCGACCTTAAGTTTATTATGGGAGTACTACAATTCTTTTTTATGGTGTCTTCTCTTTGTTAATTTGTTTTCTTATTTGTTAAATTCCTTATTCATTGGCAAATATTTTTATTGCACAGTTGCAAATTTGAACAAATATTAAAAAATGTTCAAGTGCGATCTGTATAAGCCTACAATTGGTAAATAATTTACTACCTATTACTTATTTTTTTACCGTAAAGGATTCATTTAAAAATCAGGTTATAACGATCTGAGGATAATAAGCCCTCAATAGTTGGAAGTAGAAATTAATTCATAATGCATAACTATTAGTAACTATGAATCATTATTTACACAATATGTATATTTACTCTTATATATTAGGAATGTTCAAACAGAAACATGCCAGATTTTACTAACTACTTCTTACAGAAAATGTGATGAAAAAAGGAGTCATTTTCGTACATAAAGTCAAGGAGAGAAATCGAAGAAGACTGGAACAGTATGGACTCAAGAGAAAAAGAAACCCCAAACAAAAGAATGAATGAAGTATGGGCACAAAGAAAGGCAAATGCAAGCCTCTAAGTACTTTGCGTCATCTTCAAGGGCATTCGCAAATAATAATAAAATAATTATTTCATTTATGAATTGGGCCAACTATGGAGAGCATACAATTCGAGACTTCAATTAGTGTTTCAATTTTCCACATGATATATACTTTCATAAGTTATACGTACACAAGAAATGATAAAAAAAAAGAATAAAAGGTAGAAAATAAAACTCACTGTTCAACTTCTGAAAACATACTGATTTATTCGGCCTTATAGTCCTGCTTATATTCCTTCTACAGTGTTTATATTTACATTCATGGTATTAACAATGAGATTTTCCTAGTCCCACTCTTAACTCCCCCCTGCCAGTTTCCGAACAGTTCTCGGAAACTCTTAAATTAAGTAAAGATAAAATAATAGCAAAAGAAAAATAGAATCTTATGACTTATCTCGATAATAGAAAATAATTACTAACAGTCTGAAAACCTCCAATGAAACTATACAGAAAATAAAGTACTAGAAACTTTACACTTCATTAATTTACAATACACCAAAAAAGCACAAAAAAAGACAGTCTTATACACATACATAATATAGTATACATAACTTAAAAGGCAACTGTAACAATACAAAAAAAAAACTCTCCTATTATCAAAATAACAATTTGAGATACGGTAACTTATGTTTCCATATCGGTATGTTCGGGAGGATACTCCAGTAAACTACCCAACCGTCGGTTCTAGTGCTGGGATCTTCAATCGTTCTATATGGACTGTCGTTCTTTTATGTGGTGCGGTCATGCTTTCTATGGTAACCACATTGTTTTCTCGGATCACAGTCACCCTGAACGTTCCTTCGTATCTCGACGGTTCTTTCCCTCTATTGGATCCCAGTTTCCGATAAACAATCGCCCCGATTGCCACTCCCCCAATCGCATCCCGCACCTGGTGCACATCTCGTGGTGATTCGCCCACTTCTTCTACTGCGTTCGTTGTAAGGGTCCGAGACTACAAGCCCTCTACGAAGTTCTCCTTCACCGGCTTGTAGACGACATCCATGTTGTATTGTGCCAGAAACTACTTTCACCTGGACACTCTCGCCGATGTTTCTTTGAGTCAGCCGATCCATTGAAGCGGCCTATGATCAGTGTGTACTCGGAACTTTCTTCCAAAGATGTACGGCTGGAAATGCTCCACTGCCCACACAATAGCGAGCATTCCCCCTTCCAACGCACTGTATCTCGTCTCCGCGTCTGTCAGCCGTCTGCTTGCGTAAGCTATCGGACGCTCACCCTATACCTTGTGACAATACTGCCCGCAACGAATATTCGCTCGCATCCGTTGTTAATGCGAAGGGTTTCTGAAAACCGGGAACGCTAGCATGGGTTTCCTGTAACCTTTCCATAGATTTCTGAATATTGTTTTCGATGACTGGCGTGACGACTATCCTCGACTCTTTCCTGAGCAACTTATGAAGAGACACTAGATTCCGGTATGAATCTTCTGTAATAATTGAGGGTTCACATCCTGCGGCACCGCCATCCTGCGAATCGCCTCTACTTTAGCCGCATCTGGTTTAACCCCTTCTCTACAAATATGATGGCTTAAGAATGTTATTTGTTCCTGCCCCAGAACCGATTTTTCCTTTGGCGGCTTGAGACTAAACTCTCTAATCTTACCCAAAACCCTGCGAAATTGCTCTGCACGTTCTGTCTCTGTCTCACTAAAGACAAGGAGGTCATCCATATATATTTGGTAAAATGATTCTCCTAAGCCTCTGAGAAATTCATCCATCAATCGCTGGAAGGTAATTGGGGCGTTTTTTAGGCCAAACGGCATGCGCGTGAACTCATAGTGGTCTCTCTCGAAGCTAAATGCCGTCTTATACTTATCGGAAGGGTGTATCTTGATCTGATGATATCCCACTTTAAGATCTAGTGTACTGCCCCGCTCAGCCTATCTAAAATATTCTCGAATCTCGGGATCGGATATCTCTCATCAACAGTATTTTCGTTCAATTTCCTGTAATCTATTACCACTCTGTAACGTTCTTGCTCATCCCCTGGTAAACTCTTTTTCTTAGCCGCCCACAAAGGGCTGTTACACGGCGAAGGACTGTTGACGATGATCCCCTGTTCCTTGAGGCTATTTAGTTAATCGCGGATATGGGACCGCAGTGCCTGAGGATATCTCCTCTTCTTAACATATGTAATTCTATCTTGTTTCAAGGTAACTTCATGAACTGTCCGGCCCGTGACCCCTAAAATATCCCCCTCGTTAAAAAAAATATCTCGGAACTCCCTCTGGATGTCCCCCCTCCGATTCTCGAATTTGTTCACCGCCCCTTTTCGCGTTTCCCCACCCCTTTCGCTTCTTCTACAGCTGTAAGTACGTGTCCCAATTCTAACGCCCCATTTCCGAGGATTGTTCCTTACTCTCGTTCCTACCTACTCCAGCAAGCCACACCCTATTATCACCTGGTAATGTCGGGTCATTCCACCCACTACTTGAAATTTAAATTTCCACGTTTCCCCGTCCACTGATTAGTCTCGATACTCGCTTCCCCCTTTACTTTGCGAGGTCCACCTAGAGTGATTAACTGACAACTACACTCGCGTACCTGGAGTACCCTCTCTTTCCCGTACAGTTTTTCCAACGCCACTTTTGTCACAATAGTGTTAGCACTCTCCGTTTCCTTTAAACACTGCACTCCCCCTCTCATCATAATAATTGGCAACCAGCGAGACTTACCTAGAATATTATTGCAAGTCTAAGCGCGGGCGCCTCTCTGCAGGCATCCTCCTCAAATTGCTACGTACTCCCTGCTCCTCACTCCTGCCCGTCACTGATCTTTCCACTGCTCTCCTCCACTGCTCCCTGGTTCTCCCTCCTTCGCTTCCGATACCCCTGATGATTCTGTCGTCTTATCTGCTGGTCCAACTCCACGGCCTCGACCGGGGTTCCTCCGCAACATCTGCACATTCACCTCTATCGGTCGCCTCGGTCCACCTCTTCGCTTTATATAGAGGCACTGTCGTGCCATATGCCCTTCGCTGTTGCACTCAAAGCACCTTGCGCGAGGGCATTGGGCTATCACCCGTCCTGCCACACTCGTGGCATCTCTCATTTTCTTCTTCCATTCCTCTTGTCTGTCCCCTGTCGTTTGTCTTTTGCGACCGGTCTCTCTTCCTTTATCTCTCAGCTCCTTTTCTTCTCCCCATATCTAGTCTCGGTCGGCTATGGTAATCAGTATCTTATTGTCCGTGACCGGCGTTACGACGAGTTGAGCTCCCTTTTTGAGCAGATTGTTGATAGCAACAAGGCGCTCCACCATATCCGTGACGAACCTATGATAATATTTTAGTGTCCCCAGCAGTCTCCGAATCCCTTTTACATCTTTAGGAACCTGCATCCTCCTAAGGCATCTACTTTTGATGGTCTGGTCTAACTCCGTCTTTAGAGAGTGTGTGGCCTAAAATATTGATTTGTCCTTGCCCTAGCAGGGACTTTCCCTGTGATAGTTTTAGGCCGAATTGCCGCACCCTATCAAACACTATCTCCAAATATTCGATGTGACGTCCTCCGATCTACTAAAAACCAGAAGGTTGTCCATGTAGACCTAGCACATAGACTCATCGATCCCCCTCAAGAATTCATCCATAGGCCTCAGAAATGTGATGGGAGTGTTCTTCAACCCGAACTGCATCCTAGTAAATTCTTAATGATCTCTTTCGGACGTAAAGGCCGTCTTTGGTTGATCCCGCGGATGCAACCTGATTTGCACCCGGCTTTGAGATGGAGGGTACTAAATACTTTTGTTCCACTCAACCAATCTAAAACATTTTCGAAACGTGGGATGGGGTACTTTTCTTCGACCGTATTCTCGTTGAGCTTCCAGTTACCAATGACCACCTTATATTCCTCCTCTCCCGCCACTGTCTTCTTCTTCACCACCCAAAGCGGACTATTATACGGTGAGTTACTGTCAATAATGATGCCCCTGCCGTATTAAGTTCTCTAGCTCTTCCCTAAAATGACGGCGTAACGCTTGCGGATATTTCCTTTCCTGCACACATGTAATTCTTCCATTTTTAGCGGTATTTCGTCCGTTTTCCCTGTTACTCCTAAACTTACTACTTCTCGAAAAAATATATCCGCAAATTCATTCTTCACCATCTCTCTCCAATCTGTAACCCTGTTTATGACCTCTATTCTAGCCTCTGTTCCCTTCAATGCCATTGTGCATCTGTAGGTTTTTTCCCGAATTTGGATATTCAGACTCCCTGTTTATGCTTCACACTTGCTCCGAACTGCCCTAGCAAATCACACCCTACAATTGCCTAATATTTACGGCTCATACTCTTTACGAGTTGTACCTTTAGGACCCCTTTCCTATGGGTCCATCTTCTGGTACCCAATTCTATTTCCCCGTCTACCTCGCACGGCCCACCCACAGTGATCAATTTGCATCCGCATTCACGTGTCTGGAGTGCCCTCTCTTTTCTATACATCTTTTTAATCTAGTTAATGTTAAAATAGTGTTTGAACTCCCCGTATCTATTAGACACCTCACTCCCCTTACATTGATAATCGGCCAACAGCACTTATCATTAACAATGTTATTACATACCTCTCGCCTGGTTCGGTCACCTTACTTCTCTGACGTTCCGGATATCTCCGTTTCCTCGCCGGAGGAATCGCTTCTTCTCGCTGCTCCTGAAACTCTCCGCAGACTCTATTTACCTCTATCTGTTCCCCTCGGTCCACCTTCTTCGCTTGATATATGGGCATTGCCGTGCTATATGCTGCGGGAAATCTGTGTTTATGGGTTGATCCTGTGGTTCTGGAGGCGGCTGTAGTACTTGTGGAGGTTGAGGTTTCCGTTTCCGGTCTCCGCACCGCTGGTCTCAAAAATATGGTCTCGTTCAGGCATTCTTCTTCTAGTGATTACACTAAACTAAAAAAAATCCTTTACCTCGGCTTTTCTTTCTCACAATTTTCCGGGTTTCGGCACCCGATGAATTTATTCTCTCTTATAATCCTCCTTTTATATATTTTACAATGTTTATGTTTGCATTTATGGTATTAGAACTAATAAAGTCCCACTCATACTCATAACTTATAAATATATATATATATATATATATATATATATATATATATATATATATATATACAATTATTTTTCGGAGTTTATTTTTAAGGAAACTAATCGCTGTTTTTCCTTGTTTGAATTAGTTGAAACAATATCTTAATGCTTTAATAGATGAATCTTGAATAAGAGTGTATTGTTTTTCTTACATAGATAGTATTTGTTTATTGAATTGTGAACTCATGCTCTAAACAATTAATTCATTTTTAGAACCGATCGTTCTGGGAAATATTCATACTAATTTATCTATAAGTAAGAATTATTTACCTACGATATTTACCTAGCATTTATTTATTTTATTTTTACAAAATTATGGAAGGATATTTGATTTGATATTTCAAAACACACAATACGTAATATTATGTACCTAATGGCAGTAAGAATAGTGATGATTAGTAATCAATAAATTATTTTTTTTTATTTAATTGTGATCGTTTAAATTTTTTGTTATTGCAACGATACTATATCCCCAGTTCTCGCAATTTTTGCGAAATGGGAATGAATGTTTATTGAACATTACTTTTTTAATTAGGATCTGGTTCACGTCACGTCAATTTTATATTTATATTTTTGTTAAATTTAATTGTGACTATTTAAATATTTTTATTTTGAAAAGAAAAAATGTGTCCAGGTCTTCCGCAACTTCAGCGCGGTACTTTACCAACTAAGCTACCAGGCTCATAACCAGGCCAGGCAAATCCATTCTCTTCAGCGAACATTCATTGAACATTACTTTTTTAATTAGGATCTGGTTGACGTACGTAAACTTTATGTTTATAGTTTTTTTTTTATTTAATTGTGATTATTTAAATATTATTTGTAAGAGAAAAAATTTGTTCTGGCCGAGATTCGAACTCGGATACTAAACTAATCTATTGACAATTAGTGGAAGGATATGAAAAATAAAAATAATGAAACATAACAATAAGTAGTAAATGGCTCCTATAAAATATAATCATTAAAATAGATTCATTGCAATTAATATAGGTAAACATTTTTTTAAAAAAAGGTTTAATTATTGACAGTGAGCAAAACAATTTATTATTAACTACCTAATAACTATTTAACTTATTAAAGTTAAATTAACTAATTCAACTTATTAGTATTATCGTTATTCATTAGATATAATTAAAAAAAAATTGATAGTAAATAAATGCTCCTTCTTATCGATTTTTCCATATTTCGAAAAAATAATTTAAACATTCAGACAATATTCTGGTAAGTATTTGGTAGAGAAGCGTTTAGCAAGTGTTAAACGACCGTGAAGAGAAATTCGAGCTCATTAACTTATTAAGTATATATTACTTATTAAGTAATGATGCAATTTATTCAACTCTTTTAGAAGTTATAAATAAAAAAAAAAAGTTCGAAAATTTAGAAATTACTGGTGCTTCTCTGAATTTCCTACTGGATTCGGGTTAACCCTAGAATACGCAAATGAAATACAACTATTCTTGACAGCTTTTGTATTTGAATAAAATTATAGATTATCATTTCTACCCAAAACAGTATAACTAAAATGCGAAATCCAATATTAAAGTCCAAATTTTACTCTTGCCGAACCACCCAACACGTGTTAGGTTTCCATCATCCGATATTAGAAGACGATTCATTATTAACATCAATATCAATCAATTGTTTTGATGTTTTCTTTGAAACAATCAGTCGAGCATGACCAAGTTTGAGGAAGAGACAGTCTCTCAATATCGGCTAAATTGGTGATGATAAAATATATTTCAACATTTTGCGGTACAATATAATAAAAATAAACAGCTTAATCAGTAACTGCTTGATAAATCACTTTAAAAACGATTAGGCAGATAATTCATTATCTTTACAAGGCAAGTGAACTCAACAACTTGACACTTAATATTGATAGCTTATGCCTCGCAGATCTTTTTCCACACAGACATAAACAACATATGACGTATTTCATAATTAAATAAAATAAAAATCGTAGGATTTGTGGTAGGTAATACTAAAATTATAAATAAATTGCATTTCAGTTTACTGCTATTGTCCAAATGAGGTAATCCAGTTCAAGTCAGGGTCCAAAAAAACAAAACAACAACAACTAAACAACAAGATGACTACTGCTGGGGGGTACCAGTTTAAACACCACAGTCCTCAGCTCATCGGAGATCCAAAGAGGTTGCTGCACATAAGTTATTGTTACGGACTACTGGGTATTAAAATGAATTAAACAATTCCTTAATTAAAGATACTAATATTCATTAACAAAATGATAAAAAGGATACAATTAAACTATTAACAATTATAATTATTGAACTAATATAAATTTATAATAACAATATTCTAAATATTTATTATCTAGGCCTGACTCCTATTTAATTATTACAATAACATAAGATATTACTAATGCTAGATAGCTTAACAAGTTACAATAGTTTCTATGAATATTATAAAATTACACTACAATTTATAACTAATAATTAACACTTACAGTTCACTAGTCCACCGACCGTAAGATTCTCCAAGTATCACAAACTGACACACAGTAACAAACAGAAACAGTTTATTACACTCGCGAGACTGTCACAGTTCACTGATTCACTTATTACACTGGCCGGTTCAACACTGACTAGTTTATCACACTGACACTCACTAATTACACTTATCACAGATCTTCATTGGTTTACTCTCAGGCTAAGACTGACTGGCTCGAGGTGACGGAAGTATTTAAGTAGGCAAGGCCGAACATTCTAGAACACGGAGGGGCCAGAAAATTCTGGAATCTTCTTAATCCTTTGCCGACAAAAGGAGACGATCTAGAACGGTCCTAATCCTATTTTAACTTCTCCCACCGACGGATTTAAGCCGCTAATCCCCTTACTTCCGTCTTCCTGCCGGCGCCCGTAACACTGCCCCCTCCTTAAAAGTGCTCTGCCCCAGAGCAAGTCCGGAGAAATCGGGCATTTATGAGCTTCTAATGATGGAGACGTACTTTCTTTCCAGGGGTTGAACGTGCACACCATTCGGCAACTCCAGAGTTGGCGAATGTCTGTTCGATCATGTCCCTGACAATCTTCCACTCCAAGCCGTCGTATCCACAGCCCAACTTCGGAATAGCGAGCTTAGTGACACGCAGTCTCAGAAGCTTACTCCGAAGGTCGTCGAGGCTTCGCCGCAGTGCGTCATATGTTGGCTTCTGATCAGTGGCACGCTTGATAACCAAGTAAAACAGGTGTCGTCCTTCGTGCGGATGGTGGAGTGCCTTCCCGACACTTGGTCCTTGGCGTTCCAGCTCCTCAGTTCCGCCGAACTTCTTCCTGAAGACCGTTGCAATCCCTTGAGAAGTCCTCAGATCTTCGGCAACGCAATGGGCCAGAGAATACTCCACTGGTAACGAGAAGATATCCCTGTAGATTACCTGAGTTACTCCACGGGTCCCTGGTACTTTAGTATGAGCAACTAAGTTATTTGTCTTGACGTTGTTTAGGTACCTGACCTGCTGGTCTTCTTTCGGGCCGTGGTCTCCTTTGTACGGGGCCAGTCTATTGAAATGGACTACCTTGGGTTTTCCTTTAGGCTGCTTCCTGATCCTATATATGATGTCATTGATCCTCTTGACGATCTCAAACCGGCCGTCCCAGGAGTTCTGCAGTTTAGGTGAGTAGCCTCGACTTCTTCGAGGATCATGTAGCCAGACCAAGTCTCCAGGTTGGTAGCCACCCTTCTCAGCCCTGATGTCGTAACGCTCCTTCATTTTGTCACTGGCTCCCTGGATGTTTGTGCGAACCTTCTCGTGGATATTATCCAGTCACTTCCGTAGATCCGAGACGTACTCCTCTCCGGCAATTTCCTCATTAGGCTTGAAACCGAATTTCAGATCACAAGGCAACCGAAGTTCTCTGCCGAATACCACATTTGCGGGAGTCTGCCCCGTTGCCTCACTGACTGAACTGCGGTAGGCCAGCAGGAACAGGTGAAGATACTGGTCCCAGTCTCGCTGATGGTCGGAGACCACTTTGGACAAATATCGACCCATAGTCCTGTTCATGCGCTCCACCATGCCATCGGATTGAGGGTGAAGAGGTGTCGTCCTGGTCTTCCGTATTCCCAGTGCTTCGCACATCCCGGAGAAGACTGCAGACTCGATGTTTCGTCCCTGGTCAGAGTGAAGTTCCATGGGTACTCCAAACCTACTGACGAGCTGCTTCACCAGTACGTCCGCAACCGTGACCGCCTCCTGATTCGGAAGGGCGTAAGCTTCCACCCACTTAGAAAAGTAGTCCATGGCCACGAGAATATACCGGTTACCTTCATCCGTCACAGGGAAAGGGCCAGCGATGTCCATTGCTATTCTCTCAAACGGTGCTCCCACGTTGTACTTCCTCATTGGGGCCTTCTTTCTTCTTATGGGTCCGTTAGAAGCCGCACAAGTCGCACAACGCCTGCACCAGTCCAACACATCGTCCTTAAGGTTTGCCCAGTAAAAGCGTTCACGTACCTTTTCCAATGTACGGTGAACTCCAAGGTGGCCGCCAGATACTCTGTCATGAAGTTCCCTGAGTACTTCGGGCACTTTACTCTTTGGAATAATGAGCTGAAGTCTGCGCTGATCTCCTTCCGTGTTCTCCAATGCCCGTTTCAGCAGCCCATTGTCCACTAGAATGGAGTCCCATTGGGCCCAGTAAGTCTTTACATTCTTCGACATTGGAGCAACATCCTGCCAGGTTGGTCTTCCTTGCCCTGATAGTTTCCACTGCTTCATTTGTTTCAAGTTCGGGTCCCTGTCCTGCTCCTTTGACACCTCTGCATCCTGCCAACTGTCCATGACCACCGTTGTCCTCAACACTGTTGCCTGATTTTCTTCTTGTCGAGAACAATGCCTACAGTCTTCGCCACAAGGCCTCCTTGAGAGCGCATCCGCATTTCTGTGACTCGTTCCAGCGCGATGAGCAGATTCAAAGTCATATTCTTGAAGGCGCTCTATCCACCTCGCCACTTGTCCTTGTGGTGGCTTGAATCGTAGCAGCCACATTAGAGCCGCGTGGTCCGTTCTCAGGAGGAATCTTCTGCCGTATAGATATTTGTGAAAATGTTCTATAGATTTCACCACTGCCAGAAGCTCCTTCCTTGTGACACAGTAGTTGCGTTCCGGGGCTGAGAGCGCTTTACTGAAATATCCAATAACCCTTTCTTCTCCATCTTGGAGCTGAGAGAGGACGCTTCAAATAGCGGTGTTGCTAGTGTCTGTGTCAAGTATGAACTTGTCCTCGGGACGTGGATAGCTCAGAATAGGAGCACTACCCAACTTGTTCTTCAGCTCCTCAAAGGATGCCTGACATTCGTGATCCCAAAGGAAAGTCCGTTTTTCCTAGGTGAGCCTGGTAAGAGGTTTTGCAATGCTTGCAAATCCTTTCACGTACCTCCTGTAGTAGGTGCAGAGACCGAGAAAACTTCTTACTTGGTGCTTATCTCGAGGTACTGGCCAGTCGGTGATCGCTGCAATCTTCTCTGGGTCAACGGCAACTCCGTTGTCCGACACAACATGCCCCAGATAGTTGACTTGCCTTCGGAAGAGATGACACTTATTCGGGTTCAATTTAAGGTTCGCTGCACGCAGTCGTTCGAAGACCTTCTCCAGATTCTTCAGATGGTGAGCGAAGGACTTTCCAGCACAATGATGTCATCTAAGTATACCAGGCAAATTTCCCAAGAGAGACCTCTTAACACGCATTCCATCAGCCTCTCAAATGTTGCAGGAGCATTGCAAAGCCCGAATGGCATTACCGTAAATTGCCAGAGTCCAGTCCCAATCGAGAACGCTGTCTTCTCTTTATCTTCAGGTTTCAATCCAACCTGCCAGTATCCACTGCGGAGATCCAAGGTAGAGAAAAGTTCACACCCCTCCAGGGTGTCCAGCGTATCATCAATCCTGGGGAGCGGATAACTGTCTTTCTTGGTGACGTTGTTCAGAAGGCGGTAGTCTACACAGAATCTCGTTGTGCCGTCCTTCTTCTTCACCAATACAACAGGAGACATCCAGGGGCTACTCGAAGGCTCAATGACACCACCAGTCGCCACCTCCTTGATGATATTCTCGGCGTCCTCCCGTTTGGCTAACGGCAGCCTCCGCGGGACCTGTCGGATGGGCTTAGCATCCCCGGTGTCAATCCTGTGCTGGACGATATCCGTTCTACCCCGTGGCCCTGGGCTGATCTCGAAACCTGCCATTGGGTAATCATCTTCTTCACTTCCTCGCTTTGTTCAGGCGAGAGGTCCCGGCATGATTCGTCCACAAATCCAGTTAGTTCTTCCGGCAGTCCTCGCAGCTCGGTGGGAAGATGTTGCAGCTGACGTACCACTGAGGTAGCAGTTGCACATTCCCCGACCGGTGTTCCTTTGTTCAGCGTTACTGGGAAGCTGTTCAGGTTCATTAGCCGAATCGGAGTGGTACGTCCAACCTTGATGAGAGACCTTGCAACCATTACGCCGCGTCCGATCTCCTGTTCTTCTTGCCTTCCAGGTTCAAGTAGCACACATTGACCCTCAGGTAGACGTCCTTCGACCGTCCCATACGTTATGATTTGGCTCCGTGCAGGTAAAGTGGTGTCCTCTAGTAAGCGCACTCGTGCGTAGATGTCCTTCCCCTGCCGAAGGATGACTTCTTCGTCTCCCATCGTCATCACACCTCTCGCCATATCCAGCTTGATCCCGTATGCGATTATCAAGTCCGTGCCCAATATGAAATCTTCATCAATATCTGCCACGAGAGCGCGGTGCTTCAGATGTTGACCCCCGATGATGAAGGTGGCAACTGTCTCCCCGTAGACCTTGGCTGGCTCTCCTGTGGCAGTCCGTAATGTCCAAGTCGTTGGTAAGATCTTATCAGCTGGAACTGTCTTCAAGTTCAAGATAGTCATGGTTGCGCCGGTATCCAGTAGCAGACTTCGCAGCCGCCCGTTCACCATCCCATCTACGTAGAAACTGTTCGTTCTGCTTCCTATTGACGCAACTCTGATGGTCTTCCCGGGGCCTTTGACTTTACGGGTTGACAGTTGCCCCTTCCCATCAACCCTACTTAGTTTTCCTGTGGCTTTTCTTGCTTCTTGGTTGGACACTTGCTTCTAGGGTGTCCAAGTTGGCCGCAGCTCCAACAGCGTATCTCTTTTTTACGGGTCCTGAGAGCCTCCAAAACCTTTGTCACAATGTCTTCGACGCTGGGGACCACAGTAGGCTCAGCTTCAGCTGCTTGAACTCGCGCATGGCCCCGTACTGACTGCCTGACAGCCTCGAACTCCATGGCCTGAGATAATGCGTCTCCCAATGTTTTTGGCCGGGCGAGCTTCACTGCTTGTTGCGTCTCGGGGTCCCGAAGTCCGTCCAGGAATTTGTCGACAGCCAGGCTCTCGTAGACATCATAGGTGACCGATGGGTAAGCATTCCTCACCAGCCGTGCAATGTCTGCCTCAAATTCCTGTAGCGTCTCGTTGGTCTTCTGGATCCTGTTTCTCAGCTGTGAGCGATAAAGCTGGTCCATGTGTCGGTTGCCGAAACGCATCTCCAGTCTTCTCACCAGTTCCCCGAAGTTAGACCGCTCTGTCATGGGCATCCCTTGCAGTACTCCCAAGGCGTCTCCACGCAAGGCCAGGCACAACGCTGAAGCTTGGGTCTCTTTTGACCACCCGTGGATCGAAGCCGCTGTCTCGAAGAGAGTCATGTAGTCCTCCCACGGCGTCTTTCCATCGAACACTGGAATTGTGTTGTGAGTTAGTGGCGTCCCAGCATTGGCGGGCATAATGGTGCTAAGAAGGCTGCCCTCGGAAGAACGGTCGGTGGCGACCGTCGGTGGGTTGGTCATACGTCCCTCGAGAGCTTCTACTCTTAACCTAAGTTCGTTTTCTATTGAATTCAATTTTTCTCCTAACCTAGATTCTACATTAGCTACTTCATTATTTACATTTTCCATTAACTTAGTTTCTAATGTGCCTAACTTAGACTCTAATCCAATAAATCACTTTTTACAGTACCTAGTTCATTTTTAACAACACCTAATTCATTACCTAGCTTATTTTCTATATTGCTTAATTCATTCTGTAAATTGCCAAGCTTATTATCTACATTGCTTAATTCATTACCTAGCTTATTTTCTACATTGCTTAGCTCACTTTGTAAATTACCTAGCTTATTATCTACATTGTATAAAGTTGCAGACAGCTTGCTTAAATCGGTTTTAAACAGAACGTCATCTGGATTTTCTCCTAAATCTACAAAAAATTCACGCAATCGCTGTTGCAGTACACTTTTAGTTCCGGAAGAATCAAGAATCACACTGACACTCACTTATTACACTTATCACAGATCTTCACTGGTCTACTCTCAGGCTAAGACTGACTGGCTCGAGGTGACGGAAGTATTTAAGTAGGCAAGGCCGAACATTCTAGAACACGGAGGGGCCAGAAAATTCTGGAATCTTCTTAATCCTTTTCCGACAAAAGAAGACGATCTAGAACGGTCCTAATCCTATTTTAACTTCTCCCGCCGACGGATTTAAGCCGCTAATCCCCTTACTTCCGTCTTCCTGCCGGCGCCCGTAACATTATATTTCACAGTATATCATAAACAGTTACGGTGAATAAATTGAAACATATATATTCACGCGTCAATCTGTATCTCTAAATAGGCTAAACAGTTTCTCTAACACAGCTAGATTCAAACCCGGAACTCAGCGCAGCAACTCTACCACCTAGCTACTCCACTCCCCGTCGAAATTATGTATTCTGTTAACAGGGCCCCTTTACTGTTAACAGATCCTGTTAACTAGGCCCTGTTAACCCTTCCTCTATAAAGTGGGTACCCTCATCGTTGGGAAACCTTGCGGTTGAGCATGATCTAATGCAAATCAGCTCCCTACACAAGCGTTGTCCTAGAAATAGTTTACAATGTACTGACCCCAACAGCCTTCAAGAGGTGTATGTTCAAGGGTATAGGTTTATATGGATATTTTCTTCGGTTGGCGCTATGGGCCATGAAGATCTTTAGCCATCACGTATTATGATCATCTCGCAGACCTGTAGTTGCTTTTAATTGACACTTATTAAAGCATTTAAACTTTTTCTAGTTATAAGTTATTGAAAGCATACTGTATCCAGATCCCGCAGGGTCAATTCACGGCAATTAACAAAATAAATAATTTATCTACCACAGCCGGTACTAGCTAAGGACCTAAAAATTAGCAATCCAACACCTTACGTGGTAAACTATAACTCTTAAAAATATCAAATAAACTATTCCTCTCTTACTAATACTGGTTCTTCGATAAAAAAACAAAAAAACAATTAAAATATGCAATGCTTTCACAAATATCAGTTTCGTTTATGTCGGTTCTCAAGTGTGCCCTTGGAATTCCTAGGCATGTAACTGTATAATGGCTTGGAGTTGAGAGACTGGTAAATTATGTTTCCATTTCCGCCATTTAATTTGTTTTCTAATAAAGTTCAAAGCGGTGCTAGGAGGCACTTGAACTCGTTAATGCTATCCGAGGTCAATTGAGCAATAATATCTATTGTTACCTTAGACGTCATTACGCGCCATTGAGGAAAATTGAAGGATTTAAGGCTTTTAATTAAAAAAAAGAAAAGAAAAATTATGAAAAAAAGCACAGGATAAGTTACATATATACTAATTGCCTCAACCGCTCAAAGATATCAAGTGATTAATATAAAATTACCTTAAAGAGGAAGTGATTCAACAAACCCATTTTGTTTTTTACAAATATAAAATTAATAAAAACAAACCATAAACAATTTAAATATAATAATAAAGCTCAGCAAGATGAAACGTTTGGTTTAATAATTTTTCCATACGATTTTCAAAGAGTACAGGAGCTTACCTACCTGGGATCTATCTCTCGTGACATCGATGAATGACGTGTCGAAGGAAATTGGGAAGAGGAAAATGGCAACCAACCGGTGCTATTTTGGCTTATGGAGGCACATTAGGAGCCAACTATTAACACGACATATGCCTCGCGAACATGGAAGATGACAAAGGCTGATGAGAATAACCTACTTTTATTCGAATGGAAAATTTTGCGACGATTATACGACCCTGTGAATGAAGTTTGGAGGAGACGAAGAAACTAGGAGGTAGATACTCTTTATAACGAATTCAATTTCTTCAACTTCATAACACTTGGAAGGTGATATTGGGCCGGGTGTGGGATTCGGGTGGAGAGGGTGACCTTCCCAAAAGAGTTCTTGAGGATAGGATTGACCACACGATAAGGAGAGGAAGAGCAAGGCAAAGGTTCTTGGATAGTGGGGAAGCTGACTCTCGGATACTATTAGGCTGGATATCTACTATAATCCGCGCTCCTGCCAAGTGAATATATTTGTTTTAAGCGTTGTTATGCTTATGGACTCCGACCACTTCAGTATGTAGCAGACTTGTCTCGTATCGCACCAAGATCATCCTTCACAAAACTCATACACCCTGTTTTTAGTCATGGTTCTGAAATAAGGACTCATGCAACTACTATTAAAGCAGATTAAAGATATCTTACATTTGAAAGGCAAAACTTTTATGGGCCGTCATGTGAATACGGTCAATAGTGTAGGGTGAGCAATAGTGGAATCTATAATCTTTATAGATGCGATCATCATAGCTGGAGAAGGTAAGGTGGACAGGATACCTCGCATGGATCTAGCAATACCGCACCATTTTAGTAGTGTCCGCAGTTTTTAGATCGTAGCTTTTTTGTAAATTAATCGGGCGCTGATACTCAAAATGTTTCGCACCTTAAAACATCATAACCGACCAAATCAAATATGCTCAGGCGAATGAAGATGAATTTCTATACAGTTGAACAACCTTATCACAATTTTTGAACATATAGTGATGAGTCAACTCAAAGATCTTGCTCATGACCGAAAGGACTCCAGAAAGTTTACTTTCTCACAACAGCTCGATAAAAATACAAGACCCGGATGCACGGCTTGAAAATGATCAATATAGAAGCACTATTTAACAGAATATAAAAGGTATTATCTTGAACAGATGCCATGTTTCCGACACTATCGTACCGATTCAAGTTGGCTGAAGGTTGAAAAAATTAGCTTCTTTTTCGGAAGCGATATTGGTCTTTCTGGAAGTAAAGGTGTTTTTCAGCCAACCTGATTCGCTCGCCTCATTGCTCTCAACTAGAAATTCAATTGCACGCCTAACCAACTGCAACGGACCTGTAAGGTGCGTATTGCTCCTCTTAGATTCGTGTGTTTTGACACATCCCAGAACTATAATCGTAATCGAGTATTACGTAATGCTCGTGCCAGAGTCTTCCAGTAACGCAAAGAAACTGGCCATCGCATTGCTATGCTTTAACCACAGCCAGGCGTATGTAGAAAGATTTCCCCCAAGTTGTCTCTCTTGCCAATCAGACAGAGGATGTGTCATTGACATTATCTAAATGAGATGGACTGCGGGACGTTGAAAAATCTCATAGGCTGAATTCTGGAACAGAGTGCTCATGATTTTCACAGCCTCATTCAGCTGGTATTCAGAGAAAAGGTGCGTAGCTCTTAGAAGTCTTATTCAAAGATAGATCGTTTCATTCGTTGTTATTAAACAAGAACTGGCACGCCATCTCAAAGATATTGAGCTGAGAATGGTATAACGTGGTGCCTAGCGGGAGCGTGGTAGAATCAGGTCATGAATTATACTAATGGCAGGATGATTACCTGAATTCAGAAGACGATTATGAGTGAAGAAGGCGGTTCACCACATGAATAAGTGGGCCAAAGATTGAAGTCCTTCTGAGTGCACAAATGCTTCACTAATGTGATTAAAGCCATCGGTCTCAGAAAGACACGGTATTTCTATGACATCTTCGCCTGAAGGCACTGCACCTCATCCCATCACTACTAACATAAACGAGTCATTGATAAACAATATAATGACGAGAGTAAAAACAACCTATACAGATTAAAAACATAAATTAAGCGAGTAATAATACGATAATTTACAAAATTAAATCACTACTAGCAGTGCAGAGGAAGAAAACAAGTTGAATAACATTGGCAAAATGGAAGATAAATATGCACGGAAGGTTTTAATCCAGAAATGAAAGAGAGGGAAAAAGGAAAGAAAGGAATGACCGGGCAGTTGCCATGTTACGTTAAATAGTAAGTGCCCCACGACAAGCTTCCTCGTTGAAGAGCAGAGGTAATATCTATTTTCGAACCACTTCTGGATCTGGATATTATTCGGGTAATGATTAAATCGTGACAATGAGTAGGACAATGTTCAATTCAGACAATGGTTACCTCTCGAATCGTAATCCAGAATTATTCACACAGATCAATCATAATCATATTGTGTAATCACGGGTGAAGTAATCTTTTGCTTTTATCAATGGAACTTCGTTAAACCGAAATAGAATTACCTCAATCGGCAAATAGTGTGTTATCTGAATATACAAGAGCTTAATCCTTTTTATTGATAGTGCTTAGCATTGGATGAATGTTTTAATTATGTATGAACTTTAATGAGAATTATTTTCTAGTAATGTTTTAACGAAAAACCATTCACCACTAATACGATCCTAGGCCCACCAATCACTAAAAGTACTGGGAGTTCGCGTCTAGTTCGCGCACGAGTCAGTCCTCCCAGATAAACAAAAAAAAAAAAAAAAACCGAACTCCAAGATTCCGTATATAATAAGCTCATCCAAGTTTCGAAAACATTTTACTTTGTTGTTTATGTCACCAATAACAACTGCTTTAATTTAGAATTATAAAATGTATTTTATACAAATCCTCTCAAACAAAATTATTTTTTGTAGTAATAATTAGAACAGGGACAGCTATTTTGTAAGGCAATTGCTTACTCATCTATAAGTCCCTAGTTCGAAGCCGACTGTGATATAAAAAATATTTATTAATTCATTGCTTCAACTAACTGTTTAAAGTGTATACTATTAATTTAGAGGAAAATGACGGCGTTTAAACGTGATCTCCCTGTACAACCGTTGACTTAGAAACAAAACAATCGTTACGTATTGAACCCAAGATCCTTTTTTTTATGTAATGATGTTGGTTCTGTTTAAATAGCTATAAACTGCACGATTAGTTTTTGGATAGTGCTACTTGTTTGTTGATCAGTAAATGCAATCGTGTTAGAATTGAAGTTATTGATTGTATAAAACAGTTTTAGTAAATGTTTTAATGTAGAACTTATAATTGTGTACATTTTTCTTCTTTCTTGCAATTTCACACAAATATTGTTTATTTTAGTCAAATTAGTTAGGGAGCGGAGTGGATCAGTGGTAGAACACTGAGTTGCCATGCAGGAAATCCTGGTTCAAATACCGCTGCGGGCAAGACTTAAATTTAGTCTGTATGAAGCTAGAGATGGATCATATAGGATCTAAAACCATCCTGGGGCTCAAACAGCCGCTATAAAATATTATAAAAATAGGGTACCCGAAATAAGGGGGATAAATCTAGCGGTTGAGCGTAACCTAGGACAAGTCACCTCCTTGCGTAAACTTAGTCCATGAAAATGTACAGTCTCTCTCATGTATTGAACCCCAGACACGTTCACGTATGTTTCTTATTTTTAGCCAAATAATTTTAGTTATTGCAAAGCATCTGTAATAGCCCCATTAATACGGTTTTAATGTGTTGTTAAATGACTATCTGCGAATAAAAAATGGAGCTGTTGATCGCAGCGATCATTGCTGCTATATAGATTTTATTACAAAGAATTCAATGGTATCAATACAGTGTTCAGTCATTCCATTTGGAGTGACTGCCAGTGGTGTCCATGAAAGGATTTTATCGCAAATACTCAAGTTCTTTCAAACAATCTTATATTATTCTACCTGAAGGATTAGAGATCATTTTTCTCAAATAATCACATTTAAAAAATAACGCAGTCTTAAATAAGGCAAAGCAATATTACATCAATTTTCTACGTTCCATAATTATACTTTGGTAAATAAAAAAAATAGCCCTTATTAATCTGTCCATTGTAAATAATCCGACGTTTTAGTAATCTAATGGATAATATATTCTTTTTGTATAATAAAACTCATATAAATATACAAAAGATAGCTAGAGAAATTAAATTATAAACATAACAATACCAAAAATATATAAATAAAAATTTATGGTTTTCAAAAATACATCTCATACTAAGTTCCTTAAAATATAAAAAAATCCATTAAATGTATGCATTTAGATGAAGTAGCCAAAATATCTCGGCATTAAGATATAATGAAATAAAGAAATATCTTATAATAAAAAAATACACGACCGAATTAAACGCAGATAATTCTGCATCTGCAATATATTATGTAAGATGGGAACTCTTTTCCTGCAGGAACAAAGCAATAAAACCTCATAGAATTTCGGCAATCATTAGACTCTTTCAAGATGTTTTCATATTAGCATACATTTTTTTTAAAAACAATTAACTTAAATGTTTGCATAATATAATCTCTTCAATTAAGCTTTCACAATTCTGGGCTTTATCCACTAAGCTACTCCACTCCTAATCATTAACGTAACTAGACTTGCCTCATGTGGGGGGAGGGGGTTAACCCCACCATTCAACCACTCCTACATATTACTCCCTTCAAAAAAGATGCCTCGTAATATAGGTATAATTTATATTATACTATAAATCATGTAGCTTCAAATTAAATAAATAGATTATAATTTTATATTAATGTTATTTTGGAAGTTATAAATGTTATTTTCATAATAAATGTTCTTTTTGCAAGGGCAAGCAAGAAATAGCTTTTAAATACAAGTAACCTTATTTATTGGGTACAATAACTTACTTTCTAGACCCATCCAGACTTCTAGATTCTAAGAATTGTCTAAACTGTTCTTCTCACATTTGCGATCTTATTGTCGCCGGTAGATGCCACTACTGCCGCTATAATAATATAATTAATTGTAAATAAACAGTATTACGTTTTGGTTTGTCATTATAGTGTACCTTTTATTCATAAAAATAAAGCACTTTCTTTGTTGTGTTTTTGACATTATTGACCCTTGCATCTGTTATCCCACAACAATAACTTTGAAAAAGTAAAATCCTTCAAATTTGTATTTCTTTTAAATTGTTACTTACAATTTTTTTTAAATTTCTTCTAAGCAATGGCGGAGGGGTTACATCCCCAATAACCCTCCCTCGTTACACCTATGCTCCTAATTACATATGCATTATTCTATTATATTTGAGCAGATAATTGATGATCGAGAAGTTTTATGAATCGATATGGGCTAGGAATTTCACAACTTAGCTGCGAGCCGGAATCATAAACGATTAATCAAAAGAAGCAGTTCTATAAAAAGTTAATTCAATTTGGCAGGTCGATAGCTTGTTTTTAATAGAGGGGCAGAAAGAGCATTTGCTAGGAGGTCAAGGATGCACGAGAGACGTCCAGAAACTACGGTTACAAAGGCCGTGCAGGACATGGGAATTTTTTTTTCATGGTTGGCATCTCTGACAAGTGGAGAATTTCTTGACGGTTAAAGCAACTTATCGAACGCCTCAGTCCGTTCTGAAATGTCGTCGCAGCAGCCTATCAGTTCGCTCTCCGCTCGCTCCACCTACAACTTCTTCAACGTTAAGAGTCAATGGATGTTAAGGGTCAATCTTTTCTTGACTCAATTGTGCCCAGGAAAGAAAGGTAGATGTGTCACTATACCCCTGAGTCTAAAATAGAGTTTCTAAAGTGGTACCATACCCACTCACCATTAATCAAAAAATTCAAAATCCAGTTTTTGGAGAGGAACATCATGGCATCTATCATTAGGGACCGAAAAGAGATCTTGTTGGTCGATTTTATGCTTTAAGGAATGATAAGCATAATAAATGCTGCGGCTTACTGTGAGAGACTGAGAGGATAATCCTGACTAGTGTTGTGTAACTCTTTCAGTATAACTCCAGACCACAAACTGCTTGGAACGCTGCCGAACCTGGCACCATCGGTAAATTGAGGAGTTTTTAGTGGGACAACAATTCGCAAATGACGAAGTGGACCAAGAAGCTATCAAAAATTGTTTCTGGAAATGTAGCGAAATGTATACGACGAGGGAATACAAAAGCTTTCTCCAAACTTGTAATTGTAGGGAAATAATTCCATGTTTTTACTCATATATTGAAAATTTAATTTAAATATACTCATTTTACTATTTTCAACACGTATTGAAACCTTACTTTCTGGTCGTCCCTCGAACCGAGTTTTTTTGATTCGTAAGCTGAGAGAACTGAATAAGAATATTGTTATGGGCTACTGGGTGTGAATATTAATTAAACTACTCCTAAATTCAAGATACTAATATTTATTAATAAAGTGACAAAAATAATACAATGAAGTTACAAACAATTAAATTATTAGTCTAATATAAATTTACAATAACAATATTCTACAGATTTTAACCTAGGCCTAACTTCTATTTAACTACTAAAATATTATAAGTATTACTAATACTAAATAGCTTAACTATTTACATAAATTTGTATAAATACACTAAAATTACACTACAATTTACAACTACTAATTAACACTTACAGTTCACTAATCAAAGTCCACCGACCGTAAGAATTTCCAAATATAACAAATTGACACCCAGTAACAAGCAGAAACAGTTTATTACACTCACAAGATTGCCACAGTTCACTGACACATGTTTATCACACTGTCCGGTTTACTAATGTCTGCCTCGCCCCAAGAGGGTTTAAATAGGCAAGGCCGACTCAGAGTGGGGGAGTTCTGGAACTGTCCAGAAAAATCTTCTTAATCTCTTCCGTCAAAGGGCTTAAGTTGTTAATCCCTTCCGCCCGTCTTTCTCTCTGTGACAGTAACAATATTATTATTTAAGGAACTATCTTTTCACTTTACCTCATAACCGATGATGTGCCAGTCACGAACAAGACTGACAAAAGAGACTGCAGTTAAAATTAAGGTCAATTTGCCAACATTGGCTAATTAAGGGCGCATTAGAAATGGCAACAAATTAACAAAACAGCTTTAAGCAATCAATTCCGTAAATACATCATTATCTAATTGATGATGGGTAAACAAACACTCGAACCCTCGCACGCCTGGCAGGGATGTCGCGGGCCCTCGCTTTGCCCTCTCCTCGGGGCGTCCAAGAGAGGATCCTCATGACTCACGGCCGCCCCTCCACCTCTTGCAGATATAGCCGCATAGATCGCCTCCGAAGCGATCAGTCGTCGAGTGCGGAACCATGGACGCTGCAAGCATAAGGCAACATCTAGCTTCTCTGTCATGTGAGTAATAATAAATAATATTCAACCCTATCGATAAAACAATGTCAGGGATTTCCGTAATGTGCGAAATTAATAGCAGTTTTGCAGAATCGATAGCATTACTTCTAACAGATATATCTTCACACTTCACTTAATATGATGCGAAAAACTGATTAATCTAAGATTACAAAAAGTTAGAAAAAATAAGAAATAACTGCATCAGAGACTACCTTATATGGAATTCTCGAATTTCAAATAAATTGTAACTTGTTGATTAGTAATCATATTTGCTATTATTATCGATACCGAACCTGTAAAGCATTTGTTATTTATTAAATTATAATTAGTTCATATCTTTGAGAACTCTCAAGGAGCGTCTGCTTGAATCACATTCTAAATAGGGATCGTAAATTCAGCGAATTCATATAAACAAATGTAAAATCTTAATTTGCAGCGGAATATTATAGAAAATGGTGTTGTTCTTATTATGAAAGTAAATTCTTGTGAAAAAATTAAGTATTCAATTTTTTTTGTCAAAAATAGGATGACAAAATGTTAATGATCCGACCTGCTCAACGACGATATCTAGGTTATATTATAACTAAACATGAATTTTTAATTTGTTTATTATAAATTGTATCATAGTGACAAAGTAACACTTTTTTGAAAATTTAAAGAGCAAAATTTGGTTGGGCGCCTTAATTCGCCTCGAGTCATTAGCAGTTAGTAAATCGTGATTCTTAGAAAAATATGTACGCCTTTGTTAAAGTATGACCTGATTTTTGCATCCGTAAAAACGATAACAGACCTTATCAACAAAATAAAGAAAAATCCGAGATGTAATACAACCTTTGTTGTTTTTAGTTTTTTTTTCGGACGCGACTGACCCTTAATAGTTTTGCGATGTTTTTCTTTATTTTTAAAATAAATAGGTATTTTTACACGTCTTGTAATTTAGATACTCTTTCTGGACGTTATTGTTATTTATTATCATTGCTAATTAAATATCTTCTCTCTCCTTCATTCTTTTCCTAAATGTATTCTAAAAATAAATTAAAACGATCCGAATGCATTTTAGCATTCAAGCAACGAAATACGGAGCCAACAGTTTCTCTTAAAACTTATGACTATGATTCCTAATTGTTCGATCCATTCCAAGCTAACTTTCATTATACCAATCTCAGCAGGAGTACGGGATGGTTAAATATTCGCACAATTACTCTAGATTACATACACACGAGACATCCCTTTCTTGCACGTTAATGACGAGCAATGAATCGGATGAGTATCAAGAACCAGGTCTAAGAAGTATGAGGCGAGGGCTTGCGTAATGTCACTTTATCAGGTTTCGATTTATTAGATGAAGAGATCTCTCATTCAGATTCTATTTGGGGTTCTCCTATTTGGGAGTAATTAGCATGAGTGTAATTCTTCATGTTTTTTATGAGTGTGTTAGTTGATTTTATTTCTGTTTTGGTATGAAATGGTGAGTTCAACAAAAGTTATCTTTAGAAATCTATATGTTACAGTTTATATGTAGGAAGATCGAATTTGCCTTTTTTGAATAATTAAACATAGTATTTATTAAATTATGATGTCGCATTTCACATATTGAATATAATGTAATTTATTATATATATATATATTTGATAGAATATAAAACAAACTTTATTCTGGGACCAAGTTCCTTTAGAATAACAATTATTCATTATTCATTCATTTATTCATTATTGTTTTTAATCGGCCCTCAAGCATTTTCGAGAAGCCCCCTTATACTGTAGGGTAGTAGTCAAAGAGGGGGGAGATGAGGGATGTTACGAGCAGCTTCCGGGTAGATTGTGTAAGGAGAGATCGATGGAACAATTTCAGGGAACTAATTGATAGTCGGGATATTTGGGTGACATGGGGTTGTAGGAAAAGTTTTTGTCAATGGTAATGAATAGGTTTTTGACGGATGAAACCTTAAAGATGGTTCTTTCTCTGCCAATAGTTTTGAGAAGTAGTCCATCCACTTCCGAGGAGAAATAACTTGAATTCCTACTTTAATTTTACAGGTATATTTCAAGGATTTGAGTCTCTTCCACGCCTCCCTGCTTTTTTGTTTCAGCTATTTCTTCCATCAACGCTATCCTAGTTTTTAAAGGCTTATCACACCTTTAGGACCCTTAAAATTGGATTGAACTTTGGTATTTCACAATCAGGTGATTTCATAGTCAATTACTCAGATAAATTCAGCTGAAAATCGGATTTTCTCTCTCCTGCACTATTTCGGGCTTTTTTTGTTTTGAATTTTAGTAAGCTAATCAAGTAAAGTCCTGGTGTCATGTTCCATTTAGTTGGAATGGAAAAACATGGGGTTTTGATAAAAATGATGGTCTACATCATTGGCGGTAAAAGACTACGATGAACCATACCAACTATACAGGGAAGTAATGGCTAAACGCTCCCCTATACTGGAAGATGCCAAAAGGGTGTTGCGAAAGAAGAAGAAGGTTTTAGCCTTGAACCATAATATATATATATATATATATATATATATATATATATATATATATATATATATTATAAAATAGCTATAAATAAATTGTGGTACTAGTTATAACTCCAACATCTTTGTGACCGAAACGTAATATAATATTTTACGAATAGCCATCATACATCTTAATTTGCTATAATTAGTTAATCTCTGCCATCACTGACTATTACCAGATTAGTTTCTCAAAAATCATTTAAATAGTAAAATAACACTTATGCTTACAGTTGGTTATTATATATTTGCAAAAAAAATATTGATTACTCTGCACAATTCTCCAAATATTTGGAGAGATGAGAAAAGAATATCTATCACTTCCCAAAAGTTCAATAAAAAAGATACTCAATTATTGGTCAATATTGTCTGAAAAATGAATAAAGAATTGATAAATCAATGGAAACAAAAAATTGTTGACAATTTATATTTGGAAGGAGGAATTTCATTAGAAAACTGCACGTTATCGTTAGAGATCACAAGTGTCTATAATCACTGAATACGTTTTAATGTTTTGTATTTTCAATTAAAGTGATTCTTTTTGTTAATTGTTGTTGAACTGCACGAGTATTTCTTAAAATACACCTTGCGCTGATAGGTTTTTTTTTTTTTCTCTGTTTTCCTTATTATGGTAATCATATTGGAGGATCGGAGTTTTAAAAAGTACTAAATAGTTATGCAGTAATAATATTAAATTGATATAAATTTAGGAACTACATTTATGGATTATATTGATAATTCTATGCTTAAATAAACTAGAAAAAATTTTTATATCAAATTTAAAATATGCATTATACTTTTTGTTTTTCATTTTTACAGTTCTCTCATATATGAAAGAAATGAAAAAAAATTAAAAATCGTGTAACACTAAAACACATGTAGTGTCTTGGGTTAAATAGACGCTAGAAATTCTACAGTTAATCAGACACCGGTTGTCCAGAGAGGGTATTTATCCACACACACACATGTTCAACTGCTATTAAATAATTTATTAGTTGGATTGGAACTTAAATAGGAGTATATAAATGACCACTAAAATACTAAGCTAGAGGATTTTTTAATTTGAGAGAGAAGTAAAAATGAAAAAATAATGCTAATATAAACTCAGTACCAACGATTTAATTGTTTCTGGTGCAACACCCTTTTAGTGATATTAAGCGTGTATTTATCCATACACACGACATGCTCACTCACCAGGTTTTCCCTAAAATTAAGAGAACCCATTTTGTAGACTACTAGGTGAGCCTCTGGAGGGTCTTAAGGTTCCAGAGGATCAATCCAAGGCTATAAACTAACTAAATAATTTTTAGTTATATAATTATAGCTAAATAATTATACTAATATAATACTAATACTAATATAATACTATTTTATACTAAATAATACCAACAGATTAATTTGAACAATTATCTAATATAACCGATAAACTAATTTAAAAGTATATTTATTTTTCACCGCCTTCCGCTGGGGACGAGGATCGCTCTGCTGAGATGGCTACTAAGTATCTTATTAATGGTGGCCTGGTGACCAAGTTTTGATAATTAGTGGTTGATATTTGGGCCATTATCGGCTCCACAATTAGAGAAGCCTTAGCCCCGCGCCGGGGTCGACTCTGCTCTAATTGTCGCTAAATTGGATGAGTCCCTTCACAGCATCTCCTCCATTAATTTAGAACAGTCATCCATTCTGCTCCACTTAATCCCTCTTTGATGCCTCCATCAATCTATTGTTTATTACTGACAATACCGTCTTAATCCACTGTTAGTCTATCACCTCGACAATGTAAATCCTGCTATTAGCATATTCACGTGTTTTGCAATTTTTTTCCTTTTATGTAAATAAAGGAAATAAAAACTAGATATAATAGATCAGATCAAAATAAGACCCAACTGTAACCCATAAAGAATACTGACTACTGTTCACTTATTTCCATATTAACGGTTAAGCAAAGAAGTGATTACATCTAAACCGCACTCAAATACAAGGTACGTTCCCTAATAAAGGGTTCTCACGTTATAGGGGTTAGATGAAGCAAAGGAGGACTTGTTTGGTAGGCCAGCTAATATATAAGGATTAGACACTTTGCATGTAATAATGAAGGTCGAGATTCTGCAAATTGCTCCACGGAGTAGTAGATCCCGCCAGACAAATGGAAGCAACTCAGAAATACCGGCCATAAGAGATACTACCCTGTATGTGTGGTTTTCCTGGATGTCGATAGTCATCCGGATGTTTGGTTCCGGAACAGACACATTCAGGGAATAGAATATAGGCTATCGTTCCACCTCAAATAGAACTCCAACAGCTGTAATCTATTGCTCTTGGCCGGTTCATGTTATCAATTCTTGATTCCTCGTTAGATGAAAAAATTTTAGAAAATCGGCACCAAAAGGTTTTGCTATAGAGCTATGGGCACCCTGCCAAAGCTAAGAAACCATACTCCAAGCTGTCTGCTATCCTGCAACAAATACCTGCCTGATAACAGATCCGAGGTTGATCTTGGAATATAATGAGATTTTAAGACGCGCATATGGTTCACTCTACAGGTTGTTCTTTAGATAATCCTTGTTCCTATGGTAGTTAACGGTTTTTAATTGATGGTTAACCTAAACAAAGGAAACTTAAAAGATAAAAACATGATACGTGGATATGTACCGCTTTCGGTATTAGCTTTGCGTTTATTATTACCAGTTACCGATACTGAATCGTCAGAGAAAAAGTAAATGAGGAAATATAAATGCCTTAGGGAGATAAATTCGTTCTAATGATGCACAAAATCTAATTACAACATGGACACCCTAACTTCACATTATTTGAATGTAGTCTGTTAATTATAATTGCTAATTGAACAGAATCAGATTTCCATTAGCAATATTGCGAAAATGGACCATGTTAGCTTTAGTCAGTTAAATAAATTTCAGTCTTTGTTATCTTCCCAATTGCTTAGCTTGTAAATCAAATCACTGAAAATGATTTATTTTCATCTTATTTTGATTTATATCATTATAAATAAACTTATTTATTTATTATTAGCTTTGGGATCCCGAGAGACGCCCATATCACCCGATATTACTAAGAGTTGAAGTGGCTTTACCATTCCTATCGCCGTAAGTACTTCCTAGCATCCTTTCTTTAGCAAGTTATCCAATCCCACCGACCATCATACATCTCCGATCTCCTTAAATTCAAAACCTCGATCCACTCCCGTAACACTCGTTTTCGGCTCTCAGACCTTTATAAATCATCCCATCAAACAACTGCTTTTGACAGAGCTTTCCTTATCCGACCCTCGTCCCTTTGGAACTCTATGCCTTCTCCCATTCGTCGTTCCAATAATCTTTCAACCTTCAAATCCCGTTTCATCACCTTATGTCCTTACAATTCCCAAAATCAGAAATAACATACCCAGTTTTCAGAATAAAATTTTCTAACTGGTAAATGAATGATGTGTTTTTATTTGTATTTAAATATATTAATTTCATTATTTATATTACTGATCCTTCAGTCGTCCAGTTAGATATTTTTAAAAACAAGTTATATTAGTTGATATTGTTCATATTTTTGTTTAATTTCTGATTTCTTAGTTTCTGCTTGATATTGTAATTTGTATACATATGTAATTATCTATCGTTTCTCTCTAAATAATTATTGTGATCTTATTTCTGTTATTTTTTATTTCTTGTACTCTGTTTTCTTTTTCTTTTTTAAATGTTATCACTGGAGGCAATTCGCAATTTTTTTTTTCTCATTAATTCTTTCTCATTTAATAAGACATAATAATACCTTGTATAGAAACCTGTATTGTTATTCTAAAGGGACTTGTCGCAGAATAAATAAAGAATTTATTATTTATTATTATTAGCTCGTAACAGTGTGTGTTGTAACTGTAAACAGCAATGAAAAACTGTTAAAAAATCTTTAAGAGGATTTTAAAATAAAACAAATGACTTAAGTAATATTAAAACGGAATAATTAGTTGGGTAAAATGGAATAATATAAATTAGAACTTGGTAGGAAATTATTAATTAATAAAATAAGAATGTGATTTACTTAAGATGACTACTCTAGGATTTCAACACTTCAACCTACATTTTTACATTTTATACTCTACGTATATATTATTTAATCAAATAAGGATTATATTTAAAGAGGTAACTACGGATAAAAATTGCACATTATACCTAATGTACGTACCTTAGTTTTTTAAAATGCGTTGCTAACATCCCGAACCCGACAGAGCTATGTTAAAATTATGTTTTCTCAGTACTGAGCTCGTAAGAGGAAGTGCTCCTGTTTCAGGTTAAAATAAAATATGTACAATGTTAAGATCAGTAATGATCAATTACAGTCAATACTATTTTATTTATTTTTATAAGTTTATGATTGTGTCTTTTGTTAAAAATGATTACATTTGAATCTCTACTCATCGCTTAGTCTAATTTTACTTTACATAAAATTTTGGATGTATTTGTTTATTGACTGCGAGTAAAGGTGGTATACTGTGATTTAGTATAGTTTTTCACTATTTAAACAAATCATATTGGTTAGACACGCATAAGTCGCTGTTAGAACCGTAAAGCTTATCGTTTATTAGAGCGAGCACTAAGCCTAGGGGTACTCCTGCTGCAATAGACTTGACAAAAGATAATTCCGACTTTTGCCCAAGGGGTGGAAATCCGCCCGTAAGGGAAATTATTAAATTTAACGTGTCGAAATTCCTCTGACATATGCTTGTCAAATATACACTCTACACCAATGGTATGGATATGTGGTACGTCACTCTGTGTGCTGATGTATCGTTCAGTCACATGCCCGAAATTCTAATTGATAGCTTCGTATAATTTCCATCTTAGTATGTCAATAAATCTTATACTTGACATGTCTCCGAAATTTTTGAATCAGAGAAGAACTGAGCTGATTGATAAAGAAATGTTTTGTCTTTTATGGGGGGGTTTGTGATGTGTGTGATCAATTTGGTATGTGTGTAATTTCATTCTAACATGAATATAAAAGCCATATGAATTGCGGTCAGAAACGCAATTTCTATCCAAGATTTAAAGACGTAATGAAATTATGAGATAGAATTGTATTATAATTTCTAATCACTTACACACTTTTATTTTTTTATAGTATTAATAAAAGTATAACCTATAAACAGCCTCAGGCACGTTGATAACCTCAAGTTAAATACTTATTCTTATAGTACATTATTTATCTCTAAGCAGAAGAAACTATGCACTAAGAGCTATCTCTCCTGCTCACGAATCGCAATAATCGCTGATACCAACATTGTTATCTTGCTAATTCTAAAATCAATATTAATGTCAATGTTGAGTAACCTTTCCTCAATCCACTGCAGATATCAATTTATCATTGTAAGACAGATTAAAAACAATATTATAATTCTTAAAATAATAATAAGAATATGATAAATAAGATAAACCAGACCAGCTGACCGGTCACTGTCTGATTTGATTCAGTTTAAGTACAATTGTTGGATTACCAAATACATGATGGATACTCTTAATACCATTTATGAAAAACTAACTTATACTAATGCCCTGAAGGAAGAAAAAGAAGATGGCAAGACATACCAGGGTTCGTACTAAACGAACATGTTCTTAACAAGAAGGCCAAGAATAAATTTAGAAAATACAAACTTTGGGAAAACTCTCAAAAAAGAAAAAAATAGTATAATTTTGTAAATAAAATAGGAGAAAAAAGAAAATAAAGATAAAAAATGTACCATATAAAATATATATTGAACTATTGATCTAGTACTAGATGTCTGACTTCTCTAAAAATGTCTACAGAAAATGAGTCTAACCAAGATATATTGTATGAAGATTATTCTTATTTTTGAGGCTAATGTAGATTTAGCCCGGATGAAACCATTAGTAATGGATGTAGATATAAATATAGAGCATAGATGTAGAGACTGCCAGGAAAGTTTTCAGTAGGACTTACGGGGTAAGGGAGTAAGGCAAGTTAGGTACTAAAGCTAAAGTTTTATTGGCTATTCGGCAGCCCTGCAACTCGCTAAGATATAAAATTCCATAAAATATTCACCGACTAGATTCAAACCTGCTCCAGCAGGCTCTGCCTGTTAGTTCCAGTTTAGTGGCAGTAACCTTCGCCAAATTGTTAATAACGATAAACCCAGTCGGAATTGGTTATTGCACAACTGAAGTTACTGGCTAAAAGGGGTTATCAGAGGCGCAATTTTGATATCAACAAAATAATAAAATATTTTATAGTTTAGTTTATTGATTCCTATATGAAAAAATGTTATCTAAGTTTTGTTTGATGCTGAAATATTTTCTACTAAAATGGTAAATATAAAAACAAAATTCATTTTTTCGTGTTCTAGTTCAGTACATGGTGGGAACAATGCTGTTCCTAAGCCAACGGCTGTGCAAGAAGATAATTTGGTCGATATCACCCTCAACCGCCAAGTTTTCCTTTCAATTAGGGGTTTCCACTTCATAGAGAATATTTGTGCTCAAATAGGGTTTCCAAATCAAACACAGTCGGAATCAAGCCTTTTAACTCAATAAATAATTCAGAACAGCCATAGAAATCAATAAATTATTTCTACAGCCTAGACACCCACATTTTATGGGGAGGGCCATGAAAGGGTGTGATGTAGAACAGATTAAATAAGTTATCTGTCACAACCAGATTCGAATCGGAGGACTACAGTTCAGCAATTATAATACATGTGGTACTTGATTTTTAGTGACTACACCAAAGTGCCTACTTCAAATTGCTATTGTGCAGAAAAGTAGAGGAGTTTAAGTTCTGATTTTCAACAGAAAATAAAATATATAAACCTAGTTAAGACAGGTTCCTTAAATAATTCTAAGGAAGAAGCCCTAAAACAAAAACTATCTGTCTCTTTTCCAAGCCCTGTAGATGGCCTATATCTTAGACCAAAATGTTGGCACGACAAAATAAGTTTTGGTTATTTGTGTAATCATTGACTGCACCCCGTGACGAAACACATCCATTGTTAGAATTATCCGATCAAATATTTTCTACTCAAATAAAATATCTGTCGGTTATGGCTAATTCAGGTACCATCAGGACAGAAGAAGAATAACAAAAAATAAAGAAATATAAAAATAAAATAATAGAAAGCATAAACAAAAACCAGTTCTAAAAGAAGTTCACAAGATGATACATCACTTTCTACATCTAAAGACACCTACAGCTAAGGCCCAATTGCATTTAACAACATAAGAAACGTTTAAAGCAGGGAAAGGTTAAATAAAAACAGCTTACATTATTTAGGAGTGTTAAGGATACTTTTATTAAGACAAATGTTAACAATTATTTCTTGCCTTTTCTGCATTTAATAAACCTTACAAATATACCTTCCGATGGAAAATTTCGTAGAAAACCTAAATATTAGATAAACGCATTTATAATTATTGAAGAAAAGCTTTGGGTACTAAAAGCGCCGATGGCACTAAGAAGACATCAACCCCTGACCACAACTGAACTAGAGACCGCTAATGAGAGGTAATCGTCAATTAGGTTAGACCCGTTAGTACCACCCCCTCAACCCACTTACAACAAGGTGGGGAGGTGAAGCCACTAATGAAATTTTCTGGCAATTTCTCTGTTAGAAACTCATCGGCTCTTTAATACGCTTAACAATTGCCATCAACCTCTTATAGTTAGAGATTAAAGCCATTAGGGGAGCTTACTTGAGGTGATTATTAATAATGGAAGGGTTAATTCAAAGTGAACATAATAAACTACTATATACAAGTAAATAAATCTCTTCTTAAAAATATGTATACTATTTCAAATTTACAATAGTCATAATCGTCATATCCTTATTCGCTTTAGGCAGATTTTCCTGTTCTGATTTCAAGTTGGTTGTTTCTATAACCCCGCAGATTTCTAGAACGGCCAAACTTCCTCGTGTTCCAACTTGTTCGTTTCCATTTGGGGCGTGGATTTTAACACCAAGCCAAATAAATAGAATAGACATTGTAAACTATATTGATTTAATAATCAAATCCTTACTGATTACTGGCCATTATTAAATCAAAATTTACCATATAGTGGTGTGTTATGCGGAGCGAATTATCATTCTAGTAGTTTTTGAAGTGAAATGGAGTTGCAATATAAATAATAAATCCTTTTCCAGCCAATGCCTAAATAAGCTCCTCAAACACTACGAAAATAACAGGACTCTGCCTCCCCTAAGTACAAGAAAATCATTTTGGAGAAAATTCGACTTGACCACTTTTCACTGGGGCTGTATTGGAGGGGTTCATATTTCAGGGAGCGGAGTGGCTCAGTGGTAGAGAGATGAGTTGCAATGACGAAGGTCCTGGGTTCAAATCCCGCTGGCCGACTTTTATTTTATCTGTTAGCGGCCGGAGGTGGAACCTATGGGATCTAGGACGCTCTTAAGGCACAACCAGCCTTTATAAAGTGGTCGACCAAAATAATGAGGGATATGGCGATCGATCCTGATCTAGGATAAATGACATTCCTGCACGACCGATGCCCAAGAATCAGTCTCTAGTATGTACTGAAACTCTCCATGGGCTGTAGGAGGAAAGTTTTTTTAGATATATCATGGATATTGATTTTAGAGATCAACTAATCCTAACTGAATTCCTAGAAATGAAGTTTATTCTCTTTAAATTTTAGCTTAAAATCGTAAACGCAAGTTCTTATTTTATTTTTTAATAAAAATAAGAAACGAATATCTTCTTCGATGGAAGAACTTCCAGAAATTTCCTTATATGGGAACAAGGAAATACACTCCATAAAATACACAAAACGACTGGTTTTGTTTGCGTACAAAGCTGTGGTGGAATTGGTAGCACATACCTGCTTCAATACACTCGGGTACAAATCATCTGGTTGATGTATTGTATTGATCAATACAGCGCTTATAGGTTTCTGTGCATTCAGTACACTGCCTTGTAGGGCAACATCGGCTTCAGTATTTGCATTCTGCCCAACTCGCATAATTCCTAGTTCCATTTCGAACTAGAACAATGGAGAAGGCAGGAACAACAACAACGATTTTTCTGTTCATATTAATCAACTATATATCTCTCGGCTTTACCTTTTATTTTCAAAAAGAAAAACAAGAAATCGGAATTTAGAAAAAAATAAAGAATGAATTATTTATAAAGAAATAGAAGAAGGCGTAAAGGTAACAGACAGGGCCTGACAATAACTCAGACTGTAAGCAGTTAAGGGCAATAAAGAGAGACTATAAAGGGCAAGTACTTAAAGCCGGAAGTGGCGAATTCAGCCAACCTTATAGGTTTCACTTTACAGGGGTTACTCCCATTCCACCATAGAATTCCTAAAGTATTTAAACCGGCCACCAAGAAGTATAGATTTGTCTGGAAGGGGAATTCCTGTGTTATAAGGATGAAGAATTTTCTTAGTTCTTAACGATTGACAGGGCTTTCACGTAATTACA